>OX456525.1:96046657-96751657 GCA_949748255.1 Eustalomyia histrio
TTCTAAAATTAGTATTGTTTTTTTTTTGTTAATTTTAGCAAATCGGTTTTCAAAAATTTGTTAAATGATTTCTGAAATTAGCAAAATTTGTAAAAATTGTGTTATTTGTAAAATGTAAATAGCAAAATGACTTGCTAAATAATAAATTTTTTACTAAAAACCACTACAAAAATTGTAGTGAGATTGAAAACCGTTTACAAATTTTTTTTACAAACTTTTTTTCTGAATGTACATATAACAAAATCTCAAATATCGATATATAATATCTGTATTGAAAAATATTTGAAATTATGGTCCATATATAATTACATCTCAAATATTATTTTATATGGTTCTGTATAAGTCATATGAATTTATACATAGTGTTATATATAATTCTATATGATATAATATATACCATATCAAATTTTATATCTAATTTTATAAAGATCAATACTAATATATAAATATATATTATATGATTATATCTAAACTTTTTTACTCGGGTAGATACAATTAAAAAAAAGTTCGTAAAAACATTAGTAAAAGGGGTTGTAAGTGTACTGATTTTCAACATTTTTTTTACTGAAATTGTGTTGTCAGCAAAAACTTTAGTTATATTTATTTTTAGCTATAAACTAGCTTTAAACTAATTTTTTACTAATTTTTTGTACTAACAAAACTGTATAGTGAGGACAACAATCAGATACACAAAAGGTAGATGTCTCGAGCATGTAGTACAGACAAAAAATAACACTGAAAATATAACTTTTCCAAGACGAATATTAATGATCATTTTTTAAATTTGTAAGAAATTTTTACATTTAAAATCTTTGAAGATGTTAAAAAAATATTTTCTTTGAGTGTATATATTAGAGTGTAGCGAATTTTAGTATTTTTTAATCTATTAGTGCAGAAAAATACGGAAAGATATAATAAATTCGTTTATTTTTAAACGGTGCGCATGGCATTGGAAAATTATTTGAAAATTTTGACTTTTTACATCAACAACATAGTTGCCGTACTACAAAACTTTGTTTAGCAATTTTAATTCGCCATAACAATTTTTATACCAAAATAATTTAAGACTTACAAGAAGACTCTCCCAAAGTCCTTAGGATCTAACAATATTTCCACTAGAAAAAGTTCTTATAATAAAATCTAAGTATTTTTCATAGTGAAAAATTCTCAGAATCTAAGAATTTTTTTAAATCTAAGCAGAATCTGAGAATTTTACTTTAAGAAAAAGTATATAGAATGTAAAAATGTTTCTATCAGGAAAATTTCTTAAAATCAGACCTTTTCCACAAGAGTGTTGTTAATTTACAAGAAATTATTTAATAAACACATTTTTAAAAAAAATGTATTTTCGTTTTTGTTGAAAGGATTTAAAAAAAAAATAAAAAAAACTTTTGGACAATGATTTTTTCGAAAATGAATTGATTAGTGGAAATTTTAATGTTATATATATAAGGCATTTTCGAAAATAAAAACCCGCAGGTGAAAATAAAAATATATTATCATTTTTACATGGGAGAGAGAATAAAGTGCAAATTTTTACTGGACAAATTATTGCCATCAAGAATTTACAAGCAAAAAAAACATACGATTGAAAAAAATGTGTTTAAATTTTTGTAAATAACAAAAAAATGTTTTACAACCACTTTGTTTTATGCAAATGCAAAGAAACAAATATTGTTAAATAAATTGTAGAAAAGATTAGAGAACCTTCTTAAATGTTTCTGCTTAAGATTTTACAACAAGAATCCTTTTTTGTTCATATCAACCAGTTATATTTATTTTTGCATTTGGTTTTACAATCAGCTGTTTAACAAACTTGTAAGTTATTGCAAATTTTCCGTTCGCTTACTTTTTTAGAAAATTTTCATTTTGATAGTAAATTGGTCTTACTCTCTGTAAGTTTGTTATTGAGTAAATCTTACTGGACTTGACTGAGAAAAGTAAACGAATGAACCTATTGTGACTGTTAATGTCAGTCATGTTTTATTTGATTTATAATTATTCATTGATTGTTTTCACCATTTTATAGTTCTATAATTATCATACTTTTTTCATAGTCAGAATTTTTGTTATCACAGTATGGTTACAGCCAATAATGTTATATTTTATTAATAGAAAGTGGTAATCCTGAAATAATATTTACCATGATGGTTAGAACCTATTTATAAACCAATAACTTGATTGCGACAACCATACGCGAATGCATCAAGCATATAGTAGGTAGTAGTGATCAAATTGCAATTATGTTTTTCCTCTGCCTGAGGGGTAACGATTTTCCAGTTATTTCGATAACGGTATTTTAGCTATATTTCCCGCCAATCTAGCTTTAAATCGATTATATCTTTTAATATTAAGCAATAAAAAAAATTATTTACAAAAATCAAAAAAAAAAAAAAATATATACAAGATTTCTGAAATTTAACCTCAATATCAGACAGTTACATTTTTGTCTAATTATGTGTACGTATAAATATAACACATTTTTTCAAAATTTTGTTAAAATAATTAAAATTTGGGTTGCTAATTCCAAAATAATATTAAAATTATCAATATTATAAAAATGAATATTTGATTGGACTAAAGTTGATAAAAAAAAATGAAAGTCTATTTAAAATGCGTTAAAAAACTAATATTTTTAGATGCACTGATAGTTTTTATTGCAATAGAGCTACACTCAGAATATATTTTTCTTAAAATATACTGAATATGAACAGTAAAACAATCGAAAAATCAGTTGAAACAGGTACTACGCACTTTTCCTTTAAAACAACTGAATTTCGTCGTTTACTTTTAATTATTATAAATTAACTAACTAATTAAATCGATGAAAAAAGAGATTTTACGTTTATATCAATATGAAATAAGTTCTTATTTTAAAATAAAGTGTTATCTTAATATTTTAACTAATATAGAAAGCCTGTAATTTTATGCATTATGTTTATTGAATTACTGCCAGAGTAAAAATGTTTAGCTATAATCTAATGTGGCCTTATTTAATAATATATTATCTTATATAAGAACATGTCAGTATGCATTAGCATATATAATTATATATTACATTATTTTTTTTTTAATTATCTTATAATTTGTCATATAAAACCATATCTGGTTATAAATAGATCTTTATAAAATTATGCATGATATACAATTGTATATAACATATAATATATAATGATATACAATTGTAAATAACCATATGTATGATTATATATGGGTTATACAGGACTGTATATATTTATATATGACTTTTATAGAACCATACATACATACATACTTATATATGGCTTATACAGAACCATTTATAATTATATATGCTATCTAACATTTGAGATATAATAATATATGGGCTATTATCAAAAATATTTTTTAATATGGTATGAAATATAGTTATATATGATTTATTATTGTTCCAATATAAGAAATATTTTTTTTATATGGTATAAGATATAAATATATGATACAATATGTGCAATCAAATTTGAGATATTGTTGTATATAGTTCCATATCTAGAGTATTTTTGATGTGGTAAAAGATATAATTTGATATAATTATATGTGGTCCCATGTCAATAGTTTCGAATCCCGGGAGATACATTTTGTGTGCGTTTAATTTATTTTTATTGCCTTATTAATATTTTATTTTAAAAAGATATGATTCAATATGATGTGATTTTATATAATATTATATAATGATATTAAATCAGGACCAATTTAGTATCATTAATTCAGCCATGATATATTTCCCAAATTTCCGAATATAACATGTAATTATGTTATATATAAGTGCCGAAGATACAATTACATATATATATATATATATATATATATATATATATATATATATATATATATATATATATATATATATATATATATATATATATATAACACAATTATTCAAAAAATAAAGCTTAGTAAAGTCAGCCATTATGTAACATATAACAGTGAGTAACTGAGTGCTTACATCACGACAACTCCTGCAGACGAAGTTAAAATCATGGCGAAGGCATTGTTTTTTAGAATTTTAATATTTTTTATAATTAAATTTTTTAATTTAACTTTTTTAATTTGTTTATACGTTATTTAATAAACTAGTTTCCGATCTAATCTTATACAATTCGATCTGACATTTTTCGGATAAATTTAGATATTACTTTATTTAGGGATAAATATATTGTTGGGTCTAATTTGCTCTGCCATTTTTCGGATCAATTCAGATCCTTCTAAATCCCCAAATATATTGCTGGATCTAGTTTGATCTGCCATTTTTTGGATAAAATAAGATAATAAGGAATTTAAAATTAAATATGATTAAATATATTTCTTAGTAATTAACAGTGTTTTGGTTAATTTTTTATAAATTTTTTGTTTTAATGATGGAAATTAAAATTATTGAAAAAAGATTAAACGGGGTGTTTCCAATAGAATTCCAACCAATTTATTTTCTTGGTGTATGAAAGCTTTTTGGCACCGATACATTTTAATATTGGAAAATTTGTGAATTTCTGCCCACTCTATTTAAAAATATCATATACTAATACCTAGTGTACATGACGTATAAACAAAAAATATTTTAAAATTTTTAATAAAAAAAAAAAGATTTAGATTGCGTTAAAAACATTTAAAAAAAATATTTAGAGAAAATATATGTTAGTGTATGAGTATATATTTGTATGTGTAGATGTGTAAGAATGCATAAATATAATGAAATTAAATAAAAATATATTATGTGTGGGTGCCTTAGATAATTTGTTTGTAAAAATTTAAATACAAAACAATTTAAAAATTTTTCTCTGAATTTTTTTTTTCAACTTTAGCAAACGTTGTGTATTTTCTTTTTAAGCTAGTGTAAATGATTTTTTTCTTTTGTGAAAAAAAAAAATCAAAGTTAATGAATAAATGCATTTTATTTTTTTTTTTTGTGAAAATATTGTACATAAACAAAACTGTGCGTCATTTGACCTAAATTTGAACCAAAAAAAAAAAAAAAATAAAGATATAACAGAATCCTGAACGGTATGCGAAATTTACCGATAATACCGAATATGAGAATATTATGTATTGTCTTATATATACAGATTTTAACCTAGTATATAGTATACACAAACGTCACAAATATAATGACGTCATTGACCATGTACCAAATTTCATTAAATTTTTTTAGTTTTATTTTATATTTGTGTTGAAATGAAAACATTTATATGCAAAATAATTTGGTTTTAAATAAATTAAAACAAAAACTTGTAATCATTAATACAATTGGGAAAGATAAATGTTTTTTGGCAATGATTTGTTTTTTTTCATAAATTTTTATGCCATCAGTTTGAATATTCAAACTGCTAAATTTGAAAGAAACATGTATTTTAGCCATTTTAATAAGTATTGTAATAATTGCTGTAGAGCAAATATATTAATTTTAAAATGCATATTTTGATTTTTAAAATAAGATATAATTAGTTTTTTCAAACTTGGAAGATTGGCAATTTTTTTTTAAATAAAACAAATTCATTATTTTAGTTTTAAGGATACATTTTTTGTTCATTCCAGGATACAACTTTGCTGGCTTCTAAATATCGTCAGCGGTTTGACTCATAGTTTTACATATTTTTAATTTTTGTATGCAAATTTATCAGACAGATCAAGGTTGGGGTTGAATAAAAGGAATCTTATTGTCCAAAAATGGGACATACCCTTAAGCTCGAAAGTCGGTTTGTTGTGCGCTTAGGTTGATTAAAGTCTATATTATATATCTTAAATATGGTACAAGATAATGGGAAACGGGTTTCGAAATCTGAAAGAGAATATTTACATTATGTAAAAACCATTCCAAACTTAATTTTTTCACAAATATTAAGCAGGTCAATCCAATAATAATCTAAAATTATTATTTTTTAAAAAATCTTTTTTAGGGAATATAACTTTTTGCAACAACTTTTTATAGAATCGTAAGCTAAACTTTATTATCTTTAACAAAATATATACAAATAAAAATTAAAAATTAGCTGGAATATTGAAGTTGGCTACTGATACCTTTTTAAATCCGTTATCTCTTTTTAAACCCTTTCAAATGGATAACCGATACCAAAACTTTTGAGTTAAAAAATACCGGTATACTAAAACTTTTTCCCTTAATTAAAAACAAATAATTAAAACAAATATAATTTTTTATTGATACTCTATTAGGGAAAAATTTTGTCCTTTTTGCTCTGTCTCGCTTAGTTTTCGAGATAACGGCTATTTTAAAAAATGGCGATTACTTTGAAAAATAATCGAGATAGCTCAAAATATACTGTGACAATAAAAATAGCCCAGGTGCGGTATGGATCCCAAGGAAGCTATCTAAAAAACCAGCCTTTGTAAAGCAATTTAAACATCCCCCTTCTTTTGGTAAATAAATGCTTTTTTGATCAATTGTAAATAGTTTTTGAGGCTCTAGTCCGATTTCATTAGCATTAGTGCTAATGCCAGTAAATTTCATTACCATTAAATGGTATTGACATTTTTTTGGTATTAGCATTAATCAATTAATGCTAATGAAATTTTAATGCCAATGAAAAATCCCAAGTATGTCTAGAAACAAATTATATTATAATTTTTCTAAAGTTTTATTATTTTTTAATGCTCTAATACAGTGACAAGTTTATCATTAACTACTTAACCGAGCACTAAACAAGTCGATTAAAATAGAGTTGGGATCGTAAGCGGTTTTTGACTCCCGATCACAGACGATCACGCACGAAGATTTTCTTATACGATTACGTGAGTAATTTAAATTTTCGCTCGCGCTCACAAAATAGGAATTGAAAAATATTTCGAAAAATTTATTATATCACTTGAACCACTTGAAGTGTTACCATATTAAATACAGAAAGAAAAAACAAACAGTGTTGATAAATTATATGTAAAACAAAACGAAAAATAAAAAAGTCCAAAAAAAATCTTTATTCCTTATACACGATTACGTGAGTAATTTAAATTTTGGCTCACGCGTGATTCACGTGAATCACGAAAGTTCATGTCACGTGCCCACCTCTCGATTAAACCATAGTTTAATCTGATTACTATTTATAAACGATTCTGTATTTACACTACTAATTACCCTGCGGGAAAAAGGCGTCAGCTGGAAATTAGGATCTATCCCGTGATAGGTGAAAACTGGGCCGATTCCGAAAATACATATCACGAGATAGGTGAAAAGAGGACCGGTTTAAAAAGTTCCTATCACGTGATCGGTATAAAAAATATCAAGTATTGGGTCTGGAAGTACTGGTCCTGTGTTAGGTAAAAAGAGTACCGGTTCTCAAAAAACTTACCACATGCTCAGTTTAAAAGCCTCTATCACGTGATGAGTTTAAAGGTAGAAGTTCTGTGACATGTTCTTTGGGGTGAGTTGTGTGACATGTTCTTTTAGACCAGCTCTGTGCCATGTCAAAGAGGGCAATTGACCCCTTCCTAGGACAAGCCAATCCCAGCTGGAAAAAAGGGGTCAGTTGGTAATTCGGACCTGTTCCGTGATACGTGAGAACTGAAGCGGTTCCAAAAATACATACCACGAGAAAGGGGAAAAGAGGACCGGTTTCTAAAGTACCTAACACGTGACTGGTTTAAAAGTCATGGCATGTTCTTTTTCGTTGGTTCTGTGAGGTTAGTTGTGTAACATGTTCCTTTAGACCAGCCCTGTGACATGTCTCAGAGAGTAATTGACCCCCTCCTAGGACAAGTCTATGTTAAATTGACGGGTAGTTTGCATATAAAAAACCGGTCCCGTGACCGGTCCCTATCACAATGAACCCGCAGGGTACACTCAGAAAAAAAAGTTAGTAGAAAAATTTGTAAACGGTTTTCAATCCCACTTTACTATTTTTATACTAATTTTTAGTAATAAAATTATTATTTCATTTTTTTTTTCCTTTTTATATTTTACAAATTAGAGAATTTTTACAGAATATTTAAAAATTTTTATTGCTAACTTCTGAAATTATTTTACAAATTTTTGAAAACCGATTTGCTTAAATTAGCAAATAAAATTTTCACAACCGACTCATATCCTAAAATAAGACATCTACTTAAAATGTACTAAACAATTTTTTCAAAACAAAAATTAGCAAATTATTAGAAATGTCTAAAATATTTAAAAAAAAAAATAAATAAACTAAAAAATGTTTCTCAATAAAAAAATATAAATTTGTATATTCGAATTCGTAAGGAAATTTCAAAAGAAATTAGCAGCTCTAAAGCGCAAAAAGTGTTTTTAAACTTAATTTAGTTAGTTTGTGCATTTTTATAATATTTTTTTTTTTTAAATGAAATTTTGCTATATTTAACAATTCATTGAGTTTATAGCAATTTACTAAAATTTAGTAGCACTTACTCATTTTTTATACTAATTTGGTTTTACTAATATTAATAATTATTAAATTTTGTTTGCTGATTTTAGCAAATCAGTTTTAAATTTCACTTTACAAAAAGTTTACTAAAATTTAGTAGCGGCTACTAATTTTTTCTACTAATTTCATTGTATTACACGTCAGCAGACATGTGTTGTTAAATTAGCAAAAAAAAAAATACCGCTTGGATCAAATTAGCAAAATTTTCAGTAGTAACAGACTTTTTATAGCGAAAACTAATATTATTTGATTATTAAATGTATTAATTCGTCTTCAACCTTTATTGTGCTATATCGCCTAAATAAAGCGATAAATCAAAAATTTACAATATTATTTTTGCCATAGTTAGTGTTCAATTCCAAACGCAAAGTACAAATATTAAAGATATTAGGAGAAAGAGCATTAGAGGGTTAACCCTTGCTAATGCCATTTCCATACAAGTTTTACATAAGCAACAGTTATTGGCTTATGTCAAATTTATATGGAAATGCATATCTTAAAAATGTATAATTTTATTTCCGTGCGCCTAAAATAATAACTCCAGTTTCAGTTTAAACTGAACATGGATTGCATTCATTCAATGAGATAACTTAAAACTAAAAAAATATGTGTCCTAAAAATAGTACATATGATGTACTAAAGTGCATATGCACCTATTATTTCAATGCTATTAACATAAACCTTGTTTGAAAAAAAAAAAACATAACATATTTACTTTATTACTTTATCTCAATGAAAATTATTTTTTCCTTTGACCCCTGACTGTTGCTGACGTACTCTTGCTTCGAATAATTTGAACATTTTCCCTTCAAACAGTTTTGCTGCGTCAAATATAGCGGACACAGTTTTATTTATTATTTTGACGTTTATACGTCGTCCAACTAAAGATTTTGTGCTCCTGATATATTCCAACATATCAATATTCGTGTGCGTACATACAAATGAAAATATGTGCATATGTGTAAAAAAAGGGGTGATATTTAATGTTTAATGCCATTTTTTTTTATGTAAATGACTTGAAAAATAATAATTTTCATTCAGATGAAAAGAATTGAATTTGATAAAATCTGAAAATAATATGCCAGCTTTAGAAAAACTAGTAAATTTGTTATAAGCAAACTAACTACAATTTACTACTTTCACTAAAATTACAAAATTTTAATATAAAATCTAAACAAAACTTTCCAATTGTTCTGAATATCTATATTTCAGAAAAATTAACATTATATCTATTTAAATGTTAACTTAAGGAATAATTTGCAATGTACGTTCATTTCAATTAATTTCTTTGTTTTACCAAACAAATTAAGTAATTATATTAACAAATTGTGATAACAAACCAATTTCGGACACATGTGTACTGCAAACACCTCCCCTTTAAAGCGCATTAGCTTTATCAGCCGTCTGGGCGATGTCAATTCACCGCCTCGGAGCTGCGATTTGACCCCTTTAAACTTTTTCTTGTGGGTTGCTGTTTAAGACCGATGCTGTGTGAATAATACACAAACGATCCACAACTTGGAAAATTGGACTGACAGGATGAGATACTGCGAAGCCATCCGCGGCAGTTAATAAATGAAATCGTGTTCCATAAATAATGTGTTTATATGTGTTCCCAATAAAGCCATAACATACCAAATGAAATTAAGATTAGTTAATTTTATTTCATTTTTAAAAATATACCTGTATTTGGATCACCCTTTATATGGTTCTCTCTAATCAATATATAAAATAACAGTAGTTTGGCTATATTTTTAAAATGAAACGACATAATTAAAAATGTTTTTTTTTCATTAATTTTTAATGATTGTATCGGTCAAGTTGGTGCCGCCATTGTCGATGATCATTTGAGCTGTTTTTACCGCATTTTTCATCGTTCTGGAGAAAGCTTCAGGCGATAAGTTCTCATATACCCAGAATATTATCTAGTTTACTATTTGTAGTTTAATAAAAATAATTTCCATTCCATTTAAAAATAAAGGAACATACATTTATTTTTCAAAGAAATATCTATATTAACTTATTCATACATTTATTCGAAATAATTTACTTTCATTTACCATATTTTTTAGTTTTATTTATTTTTTTCATTTGTTTGAAATTTAATAAAAATTTACCCACAAAACGGAAACTTGTGGTTTATTTGTGTCCGTAACAGTTATTACAAATTTAAATTTTGTTTGCTGTCTGTTTCAAAAAAAAAAATATTCAAAAAATTTCAATTTGTTTTTTATTTAAATTGGTTGAATATATACAAAATTTTTTAATACAAATTACAAGAACTTCATAAACACACATACATACACAAACACATTTACACAAAAAGTGTCTATAGCTACATATGCATACATACATTTTGTATTGTAAGAGTATATTAAAAAAAAAAAATACAAAAACGGAAACAATTTAAAATAAATGAAAAAAAAAACATTTATTTTTAAAGATTGGTAGGTAAAATTTTGACATTTATTTTGTTTCTTACGGATGTGTCACTTGATTAATCAACATTTTTAAAATAAATAACAAGTGGCATTTAATTTAAATGAAAATTAAGTAGACCGGTTTTTAAATGAAATATTATTTCTTTTAAATTATATTTCCAGTTATTTTAACTTACAAACTTTTTTAGGTGTACTTTTGTCAGGTGTTCTCTTTTAGAATTTTTAGAGTACGTGGCTTGTCTGGAGCGGTTAAATTGGGCGATCTCGTTGAACATAAAGTGATTTTTTTGCTATTTGGTTTTGAAGTGTAAATTTTTCATTTGGAGTTATGATTGTGCCAATCATTAGTTATGATTGTGTCAACCATTTACAATAGTACAATAGTATTTATATTATTATTAAATACCTACATTATGATTCGAAACTATGAAAAGGTTCTTTAAATTTAAGTATATTTATTTAAGAAATGTTGTTCCTAAAGAAAAATATTTGATGTTGACTTTTCTAAAAAAAAACTTGTTGATTCTATGGACTTTTCTTTAAAGAAAAATTCTTCAGAAATATTTTTAAATTCTGAGAACTTTTTAAATACAAATCATAGAATCTATGGAATTTTTCTAATAAAAAAACTCTTGGATTCTAACAACATTTTTAAGAGATTTTTTAGATAGTCCTTGGTATCAGAATTTTTTCTTTAGAAAAAGTCCTTAGAATATAAAAATATTTCTACTAGAAAAAGTCCTTAAAATCTAAGTATTTTTCATGATGAAAAGTTCTCGTAATCTAAGAATTTTAGTACATAAATTTTTTTGAGAATATATGAAATTTTATCTAAGAAACAGTTTGCAGGATCTGAGAATTTAACTTTAAGGAAAAGTCCATTGAATCTAAAAATGTTTCTATCAGGAAAATTTCTAAAAAAAGAAATATTTTCGTGAAAAAAAAAAATTCTTGGGTTCTACAGACTTTTTCATATAAAAAATGTTTGTATTAATATTCAAAGTACTTTTTCCACAAGAAAGCCGTTGCTTTACAAGAATTGATTACTAAACATATTTTTTAAACAAAATTATTACTGTTTTTATTGAAAAGAATTAAAAATATAAAATCTTTATATAGAATCCTTTTGTCAATGAATTTGTTCGAGAATGATTTGATTAATGTAAATTATAATGTTACAGGCATTTTCGATTTTTTATGGATGGCTGATTTCATACCATATTTTTAAAAGAAAACTAGACAGTACTCATGACTGTAAATGTCAAAGTCATGTTTTATTTGATTTATAATTGCCAATGCACCCTGAAAATGCACTGATTTTCATGCGGTTTAAGGGCCGGCGGAATTTTCGGACCGTACTTCTTTAATAACGATGAAAATTGCAATGTTACAGTCAATAGAGCAAGGTAGCGTGCGATGATTACCGACTTTTTTTTTGCCCAAAATGGAACAATTGGACTTGTTTGACATGTGGTTTCAACAAGACGGTGCCACATGTCACACGGCACGCAATACCACAAACCTATTTAGAGGCAAGTTTAGTGAGCAATTAATCTAACGTTTTGAAGCAGTCCATTGGCAGCCAAGATCATGCGATTTGACCCCACTTGACTTGTTTTAGTGGGTATTCATGAAGTCTCTCGTGTAGAGAGGCAAGCCAGCCACAATAATAATAATGTGTTATAAAAATCAATAAAATGTCTATGCATACGGCTGTTAGTCTTCCATCACAAAAAGTTAAAAATTATTTTTTTTTTTAATAAATATTTCTCCCACAATTTTTTATTTACAATTGTAGCCGTGGTGTCAAATTATTGTATCTATGGTTTTTGAAAGCAGTTTCACTAAAAAGCTTCCATGTAAAAGCCGAATTATATGTGGACATACATGATCACATATGGACTTGTATATGATCATACAGGAGCATACATTACCATATACCATGGTAAATAAATTATGTCATATATAATCATATATCTTTGGATCCGAAATTTTAGGGTATATGGCCATATATCGTCATATAAAATTATATATACTCTTATATGATTCATGTATGCTCATAATGAACATATACGGTCATATACCCTGAAATATCGGATCCGAAGATATATGGAAATATATGAGATCACATATGGAATATATGAGGTCATGTATGCCCATGTATTTTTATATATTACCCAATGTGTGCTCATTTATATTTCGATATTTAAATAGGCTGTTGAAAACAGTGTGTTGAAAAAGGGACAGACAGTGTGTCCAATATGAGTTAATTAAAAGATGTCCTAGTGTACATCTGTCATAAACAATACTACATTTACACTCAGTCAAGAACTAGTAGTAGTTTTAAAAACTACTTATAAGCATTTACTTGTGAAATTCCATACAAATTTTAAAACAAAAACTAAAAGTTATTAAAAACTACTGGTTCTTGGGACTACAATATAAGTGTCGCCTTAACCTACATACATAATTATACATATACATACATATATATTATTGTTGTTTTGTACCATTACTCAACATCCAACAGGTTTCCTTGAACTATTTTTTTGTTAAATAATAAAGTTGCAGTATGCAGTCAGTCTTAGTATACAGCTTTTTTAAAGTTTTCGGTTGAAACTAAATGTTATTAGCAGGGAAACCAGAAATATGTTATGCTGTATCATATTTGCCCCGGCAAATGATATATTTATTCATTTCGAAACAAGTTAAAAATTTTGACATAGATTTGTTTGAGCATTTTTTTACCACACCTTCAAGGAGCATACAAAATAAAATCATTTTAAAGTTTTAAAAACAAGAAAAGTTTTTTCGGGAAAAAACTGGATAAGTTTATTTCTGTCGACCATGTTATTTCAAAATCTTGTAAAAAAGGACCGTGTAATAACAGGACTAGGTGTATTGTAAATACATATTTTTTAACTTTCTTTCATTTTTTTAAATGTATTACTTTTGTATTTTTTTTTTTTTATAAAAAAAAATTTGGAATATTTTTGTAAACAAAAAATTACTTTGCTATAAAATTTTTTTCGATATATAAAATAAATAAAAACAACTTAAGATTTTTGATTCAAATCGTATTTTAATTGTTTCAGTAACATTTTCAATTATTCCTATAAAACTCCGTTAAAGGTAGGGGCGGTACATAAATTGAAAGGGATTTGAATGGGTATTTTAATGGTTTTGCCAAACCTTTTTAACTAAATTCATTTTATTTAAAATATAAAAGCCTGGGAACATTTTTTTCTTTACAATGCTTCAAAAATCATTTCAATTACACTCAAAGAAAAAACATGATTGGAGCATTCATGTTCGAAGAGCATCATATATTTTTGGGAATATAATTGTGCCAACCATAGTCGTACTATAATATAGTTATCATATTATGATAATAAACTAACCATAATTTTCCCCTACCGTTTGTATATAATTCAAAACTATGAAGAAGTTATTTAAATTTAAAAAATGTTTTTTCTAAAGAAAAAATTTGATATTAAGGACTTTTTCAAGAAAACTTCTTTGATTCTATGGACTTTTATCAAAGCAAAATACATCAAAAAAAATTTTAAAATTCTAAGGACTTTTTTTTAATAAAAACAGGTAAAAAAAGCCTTAAATTCGGCTGTGCCGAACCCACCAATATCCTAAAAAAAATTCTCAATGGCTGTTGATACAAATAATGTAAAAATCAGCACAGGTGAGGAAGTGAAAGTCTTTAAGGTGAAAAGAAAATTTTGTGGAGGGAAAATTTTTTTGAGGTGAAAAAAAATTTTTTGTGTTGAAAAAAATTTTAGTGATAAAAAAAATTTTTGAGGTGAAAATATTATAGGTGAATATAAAATTTTCAATTATAAGGGACTGGTTAAATAACAAGAGAAATTGTACTAAAATAAACCAATTGTACTAAATACACCAATTTCAAGGGAAATTCTTCCTTCACATTTCTTTCACTCATAACTTTTTAGCCGCTGGACCGATTTTGCTCATTTTCACCACCAAACTGCTCGGGAGGATGTACATTAATATAGATAACCGCTTGCATCATTACGCAGACAGAACAGAAGGACATCGCTAGATCGGCTTAAAATTTCATAAGGATCACGAAAATATATATATACTTTATGCGGTCTTAAAACTATATTTCGACATGTTACAAACCGATGGACAAACTGATATATACCCTCAGCATATATGGCGGAGTGTATAAACAACATAGATTCTATGGACTTTTCTAATTGAAAAATTACTTTATTTTAAGGTAATTTTTAAGATTTTGTTATACAGTGCTCAGAGTCTCAGAATTTTTCTTTTACAAAAAGCCTTATAATCTAAGAGTATTCCTATTAGAAAAAGTCCTTTGAATCTAAGAATTTTTTATTCAAAGAAAGGCCTTAGAATCTAAGTGTGTTTAAGAATATATGAATTTTCATCTAAGAATCGTTTTACAGAATTTGAGAATTTTATTTTAAGAAAAAGCCCATTTTGTATTACTTTGTATAAGAAAAAGTCTGTAGAAACTTTTTCTTAAAAAAATATTATTTAATTAATATTCGGAAGTAGTAGTTTTTCTCCAAGAAAGTCGTTATTTTACAAGAAGTGAATAAACATATTTAAAAAATATATATATATTTTTGTTTTTATTGAAAAGAATTAAAAAATATAAAAAATTTATATATTTAATTTTTTATGACAATGATTTTTTTTTTATAATGTTAAGGAATTTTCGGAAATAAAACCCCCCAGTTGAAAATGATCATATTATATTCATTTCTGCATGGGACAGTATTAAAACTGTATGTTAAGTGTCAAAGACATATTTTATTTAATTTATAATTATTCGTTGATTTTTATCAGCATTT
This sequence comes from Eustalomyia histrio, assembly GCA_949748255.1. Lineage (NCBI taxonomy): Eukaryota > Metazoa > Arthropoda > Insecta > Diptera > Anthomyiidae > Eustalomyia > Eustalomyia histrio. The sequence continues at coordinate 96,062,345 of OX456525.1, forward strand.
TATAGTTTCATAACTTTTTTCATAGTCAGTTACGGCCAATAATCATATTATAAAATAGAAAGTGACAATCATGACATCATAAAATATTTACTATAATTATAATGGTAGCGATCATATTGATGGTTTGAACCTATTTATAAACCAATAATTTGATTGTGAGCAAGCATAATATAATAGAAGTTATCATAATGCAATCATGTTTTTTTTTCACTGCGTGTAATTTAAAACCCCCTTAATTTTGTTCACTGATATTTTAATAAAATCTTGAATTTTAATTTAAAAATAATGACACATAGTCATAGTTAAAATAAAGTATGCTTTAAGAGTTCTAAAGTCGACTTTTCTTAAAAGTATACTTTAGGCATACTATAGACACGTAAAAGTATACTTTAATCGCTAAAGTCTGCTTTAAAATTAAAACTAGCTGAAGTTGACTCTAACCAATATAACAACACACAACAGCTGTTTTCCGCCAAGAAAATTGTTGTAAAAAAAATGTTTGAATTGCAAATTATTAAAAGGAAAATTATATCAATAAATACGATATTTTGCATAATATTTATTAAGTTAATAAATTTTTATTAATAAAAATACACTTTTCAATCAAGTTTTTCCTTTGTACATTTTGCAATTGCAAATCTTTTATTTACACACTTTTCATTTTTTTCGGCAAATATAAAATCAGCTGACCAATGTTGCCGCCTGCTACTTTTTTAGTACAAAATGTATGCGGGCATTTGGTACATTTGATGTAATACCCATTTAGAGCCGGTTCAACTTAAAACTGGCTTTAATTCTGACTATAATAGCAAAATAGATAATAACAAGTTTTTAATTTAAAGTTGTTTTTAAAAAAAGCCGACTTTAGTGCGGGACTATGATTACGGGCCAATGTTAAGCATACTTTAATTAATTTAACAATATTTTTTTTTTTTTGGCATAAAATTGATTTCTTGTTTGAAAATATTTCTGGTTGCCCTGGTTATTAGTGTTCATTCTTGATTGTGTTTGTATGAGTTTTAAAAATAAATAGTTTTCTAAAAATAGATGACACTAAAAATTTGTTGATTGTGTTGTTGTTGGATGGAAACTTTAAAATATATGTATGTATGTACATATTTATGTGCATAAGTATGTGTGTATTAATGTTGTTTATTTGTTTTTCATTGAAAAAGTTAAATAAAAACTAAATTGTATGAGTATATTTATATAAAATCGATTAAAAAGTAGACATGGGAAATATAATTTTTTTTTATACAAAATTTATTTGTTTTATATAAATATTGTTAAAAACAAGTAAAGGCGTTAAATTGGGCTCTACCGAATAATGGAAACAGCAGCGTGTTTTTGAAATGCAAGAAGTCAAAATTTTCTAGCCACTCAAGGGATATTGGAATATTGTATAATTTAAATTCATCCAAAAATTTTAATTATTATAAAATAGACTTTCGATTACCATCTAAAATTTTAAATGGCTCGATCGAAGGAACCCCTGGATATGAAATAAGTTCCCCCATTATGAAATAATACCCAAAGAAATGAAACAAAACCCCAATCATAGATATAATAACACTCCATTTAAGGAAGAGTTATTTCATTATGCAATAAAGCCTTATTTACAAGATGAAATAAGTCTTCATTTTTAAACTCTCCTAAGTCTAAGGACTACATTTTGTATTGATATATGTAGATCTAAAAGTCGAAATCTATTGTAAGTTTCAAGTCATTATTATTATTATTATTATTTGTCGAATTTTAAATGAAACTCAATTGCACAGAGATAAAAAAATCATAGTTAAATCAATTATGATATCAAAATTGAACTAACACTGCAAATTTGAAATTAACTATGAATATTTTTAAAGTAACTATAATTCTGGTTAAAATAAAACTTTTTTAAATACATTCAATTTTGTTTTGCATTTTAAAAATAAGAATAAATATATTAAAATTGAAAAGAAAACAAAGCTGTTACTATTTGATTTTAAAATATTTATTTCTGTGTGTGTATGAAGATGAAGACCTTACAGTCTAACACTTTTCTAGTTTTCCAGTGTCAGAATTTTCTTGGGCGAGTTTTAAAGAAAATTTTCTGTAAATTAATGAATTTATCTTCATAAAGTGAATACAAAATTTCTTAAATTTTATAAAAAAAAAGCTTCATAGTAATCGAAAAAAATGGTCGGTATTGAGTACAAGTACACTTAAAATAGTTTGTAAGTTAAAAAAATTAACAGAAAATGTCATTTACAAGAAATGATATTTAATTCAAAACCGGTCTTCTTAATTTTCATTTAACCCAATGGCTTTTGGTATTTATTTTTAAATGTTATTTAAACAATTGAAACAAATGATAAAACATGAAAAACAAATGTTAAAATTTTACCTACCAATTCCTTAAAAAATAAATGATTTTATCATTTATTAAAAATTGTTTCTGTTTTTGGATTTTTTTTTTGTTTTTTTTTTTTTAATCTACAAAATGTATGTATGCATGGCTAGAGACACTTTTTGTGTGAATATGTGTTTATGAAGTTTTAGTAATTTAAATTGAAATAATTTTGTATATAAGCAACCAATTTTTATAAAAACAAATTGGAATTTTTTGATTTTTTTTGTAAACAAAAAGCAAACAAAATTAAAATTTGAAACAACTGTATTTCTTATTAGATTTCAAACAATAAAAAAAAATAAATGAAACTGAAAAAAATCGGTAAATAATAGTAAATTATTTCGAACAAATGTATAAAAAAGTTAAAATAGATAAATCTTTGAAAATTATATTTAAATGGAACGGATAACTTTTTTATTAAACTACAAATAGTAAACTACATAATATTTAATTCTGAGTGTAATCAATATTTAATATTTTTACAACTCTACTACCTAATTGTTTTAATAATTTCTCTCAATTTAAAAACTTAAGAAATTAAAGGCTTCTTAAATAAGTTTCAAAGAATCTATAAAATCAATTTATTTTTGTCATATCTACACAGACTCTTTAACTATTTCGCTGCAAAAAGAGCAACTATATATATTTATAAAATCTTTAGAAATGATATCTATGTCTAATTTGCGATATCATTCATCATATATCTTAAAATATTTCAACAAAAAATAAAACAACTTTAAGCGTTTTCCCCGTTAAAATATACAAATTCGTTGCCGTTATTAGAAGTCGCTAGATATTGTTCTTCTGCCTTAAATATGCCAATTAGTTTAAATGTAAATCGATTAGAAATAAAAAAACGCATGAATTTATCACTTACGATTTACGCTCAAACTAAATTTTTCTGTGACAAAATAATTAAATCCTTTGAATATTAAATGTTTGAGTGTAAATTGGTTTTTTTCAAGCCGATTTACACTAAAAACAAAAAATTTTCTGTAGCAAAACTATTATTTCTTTAAATCGTTTGAAAATTAAAAACTTGGGCGATTTTTTTTTTCAACCGATTTATAATCAAACAAAATTTTGTCTGCACAAAAATTATTGTAAGTGTTAGATTTGAAATGATAATAAATAATAAAAACTATAGTTAATTAGTTTAAAAATTCATTGCAATCGATCGTGATTTTACTGAAATGAAAATATCTCTTCAAAAATAATATTTGTGATTGCAAATTTAGAAATTCAAAATTTAATAAAAACATTTTTTCTTGTTTCGTTTTTGAGATATGAACGAAATATTTTTGACATCCATGTGACAAAATCGTTTGCCGTATTAACTTACCTCATTTGATTTAAAAATAGGGCGATATTCAAAATAACACCCTTTTCTCTATACGATGCTTATTTTTTGAGGTAAACGCAATCTAAAAATAATATTAGACCAGCATTGGCGATTTGTAAAATTTTCCTATTTCAATGTTGGGGATATTATTCTAATTTAACTGTTATTTGTATTTTTTTTTTTTTTAAATTTAGGAATTTCTTTCATATTTGCTTTTTTTCCTAATATTTTTCTTTCGACTTTTAACCCAGATATGCCCATTGCTTGAGCATGATTATTTTACAAATAAGAAACAATGCAATTAAAGGTTTTTTTAATATTTATTGAAAAATTGGTTTTAAAGCCATCCTATATATAGGACATTGGGCACATGACTCATTGGGTGTGATACGACAAAAAACGTTTTACATGTAATCCCATGTCACATTTTCGGCTAAGGTTTTTTGATGACGGGCTCCACATCTTGTTTCTTTTTCCTGTAAAATTACCCAATGGTCCAATCGATCATAACGCAAAACTTTATAAAGGGTTAGCGATGGATGGCCCCTTTGGTGAGCCGGTACTTTTTTAGTTTGAACAAGTAGAGTTAGGAGAAATATCCCTAAAAGACAATTGATCCATAAATCCGCCATAATGTGAATCTATCAGGCATTATGTACCGCCATTTCCACACAGTGTGCTATGAGAGAAAAATATCATTTCATTCCTCTTATAGCACTGCGGTATAAGCTTATGTTCTGATCTGAGAGAGAGGGATATCATCCTCTGTGTCCCAATTACTACCAAAATTGATTTTGTTTACAATTTCCACCTCATTTTGCATTAGTGAAGCCGGTAAATTATTTATATCGACGTAGTCTTCATCGCCGGAATCTTCGTATGTGATGTCTCCACATGCATTATTAGGTGGAAATATAGTTATATTATCCACATCAATGTCCTTATCCTCTGTCAACGGGCAAAGCTTCATGGAGAAGAAATCCCCCATGGAAAATACATAGCATATTATATTCCCAATTTCCTACATATAGGTCACCCAATGTCCTACCTATAGGTGTCACAACAGCAAAACTAAAACACAATAATGAAACGTTCACGCATATAACAATCAAGCTACTCTTCATAAATATAAATTCAAACAAAATATAGTACTTATTCACCTTTTAATGTAAAAAATTTTACTTACAGTACAAACGTGGCCCCATTATCAGTCATATTAAAAAAATCACAAATTAATAATTCAATTACTCAAAAATAGTAGCAAGAAATAATGCGATCTCACAATCTCCCACAAGGTATTGATGAGTACTGAGTATATGAACACAAAAAACTGTACTTTGATAAACGTGACGTATCATGTAAACAAGAATTTTGGTGTACTATATATAGGTCATTGGGCATATTTGGGTTAATTTGGCTATTTTTGTTAAATTTTTAGAATTTTTCAACTTTAGCAATTTTTACAATTTATTTAATGTTGGCGATTTTTTTCTAATATAAGGATTTTAATCTTGATGACTTTATCAATTCTTTTAACTTTAGTGAATTTTTTAAGTTGTCGTTATTTTTGTGCTTCTGGGATATTTTAAAATTTTTGGCGTTTTTTTTTTTGAAATGACAGCGATTTTTCTTCAAATTTAACGCTTATTTAAATATTGTTGGTCTTTCTTTTTAATTTTAATAGTTGTGGCGATTTTTTTAATAACTCCTTAATTATTTTTAATTTTTCAGTTTTTTTAATTTTAACAATTTTTCCAACTTTTAGCATTTGTTTAAATTTTAACGATTTTTTCTCAAATTCAGGGATTTTTTTATTTTATTAAGATACGAATTAGTAATAATTTCATGTAGCAATAGAATATCAAGCATACGTACCAGTGTCCACATAAAATTAATATATCAATGTCCATGCATAAAAATATTTATGTTTTTTTTTATACACTCAGAAAAAAAGTTAGTAGAAAAATTTGTAAACGGTTTTCAATCCCACTTTACTATTCTTGTACTGATTTTTAGTAAAAAAAAATATTATTTAGCAAATCTTATTGCTATTTACATTTTACAAACTACAGAGTTTTTACAGAATATTTACAAATTTTTGTTGCTAATTTCAGAAATCATTTTACAAATTTTTGAAAACCGATTTGCTAAAATTAGCAAAAAAAATTTACTAATTTTAAAAAAGAGAATATTGAAGGAAATGTTATTTCTCAATTAAACTTACACCTACAAACTCTAATTGCCTTAAAATGTTACATAGATTAAAAAAAATGGGCCGAAAGTGAAGATACCGACTACTCATGTCTGAAAATAGGACATCCACTTAAAATAGCGCTAAAAAGTTTTTTTAGTTCTAAAAATCAGCCGTAAAAACAATTAAAATTTGTGACCTTAAAAGTAAAAAACAAATGATTAAAATATTTTTTAAAACGGAAATTTCCAAATTAAAACAAAATGATTAATTCTTTTATGTTTTAACAATTTTTAAGATTTTTAAGCCTTTGATTCTTTTTTAATTTTGTATGAAATACTATAAAAAAAAATAATAAAGTAAAAAAATTTTGATGCTCGATAAAAAAAATAAATTTAACATTTTGTACTAATATTAATAATATCTAGTAATTTTTTTTTGCTGATTTTAGCAAACCGATTTTAAATTCCACTTTACAAAAAGTATACTAAAATTTAGTAGCGGCTACTAATTTTTCTACTAATTTAATTGTACTACACGTCAGCAGACATGTGTTGCTAAGATTACCAAAAAGTACCGCTTGGCTCAAATTAGCAAAAATTCTCGTAATAACAGCAAAATTTTCAGTTGCCATTACAGACTTTTTTTGGTGAGTGTAGTACATCAATGTTAAAGTAGTTAAATTTATTATTATTATTTTTTAAATTCAGCAAAACCATATGACTCTCATCAAACAAAGTGACGTCTATATAGACCTTACTCTTTAACAATGTTGTATAGAAAAATTCCAATTGAAATTCGGTAAAAAAATACCAACTGCAAAACCAACTTTTAAATGTAAATACAAAAAAAAAAAAAAATTGTTGGTTTTAACTTGAAAACAAACATACACAAACAGTATGCAGGATATATCTAGTATACAACAGTAAATAAATAAAGCTTTTATATAACAGTGAAATGAAAATAAAACGCTAAATAAAAGTGCAATGAACTTGACGAGAAAGGAGTATGTATAATAAGTAGTACATACATACATATGTATGTATATATTGTGCTATGTAGTTATAAAGCTGTAACTGATGACGTACATTCCCCATACATATCGTATTGTTGTTGAGGAACAGTAGAAAAAAAAATACAAAAACAAAAGCTCTATTTTTAGATTTGCTCTAAATAAGAACGGTCTTTATAAACTTAAACTTTCAATTGTTTTTATTTTTTTTTTCAAAAGGATGCTTCTTGAGTGTGCGATAAAAAGGTCATGAATACACAGTATTCAAGCTTTAAATTATATGAATGAAGAATAAGTATGAATCACCAGAATAAGAATGAATTCAACAAATATTATGTAAACATACAATATTAAAAGACAAACATACAGAAATGGAACTCAAGGATGTAAGTAAATTACTGACATTTCATATCGCAAATGCTGATATGGGTGAAGAGAATATAGAACTTGGAAGTATTAAGTAAAAAATAAGATCTTTGCAAAAATGGGTTATTGTGGTAGAACGTTCTTGTAAAATATACCAAAAGGTACCTTATTAGAGAACTAGCTTATAAAGGGTAGTCCAACTATAATGCACGATGTTAATTGTGAGTCACACCTTAACGTCAAGTTTTTTGCCCATCTTAATTTGACATTTCTTTGTTTCAGTGTTTGAGAAATTCAACCATGCAGAGGTACACAATTGAACTGCGTGTTAAGATTGTTGAAGCCTTTTACGAAAATGGTCAGCATAATCGACCAAATGTGTTCACAATCTGTAGGAAATTTGAAAACACTTGTGCATGCTCGCCCAGTTTGTTCTGCGGAAAACATTGCTGTTGTTCGCGATAGTGTTGCATGAAGTCGGCCAAGCAGTTACCATAAATGATGTTCGCGTTCACGAGATGATAACGGACCTCTTGGGGCCAGAAGTTGAGGATATGGACCTGGATGATATGTGGTTCCAACAGAATGGTGCTACTTGCCGCACAGCCAACGAAACATTGTCTCTTTTGCGCGAGAAATTCAATGGCTGTCGGACTTATTTCTTTGGCGATATTAAAAGAAAAAGTGAACGTCAAGAAACCAATAACAATTCAAGAGCAATTATGTCTCAGAGTCATTGAAGATATGGACCATAGGGTAGAATAATGTCACCGAAGCCGTGGCTAGCACTTGGCCGATATTTTGTTTCACACGTAATTGTCATAGATCCTTCTATCGTAATACAATATTTGCATACTTAAATGTAATAAAACTGAGTTAAGTTCAAAAATAAAAAAATAAATTGGAACATAATTTACTCCCATTTAGTTTAAAAAATGATTCTAATTTAAAATGAGAATGTACTTGAACTTAATGTGGTTCATTTTTTCGTGAGTAGTAAAATTAACAAAATTTTAGAATGCCATTTCTAAATTCAGTTTTTAAGTCTACCACTTTCTAATTTTTAAGAATTGTTTTCTAAAAATTAGTTCAGGCAATACATTTTTTCCTATGTAATAATAAAAATTTATTTATTAGATTTTAGAAACTGATGAACTATTTCTAAGTAAAATTTTCATGCAACTTAGTTCAGATAAATTTTAATAAAATATTTTTTTTTTTCCAAGTAAAAGTTTTCTAATATTTGAAAAATAATAAACTTAGGTAAAGGATTTTTTCTGTTGAAAAGCATTTAAAGTATTTTCAATATTCTTTTCCAAAAAAAATCAATTAAAAACAAGAAAACATATTATTAAAGGAAACAAATTAAAGTAACCATTTAAAAAAATTATCGTGCATGATTGTAATTTTTGGTTCGGGATTGTGCGTGAGCGTGAGTCAAAAATGGCTCACATGCCCATCTCTAATCTTAACCGTCTTAATTTAAGAAGACAAGGGACCCCCCCCCAGTGTTCCTTAGCCATAGATGCCGCATGTCACTTAGGGCGTCCCTTTTTGTAATTCTATCCAGCAGAACCGTTAATTAACTACGAAATAGATCTGACTTTGTCACAATTTATTACGTTTCAGGATATCCTGCAGTACATTTTTTGATTTGTTTCCTTTTTGCAAATGAAATTAAATTTATATTTTATATACATGAGTTTAGTATAATTTAATTTGAAAACAAAAATGTATGGCAAAAATCTTGTTAAGCGGAAGTCCTCCGAAAATGGGAAAATACTTACTCAATGAGTGTAAAGTACTTTAAAATATATGGTCAAATATATTACCTTTATCATAGAAACAGTTTTATATTTATTAGAAAATTTGTATAAAATTTAAGTATAATTGTTACTTAAAAGAAGTGCTATTTGACTTGATATTAGAAAGTATTTTCTTATTTTTAGGGAGTTAAGTCCTAGTTTTTAGTAAAAAAAAATTATCTAATGAACTTAAATAAAATTAAATTTTTCTTAAAACCAATGAAACATTTCCTAATTAATAGTAAAATTTTAGATGATGTATGAACTAATTAAGAGGAAATTTTACTGTTTTCTAATAAAAATTTAGTTCTTAGTAGTAAAATTTTTCTATAATTTAGAAATGTTAACCAAATTTTAAGTAAAATTTGTTTCTTAATTTCAAAGAAAATTTTATTAAATATTGTCTTTGGCGCCGTTTTCATTTCAATTTTTCCTCCAAATAAGTTAATTTTTCCAAATTCTAGTTCATCCAGTATCGAATTTAATCTCGCTGCCAATTTTGCATACAAAAATATAAAACTACTTTATCGTTTTTTTTTTTTTTTTTTTTTGATAACGACTTTTTGGCATATGGGTTAAACCAATAACACTGTCCAACAAATTAAGACTTTTTGAATGGAACAGAATAGCGAATAAGCGTAAAGAGCTTTATTAACAACAATGGTGTCTTTGGTGACCCCCACTGAAATTTTCTGGAAAACATTTTCGTATAATATTTTAATCCTTAAATGTCCTTTTTTAAAGGATATTTTTTTATTTTCTCGAAAAAAGGGTTAAATTGACCCATAAAGAGACCAGTTAGAGGGTTAAAATCTTCCACAAAAATAATCCTCATAGAATTCCACAATACAACTCTGACCATAAGAATTCTCTCAGACATTAACTTACAGCATTTTTTTCATATAGTATAATGCTCCCTTCGACCAAAAAATGAAAACTTTGACCCACTGTAAAAAAAAACTCAGACGTGCTGGACCATAAGTTTGTTCTACAAAAATGATCTACTCAACATACCCTTTCAGAATTATAGGGTCGCTATTCTGTTCCAAAAATGCTGTTGGACAGTGTAATAAGCTGACGATATTTTGAACGTCATCAAATTTGTGGTTTTTTCAACCTTCCGTCTAGATTGGGTTTTAGCCGACTTTCCCCAAAGCACTTTTTTCTACATTTTGCTTCTTCTTTTTACCCCCTAGGTGTTCCTTAATTTTCCCTCCTATATCAAATATTCAAATTTCATAAAAATCGAATACAAAAAAGAAAACTGTCACTGTTATGTAGGTAACATAGATATATAAAAATATATTTATCATTTAAAATGAAGAAATGCTTAGAGACTGAATAATATGTACAAGATATTTGTACATTTTATACAATTTATGAGGCTGCTGCTCTAAAGTATAATGATAAGTACCACACGCTGTACGTATGATTATTATTTAGTTGCTGAATTATATATTCATCATACGTACAGTGAATTTTGTGGAGCACATACATACAAACTTATGTACATTAATATATGCAATATGCTTTGGATGAAGAAAAAAATCGGCATTTTTATACAGAAAATATTCCTAAAAACTAAATTTTTCATATAAAGAAATCTTTTTTTTTTATTTTTTGGTCTAAAATCTTTGATTTTAAAATTTTTTAAATTTTAAATTTTACAGCGTGCAGGTATATTTTTGTATAGACTATTGTACAATAACTGTTAATAAATTTGTACCTTTATAGTTGTTGTAGTCGTCATTGATGTCATTGATATAGAAACTCGTATACAAAAGCAAAATAACTTCGTAAAGTTGATGCATGTTTTTGCGATGTTAATTTGTTATTGTTGTTGTTGTTGATTTTACGAAAAGGGCCACATTACTACTAACACACTGACCTAGTGACGATTGTTGAAATACGAATGTAACGAAGAATAGCGACAGCAGCAGTGTTGCCACAGAAAAAAAATTTGTAACTAAAATTTTAAAAAAAAATAACCAAAATTAATTTTTTTGTTTTATTTAAATATATAATAAAATAATTATTATTTAAATTTATATTGGAAATATTATTTTATAGCAAAAATTTATGAAAAATAATATTTTTAAGTTTATATCTGATTTCATTGTCGCTTGCAGATGATAAATCTTCGGATTCACTATTTGCATTGATTGTAGTTTTTTTACATTAAAACCTTAAAAAACCACCCAACAAAAAAACGTACCGTTTAAGTACCGTTTTCAGTACGTCATAAATATAATCCAGCTCCGGTTACGTACCGTTATATGGACCCGTATACAGAAAACGAATTTTAAACTGATTTGTTGTGTTGTGTGAAAGACAGAGTTGAATCCGTTGAAAGTCACTCCTTGAAAGACCGTTTATGGACCGTTGTGTCGTTCAAAATACGGAATGACTCCGTTTTCCGTACCGTTTTGTTTTTTTAATAAAAAACGGACTTGAGTATTTACCTAAATTTAACCTATTTTTATTAATTTTAAGTAGTATTTTTTTAGATTTATTAAAACAAAAGAAAATAATAAACAACAACAAAGAAAACATTCGTAGAAAGCAATTTCCATTCATTAACACGTTTTAATTTTGGCCTTTTATAAAATTTAATACCTGATAAATAAAAATTAGTTTATTTTTAGCTGATAATATTTACAAAGATGTTTTTGCTCATGATAAAAATTGGCATACCATGAATTCATTTGTGTATTTCTGGGGTATTGAATTGATATAAAAAGCAGTTTTCGATAAACCGCGAAAAAGTACTTCAAGTCACTAGTTTTGCACCATAGACTGCATTCATACACTTTTAAATCTAACAGAAGGGTTGCACGACTTTAGAGATCTATTTCGAGGGCGGATCAATAAGTCCGTGACTTTTCGAATTTCCCTCGTATTTATATGAAATGCAACACTGCTCCCATCAAGTATCAACTGTTAATAGACTACTGTCAAATTTTGAGCAAGTCCCGTCATTTACTTTGCGTGTAACAGCAGGATTTTTCGAGGTCCATAAAATAGGCATTGATCAATAATTTCATCGTTGGAGCTAAATCTCTTTCCACCGAGCCATTTTTTAGGTTTGGAAATAGGAAATGTCCCCAGTGGCTAAATCCGGGGAATAAGGCGAATGAGGGGCAATTCGTAGTCTACTTCATGGATTTTTTCCATGGAAACTAAGCTGTCACACGATTCCGTTAGTGGTCGATTGTGAGCAAACACGGCAGCCATCTTGCGGAAAGCTTTCTTATACCCAAGTGATCGTTTAAAATTGAAACCACTGAGCTATGTGAGATGCCTATGTCTTCCACAATCTATCGCACATTCAATCTCCGATCGGCAAACACCATATCGTGAATTTGTTCAATTGTTTTGGGTGTAGAGACCTCAACTGGGCATCCAGAACGTTCGGATCTTCCGTGCTTGTAAGGCCACAACGAAAGTTAGTAAACCACTTTTTTACCATTGAAATCGATAGTGCAGAGTCCTCATAGTATTTATCAAGCTTTTACTTGGTTTGATTGACATTAATGTTTAATGAGCACTCAAAATTCACATTTTTCATTTTTTTAAAAAATCCACGAGGTTGTATGTTTTGAACAGCTGTACAGTATAATCCGGATTCATGATTCCGCATGTATCGTAGAGTCGGTAAAAATGTTTATTGGGAAGTTAAAAAATATTCTTGAATTTATTGCGAATTTATTTAATGTTTTTTGTTTTTTTTACCACCATCACTTAAGTTTTCTCGGAAATTGTTGTATCAGAGTCCTTTTTCTTGTCGATAGAATTCCGGCAATTAAAATAATAATGGATATTTTGGTAATCCAGAGCTGACTATTTTGTACAACGAAATGCATACTTTTATATAAAAATATACCAGCCCATGTAAAAATCTAAATATATATGAACATACATGGTCATATATGGATCATACATGAACATATACGTCCAAGCACAGTTCATTATATAGCTATATATTATGCCATATATAATCATATATCTTTGGATCCGAAATTTGGGGTATATGGCCGTATATATTCATATATGATTATATATATGCTCTTATACAATATGATTCATGTATATAAAGATATACGGTTATATACACTCAAATTTCGGATCCGAATATATATGGCAATATATGAGATCATGTATGGTCATACATTGAACTATGAATGGGCGTATATTGCCATGTATACTCATGTATGTTCATATATCATCCAATGTATGATTATGTATGCTCATATATATTTCGATTTTTACATGGCAGTCTTATCAAATCAGCGTAATAAAATTGCGTATATAAAAATCTTTACTGTTAAATAAAAATTAAAAACACAAACAAAAAACAATTTATACATTTGATTGCCAAAAAATGAATAAAAAAAAATCCCATCTCCACATTGGGGAAAAATAACAAATTTTGATTAAAAATAATCAAAACGGCAACGCTGAACAGCAGCATACCATTTAGTGACGTCATGGATGGCATTCATTCACTGTTTTGCAAAACTGGCTGTCAGGCAGCAAAACAACAATTGTCATATGGCAAAAATACAACAAGAACAGCAACAACAACAACAACAATTACATATAGAAACGTTCGCTTGGCGCAAAATGTATTAAAAAAAAGTAGGAAAAAGGATTTCGAGGACATTCAGAATGCATCGGCGGCAGCTTGATTTCATTGAACAAAATTTAGACGCAGCAGCGGCCAGACTTATGACGAAGATAAACGGGGAGTGGCGTTTATGTTAAATTTTGTACCATGATGATGATGATGATGGTGATGATGGCGATACGGTACGACGACAACGAATGTAGTTCATTAAAGGATTTCAAAGACTGCATTCGGTCGTTGTATACTATGTATGTATGTATGTATGTATGTATGCATGAGTGTATGTTTGTGTTTGGGTGAATGTTAGGTTCTTCTTGTAGTAGTAGTCATCGTCGTCTACGTGAATCTATTGTTATTGTCGGTTGAGGCAGAGGACATTCCGTTCGCAAGCGGTAACCTTTACATGGTCGTTGTATTTGTGAATGGTTTGGTTTATTTTAGGTTTGGTTTGGTTATCGTCGTCAGTCAGTTCTTGTTCTTCCTTCAATATAAATATAGTTCAGTCTTTTTTTTTAAAGCTTACATATGTAGCATCCAACGTATCTGAAATTAGTTGAAATTCTTATTTCAAGCTAGTAAGTCGGGACGAGCGATAAACACACTCACAAACGCTGAATATATCATATAACAAAAAAAATTAAAAATTATAAAAAGCATCAAATAAAAAACGTTAAAATTGAGAAAAATTTTAAAAGTTAAATTTATAAAAAAAAAAATTATAATTAAAATTATAATGAAAATATAAAAAAAAAACACATAAATATATATTAAGGTCCGATTACCCGTAAAATTTTAACAAACATTTGAGTTCAAATTTCATATGGAAAACAACAATAAATGTATCAGTTAAAATACCAGTTACTAGCGAATGGTGCATGGAAAAAATTAAGCTGCATAAATAAATTTTTAAACTATATAAAAATAAATTCTAATTAAGAAAAAATACAAATTTTAAAATAAAAACAATTAAAATAAAAAAATGTATATTTATTAAAAATATCCTTAAATACAAGGAGGTTTGTTTCACAACATTTTAGCATTAACAAACACTTTTTGTTGGATTAAAACTAAAATAAAAAAACAAAAAATGGGTATGTGAATATTTTACAAAAAGTATATATTTTTAGAATTAAATCTAAAATTGACATTTACTTATTTATCTCAAAGTCATATTCAACAGGCTAATGACGGTTATAAGATTTAATATATTTATAGTATAGAACGAATAAGAAGGTCAATATAACCCTGTACAAGCGACAACTATAGCTGGTAACAGTCGCTAACAGTGACGCACTTTCATTTTCATTCATTATAAATTGTATTCCTTGGTGCTAGGTGCTTAAAGCATTGATTAAATAAGTTGCACTGGGTATTTTTTAATATTATTTTAAAACATAATTAAAAGAGGTTTTAGCAAAAAGTTAAAGGTCGGATTTAATTTTAGTGCTAGTATTTTTATACCCCCCACCATATATGGTGCTCATTTTTACCAAGCATAGTGTACATCCTCCTGAGCTGTTTGATATTGAAAAGGAGCAAAATCGGTCCAACGGTGAAAAGAATATGAGGGAAAATGTCAAGGTACCTCTAAATTATCCATACAATTTTGGTGTAATTTAGTACAATTTCATAGAAGCGACTGGAGAGTAAAATATTTTCACTTATTTGTTTACCAGTCGCTTAGAATTAAATAATATTTTATATTCACCTCAAAATATTTTTTTCACTAATAATTATTTTAGTTTTCTTCGATCTTCTCTATTTATGTAATATTCCTTATCGAGCTAAAGATCCTTTATTTATAAAAAATTTAATTATAAATATTTATTTATCCCAATATTTTGTCACCACATGTGGTGACTTCTTCAGGGGAAACTGGTTTTTTTTTTATTAATTATAAAAAAAGACAATTTCACCTGAAGAAGTCACCCAATGTGGTGAGGAAATATTGGGATAAATAAATATTTATAATTCAATTTTTTATAAATAAAGGATCTTTAGCTCGATAAGGAATATTACATATTTTTTTCACCACAAAAAATTTTTTTCACCACAAAAAATTTTTTTGACTGAAAAATTTTTTTGACTGAAAATTTTTTTTTTCATCTCAAAATGTTTTTTCTACCACAAAATTCGTTTTAGAATCCAAAAAAAAAGGTTTTCGCTTCAATAAAATGTTTTCACCTCCATAATTTTACTCCAAAAGTTGTTTACATTATTTGTATCACACACAGTAGAGACATTTTTTTAAGGATATTGGTGGAGAGTATTTTAAGCGCTTTTTACTTCTTTTTTTTACCAAGCCCCTTAGAATAGAATAATATTTTATATTCACCTCAAATATTTTCGCCTCAAAAAAATTTTCTCCCCTAATTTTTTTTTCACTAAAATTTTTTTGCCTTTAAAAATTTTTTCACCTCAAAATTTTTTTCCACTACAAAATTTATTTTCACACCAAAAAAAATATTTCATCTCAAAAATTTTGTTCACCTCAATAATTTCACTTTTAAAGTTTTTTACATTACTTGTATACAGTGAGAAAATTTTTTTAGGTCATTGGTGGAGGGTATTCAAAGATTCGGCACAGCCGAATTTAAGCTTTTTTTACTTGTATTTAATTTTTTTTATCGGTCGATTTTTTAATAAATTTTCAATTGGTAGAAATTGCATGAAAATTTTTGCCATTTCAATCTTTATTAAGCGACAATATTACATTTAACACTAACAAGGAAGATAACCTTACCCTAAGAGATAGTTTTGGTTTTGGGATTATTTGTCAAAATGATTTAGACAAAACACCCACACCGAAAGTAGGTACAATTATCGAAACATTTCCCCGGTAGTAATTCACAGAAAAGCATGAACATAAGTCCAGAATTTGGGTCGTATTCCCAATTATATTATCGAATTCTGTTCACCGACTACTTTGCTATATAAATGATTTGTGGAAAGACAATCTTCGGCCGCCCTCTTCTAGGGCATGCCCCATACCGGATTCGTTAATGTCCAACTCGGACTCATCTAACTAAAACTTTTGCATGATGACAGGTCATACATAACCCCTACGGATAGCATCTGCATTTCCATTATGGGAATTATTATGTAGGGTATATTTCCATTTTCAGAATGATCAAATCCACCCATAGGGATTAAGGCTGATTTTTCGAGGGGACAAAAGTTTTTTGATCATTAATCCCATTTCCTAGACGAAGGCCACTATGCAAAAAAGTTTGCCGACTTCAAAGAGAAAACCGAAGAATTTTCGATCATAATTAGTGTTTCCAATTATTCGACCCAGCTGGTTAATCGTTTAGGTCATTATTCGAAAAATTAAGAAAATTGATCAATCGGTTATTCGGATCCATCGCAAATTGGTGATTAATCGATTAATCGTTTAATGCAAAATAAATGTATTTCTTTCATCAAGAAGAACACAGAGCTGCTTTTTGCTGAAATATGAAGTTAACGCTATTGCATTACTTTCTAAATTGATTTCAAAGTATCTTGAGATTTTTTAAAGAATCATGTCATTTTTTGGTTTTTTCAGAGGAATCTGACGACAATTTAAAACGAAAATATCAGACGTGCTTGGTGGAAGTAAACCCTAAAAAACGCTGTGTTATCTACACCGAAGTGAGACATTTTGACGATAAAGTTGGTTTTTATTTTTTTTATATGACACTATCCAGAATAAAAAAAAATCATTAACAAATTTCTAAAAATATGGTATGAATAAATTTTGGAAATTTACAAAGTTTGATAGAACTGTCATTGTTTTCTCAGTCCTTCACTACCTGGTTCCAGCTCTAAAAATCGCACATATACCTGACAAGTGCTCACCGATTTCGTGTTAAGAATACAAATAAGCGAATTTTTAAATATTTTTGACTAAGCGACTTAATTCTACTCAAGTTCCTACTTCATCAAAATTTGTTGATCAATGAAATCAGAAACAAAATTCCATGTTATTTTTGACTTTTTATAAATTTTTTCATAGAATTTTAAATGAGTTTTTTTTTAGAAAAGGCAGTTTTCATATTTA
Organism: Eustalomyia histrio; assembly: GCA_949748255.1. Lineage (NCBI taxonomy): Eukaryota > Metazoa > Arthropoda > Insecta > Diptera > Anthomyiidae > Eustalomyia > Eustalomyia histrio. The sequence continues at coordinate 96,080,122 of OX456525.1, forward strand.
AAGCAATTTTATATTATTATTTCATAGCACAATTAACGTCATAGTGCTTGTTCGGAATATACCTAGTCACGTGTTTTATTGCTAAGGATAACAATATATATTTTAATAATTTTTTTTTGTTAAGACTCTGCTTAGAGACTAAACTTTCTAAAACTTCGCGTTCTGATGAGATATTTTGTCAGCTCAAAATACATGTACTCGTATACGGAGGTTGAAAGTTTTGATTTTAATTTTTTGGTCATGAAAATATAATTTTATTTTATTATAAATTTATTTTTTAAAGGAATTAAAACAAAAATAAAAATTATCTTCCATATTTCCTAAAGCCTATATAACATTTGCTTTGAGGCAGTCGATTTGACAATAATTTGATTGTATTTTAGTTGATGTTTTTTTCTACGATTTCTTGCCAAAGTAAAGAAAATAAGGAAGTTTAAAGAAAAATAACAGAAAAATTCATATTAAAAATTTAATTTAATTTGAGTTTTAAATTAAATGTTTTGACATTAACCGAAATAGAGGCTATTAATCAAGGAATTGGTTAAACGATTAACCGAATTGGAAACGCTAATCATAATACTCAAATCGGAAATGGGGATAATGTCCATGGTAGTTATGACATTTCACCCTTTTAAATATACAAATGGTGGCAGGTCATAACCTCCACGAATATTCGAACTCATTACGGTTCCCATCCTCGATATGGACAGTAAGACTTAAGTAAATCGAAGGGTTCCTTACGAAATCTTATCTTAACTGAAGTCAGCCAGATGCAAGTCCGGCAAAAATGGCAAGTGCTTAAGGTAAAGAAGTGGTTTGATCAAGGACCCTATAAACCAGGATAAACAAACTACCAAATGATGTCATGATGCCAAATGGTGCGAATACAAAAAAAATCTTAGTCGTGACCACGAAATTCTTAGCCAATTTACAGAAATCTTAGCCTCTAGCAAGGGTTGAACCAATTCACATCACAATCACTGTACATGCGCTACAACCCTTGCTAGAGGCTAAATTTTTCTGTAATCAGCTAAGAATTTCGTGGTCTCGACTAATTGGCATCATGGCATCATGGGTGGCTAAAAAATTTGGTAGTTTGTTCCTCTTGGTTTATAAGGTGCTTGGTTTTATCCTTATTAAAATTTGAGCCTACATGACAGCACACAAAACGCCGTTTTCGGACTTAAGTGTATGTCCTCTTTTTTGGACATGAATCGTATTTTCAGCTTAAGCTTTCCTAGACGATTTTACTAAAAAGTATTTATAAAAATATTTTTTGCAAAATTTTACAAGTTTTTCTGTCTTTTTTGCTTATTATAGATTTGCCTTCAGACTGTTTATTTATAAATTTCAAAGAAAAATATCGTTTATACACTCAGAAAAAAAGTTAGTAGAAAAATTTTTAAACGGTTTTCAATCCCACTTTACTAATTTTGTATTGATTTTTAATAAAAAAATTATTATTTAGTAAAATTTTTACAGAATATTTACAAAGTTTTGTTGCTAATTTCAGAACTCATTTTACAAATTTTTCAAAACCGATTTTCTAAACTTAGCAAAAAAATTTACTAATTTTAAGAAAGTGGATATTGGAGGAAATTTTAATTCGAATTTAAAACGTATACTTACAAACTAAACTTGCCTTAAAATGTTTTCAAAACAAAAATTAGTAAATTTTTAGCAAAATTATGGATTCGTTTATGTTTTTACCTTTGATTTTTATTTAATTTTGTCTAAAATATTTTTTTAAAAAAATTAATAAAATATAAAATATAATATAACATATAAACTTGATCCGAAAATAATTGAGTTAATTTGTGCATTTTGTTTTATAAATTAAAATTTTGCTATATTTTAACAACTCATTGAGTTTACAACAATTTACTAAAATTTAATAGCGCTTACTAATTTTTTATACTAATTTAGTAATTCTTTTTTGCTGATTTTAGCAAATCGATTTTGAATTCTACTTTACAAAAACTTTACCAACATTAAGTAGAGCCTACTAATTTTTTCTACTAATATCATTGTACTACACAGAAATGTGTTGCTCAGATAAGCAAAAAACACCGCTGGGCTCAAATTAGCAAAATTTCCCGTAATAACAGCAAAATTTTCAGTTGCCATTACAGACTTTTTTTGGTGAGTGTATACAGGATTATTTTTTGGAACACACAACGCCAACCGCAAACAATTATCTTCATTTCCATTTTGAGCATTATAATCGAAATTTTTTCGGAAATCGTTCCCAAATAGATAAGAAGTGTATGACCGTTTTTATAGTCCCCAAGGGGGATTTGTTGTGGGGATAATAACCAAAATTTAATTTTGATTTAATTAAATTAAAAGAAAGCCGGCTTCCCAGATTCCACAGAGGAGGAAGCCCCTAGCCCGGATGCAGGTCGTCTAGACAAAAATGAAACTTTGCTGGGATTATGACTATCCCCATAATGGGGATTGTGTCTTTTTGAAAAACGCCAATAATACCACTGGGAAATATGTCTTTTTTTGACTGGGGACTGTGGCAAAAACAAGTTGATCATAGTATCCATTTTCGTTTGGGGATTATGGCCAAAAAATCCGTTGGGCTTATGAAGCATAAATGTAACACCAATATAAATTACACTACTCGACAAGGTTTTTGCACAGACATTTAATAAATTTTATTTAAATCAATAAAGTTCAACCAAATCGTGTTTTTGAAATATGACCCTTGACCCAAGGAGAAATAACGTATATCTCAATATTGGGAAGGATAAGCTCAAAATATTTTATAATTTAAATACTAGATAAAATATTTTTTTACCTTTTATTTAAGTAATTTAAAAGTTTATACTTCCCATCTAAAAATCGAAATATATATGAGCATACATGATCATACGTGGGCCTGTATATAATCATACATGGGCATACATGGTCATATACGTCCATACATGATCTCATATATGATCATATATCTTCGGATCCGAAATTTGAGGGTATATGGTGATACATGCTCATATATTATTCATGTATGCTCGTATATGATCATATACGTCCATATACCCTCAAATTTCGGATCCGAAGATATATTATCATATATGAAATCATGTATGGTCATATATTGAACAATGTATGGACGTATATGAGCATGTACGCCCATGTATGATCATATACATGCCCATGTATGATCATGTATGCTCATATATATTTCGATTTTTAGATGGGTTGTTAAAAAAAATTGGTCATACTGATCAAAGCATAATAGAGAAACTTTTGCAAATCCATTGATTGGTTTCCCCCTTGGGCAAATTCTTATGGTGAATCGGCATAAGAAACCATGTGACCCTTAAGCTACTTTTCCACGTTCGTGTTTTGGGAAAATCATGTTGTTTTGACGCACAAAAATATGTAAGAAAACATGTAAAACAGTGTTTTGGTTTAAAAGACATGCAAAACACGTTCAGTGGAAACGTAGCCTTACATTTTAGGAATAAAATGTGTTTAGCAGATTTATGCAAAAAGCTACTAGGAACATTTTAACCCTCTTTCTCCCCAATATATGTGTATTTTTTGTCGCGGGTTAAAAAGTTAAACAAAAATATTTCTCATAATATACTTCCATAAGTTTCTGAAAGCGAAAAATATGTCAATACTTCAAATGCTTTTAAGGGTAAATTTTGTACTTATTCAGAGTTGGCGTAAATCCGTATTTGCGTAACGTAAAATTTCACTGTAAGTCACCATACAAAATAAAGCTCTAGATATAATATTTATTAATAAAAAGTTGAGAGCAAATTTATTTATTACATTTTTCTTTAAGCTCTAGGCAATTCTATACCATTATCATACAATGTATTTAAGCTATAAAACATTAATACTCTTGCCTTTATAGCGTTTTTCAATAGCTGCAAATGTCTAAACATATTTCATACCTAAAATGTTAGGATCACATGGTTTCCCAAGTGCCCTGGAGACGATCAAATAGACCCATCAATCACTTAGCTGTGTGCTTGAAATAGAAAAAAAAAATAATTTGCTTTGTGTTTGCCGTCATGAAGAAGTGCAAGGATAAAAAAAACACCCGAGTAAAAAAATTTGTTTGGCGCAATATTTAATAATATCCAATTTTATATTCTTTAATGTAAATCGTTTCGAAACCCAGCCAGGGAGATATTTTTATTTATTTTTATTTTTTTATATTTTGTTTACAAAACTTTAAACCATTTCGAGACAACAAAGCCTAGAAATTTTTGATACCCATCTTCGAAATATATATGAACATACATGATCATACATGGGCTTATATATGATCATACATGAGCATACATGGTCATATACGTCCATACATTGTTCAATATATGACCATACATGATCATATATCTTCGGATCCGAAATTTGAGGGTATATGGACGTATATGATCATATAGAGCATACATGAATAATATATGAGCATGTATGATAATATATGCACATATATCATCATATACCCTCAAATTTCGGATCCGAAGATATATGGTCATATATGAGATCATGTATGGACGTATATGACCATGTATGCCCATGTATGATCATATATAAGCCCATGTATGATCATGTATGTTCATATATATTTCGAAGATGGGTATCAAAAATTTCTAGGCTTTGTTGTCTCGAAATGGTTTAAAGTTTTGTAAACAAAATATAAAAAAACAAAAATAAATAAAAATATCTGCCTGGCTGGGTTTTGAAACGATTTACATGAAATCACATATAATTATATTTCATAATTCATATTCAAAACATTTTTGATAATGGACCATATATTATTATATCTCAAATATTAGATAACATATTTAATTATAAATGGTTCTTTATAATTCATATGTATTTATTTATTATTTATTTATTTATTTATTAATCATATAATTACAAATTATATGTTAATACCCTAACCGAGCACTAGCAACGAAGGCTTTCGTTCGGTCGAAAACAGACCAGAGCCTCTGGTGAGAATTGAACCCACGACCCCTGCACTGATAAGCTAGCACGCTACCAACTAGCCTACCGGGGCTCTCTATAAGTCATATATAATTATATATAGTATTATATACAATTTTATATGATATAATTTATACCATATCTTATCATATAAACTACCCAGCAAAAAAAAAAATGGTAGTCATTCTGTGACATAAATGCTTTCATTGCTTCCTAAACTTCAGTTAACATTCTTTTATGATTTTTGCTGTTATTCTAAGAATTCATATGTTCATATTTCCAATGTAGTGATCCAGAGCATATCTTAAAAAATCAATCTTCATTACTTCTAAAGCATATGTTATAGTATATCGTATATTTTTTGAATCTAAAGCATTTATTCAAATTGACAAAATAGTTCTGTTGAAATTTTTTAATTTTTTTTTATTAAATCATTTTTTATATTTTAGTTTAAAATTTCATGAGGGTTAGAATCTATGCAGTTTTGCAAATTTTATAAAAGTTTTGAAAAATAAAGAAAAACTGATTTTTTTTAAACTTTAATTGAAACTGTCATCTGCATTTTTTCAGCCTTAAATATTTATGACGACGCAATATGTGCATTTTTGCATTATGTATATTATTTAACACTACATCATTTCCAGTTTAAATTCAGAATTTATCAAAATAATTTTAAAATTGTATAAAAATTATTTCAAATTGCCCAAAAATTTTTAAAAATTGTGCAAAATTTATTTCAAATTGTTCAAACATATTTTAAAAATGTCTAAAAATGTTTCCAAATTGTACAACCAGTTTTTAAATTATCCAAAAATATTTTAAAATTTATCTAAAAATTCATTACATTTTTTTAAAAATGTTACAAAAATGCTTTTTCACTAATGCAGAGTTATTTATTTTTTTTAATAAAGAGTATTTGTATATCAATGCATAAGTTTCGCTTCTTTAAACTTATTTTTCTGCATTCTTATGAATTAAATTTTCATCAAAGCTTAAATACTACAAAGTATATGAACATTTTCCACTTATGCATCAGAATATCTAATCATTGTATTATCATTGCTTCCTTAGAGTAAAGTATGAGTAGTGGTAGTAGCTATATTTGAATACTTTCATCCTGACATGCTAATGTTAAATTCATCGATGAAACCATTAGAAAAGAAGTGATGCCTTTGCCATAGTAGAGATGCTTCATTTTTGCTGGGTATATTAAATTTTATAAAGATCAATATATAACCAGATATGGTTATATATGACAAAATAACTATAAGGTAATTTAAAAAAAATAATGTTATACTCATATATAATTATATATGGTAATGCATACTGACATATCTATTTATATATGATAATATATTATAAGATAAGACCACATATGATTATATCTAAACTTTTTTACTCGGGCATACATATTTTGTGTGTTTACGTGTCTGATTAAAAGAAAGAAAAACATCAGTTTGTTTGTAATTTTTGGTGATGGCGATTGTCGTATTTATTTATTTATTTAAAGCATACAACACTCACACATATGCACTGATTGAGGGGTTTATTTGATCATCTCCATGGGCCTTTATGCCGATTCACTATAATAATCTGTAAATGGTGGGAAACTTTAACCCCCCTCCCCCTAGAAAAAAAATCAAATGTTTTTGGTCCCTTCTACCAGAATTTTTTGTCAGAACCTTGTTGGATTTTTTTTTTTGTACAGAATATTTTTTTTCTGCATGATTAGAAAAAAATATAATTTTTCATTTGAAAAAATTTTTCATAACATTTTTCTGAACGAGGCACACATCACATGCAAATTGTACAAATCTTCTAAAAGCCTCTCTTGTGTGTAAATGTATCTTAAAGATTTGTTTTTAAAATAAACTCTTATTCTGATAAGAAATGTACATACATATTAATGTATGTATATTTTTTATAACGTATATCGCCATCTATTGAGTATTAAAATAAAAGTAATTAATCAATGAAGATTAAAAATTATAATTTGATGGTAAATCGTAAACTAATTGAGTTTATTTTAATTCTGACTCTGTTGTTGCCAAACAAATCGCCTGTTTGCAAATATTGTCTGTAAAAGATTTTAAAAAAATTTCTGTCTTCTTGTTTCTGTAAGTAAGTGATTTTGTAAACTTTTTCGTTATTTAAAAGTTTCGGTATTTTTTACGACTCCATGTTTTTTGAGAAAGTTCGTCTTAAACAAGTTTTAATATATGTTTTTATTTAGGCTCATTACGTATGGCTAATACGTAACGTAACGAATCAACGGATTCAACTAAATCAGTAATCGGCACTCATAGCACTCAGGGGCCGAACACAATCGGCAATTTACACGTACACTACACGAATGTCAACAAATCTCACAGCTAAGAGAACAAATAATACAATTATTTCATTCAGTAGTACGCTAACTTTCAACAGAGCAAGTATATGCCACTTTGTTGAAGAAATAGAGTACAATCTAAAAATTTTTTTTTTTATTTTGGGTATTTATTTTGTTTTTTATTTACATTTTAAATTCAAAATGTTGAGTGGGAAGAATTTTTTTTATTTTCTGTATGCAATCTAAAAATTATTATTATTATGAATTATTTTTTTTTTTATAATATAGAAAACTAAAACATGAACTATTTTAATTCAATGAATACACGTATATTTTCTTATCGATTAATACATTTATTAATTTATTCATTCATTTATTTATCTAGAAATATAAAATAATTTCTTACGATGTAAAACACCAATACATTCATATTCTCTCTTTCTGCCGACCAGTGATCTAAAATTCTCTGAAAATTTACTTCTCTGACGAGTCTCGTGTCTCCTTTTCTTAATTTTTCGGTTAATTGGGGCATACAATAGGGTCCTAGTAAACCTTTTTTTTTTCTAAATAAAAATACCAAATCAGTTAAATACAAGTTTGTAATTGTTTAAAAAAAATATACATTATTATAAAATACCATTCTATTTAAAAGTAGTACTTATGTTTGTATTTGTAATGATTACAACAAAACAACATGTCGCCCCTGTATAACCATACACGATTTCGATGCCATACAAGTGATTTTTATATTTTTATTGCTTCTATGTCTTTAAGACTTCTGTTATTTAATTTAAAATAATAACGCCTTTAAATAGGCTTCACCAAACAACAGAATACAACACAAAAAGTGCATTCGAACAGTGGGTTTGAAAACAAACAAACAATTTCAAATCATGAACATTTTCATATTATGCACACCCGTAGTTAGGGTGGCCGCTATTTGGATCACTCACACTATTGCTTTGCATTTGATCTCAAAAAGAAATGGTGAAAATTTGAGATAAATCGGAAAATTAAGTTAATACATTTAAAAAGTGAGAATACCCAAAATATTTTTCTTATCACAATCCTTTAGAAATTTTAATTCTTTGCAAAAAAAAAAAATAATTTACTTAAATCGTGTAATACTGTAAAGCCCGGTTAAGATGAACTCCGGGGTACTAGAAAAATTTGTTGGTTTTAACTGATATTTTTATTTCTGAATGAAGGAGAAATGCTAGTTTTAGTAAAAACAATTAAAAAAATGCTTAAATTCGACTCTACCGAATCTTGGGTACCCTCCACCAATATCATAAAAAAAAGTTCTCTTCTGTTTTAAATACAAATAATGCAAAAAACTTTTAAAGTAAAATTATGCAGGTGAAAAAAATTTTTTGGATGTGAAAAGAAATGTTTTGGTGGAAAAAAATATATGAGGTGAAGAAAGGTACATATAAAATCTTAATAACTTCTAAGCGACTGGTAAAAAAACAAGTGAAAATATTTTACTCTCCAGTCGCTAATATAAAATTGTAGCCCATTTGTATGGGAAATTTAGAGGTACCTTCACATTTTCACTCATAACTTTTTAAACGCTGGACCGATTTGGCTCAAACTTCTCGAGAGAATGTCCATTAATCTAGGTAACAATGAACAAACAGACGGACATCACTTAATCGACTTAAAAATGCATAATGATCTTGAATATATATATTTTTCGACATGTAACAAACGAAATGACAAACTGATATATACACTCAACATATTATTGTGCAGGGTATAATAGAGTTGATGTAAATCGAAAACCTTTTAACCGATTTATATACCACACCTCCGTATTAAAAAAATATATATTTTTTCCGATAACTCCAAACTTAGAACCCTGTGTGCCGCCGTTTCATAATTTCCAATTTAATTAAAATACTTTTCATACACTTTTGAGAACAAGTGTAAAAAATATCTTGTGCTCATCTAGAAATTCAACATTTAGTCAAATACGAGTACCTGACTCCCTAATATACACACACATAAAGAATTTGAAAGGGGACAACAACATCAAAAATTATTGTAATGTAAAATAAACCACTGTTCAACATTGTTATACTTTCGTTGTAAATAACGATTATGTTACACATATATACAGGAGTGATCAATAAGGTTTGTCCACACCTGGCCCTGGGTTATAAAACAAGAGCAACATTTTTTTTTTTTTCATAAAAATCTTTGCAGATATTTAAAATTGACAACATTTTTAAATAGTTCACATTTATACACTCAGAAAAATGTTTACCATACATTAAATAATTAAGCTAAATTTTAAGAAATTTGGGAATGATTTGGCTCCAATTAATTTCGTATTATTTTTTTGGAATCTTACTAAAATTAAGTATATCTCAATATTTCGTATATTTGAATACAGAGTCATTTAGAAATAGTAATCACAATAAAATTTGGATTTATTGTTAATGAAACAAATTAAAATATTGTTGAGTAAGTAGTTAATTTAACATTAACTAGATTAACTTTCTTGTGTAAATTGAGTATATCCCAAGTTTGTTTAGATTTTAAGTTGAATATTACGAGAACAATTTTAGAAAATTCGTTTCTGATTTGAAGATTTTTTTTATTAAAATAATATTTTAATGTATTACAAAAAAAGTAGTGAATAGAAAATTGTATAAAATCAAGTAAAAACGACTTAAAATCTGCTGTGCTGAAGCTTTGAATACCCTCCACCAATATATTAAAAATGTTCTCTACTGTTTTTGATACAAATAATGTAAAAAAACTTTAAAAGTGAAATTATTAAGGTGAAAAAGAATTTTTGAGATGCAAAACTTTTTTGGATGTGAACACAAATTTTGTGGTTGGAAAAAATTTTGAGGTGAAAATATTTGAGGTGAATATAAAATATTATTCAATTCTAAGGGACTGGTTAAAAAACAAGAGAATATATTTTACTTGCCAGTCGCTACTATAAAATTGAACTAAAATACACCAATTTGTATGGAAAATTTAGAGGTACCTTCGCGTTTTCACTCATAACTATTTAACCGCTGGACCGATTATGCCCATTTTAATACCAAACTGCTCGAGAGGATGTACATTAATGTAGGTAAAAATAAGCTTCCCGCTAGCGTCTTCGTGCCGTGATCGCCATTTCAACAGACAGACGGACATACAGGCAGACGGCCATCGCTAAATCGACTTCAAATTGCATAATTTAGACCTATATTTCGACATGTTACAAACCGAATGACAAACTGGTATATACCCTCACCATATATGGTGGAGGGTATACATATGTTTATTAGGAAACCAATACCACTTTCCACCAAATTTAGCATGTGGACCAACCGGACTTGGGAACCTGAAGTTGGGGCCCAGTTATGGTTCACAGATGGCTCGAAACAGCTGAATAAGGATACGAGTGCGGGGGTTTTAGGACCCGGTTTCCAGCGCGCCCTTCCCATGGGCAAATATCCCTCCATTTTTCAGGCGGAAATCTACGCCATATGTGTGTGTGTGGAGGAATGCCTACGGAGGCGTGTGGTCAGATCTCGTATCTATATTCTCTCTGACAGTCAGGCGGCACTCAGGGCTCTTATGTCCCACGAGGTGTCATCTAAACTTGTCATGGAATATATTACGGCACTCAACCGACTCGGTAGGAGCAACTCCCTTACCCTGGGATGGATTCCGGGCCATGAAGGGCATGAGGGCAACGAAAGGGCGGACTGTCTGGCCAACCGTGGTGCCCGCCGGCCCTTCGTAGGCCCTGAACCCTTCTGCGGGGTGCCCATGGGCTATATTAAGGAGAGGCTCAGGTTGTGGAGAGATTCGAAATTCTACGATTATTGGCAAACATCTCGTGGCCAACGACAGGCTAAGAGATTTATATCTATGCCCAGTGGTCGGTCTGGGCGACTACTGGCCCTTGGTCGAAGGCACCTAGGGACCCTGACTGGATACTTTACTGGACATTGCAACCTTAGGTACCATAAGCACAAGAAGGGTCAATCGGACACTGAACTGTGCAGGTTTTGCAGGTTGGAATCGGAGACGTTAGAGCATGTCCTCTGCGATTGTCCTGGGCTTTGTGTCAGGAGGATCAAGTTTTTGGGTGACCGTTTCTTGTCGCCTTCCGACATTTGGAACACTTCACCCGGCAAGCTTCTTGGCTCCATCAATGGCTTGAACCTTTAGGGTGATTCTGGGCAGCACAAAAAACCTACTATGGTCGCGGTGCGTAGTGCCATTTGAAATAATAATACCAAATTTCGCGGAATCGATGAGTGGCATAACAATTTTTTAAAAATATTTTTTTTAATTAGTTTTAATTAGGAAAATTTTCATGTAATCAAATACGCTATTCCATTTTTTTTTTATTTTTATTTATCATATAATTATAAATTATATCCTAATACCCTAACCGAGCACTAGCAACGAAGGCTATCGGCTCCACGGAACCCACGACCCCCACATTGATAAGCTAGCACGCTAGCAACTAGCCTGTCGGTGCGCTCACTCATTTCATTTATTTTTGTATAAGTTACGCAAGAAATTTGTAAAAAAAATTTCTAATACTGAATTTTTTAACTAAAAACTTGTTAAATTTCACAAAGTTTTGACATAATTTGTTCAAACAATTTTACTATTTTTATTATCTTATGGTAAGCAATTTTTTACATGTAAAAAACGATGGTACAAAGACTTACAGAATGTTTTAAAATAATCAGAATTAGACCTTCTTTCTTATACTTAAAAAATTTGTGTGGAAATATAGGTGATTAACATAAAAAACTGGTTGTTTTTTAAATAGTTACCCGTTCTAATGAGAATTTTCTGCAGAATAATGAATTACGATAAGAATTCCAGGGGCCTCATAAGCCCTAGACCACGTATTATCCTAACTTTTATTGTAGTGTGTGAGTAGATTTGTGTCTGGGTTGAACAAAAACAAATTCATTAAAATACAAAACCAATACTACTTATTCGTGCACTTGTATTGTAGGTTATGCTATATATTGAACAAACCCCCACCCACTCCATAAGTATGCATTAGAGTGTCCCGATAAAAATATATTAATGAGCTGAATATGGAGAAAAATAATTTTAAAAAACATTTGACGGGGATCTTTATTATTTTTATTTTTTTATTTATATTAATCATATATTAACAAATTATATCATAATAACCTAACCGAGCACTAACAACGAAGGCTATCGGCTAGTTGTAGCGAAAACAGACCAGAGCATCTGGTGGGAATCGAATCCACGACCCCCACGACCCCCGCCTATCAACCTTTGAAGTTGGCGATATTTGTATACTATATTGATAAGAAAAACATTTAAAATTTTTTTTGACAAAATTGGTATCGAAATCTTTCATAATGAGACTGTAATAAAATGTATGTTTAAAATTTTTGTTTGATCAGTTGAAATGCTTCTCAGCGTTTTTCTGTAAAAACAACAGAAAATATCATTTAAAAGAAATGATATTTCATTAAAAACACGATCTTCTTACTTTTCATTGAAATCAAATGGTTTTTGTTATTAATTTTTAAATCGTGTTTAAACAACTGACACATCGGTGAAATAAATTATTAATCAGTTAAAAATAAATGTTAAAATTGTACCTACTAATTCAGTAAAAATAACTGATTATTTTTACACGCACTATAAACACATGTTGTTTGAATGGTGTTATTTTGTACATAAAGAAACAATTTAAATAAAAATAAGAGCGCCCCGGTAGGCTAGTTGGTATCGTGCTAGCTTATCAGTGCGGGGGTCGTGGGTTCAATTCCCACCAGAAAGCTCTGGTCTGTTTTCGCTACAACGAGCCGATGGCCATTGTTGCTAGTGCTCGGTTAAGGTTTTAACATATAATTTGTAATTATATGATTAATATAAATAAAATAAAATAAATAAAATAAATAAAAATAAAAACAAAATTGGAATATTTTAAATATATATTTTTTTTTGAAACACACAGCAAACAAAACTTAAATTTATAATAACTGTAATGAAAACAAATTTCCATTTTGTAAGTAAATTCTTATTAAATTTCAAACAAATGCAAAATATAAAAGAAACTGAAAAAATCGGTAAATGACAGTAAATCGCTTTGAACAAATGTATACAAAAAAAGTTAAAATTAATATTTCTTTGAAAAATAAATGTATTTTCCTTTATTTTTAACTGAACTGAAAATTTTTTTATTAAACTACAAACAGTTAATTACATAATATTCTAAGTGTATATAACATAAATAACTTTAAAACCCGTTTTAGCAAAAAAATTCGAAGTTTGCATGTTTAAAACATTGAGGAAATACATTCATGCTGGCAACCGAACTTGTCGCCAATTGAATGGTTCGGTTGTGGTAAACAGATTCGGTTGCCAGCACAAATCCGTTTTTGGGTGAACGCAATAGTGGACTAAAGTTACTTTATCGACAATTTTTAAATGCATTTCTTTAACAAGTTCACCGTTACACAACATTTGATATCAATTATTAGATAAAAATTAAAAACTTTTGTTTTGCCAAATTATGTACACTAGTGTACCGTACCACCTTCAGTCAAAAAAAGTGCACCATAAACCTTCAAATATAAGGCAATTTAAAAAAAATGCGGAACGGAATGACATACACTCAAAAAAGACATGAACTTAAAATTAATCCAAAATTTATTTTTAAAATGTTTAAAAATTTTCCTTAATTTTAATTGAATTTTATTAAAACTTAGAAAAATTTTCTTAAAATGAATAAAAATTCCCATGTGTGGGTAAAAGTAAAACAGTTTATATTCTTAGAAATAGTTCATATCTTTCCTAAGTAATATTTCTTGATTTTAGGGGAAAAAAACAAGAATATTAAATAAAAATTTATCAAATTTTAAGAAAACTATGTTAAATTTAAGAAATTTACATACTAAAATATAATAAAACTAAGTTTAGTTAAAAATTACAAACATAAAATGTGTCTAACTTAAAATGAGAAAGTACTTGAACTTAACGTGTGTTCATTTATTATTCACGAGTAGTAAAATGAACTAAATTTTAGAAAGCCATTTCTAAATTCAGTTTTAAGTCTGGTATGTAATAATAAAAACTTATTTGTTTTAAGAAACTGATGAACTATTTCTAGGGAAAATTCGCATGCAACTTAGTTCAGATGAATTTTAATAAAATATTATATTTTTTCCAGTAAAAGTTTTCTAATTTTTGAGAAATAATAAACTTAGGTATAGGATTTTTATCCTAAAACTTATTCAGAAAAAATAAAAAAAGATTAAATTTTTCTTAAATCGCAGATCAATTTAGTTTTTGTTGGAAAATGTTTAACTTATTTTCAATATTTTTTTCCACAAAAAAAAAACAATAAATTAAAAACAAAATATTTAATTTTCCTAATTTTAAAGAAAAAAATATTATTTCATGAAACAAATCAAAGTTTCCATTAAAAAATATAATATTATTAAAAATATTAATATTATTATATTAATTTGGAGAAAATTTGACTGTTTTCTAAATTTATTTCTCAGTAGTAAATTTTTTCTATGATTTAGAAATTTTTACCAAATTTTATGTAAAATTTGTTTCATAATTTCAAGGAAAATTTTATTACATTTTGGTAAAAAGTGTCTTTGGCGCCATTTTAATTAAAATTTTTCCTACTAATAAGTTACTATTTCCAAATTACAATCCATTTTTGTTGATTGTACCAACAGAAACAGTTTCATATTTGTTACAAAATTTTTATCAAATTAAAGGATAATTTTTACTTAAAAGAAGTGCTATTTAACTTGATGTTAGAAACTATTTTCTTATTTTAAGGGAGTTAAGTCCTAGTTTTTAGTAAAAAAATTACATATTGGACTTAAATCAAATAAATTTTTCTTAAAACCAAGGAAACATTTTCTAACTAAAAGTAAAATTTATGATGAAATATGAACAAATTAGGAGGAAATTTTACTGTTTTCTAATAAAAATTTAGTTTTCAATAGTAAAATTTTTCTATAATTAAGAAATTTTGAGCAAATTTTAAGTAAAATTTGTTTCTTAATTTCAAGGAAAATTTTATTAAATTTTGGTAAAAAGTGACTTTGGCGCCATTTTAATTTAAATTTTTCCAACAAATAAGTTAATTTTTCAAAATTCTAGTCCATTTTTTTTTTAGTGTACCATAGATACAGTTTCATATTCATTACAAAATTTTTATCAAATTTAAGGATAATTTTCACTTAAAAGAAGTGCTGTTTAACTTGATGTTAGAAAATATTTTTTTTTATTTTTAGGGAGTTATATCCTTGTTTTTAGTAAAAGAAATATTCAATAAACAAATAAAATAAAATTTGTCTGAAAATCGAGGAAACATTTCCTAACTAAAAGTAAAATTTAAGATGATGTATAAAATAATTAAGAGGAAACTTTGCTGTTTTCTAATAAAAATTTAGTTCTCAATAGTAAAATTTTTCTATAATTTAGAAATTTTAAACAAATTTTAAGTAAAAATTGTTTCTTAATTTCAAGAAAAATTGTATTAAATTTTGGTAAAAAGTTTCTTTGGCCCAGTTCTTATTTCAATTTTTCTTCCAAATAAGTTTATTTTTCTAAATTCCAGTTAATTTTTTTTTTTGTTTTTTTTCTGCGTGTAGAAATTTTTATTTATTTTAAGAAAATTTTTCTAAGTTTAAATAATATTTTAAAGGAAATTTTAAATTAATTTTTTCTTTATGTCTTTTTTTATTGTATCGTAGAATAAGCTAATATTCTGAAATGCAGATCACATACGCGCGCGATCCATTAATCAATTAAAATGGATCACGATACAAATATCACAATATATATTCAAGGTGTAGTAGTGCCCTAAGGGCCGAAACCATGCAAAAAATTTAATATGTGAAGTTTATAATTTATAGTTGATCTTTTTAATACTTACAAAATTTTTAGTTTTTCAAATGAAAAAATTGTATTGAATGAATGGAATGCATTTTCTTTTCCGCTACGACTTTCATCAACATTCTTCAATTGTAAATATATCTATTTAACTCAAAAATCATCGGAAAAAGCTATTTATACTAACATACATTTGATTTTTATTATTGAGCTTCGATGAAATTTACTATTTTTTTGTTATTTATATTCTCCTTTGTTTACCGTATGTCCAAATTAGCTATTAGCTAATATTTGTGAGTTAAATAGAGATATTTACAATTGGCATTTCGGCACGAAGATTGTTGTTGAAAATCGTAGCGGACCAGAAAATGCATTCCATTCAGCTTGTGTCTAATAACTTTTTCTGTGTATTCTCCATGATTACTAAATAAAAAATAAGAAAATTTTTTAATTTGGAAAAAAAAATTTTTTCTATGATCTCGAACCAAACTAAAAATACATTTTCATACATAAAAATTAAAAATTTTATAGTCTAATGTACACTAAAATCTTAAATCGCTGTTAGGGAACTAAAGATACCAAAAAAACGCTATTTATTGGGACACCCTATTATGCAGTAGTGGTAGTAGCTGTGTAGTGGTAGTTGTCAAGCAAAGTAAGTGCAGTTTACATTTTGGGTCATATTTCAATTGACTGGCTTCACATGTAACATAACATACAAATAATATCATACAAATTCAATACAAACAAATTATAACAAAATATTTAAATCGTAACCGTAACAAATTCATGAAATCACACAAATTCTTTAAAATCGATATTTAAAAGTTTGTAAAGGTTAATGACCGTTAGAAAAATTAAAATTTCTTGAAAAAAAAAACATTTTAAAAACTTTCGACCACCACTGTAAATTAACAAGATTTTCTTAGGTTTCAAAACCTTTGCTAAAGATTTAAATGTTTATTATATTTTTAGCATAATATGTATTTTCTGTTTTAAAATTATTGGTTTGCAAGAAAGACCTTTAAAATAAATCAAGCATAATGTGTAAAATTTTCATTACAAAAACTTATTTGATTTCTAACTGAAGGAGATGCATACTTATGTATGTATTAGGTGGTATGTTAGGTAGGTGGTCTGTCTGTATGGAAAATACAACAATTTTTGTTACAATAGTTTAATTTTTATTATTTCTACAAATGTGTTTGTTGTCAGTGTCGCCGTTATTGATATACTCTACATGTATGTATGTATGTACTTACCATAATAGGAGTAGATATGTATTGGTAATATTATCCATTATAATAACGACACTAAAGCAGAGATACAGTGGCGTGTTATGCGTATTGTTCAGAAGTTTATTTTTAGCTAAAACATCTGCATGTCATCTAATAGAAAAAGAAGAAAAAAAAACAAACAAAAGTGTTGTGTTAAAAAAAAAGATTTTTAGGCAAATTTTACTTATTATTTTGTAGAAAATGACTCGACATACCGCCCAAAAGCAGTATGTCATAACAGCCAAAATAAACTCATATGTAAATTGCTGTAGTTAAAATTTTTTAAAATTTTGCCCAGAATATTTAATTTTTTTTTTTTGCTAAATTACCTGCAACTGCCCAAAATCCTTATGTCTTTAAATATCATAAGACCCAAATAAAATCAATTAAATAGGTGTTTAAATGAAACTTAACAAAATGCTGCTTCAGTTTTATTGTAATTTCACAAAATCTTATTCAATAAAAAATAACTTTTTCCTTCTGCTGCATGCTTTATTTAAAAAAGTTAATAACGGGAAAAACATTTAATGTCACTAGTTTGGGTGTTATGACATTTTAACATCTTCATGTTTAAGCGGTGCATAAGGATATTTGGGCTTTATGACATTGCAATTTTCGCACTATATGGGCGTTAAGTTAGTACGCCAAACTCACACTCGCTCTTTTTGAAGGCTAAAAGATTTGCCCAATTAAATTAGCTAAACTTCAATCGAGCTATGCACAGACTACACAGACAGGTTACCAATGTCATATGTCAAACAGGAATTCTCCAACCGTTTGGTTTTTTGTCACTGCAGTGATTCGCAACATAAGATAGAAAGAATAAAGTCCATATAAATTGTATGGAACATATTTTGTTCTATATCTATCCCTTTCCATATATCACCACAATTTTGACATTTCCTTTTACTCATTTTCATTCAATCAGCTGTTTCCTGTCTGTGTAAACTCTCGATCTAAGTAACTTTGCTTTGTAAATTCTTAATAAGATGTAAATTTTAGTATGATTCAGAGTTATTTATATTACAGCACTTCTGTAATAACTAAGATTAATTTAAATAAATTTTTCTAAGGATATTTTTAAGGCGTTTGTCACGACACTGTCAGGAGTACTTTTTCATTGATAAAGCTTCTTAAAAAATTAAAACAAAAGAAAAAAAACCCAACAACAATTTATGTATATACAAACAAGTTCATACATGCATATATGAACGATTTAAAAATTAAAAAAAATAAGTACTATTTACAGTTATTCAGATAATTAAGCGTTCAGCATTTTTAGAATAGGTTCTCGGTTTTAAAACTGGTTCTGCAAAAACTGATTATATAAAACTCGTTTCAGCATCAAAACCATCATCTGCCTAAACATTATCATATTCCTTCTTTTGATTCATCATCATTATCCACACCAGTGAAGGGAAGTAAAATTTTAAAGAAATCTAGTCCATATTGGGTTTTCCTGGTATTTAAAGAACTAATTATTGTTTGGAGTATATATATATATTTTTGAAATTATGATTTTGACAACCATAGTCGTACTATAATATAGTTATCATAAAATAACCATAATTGCACCATAATATGGTTCCTACAGTAAGATTACGATTCGAAACTATGAAAACCGTTCTTTAAATTTAAGAATACTTCTTTAATAAGAAAAACTTTGATATTAAGTACATTTTCAAGAAAACTCCTTTGAATCTTTTAACTTTTTTAAAGAAAAATATTTAAAAAAATGTTTAAATTCCAAGGACAAATAATGTAAATTTTATGGACTTTTTCTAATAGAAAAAATTTTAGATTCTGAGGAAATTTTAAAGATTTTTTAGATAGTGCCTAGACCTCAAAATTTTCTATTAGAAAAAGTCCTTAAAATCTAAAATTAGAAAATAGTCACTGGGGGCTAAGTCCGCAGAATATGGCGGATGAGGTACCAATTCGTAGCCCAGTTTATGGAATTTTGCCATTGAGACTACACACGTACATTATGGCAGGTTTCTTAAATCCAACTGATCATTTAAAATCGAAACCACACTGCCATAAGAAATGCCTATGGCATCAACACTCTCACGCCCTTTTACTCTTCGATCGGCCAACACCATATCGTGTTGTTTTTCGACATTTTTGGGTGTATTGACCTCAATTGACCATCCAGAACGTTCATCATCATTTGTACTTGGCAACGACAACGAAAGTCAGTAAAAAAAAAACTTTATATAGAATCTTTTTGGACAATGAATTGATTAATGTAAGGCATTTTCGAAAATAAATCACCCAGGTGAAAATGATCATATATTATCATTTTTACATTGGTGAATTTTAATTTAAAAAAAAAAAAAAACAAGACAGTATTATGACTGTAAATGTCAAAATCATGTTTAATTTGATTTATAATTATTCATTGATTATTGTCAGCATAATTATAATTTTTTTTTTTTTTTGATAGTCAAAATTTTGTTACCCCAGTATGGTTACAGCCAATCATGTTATAAAATAGAATGTGGCAATCATAAAATAATAAAATATTTACTGAACCTATTTATAAATCAATAACTTGATGGTGACAACCATGCTCGTATGCAGCAAGAATGATATAGTAGCAGTGATCATGTTGCAACCTTGTTTTTTCTCTGCGTTTAGGTAACCGGTAGTCAATTAAATATATTTTGTATCGCTAATGGTATACACAGTATTTCAAATCTCAAGGTGTACGCTTAATTTTGTAACTAACTATATATGCATATGTATGCAAGTGTTGGGCTAGCGTTCAATACAATTGTTGAAGGGATGGTTAACTTGTCATACATTCTTCATTTCTTTTTGTACAAATTCTAAAAAATTCAACTAATAAGCCATTAGTTGGCTATAAAAGTCAGGTAACTGGGTGGATAAAGCCTCAGTCAATTATTGTCAATACTGTGTGGGTATACGCGACCACTTGAACGGCTATAAATAACGACGGTATTAAAACATCCCAGCGCCTCAAGTAAAAGGATAATTGTCTTTTTATGTAAAAAAAAATTAAACAATAATTTTAAACAAGGATATAATATATACAACAAATAAAAATCGTATAACATTTTGCAATTAAAAAGGATTTTGATACTCGCCTTAAGTTTTCTGTTGTTTGTTGTTGTTTTTTTGTGTGTAAATATTAAAATTAATTCAAAACTAATTTTTAATTCTAACAAATAGTCATCAAGGACTTTTTTGTTGGTTTAAAAATATCATATATGCGCTCGTGTGTGCCTCTGTCCAGCCATACATGTATGTAACGGATAATAAGCGGTTTGGAATTTTTAACATGTGTTTCCGTTATTATTTATTTAATGTTTTTTCAATACAACTATAAAGATAAACTTACTAAGGGCTACAACTGCCACTACATAGTATTGAAATTTAATGGTTGTCAAAGTTGCAAGTACTTTTTTATTTTTATAAATCAAAGCAATTTAACTTATATTAAGTGATTTTTAAATTCAACAAAAACAAAAAAAAAAAATATTTAACTAATTTTTTTCGGAACATACATAAAATAATTTGCGAACTACTTACTGGTTCTTATTGCAGCTGCTGGCCACTGCACAAGATTAGATTAGATGACTCTTGTGCGTGTGACAGCGGCTATTGTGAGATACTAAATTCAACACGTTATAAAAAATAGATAATGAATCACCATATGATTGGATTGCCAGTGTTGCCACTTTTTATGAATAATTAACACATCGGTTGAAAAGTCCGTAGGATAACTAATAAAACAACAATAGAGATATTCACTCCAACGCCTTTCTAACATTTCGATACCTTTTTATAGAATGATTTATCTTTGGCCTCAAATTAGGCTTCTGTTTCGGTAATCACCTCTTCATTCTAACCAAATGAAGGTAAAAATCGCTGGGAGGTAAAAATCGCTGGAAGCGAAAGTATTTGAAAGTGTAATTCGTGCAATTTGGCCATGGTAGCTACCAACTTGTGACACGGCGCATTGCCTTGATGAAGAGCAAATGAGGCACCCATTGTGGAAACAGCTTTCTCATGGACAAATGTTCATGCAAAATAAAGCTGACACGTTCCTTCAATATCTTTAAGGTATCAGCTATTTCCTGCAACTACACTTTACGGTCTGCCAAAACAATTTTGTAACCTTTTTTGATGTTTTTCGGTATCACCACCTCTTTTGGGCGACCAGAGCATTCTGCGTCCTCGGTATTTATACGACCACGTTTAAAGTCAGCAAACCACTTTTCTACCATTTATCTCGATGTAGCAGAGTCTGAATAACACTTATCAAGCCAAGCTTTGGTGTTGAACGGTATTTTTCCCGCAATGATAAATCAACTTGCAAAATTGCTTTGAACACATTGTTTTCAAAATCGCAAAAGTAGTTACAGCTGTTAATTGTTCACTAATGAACGAATTGTCATTAAATCATATTGATTTTTTAATAGTGGCACCAGCTATGTGCCATCCTATGGATTTTTCAGCCGATATGTTATTCAAAAACGGGACTGTTTACACATTCGTTGGATAATTTTTGAATAATGACATTTTTTTTTTTGCTGTTTTTGTGTAATTTTACTTTTTAAAGAAAGTTTCATAAATTTTGAGCTAATAACTGAAGCAGAGCCGCGAATAACGTTGTAAGCGACAAAATTGAAATTGCTGAGAAATCTAAAAAAAAAAAGTTTTAGAACTTGTAGGTGTATCCCACTGACACTTCTTTAGATTGCATTTTGATAACGAAATCCTGCATAATTTTGCATAATTTCATTTTTAAGTCATAAAAGAGAGTTATCGCTTAAAACGTTATTCGCGGCTCCGCTTCAATTATTTATTTACACATCACATGCTAAGCAGTGGCGATCGCTCACGAACACAGGAATCCGAGTCCCAGAGTATTGAATAAATAAAAATTAATCACAAATTTCCTGTTTCTGACGAATTAAGATTTTTTTAAATTTTGTAAACACTAACATTTTAGAAAGAAAAGGGAAAAAGGATATAACGGTTTGCTAAGATTGTGACTACCAAATTAAGGAAAGAAATCAGCAACTTTTATAGTTTTTATTTCAATTTTAGGGATTTAAACCTAGTGCGAAAATTTATCGCTGTAGTGTAGTGGGCTTTATAGAGTGAAACTCATGTAAGTTTGGAAAATTTTGTTTGCTGCTCCAGCGGGCTTAATTTGTTTTGTGTCTCCAAAAATGTTTCTGTTAAAAATTATTTTACCAAAAAATCTCCCTTGAAATCCGGACAATATTGTACACGAAAATTGGAAAGCAATATTTACAGTTTAAATTTCTGTTTCATATATTATAAAACTAAGAAAAAAAATGTTAACACTTTTCAATTTTGTATACTAACATTTTTGAAAAGTTGAATTTTGAGTTTTGAGACCTACATAACAAAAGCTTTCATAGTCTAGACTGGCGATAAATATGTTGACATAAATTGCATCAAATGTAAAAATTAAAAAATCTATTTCGTAAACTTTTGTTGCCGGCAAATATGTCGCAATAAGATAAAACTTCAAACTAGCTGTCATTTTCCTAAGACAATTATAAAAAAGATGCCACAAAAAAAAATTTTAAATTGTGTGCCTTTATACTGCCGGCGCATTTTACTTATTGCTAAGATTTTTATTTCTAATATAGATTAGCTGCCCAGCAAAACCATAAAATCAAATACTTACCAGGCTTTTTACTCGCTTAATTACTTTTGTTCGCGATGTCCCAAAAGTAATGAGTGGTCATTATCTTCTCGCTAACACAAAGTAATGGGTGGTCATTACCCTCTCGCTTACGAACAGCAAAAAATAATGAGTACCCATTACTTTTTGGACATCGCGAACAAAAGTAATTAAGCGAGTAAATAGCCTGGTAAGTAGTTGATACAATGTTTTTGCTGGGTGCCAACCCACAACCACATACATTTGTTGGCAACTACAAACTTCATAGAATTCTTCAAAATCAAATCTTGTGCGGTCTTTAAAAGAATATAACGATGTTCCAAGTTAAAAAAGTTTCGTAATCCGCAAAAATTCACTTTTTAAAGTATAAAAATTTTTTAGCAATAAAATTAAAATTTTTTACTTAACGTTTTTATTAAAAATGCAATTAAATCAAAAGTAAGAAATCAGCTGTTTTCTCGAGATTTCGAATATTAAAATCACGCCGAAAAACTTAAAATCGGATGATTTGCAGCAGAACAACAAATCACTCGCGTGATTTCAAAATGGTCTGATCTTTGAAATCACACAGTTTTCAGAACAGTTTTAGTTTTTTTTTTGGTATTTTTACTTTTTTCGAAACCAACAAAACTTTTAAATATTGAAATTTTGAATTTTAAATGTGAAAAAGGTAAATCTGTTTTATAATATGGTCCACATTGTAAAAAATTTAATTTTTGAAGTCCTCTTATAAAGTATTTTTTTCATAAAAATAACTTTAAGTAAAAAGTACCTTCATTAATTAAATTTTAAACAGTGAATTTAAAATTATGAAGCAAAATTTCGTATACTTCGCAAATATTACAAAACATTTTCGTGATGCGAGATAACGAAGGATTTCGTACACGCTGGGAAAATCCATGGTTGCAAAATGATGACTGCTACTATATTATGCTTACTGCATTCTGGTATGGTTGCCAAGTTATTGGTTTATAAATGGGTCCTTACCATCAATACGGTCACTACGATCATAATTATGGTAAATATTTTATTATTTCATAATTGTCACTTTCTATTTTATAACATGAGTGGCTGTAACCATACTGGGGTAACAGAAATTCTGACTATGAAAAAAATATGATAATTATGGAACCATAAAATGCTGATCAATCAATGGATATTTATAAATTAAATAAAACATGACTTTGACATTTACAGTCATAATTCTGTGGTGTTCGGTCATCCATGTAAAAATGATAACATATGATCATTTTCACCTGGAGGGTTTTGTTTTCGAAAATGCCTTATAGATATAATATTATAATTTACAGTAATCAATTAATTCTCGAAAAAATTTATTGTCAAAAAGATTCTACATGAAGTTTTTAATTTCTTTCAATAACAAAAATACACTCACAATATATTTTCCGTTACCGAATGCAGTTTATTTAATAAGTAATACGTAGAATATGTTTTTAAATAAATAATCAATTAAAATTCATAGAAATATATTTTATAACAATTTGAATCTGTTATTCAAAAAACAAACTATAAAGAATATAGACTTTCAGAAAATATAAACTTTCCAGTTAAATATACAATTTTATATTGTCTGTTTTTAAAAATAGATATTCAAATAATTTCTATTTGTTTTTTTTTATCAAAATAGTTTATGTTTATCATACAAACATAGAAAATAAAAATACATACCTCTATGTGTGTTGTGTTTTGTAATTACATACAAATAAAAAAAACTTACAATATGAGTTTAAAATTTATGGTTATTTTAAACGACTTTCGATTGTTTTTACTAATTTTGTCGATTATTAAACAATGATTGGAAATAAAGAACAAATCGGGTTGAATATAATGACAAATCAGTAGTCCTCTTGTTGATAGTATTTTCGATTTATATAACCCTTCCATGCATGATTTTTTTTATTTAAAAACAAAATTTTTTTTGTATAAATCGAGTACTGGATTATCGAAAAAATATTTTTTTTTTATTTTGAAAGCCGGAAGGTCATGGAAAATGGATTTTTCTGGTTGTATCATATATGAGACACAATGCACTTGTGTATACAAATTAAACACATATTTTAAGAAAATTATAGTATTGATATTTATTTGATTTTTGAAATAAATTCATGGCGTTACCTTACATTTAATATAACAAATAACATAAATTATATAAATTTCATGAAGAATTTAAAATATTAAGGAAAAAAATAACATAAAAATCAATTCAATTTGATTATAAAGTCTTTATGTAGACTTTATAGGAAGTATTTAAACTTTAATTTATAAGTTATTGATATAATGTTTTGTTAATGGCCATGGAAAATGGAAAAACAGTTACGATCCTTGTTTAGGCATAAATGTACCTTACATTTTTCACAATTAATATAAGATAAGCACGAAAATCCAGCCAGCTTACAGCGCTGCCGATCTTTCATCCATACTGGAAAATGAGATAAATTATCCTCGCGAACATCTTTTGATGGAATAAGAGCTGCGTTAGGCTTTTTCTTTTTAGCTTCTATTTCCTGCGACACGCGACTCGAATGACGTCCAAGAGGTTTCAATGTTTGGCCGGCTCTATATAAACTTACCCCAATTTCAATTCGGAAATCCGCTAAAGATAAAGTTTTTTCTCATTTCGTTCTTTTGAAATGCGTTTGTACAGTAGACTGTTGTAATATCCAGTAAATGGTAAAATATTCGTATATACCATTTCTTGGATCGGAGTCAAGTAGATCAACACCACCCATGTGTATGTTGTAAATCTTTACAATATTTAGGCACTCTACTTCAATCACTCGTTTATTCTTCCTGTCATATCTTCGAGTAGTATGAACTGGCAACTTTCCAGAATAGGTCGAAAGCAAATGAACCAATTTCGTATCTTTCCAAACTACCGAACTTACATCTACGGTACACGTAAACTCATGACAAGTTTCTCTGGGTTGGGCTTTCATGGACCACGCTGTTGGAAGCTTACACGATGGTAGTCTATCTCTTCGTACCGTACCAATGCTTAGTATGCCTATTTTATGCAGTTCGACAGCTAATGGCAAAGTCGTATAATAATTGTCGAAGTAAACACGATAATTCATATTTCTTGGAACATCACGTAAAAGTCGGATGACTACATTTGCAGCAGATCCCAAATTGTTTTTTGAAGTCAACCTTACTTCATTCTCCTGGCCAGTAAATGAGACACCACTCAAAACGAAGAGCTTATATCCCCATTTATGGGGTTTCATTGGCATGTATTGCTTCAAGTAACTTCTAGTTTTTGATGAACATAATTGTTCGTCTACAGAAAGATTTTGTTCCATTCCGACTGTTGCAAATCTTTTCAGTACAGCGTCAACAAAAAATTCGATCATGGTTTCTGTCATCACGTGGTACATTTTTAGAATTTCGATTGAAATGAAGAATTCTTCTAATTTTCCCGAATTCAGAGACATAGTTTTTTTTTAATAATTCTATTACCAACCTCATATGACCAGTATCTACGCAAATTAGTCACTTGGTGCATTGATGTCATTATAAAAATTCAAATATATGCTTGCGAATCTTTTTCGTTTATCATTTTTGGATTATCAATATTGAGTTCAGCAGAATAGTAATTCAATTCCTCAACAATTTTCGGCATAAGCTCGTTGTTAAAGAAATATTTAAAAATTTGGAAAGGAGTACTTAGCGACATTATTTCTGGGGAGAGCGTTTCACTACCCTTGAAATGTGCAGTTTCCGGTGATGGCTGAAGATTTTGATTTTTCCACAAAATTTTGCTATATTTACATTTCAAATCTTTAATTTCTTCTTTTGAGTTTGCAACGAATTGGTCAATCCTTTCATTTTCATTCAAATACACGATTGGTAAATCACTTATGTCGAAATCGTCTAAATCATCGTCAGCTTCTGTATCATCCCCGGATAACTCGTTTGGTAATTCACACATTGTTGGGTTATAGTTTTCTGAAAATTCTGTGGTTGTCTCATATATGATACAAAATGCATAATATACACTCAGAATATTATGTAGTTAACTGTTTGTAGTTTAATAAAAAAGTTTTCCGTTTCATTTAAAAATAAAGGAACATACATTTATTTTTCAAAGAAATATCTATACTAACTTTTTTATACATTTATTCGAAATAATTTACTATCATTTACCGATTTTTTTCAGTTTCATTTATTTTTTTCATTTGTTTTAAATTTAATAAAAATTTACCCACAAAACGGAAACTTGTGGTTTATTTGTGTCCGTAACAGTTATTACAAATTTAAATTTTGTTTGCTGTCTGTTTCAAAAAAAATATTCAAAAAATTCCAATTTGTTTTTTTATTTAAATTGGTTGTATATATACAAAATTTTTCAATACAAATTACAAGAACTTCATAAACACACATACATACACAAATACATTCACACAAAAAGTGTTTATAGCTTCATATGCATACATACATTTTGTATTATACGAGTATATTAAAAAAAAAAAAAAAATACAAAAACGGAAATAATTTCAAATAAATGAAAAAAACAGTTATTTTTTAAGGATTGGTAGGTAAAATTTTGACATTTATTTTAACTGATTATATCATTTGTTTCTTACGGATGTGTCAGTTGATTAATAAACATTTAAAAATAAATAACAAATGGCATTTAATTTAAATGAAAATTAAGTAGACCGGTTTTTAAATGAAATATCATTTCTTTTAAAGGATATTTTCAGTTATTTTAACTTACAAACTTTTTTAAGTGTATATTTTAGACTGTTTTCAATAAAATAATATTGTGAGTGTAATAATAACTTTTTTTTAAAAAAAATATGTTTAATTAATTTCTTGTGAAATACCAACTTCGTTGTGGAAAAGTACTCAGAATATTAATAAGTTTTTTTTATAAAAAAAAGTCGTTCTACAGGGTTTTGTTTTGTATGAAAAGGTTTATTATGCAAAATTCTACACTCAAAACAAAAATGAACTAGAATTTAGAAAAATTAACTTATTTGGAGGAAAAAAGTAAATGAAAACTGCTGCAGCAGTCTGGTTAAGGGGGCTGTCACTTTGGTCGGACAGTGGCTATTGTCACAGTGTAATCCTTAACCTGATGCCTGAACTTCCAGGCATTATTGACTACACTGTGGCCGAACCGCTGTCCGACAAGAGGTACCAGACTCTTATACCGCATAGGGATTCGTGGAAACACGGAACTCCCAATGGGGTGCGTTGTGTCGACTTTTATACCGACGGCTCCAAAACCGACAATCAGGTAGGCTTCCGGGCCTACTCCAGGGACCTACAGCTGAGTATTGCACGGAGACTGCCAAATCACTGTAGTGTTTTTCAGGCTGAAATTCTGGTCATTAGGGAGGTAGCGGAGTGGCTTAGGTACAATGTCCTCACAACAGTGAGGATTAATATATTATCTGATAGTCAAGCTGCCATTAGATTTCTGCATTCTGTCTTCCTGGATTCGATATCAGCCCTGAACTGTCGCAGATCTCAGCATCCATGTTATTTGGGTGCCGGGCCACAGGGACATACCACACACATTCCACACGAATTGGAATATGTGAGCATGCCTCTGGCCACTTGCAAGTTTTGGCTGCGGAGAGTGCTTATGGGTTAGCAAGAAATAGCTGGACCTCTGTCCGTGGTTGTATTCGTTCCAGAGAGATTTGGCCCCGTCTGGATAGGAAACGCACGCACAAGATGCTGTCACTGTCAAGGCCCAATATATCCCTACTTGTGTCCGTCATGACGGGACACTGTCTTATTGGAAGGCACGCAGTTAGGTTGAGGGTTGCGCCTTGTGACTTTTGCAGAAGCTGTGGTGACGAAGAGGAGGAGGGGTCTGTGGAGCACCTTCTCCGCACTTGTCCTACCCTGGCTCGCAGGAGGGGACTGCATTTTGGCTCATGTTTCTTTGAGGACCTGGGTGATCGGCCGACTTAGAGGCTTTTTGAGGCAATCCGGATGGCTCGACGGGGGAAGTAGTGATATAATTTTACTAGATTCCGTGGTATCACAAGGGACTTTATAGTCCAAGTGAGCCTGATTGGTAGGCTACCACATCTACCAAACCTATCCTTCCTTGAATTTAAAAAACAAATTTTACTTAAAATTTGGTCACGATTTCTAAATTCTAGAAAAATTTTACTACTGAGAACTAAATTTTTATTAGAAAACGGTGAAATTTCCTCCTAATTAGATATATGAACTAATTAGGGGGAAAATCTAAAATTTTATTGTTAATTAGGAAATGTTTTTTCGGTTTTAAGAAAAATTTTAATTTCTTTAAGTTCATTATATACTTTTTTTTTACTAAAAAATATGACTTAACTCCCAAAAAATAAGAAAATATTTTCTAACATTAAGTTATATAGCACTTCTTTTAAGTGAAAATTATTCTTAAATTTTATAAAAATTTTCTAAATAATAAGAAACTGTTTCTATGGTAAAGGTAATATATTTTACCATATATTTATAAGTATAGGGTCCACCAAAAAACTTTTTTTTTTTTGAAAATGCTATAAAACAAAATACTGAATATTTTCTCAAATTTCTTTTTTTATTTGAAAGTACAATCCTTCCGGTTAATAATGGAAAAAAATTTCATTCAAATGGCTGCCTCGGCTGGCCGTTACATTCAATGGCGATCGTTATCGGGCCATGTTGAACGAATTTTTGTTCACAAAATTTGAAGAGGAGGATATTGGCTTCAATTTGGTTTCAACAGGACGGCGCTACGTGCCACACAGCCGAAGCTACACTCGATGTTTTTGAAGATCGCATTATCATCCGCAGAGCTGATGTCGTTTGGCCACCTCGGAGCTGCGATTTGACACCGTTGGACTATTATTTGTGGGGTGCCGTCAAAGATAAGTGTTACACCGACAAGCCAGAGACAATTGACGCTTTAAAGGACAATATTCGTGAAGCCATTGGTAAAATACAGCTGCACACAATCGATAATGTGCTTAAAAATTGGACCGATCGTGTAGACTACTGCATGGCCAGCCGAGGCAGACATTTGAATGAAATTTTTCCATTATTAACCGGAAGGATTGTACTTTCAAATAAAAAAAGATTTTGAGAAAATATTCAGTAGTTTTTTTTTATTGAATTTTCAAAAAAAAAGTTATTTGGCGACCCTGTACTTTACACTTATTGAGTAAGTATTTTCCCACTTTCGGAGGACTTCCGCTTTGTGAAGACACTGATTTTAACAAGCTTTTTGATATACATTTTTGTTCTTAAATTAAATTGAATTATACTAAACTCATGTATTTAAAATAAAAAAAGGACTGCAGGATATGCTGAAACGTAGAAAACAGTAACAAAGCCAGATCCTTTTCGCAGTTAGCTAATGGTTCTCCTTGAGAGAACTACGAAAACGGCCCACCTAAGTAACACACGGCATCTATGGCTTAGGAACACTGGGGGTCCTTTGTCTTCTTAAATTAACTAAATTAAGGAAATTGTTGCAAAAATACAAAATGTCACAGTTACATTTCTTGTTATTATTGGAAAATGGAAAAATGTCATAAGTTTATTTTATGGCATTTTTAGCTTAAACTTAAATTGACATATAAAAATTTTTACTTTTTTATTATTAACTAGAAAAAAAAATAGTTGTAGTGCCTTCGAAATTTTAAAGTTTAATAGACGCAACGCCAATTATAGGAAAGCTATTATAACGTAATATAACATATAAAATGTTCCTGCGGTATTTTGTATTGTAGTCAACAAACAAAATTATTACACAAAAGCGCGAATTCGAAATTGTTTACCTTTTGCTAACAAAATTCTAAAAACTATTTTAAACCACTTTAAGTTCAATATTTAGGACTGTTAGTATTAGATATTGGTGTGTGAGCGATTTGTGACTCACAATCAAAAATTACAATCATGCCCGATAATTTTTTTAATGGTTAATTTGTTTCCTTTAATAATATTTTTTCTTTAAAATTAGGAAAACTTGTTTTTAATTTATTGTTTTTTTTTTTTATAAAAAATAATATTGAAAATAAGTTATACGTTTTCCAACATATTATTTCTCAAAAACTAAAAAAATTTTACTTAAAAAAAATAATATTTTGTTAAAATTTATCTGAACTAAGTTGCATACAAATTTTAACTAGAAATGGTTCATCAGTTTCCAAAACGAAAAAATTTTTATTATTCCAAAGGAAAAAATGTATAACTTTTTGTTTTTAATTGCCTAAACATAGTTTTAAAAAACAATTCTTAAAAATTAGAAAGTGTTAGAAATGGATTTCTAAAATTTAGTTAATTTTACTACTCGCAAAACAAAAATAAGCACACATTAAGTTCAAGTACTTTCCCATTTTAAGTTAGACACATTTTTTGAACTAAATGGAAGTAAATTATGTTCTATTTCTTTTTCTTTTTTTTAATTGAACATAATTTTATTATATTTTAGACTGCGAATTTCTTAAAATTAATTTTTTTTAAATTGATATATTTTTATTTAATAGAATTGTTTTTCCTTAAATCAAGAAATATTTCTTAGGAAAGATATGAACTATTTCTAAGAATATAAACTATTTCGTTTTTACCCTAACATACGAATTTTTATTCATTTTAAGAAAATTTTTCTAAGTTTTAATAAAATTTGACTTAAACTGAGAAAAATTTTTAAACTATTTTAAAGGAAATTTTGGATTAATTTTTAGTTCTTGCTTTTTTTTGAGTGCGTATTAAATAAAGTATGCTTGAAGTTTCAAGCATCTTAGAAGATGATTAAAAACCAAAAACCGGTTTTTTTCATTTTTAAAAATCCGACCGGTTTCGTTATTTTTTTTTCTTAATTCAAATAGACCAAAAACCTGGTTTTTGGTGTCGGTTAACCGCTTTTTTATTTAAATATATATAATTCTAAATTTTGCATGTACATATTTTTAACTATTTTAACTAGCGTTTCCAAACGGGACAAAATAACGCAAACACGTATCTCTAAAACTACTACTTTTCAGGGGAGAGAAAAAACGTTTTATAATAAACCTGTGACATTCTTAAACATTTCTTTTTTTCGAAATTTATGGATTTATTCCGTAACTATATGAAAAGTTGTCACATTGAAATATGCAACTCTACCACATAAAGTTAAATTTTCCTAAAGGTATTTACAAAAATTTACCTAAATATAATTTTGATATTAGTGAATAATCCCATTAAAAAGTAATGATGAATTAAAAGGTTAAAAAAATTGTTTTAAATTTCACAAATTCATTATAAAACGTGTTTTGTCTTTGCGGAAATGTAGTAGTTCTTGGGATACGAGGCCGCGTTAATAAACCCTCGATATTCGCTTAATTAAAGTAAAAAAATTACTAAAAATTCAAGAGAAATTATTTCATTGAAAAACTATTGAAATTTTGAATTTGAAAAAATTAATATGCTCTCTAAAATTACTTAAAGTATAATATTGCAAAATTTCAGAATTTCAGAATTTAGTGTCAAATTAAAAATTATAGTTTTGCGGATTATATTCTCAAGACAGGGCGTAATACAACTTAAAAAAATACTCGCATTTCTTATTGAAATAAGGGTAGGTAATTCTGACAAGTATTAAAAAAATTTAAGATTTTTGTTTTAATATGATTATTTGAATTTTTAAAGAAAAAACCGGTTTACCATATAACCGGTTTTTTGTAAAAACTGGTTTCAGGTTTTTTCAAAATTTTTTAAATATAGAGCAATTCCATATGAAAACGATCAAAATTGGCAAATTTTTGGACGACCCCTCTCCGATTTTAAAATAAATAGTCTCAATCGATTGCCCAGCAAAAAAAATGTACCTACATATTTTTTTTTTTTTATAGTGACTGGTTTAGTGGTGGTGTACACCACTGTCATGTGACAAAATTGAAGAATTCTTCATAAGGGACCTCATTGAAAGTCGTTTTAAAAAAAAAACTACTAAAGCGATCGCAACGAGTGATAGCTCGTTGGAAAGGTATTGAATCAGGCTTTAATTGAAAAATAAAATTTTCCTAATTTTTCTCAGAAATTTACCTTTTTCCCCATGAAAATTAAATTTTCCGATTTTCCATAGAAGCTCCTAAATTTTCCGGCTAATTTTATTTTTTTTGGATTCCTCATAATTTTTGCTTTAAGAATCAGCAATAAAAAAATGGGCCCCGACTCCTTGCTTGGACAGGAGAAGAGCATTTAAGAGACCACCTTGTTCTCATTGTTTTTATATTTTTTATAATTGAATTATTTTTAATTATTTAACATTATTTTATTTTATTATTAAAAATACATTTTAAAAATTATTTTACAGTTAAAAATACATTTATGAAGAAAAAATCTTTCTTATTTTGCGGCTTATACTTAATTACAATATTTATTAAAAATTTCAATTGTCTTGGCATCATTATAAAATTAAAGTAACTTTAAATTTAGCACGTCGGCAGACGAAGAGTACCGCTTTACATTAATTGACATATCAGAAATATTTGGTATGAAGCAATGAAACTTTTGCGTTCCAGTTATAGTTTTGACATTATTATATCTGTTTTGAAGTCGTCGCTCCATGGCATCGTGTTCTTTTTGAGTGCATAAAACTGTGTTAATGGCAATTTCCTTGCTTTGAATCCACGAAAACAAATGTTGTACATTTAAGATCTGGTCAGTATATGGCAAACTTGCCTTAGTCGCCATGCGTTTTAGGGTTCCCCCTAACGCATCGCATGGGCCCTTACCGTGGGACGTCGCAAAAAAGTGCCACTCGACCTTGCAGTTTTGTTCTTCTTCAATTATGCAAAGATTGTAAAAATTTTTTTTATTCTTGTACTGAGAAGCCGCGCCGTCTGAGAAAAACGTTACTTTGTCGATTGCATCGAATTTTGATCTTAAGAATTCAAACAGTTTCGTTTGAAATAAATAAACGGACACATAATTATGAGCTAAACTCTCCGCGACAACAACAAGGCTTACGGTCTGTAGTTCGTTATCTTCGTTTTTGAAATAAATTCAAAAAGGATGCACCGTGCACTGGTCGTTTGCCCAGTGATAAGCCTGAATTTCATCCTGAACGAGAAAAGTGTAATTCTCGGCAAAGTCGCTTATCACATTGAATTCATTTTGGGCTAATTTCTCCTTACTTTCCTTTAGAAATTTCGATTGCATCTCGGATATGAAATGGTGCGCCTTCAGTTCATTCAACTTGAATCCGAATTCCTCGATGAATTCCGGAATCTGCTTTACCACGTTCTCAAGGGAACATCTTCCGCTGCTAATTATCCACTGTTTGAAATGCACCTCCTGAATTAACAGCTGTTCAAACTTTTCCGCCAAATATTGCTCTAGCTCGTCAATCTTCGGACAATTGTCGCATTTGGACAGATGACAATTTTCCGTGGGGTATGCGCACAACGACTTCGACAGGAGGTCCCTATATGTTTCAATTTCACCGTGAAACACTTTCAATTTCTTGCATGGAAAGAACATTAATTTGATGTTTTGATGAAACATGCAAACGCAGACTGAATGCGTTCCGTGCCTGTCTAATGCCAGCACGCATTCTTTTGGTCGTAGGATGGCAAACTTAGAAAATCCCACTTTTTCTGCTGGGTATTTCTCTTTGAACTGATGGTATGCTTCGGATAGATTACATAATAATAATCTGCGCTGCTTGTGTACTTTTTCTCCATCTTCACGTGTGATAACATAGTCACGTGTACCTGGGCAGGCGCGGCTGTTGTCATCATTGCAATAAAAATCTTGAATCAATTTCACCGTTGCTTCGCTGAGGGTCCTTGAGCCAAATTCCTTGGTGGGAGTGGCCAATATGCCCTTCTGTCGAACTAATTCTTTGCTTCTTCTCGCGATGTAAAAAGATGTTTGAAACTGTTCAGAAATCTTGCGTATAGACCATGATTGAGGCAGCACAGATAAAATGAGATATTTCTCCGGAAAAGTGGTCGCTAAATTGAATTTTCTTTTCAACTGCTCAATCATTTGTTTGCCGTCATCAACGTCATCTGCTTGACTGCATTCGTTATCAGAGCCTTCATCAAATATTGTCGCGATTGCACTCATAACCTTGCCTTTTTTATCTTTCCTGTATTTTTCACTTCGCAACTTTCTTTTTCTAATAGGCGTTTCACCTAAAGTGGTAATAGCCTCATTCAAAGGACTCAAAGACATATTGACCATCGGAATGTCTGCCTCACTATCAGATAAAACATTTTGTTAAATTGTCATTTCACTCTCGGATTGTGGTTGCATTTGTTTCAATGCATTTGCTTGTTGAGACAAATCGATTTTACACTTGGGGCAAATGAATTGTGCTTCTTCACCGTATTGTATATTTAATTCATTCATGTATCGCTTCGAAACACCAGTTAATTTTAATACTTTTATCTTTTTCGAACGATGTCCACTCTTGTTAAACGGATTGCAGCAAAATTTATTAATTTTACTTTAAATTGTCTTTACAGCTTCACTCTTTACTTTACAAATAAAACACTTTAACACTTTCACGTTTAGTATTCAACTGAAATTTGACTCAGAGTGTGTGAAGTATTTATATTTATTTTTTGGTAAAAAATAGGTAAAAAAAATAAGCGATATTTGCTTTTCTTTAATAGGAAAATTTGCGTGAACTACTGGTCATAAAATGTTTTTTAAAGAGGGACTTAATTGGTTACTGCCAATAAGCCGACCACAGGTCATAAAATTTTTGTAAGTTTTTTAAATTACCAGGTAATAAATATTTCGCCATATTTATGGAAAATCCGTGTTTTATGACTTGTTTCTGCACGTGTCATTTTAGGCGAAATATTTATTACCTGGTAATTTAAAAAATTTACAAAACATTTTATGACCTGTAGCCTCAGTCGGGTTTGGTGTGCCATTACATGCCACTGCTGCTATTATCCATGGATTTATGGCCGATCTTGTGAAGGCAGGCAGACCATATTCACTACACACTCAACTTGGAGCTCTTAAAAAAAAATTGATTTTTTCTTCATAAATGTATTTTTAACTGTAAAATAATTTTTAAAATGTATTTTTAATAATAAAATAAAATAATGTTAAATAATTAAAAATAATTCAATTATTAAAAATATAAAAACAATGAGAACAAGGTGGTCTCTTAAATGCTCTTCTCCTGTCCAAACAAGGAGTCGGGCCCATTTTTTTATTGCTGATTCTTAAAGCAAAAATTATGAGGAATCAAAAAAAAAATAAAATTAGCCGGAAAATTTAGGAGCTTCTGTGGAAAATCGGAAAATTTAATTTTCATGGGAAAAAAGGTAAATTTCTGAGAAAAATTAGTAAAATTTTATTTTCAATTAAAGCCTGATTCAATACCTTTCCAACGAGCTATCACTCGTTGCGATCGCTTTAGTAGTTTTTTTTTTAAACAACTTTCAATGAGGTCCCTTATGAAGAATTCTTCAATTTTGTCACATGACAGTGGTGTACACCACCACTAAACCAGTCACTATAAAAAAAAAAAATATGTAGGTACATTATTTTTTGCTGGGCAATCGATTGAGACTATTTATTTTAAAATCGGAGAGGGGTCGTCCAAAAGGTGATCGCTTTCATATGGAATTGCTCTATATCGAAATCTAGTTTTTTGAAAAAGTCGGTTTTTTAAAACAGCCGGTTTTTTGAATACTCTACTTCTAAGCAAATTTCGCTGAATATACCCTTAACGACATTCATGTTGTTAAACTCAAAATCTTTAGTTTTTTAAAAACCTTCACATATATGTACATACATTTATATATTAATATAATTATTAAGATTTTTAGTTCACATATTAAAAATAATTTCATAAAATGCATAACTTTTTCTAAAATTAAATCAAATTCGTTGATATTTGAAAAAATATGAAAATGGAAAACATACAGAAATGTATCACCTCGTTACCCTGTTTTTAAGCCGATTTAAAAATAAACTACTTTTTTTAAAAAATTATGTTGTTTTAAATTACATATTACACCCTCAAAAAGACCACTTTAGGGGCTTCAATAGAAAAAACAAAACATAAAACTGCAGTAGTATCTAATACACAAGAGTCGTTCGTGTAAAAGAAAATACAAAAACCCTATTTACAAATTGTACAACAAAAAATTGTACTTACAACCAACTAACAAAAAAAAAAAAACAAGCAGAAAATGGAATTAAAGGACACAGGTTATTTAAATGTGTAAATCGAAATGCATTTCCGGTAGGGAGTTAAGGGTGTGAAATGAGAATTACAAAAGTTCAATGGATTTATGTAATATTTAAATTTAGAATATAAAATACATATAATTGAACATTTTGAATTATGCACTTATAAAAATCCATGCAAAAAAAATATGTACGAACTTATTGGCAAAATAACACAAAACTTCCGTAAAATAAACAAATTTTCGTTGATTTTACGAAACTTTTTTTAATTTGACAATTTTTCGTATTTTAATGCATGAACTGTTATCAGTGTTTAAAATATGAATTTTTAGCAATCGATAATTTGAAGGTGGAAACTATGCATATAAGGGCATTTTAAAAATTTAAAAATAAACCAGAGTTTAACTCTAACCTCATTGAAATCTATATACACAGATAAAAGCGACACGTTTTTGTTTTTTTTATCTTAAAAAAAATGTTACACCTTTTCAAAAAAAAAGTGTACTCCATAAAGAACATTTTGTAAGAAAACTAACTGATTCAATTAAAAAAATGTATAAAGTTTGCACCTATCAGAAAATTTTTAATATCAATTTCAATTGATTCAATTAAAATTTTAAGTAACTCAAAAATTGTACTTATATATGTAAGATTACGATTTTATCGAACTAAACTGAATTATCACAAATACTGTTGGTTAATCAACCTATCAACAGCGTAATAAATTTCCACTTACTTAAGTGCAAAGTAAGTACCCAGTCAGAAAAAACAAACGAAAAAGCGTTGGAAACGTATGTAGGTTTAATAAGCGGCACAAGTGTTTCCAAACACAAAATTATAACATCATTAGACAAAAGGGCCGGATGTTCCTAAAGCGTCGAAAAAGCAATGGGCCAACCAAATTTCCAGTGTTGGCAAAGCGATCGCTAAACCAAAAATCAGCTGTTCTAAATATAGAATTTCGAAAATAAAATTAAAAAAGTTAATTTGTAATTTATTAGCCATGCCGGATTTCGAACCTAGCCCGTTAGATTTTCAGACAAGAGCTCTACGCTAAGAAAGCTAAGAACCTAAATGAATGATAACTACTGGCTAACCCTTAGTTGCGCTAATATGATGGGACTGGCATAAAGCTTCACTCAAAAAAAAAACACATAACTAAAAATTAATCCAAATTTCCTTTAAAATAGTTTAAAAATTTTCATCTTTTTCTTAAAAAGAATAAAAATTCCTAAGTTTGAGAAAAAACTAAATAGTTTATATACTCAAATATAGTTCATATGTCTCCTAAGTAATATTTCTTGATTTTAGGGGAAAAAAACAAGAAAAAATTTATAAATTTAAAAAAAAAATCTTAGTTTTAAGAAATTTGCATACTAAAATATAATAAAACTATGTTTAGTTCAAATACAAATTTAGAACATAATTTACTCTCATTTAGTTCAAAAAATGTGTCTAACTTAAAATTAGAAAGTTCTTGAACTTAAGTGTGTTCATTTTTTTCTCCAGTATTTAAATTATTTAAATTTTAGAAAGCCATTTCCAAATTTAGTTTTTAAGTCTACCACTTTCTAACTTTTAAGAGTTGTGTTCTAAAAATTAGTTCAGGCAATTAAAAACAAAAAGTAATAAAGTTTTTCCTATGTAATAATAAAAAATTTATTTGGTTTTAGAAAATGGTGAACTATTTTTAGGAAAAATTTTCATGCAACTTAGTTCAGATAAATTTAAGAAATTTTCATAGAATATTATTTTTTTTTTTTCAAGTAAAAGTTTTCTAATTTTTGGGAAATAATAAACTTAGGTATTGGATTTTTTTCCCGAAAATTTCTTCAGATAAATTACAAAAAATTTGAGTAAATTTTTCTTAAGTAGAGGAAAAATTTAGTTTTTGTGGGAAAATGTTTAACTTATTTTCAATATTAAAAAAAAATAATAATAAAACATAAAATAAACTAGTTAGTTTTCTTAATTTCAAAGAAAAAATATTATTTCAGGAAATTAAAGTATCCATTAAAAAAAATTATTGTGCATGATTGTAATTTTTGGTTCGTGATCGACCGTGAGTCTAAAATTTTTCAAAGTACCTTAAAGTACATTTTAAAATTTTGTTAGCAAAATGTTAAAAATTTCGAATTTGCGCTTTTATGTTATAATTTATTTTGCTGAGTACAATACAAAATATCGCAACCACATTTTATACATTACGACATTATTGGCTTTCCTATAATTAACGTTGCGCTTATATTTATCGAAGTCACTACAACTATTTTTTTCAGTTAATAATAAAAAAGCCATAATAAAGTTTTTCCATATTCCAATAATAACAAGAAATGTAACTGTGATATTTTGTATTTTTGCAACAATTTCCTTAAATAAGTTAATTTAAGAAGACAAAGGACCCCAAGTGTTCCTTAGGCATAGTTTCCATGTGTCACGTAAGGCGTCCCTTTTTGTAGTTCTCTCAAGCAAAACCGCTAATTAACTACGAAAAGGATCTGACTAACAATTAATTACGTTTCAGAATATCCTGCAGAAAATTTTTTTTATTTGTTTGCTAATGAAATTTAATTTATATTTAATTTATATTTAATTTATATTTAGTATAATTCAATTTAATTTAAAGATAAAAATGTACAGCAAAAACTTGTTAAAAGCAGTGTCCTCACAAAACAGAAGTCCTTTGAAAGTGGGAAAATACTTATG
This sequence comes from Eustalomyia histrio, assembly GCA_949748255.1. Classification (NCBI taxonomy): domain Eukaryota; kingdom Metazoa; phylum Arthropoda; class Insecta; order Diptera; family Anthomyiidae; genus Eustalomyia; species Eustalomyia histrio. The sequence goes on from OX456525.1 coordinate 96,120,122, forward strand.
GTTAAATATATTACCTTTATCTACAGTTTCATGTTTATTAAAAAGTTTTTATCAAATTTTTCACTTAAATGAAGTGCTATTTAACTTGATGTTAGAAATTATCTTTTTGTTTTAAGGGAGTTAAATCCTAGTTTTTAGTAAAAAAAAATTATATAATAAACTTAAATAAAAAAAAATTTTTTTTGAAACCAAGAAAACATATCCAAATTAACAGTAAAATTTAAGATGATGTATTAACTTAGTAGGAAATTTTTCTGTTTTCTAATAAAAATTTAGTTCTCAATAGTATAAGTTTTCTTTAATTTTAAAGTTTTGACAAAATTTTAAGTAAAATTTGTTTATTATTTTTAAGCAAAATTTTATAAAATATTTGTAAAAAGTGTCTTTGGCGCCGTTTTCATTTAAATTTTTCCTTCAAAAAAGTTAATTTTTCTAAATTCTAGTCCTTTTTTTGGGTGTGCAACTGTACATACAGCTCGCGCTACAATAGACATTTTAAAGGATAAATTTTCGGGTCGACTAATGTCTTGTTTTGGCGATTTGCCGTGGCAAGCAAGACTACCCGATTTAACCGCTTTAGACTTTCTTCTTTGGGGATTTTTGAAGCCACGAATTTAGGTGAATAAGCCAGAGATTCTGAAAGCTCTCAAAGCGAATATCCGACAAGGGTGCGAGAATATATCGCCCGAAGTTATCTCCAGAACGATGGAAAATATGATAAAAAGATCCCAAATCATTAGACCGATAAAATCTTCAAAAATTAATGAAAAAAAAAAAATAAAGGTCCAAAGAAACATTAAAATGAAAATTTTAGTTATGCCGCTTCATTTTAAAGATATAATAAAACAACTGTTTTATGATTTGCCATCTAGAGCCATTACAGTGTTGCCATATTTGACGCCCTCCATATTTCACCACCTGTCATCTCTCCTCTTTCAACTTTGCAAAGAAAGCAACACGTAAATTAGTACAAAGATTTTCCTGAGTGTTGCGTTTTTAAAAAAGAAAAAAAAAATACCTTTGACAGTACATGAAATTTGGTTCTTAAACTTTTGTATGATATTTTTATACAGATGTATTATTGATTTATGAAAAATTCCTAGAAGTTATAATTTAAATAGTCCTCTTAAAAAAGCGAACTTTGGCGACTTTAACTTAACTTTAATAAACAAAGAGTAAAAATTTGGCAGTTGCTAACTGAAATACGTTTACGTTCTAGGGATAAGGCAACTAAAATAATTTATCAGTTATTTTTACGGCATTGTTCATTATTTTTACCGCATTTGTTAATTGTTTTTTAACAGTTAAAAATAATCGCATTTTTAGTTGCTTTTTTTAACTGTAAATATCTGACAGACTTTTTAATTGTTAATTGTTTTTTAACAGTTAAAAATAATCGCATTTTTAGTTGCTTTTTTTAACTGTAAATATCCGACAGACTTTTTCGAGTGTTTAAAAACTTGTTATAAAGCTCATTAATTTCATTTTTTGTTTATAATTCATAAATTTTTATAATAATTCTAACCTAAAAATTTTGTATTTTCAGCCTCAAACGATGCTTGATATGTATATGGATTAATTAATTTTATTCATTTCATTATCGGGATTTCATTTCCAGATACAGCCACAAAATATGCTTCATATATGAATTTTTCTTGGAATGCAAAGTGTTTTACGTTCATCACCAACAAAAGTACTTATTGCAGCTGCTGACCACTGCACAAGATTAGATTTAATGACTCTTGTGCGTGTGACAATGGCTATTGTAAGATACTGCTACCAACAAAACAATATTAAAAAATATTTAACAGGACTTCAAATGTTCTATCGATTACAGATTTTCTTGATTATCAAGATGTGAATAATTATGTTACATAAATCATAATAAATAACGTCAGAAATGTTTGCCTTGCTTTGTAATTAATTAAATACATATCGTCAGCTTATTAGTTTGACCTACTGAATATAAGTATACTCTTTCTGATTCCAAAACCCGTTTTTCGATATATCGTACCATATCCGAGCTATTCAGTACCGAATTTTAACTTTAAACTTTTTTATTGTTTTTCTTGATAACGACTTTTTGGCGTATGAGTCAAACCAATAATAAGCTAGGTTAGGCTTCCCCGGTCAAACCATCCCGATTGCCTCAAAAAGCCCCTAAGTCGGCCGATATCGATATCTGCCAAATCACCCAGGTCCTCAAAGAAACATGAGCCCAAATACAGTCCCCTCCTGTGAGCCAGGGCAGAACAAGTGCAGAGAAGGTGCTCCACAGACTCCTCATCCTCTTCGTCACCACAGCTTCTGCAAAAGTCACTTGCCGCAACCCTCAACCTTACTACGTGCCTTTCAATCAGACAGTGTCCCGTCATGACGGACACAAGTAGGGATATATGGGGCCTTGACAGTGACAGCAACCTGTGCGGGCGCTTCCTATCCAGACGGGGCCACATCTGTCTGAAACGAATACAACCAAGGACAGAGGCCCACCTATCTCTTGCTAACCCATAAGCACTCTCCCGCAGCCGAAACTTGCAAGTGGACAGAGGCATGACCACAGATTACAATTCGTGTGGAATGTGTAAGGTGGTCCCCAGTCTTGCAAGCTCGTCTGCCCTACAGTTCCTGGCACCCAAATAACATGGATGCTGAACTCCTGAACCTTCTCGTTAAGAGATCTGCAACAGTTCAGGGCTAATGCCAAATCCAGGAAGACAGAATCCAGAGATCTAATTGTAGCTTGACTATCAGAGAATATATTAATCCTCACTGTTGTGAGGACATTATACCTAAGACACTCAGCTACCTCCCTAATGGCCAGAATTTTAGCCTGAAAAACACTACAGTGATTTGGCAGACTGCGCCCAATACACAGCTGTAGTTCCCTGGAGTAAACCCCGAAGCTTACCTGATCGTAGAGTTTAGAGCCGTCGGTATAGAAGTCGACACAACGACCCCCATTGGGAGTTCCGTGTTTCCACGAATCCCTATGCGGTATAAGCGTCTGGTACCTCTTGTCGAACAGTGGTTCGGCCACAGTGTAGTCAATGATGCCTGGAAGTTCAGGCATATCCACCAGTCGATAACACCATACAGCACTATCGATCGTACCACTGCCGTATACAGCCAGTGGACAATCCGAGGTCTCAAACCGCATTGCCACCCTATTGCCCTCTTGCACGCATAAAGTGCCACTGTGGCCTTCCTTGCCCTGTCGCTAATGTTGAGCCTTAAGTTCAGCTTCCAATCCAACAATATCCCAAGATACTTGGCACAGTCCGCAAAAGGAATTTCAGTGCCCCCTAGGAGATAGGTTCCACTAATGGAATCTTATATCTCCTAGTGAACAGAACCAATTCAGTCTTGCACGTATTCACCGCAAGACCTTTATCACGCGCCCACCTCTCCATAGTTAGAATTGCCCCCTGAAGGATATCCCTGAGTGTACCAGGAAACCTTCCCCTGACTGCCAATGTCACGTTGTCCGCATATGCGACAACTCTAACACCAACCCCCTCAAGTGACAACAGAACGCCATTCAGAGTGAGGTTCCATAGTAGTGGGGATAGTACACAACCCTGGGGTGTGCCCCTACCAACAAATCTACTCAGGTCCGACCCCAATTTGACCCGTATACATCTCCTTGTAAGAAGACTGTACACATTAAATTAAAAATAAAATATTTAAAAAAAAAAAATATATATATATATATATCAGAAAAATTTTAGAAATTGCATTGGTGGGCGAGGTTTTTGTGTCAAAATCACCCGAAAAATTGATTTTTATTATCAGTATAGTATTGCCCATGACGTGGTGATAGGTATAAAGTTTGCTAAAAAAAAGTTATAACCCTACTGTACACAAACCTGTTGATATTGACGTACACTCTAAGACCACATAGCGCCGCAGCTATCGCATTCGGAGTAACGTTATTAAACGCTCCCTCTTTATCAAGCAAAGCCACCATGGTATACTCCCTAACGGCGAGCGAACCCTCAATGAATCGGACCAGGTTGTGCAGGGCCGTCTCAGTGGACCTACCCCTGCAGTAGGCATGCTGGCGACTCGACAGCAGCCTCTGATCAATATTGTCCCTAAGATACCTGACAATGAGTCTCTCCAGTGTCTTCAGAAGAAACGATGACAGACTGATAGGCCTGAAATCCTTAGGTCCCGTGTGAGAGGACTTCCCCGCTTTTTTGGAAATAAAGACCACTTTGGTCTCCCTTCACATAATAGGGACATACGTAAGGTCGATACAGCACGTGTATAGATTCCTGAGCCAAGGAATCAGTGTATCCGCCACCACTTGCAGTTCACACGGTGAGATCAAGCTCTGAAGCTACTAATACCCCATGCAATTCGGGATTCGGCTACAATCTTCCTGGCAGCGGCCGAAGATTGACTTGATGCAGTATTAACCGCAGAAGTTTCATTTCGGCAGTTACCAGGGAAGTGAGTATCCAGAAGCAGCTCCAGTGATTCCCTACTGGATGTTGTCCAATCCCCCTGCGGTTTCCTTATATATCCTACCGTGCATTGTGTGGAAGCCAAAATCCTCCTTAGCCTTGCTGCCCCAGAGGTGTCCTTAACATTGCTGCAGAGTTCACCCCGGGACCTATTATTAGCCTTCCTCAATGCACTCTAGTATATTCTAATTTTATCCTTATAAACGTCCCAGTCCTGTGAAACCCTTGTGGAATTTGACCTGTTAAAGGATTTCCTACATCACTTCCTAAGATTGGCTTGCTCTGGCGACCACCATTGCGGTAGTTTCCTACCCCTAGCCATACGTTTGGGACATGAAGCTAGCAGCGAGTCATTCATGGCCCTCGTGACCTGTTCCACTGATCGCTCAATGTCCCCTATATCCCGAAAGTTCATGTCAGATACCCCTGAAAAGAATCTGCAGAATGTTTCCCTGTATTTCCCCCAGTCTGCTTTCCGAGCGTCCGGTGGAAAAGCAGGCTGTGGGATACTATCTAACTCATTTAAACAGAAGCCAATATAACGGTGATGGTATCCAAAACTTTCCAGTTCCCAATCCTATCCACAAGTTCATCAGAGACAAGAGTAACATCCAGTACCTCTTGTCTGTTCCTAGCAATGAACGTTGGTTCATTGCCCCTATTGCATATAGTTAGGTAGTATTTATAATATATTCAATGAGTAACTCACCCCTATCATTGATGTCTGAGCTTTTCCAGATTTCATGGTGCGCATTGACATCACTGCACAGAATATGGTTGCACACAGCTTTTCCATATTAAATTTATTAACATTAAAAAAGGTTGTTTTTAAAAATCGTCTAATATATTTAAATTTTTTGGCAAAAGTTTACTTCTTGGAGCAGCCCTCAAAAATAAAAAAATATATATGACCGCCTCCGAAATTAAAATATTAAATTAAGGGGACCGGGGCCCCCTTAATAATATTTCAATTATTGCTTTACATTTATAAAAAATATATTACGTAATCTATAATCAGTAACTTATTTCTTTATGCTTGCAAATAATGAAAAAGGTAACGAGCTATCATTACAAGGTAGCGCATGAGAATATCGCACCCATTACCAAAGTTTTGCTGGGAATTATTCAGGTTCGAGATCATAATTATGAGAAAATGGAAAAAATTGTGAGGATCTGCTCTGTAGGGAGTGCTACACTGTACACAAACCTGTTGATATCCGAGCGATTAGACCTGCACTTCTCTTAATTGTGATCTCAAGCAAGTATATAATTTACTATAGAGTAACAGAAATACTCAACAAGTAAAAAAGGGCTAAATTCGGCTGTGCCGAATCTTTGAATACCCTCCACCAATATCCTAAAAAGATGTTCTCTATTGTTTTTGATACAAATAATATAAAAAACATTTGAAGTAAAATTATGTAGGTGAACAAATTTTTTGAGGTGAAAAACTTTTTCAGATGTGAAAAGAAATTTTTTGATGGAAAAAAAATTTTACTTTTTGTTTCAGTTAATGGGAACTAGCTCTGCAGCTGAAAATGCCTAATGGAAAGAATGCACTTTCTGATGCGCCACGTATTGATAAATAGTTGCAACGAATGTTCTTTCTTTAAAAAATTGAAATGTGTTTGTCTAATGGAGAGAATACAGCAAAGAAATTAATTTGTTAAAGAAAGAACATGAGTTGTAACTATTTGTCAATAGATGGCCCATCAGAAGGTGCATTCTCCCCATTAGGCATATTTTGCTGCAGAGCTAGTCTCCATTAGCCATATTGTGCTACAATATGCAGTAGAGTTTTATTGATTCTCTATCTTCTTCGTAAAATAAATGAATATTTGCCAAAAACTATAAAAAAATATATGTTTTATGTGCATATTATACCTTAATTTTTAAAATTAATATTCATTAAGATGTTTAAGAGCACAATATTGCACTTTATTCATGTGTATTTTTTTATAATAGAAAAAATTCAATTCTCAAAAATACAAATGGAATAAAAAAAATACTACTTTCCTCTATTAAAATTTCTTTTTTGACATAAAAATGTGAAGCAAATGCTTTTATTACGTCAAACATTTGAAAAATTGACTTTAAAATTATGTAATAAGTCTACTAGTAACATCTGAATGAATTATAATTTAAAGTATGTAGTTAATTTAATATTTTTGGTAAATAAATTAATTGAAAGCCTAATCCAAGTCTATATCGCCATGGGGCAGGATATAGTTTTAATGTGATTCTGCGCCACCTATTCAAAAGTAGCGGCACTAAAGCAATTATGCATTTTGCCAAAGAAATGTATATATAAAGATAGAGCAAAATTCATAACTGCTTTAGTGTCTATACTTACAAGTAGATGGCGCTCAAGTAAATAAAAAACAATACCCTGCACCATGCTGTCGGCATGGCCTTGGATTTGGCTTTTAATTATCTTAGGAACCACAAATATGATATTAAATACATATTTCAAATTCTAGTACATTAAAGCACTAGCAGACTTATTTAATAATACTAAAATCAATTTTTGTAATGTTCGACGTGATAAAAGCATTTGTTTCACATTTTTATGTTAAAAACAAATTTTCATAGATCAAAATGGTATTTTTTCGGTAAATTCGAATAGTTTTCAAGTATTGAGCCATTGCAAACTGCATATTTATGTTAATTCTTTCTTTCAAAAAAAAAAAAAATAAATACACATACTATAAATTGTAATACTGTGTTCTTAAACATTTTAATGACTATTGATTTAGAAAAGTCCCAGCAAAAAAAATGGTAGTCATTCTGTGACTATAACTTCTTTCATTGCTTCCTAGACTTCAGTTGACATTCTTTTATGATTTTTTGGCACTTCCAAAAGAATTCATGTGTTCATATTTCAAATGCAGTGATCTGGATATAAACCAGATGCATATCTTAAAAAAATCACTCTTCGTTACTTCTAAAACAAAAGTTTTAGTATATCGTATATTTATTTTGAATCTAAAGCATTTATTCAAATTGAAAAAATAATTCTGATGAAATTTTTTAATTTTTTTATTAAATCAATTTTTATATTTTAGTTTAAAATTTCACGAGGGTTAGAATTTATGCAGTTCTGTAATTTTATAAAAGTTTCGAAATATCAAGAAAAACAGATTTTTTAACCTTTAAGCCTTAAATATTTATGACGGCGCAATCTGTGCATTTTTGCATTATGATTATTATTTTACACTACACTATTTCCAATTTTAATTCAGAATTTATCAAATTAATTTTAAAATTGTGTAAAAATTATTTCAAATTGCCCAAAAATGTTTTAAAATTGTGCAAAAATTATTTAAAATTGTTCAAATTATCCAAAAATATTTTAAAATTTGTCTAAAAATTCATTAACATTTTTGAAAAATGTTTCAAAAATGCTTTTTCACTAATGCAGAATTATTTATTTGTTTTTATAAAGAATATTTGTATATCAGTGCATAAAGTTAGCTTCTTTAGACTTATTTTTCTGCATTCTTATGAATTAAATTTTCATCAAAGCTTAAAAAAAAATAATAAAGTATATGAACATTTTCCACTCATGCATCAGAATACCTAATCATTGTATTATCATTGCTTCCTTAGAGTAAAGTATGAGTAATGCTAGTAGATACATTTGAATACTTCCATCCTATGACACGCTAATGTTAAATTCATCGATGAAACCATCAGAAAAGAAGTGATGCCTTTGCCATAGTAGTGACGCTTTTATTGCTTCTTTGGTAGCTTCATTTTTGATGGGGTATAATATACACATAAAACATATATTTTTGTATAGTTTTTGACTAGTATTCTTTTATGTTACGAACGAAATAGAAAATCAATAATACCCTGTTGCATTTATTTTATTTATTTTTTTAATTAATTAACCATATAATTACAAATTATATCTTAATTCCCTAACCGAGCACTAGCAACGAAGGCCTTCGGCTCGTTGTAGCGAAAACAGACCAGAGCCTCTGGTGGGAATCGAACCCACGACCCCCGCACTGATAAGCTAGCACGCTACCAACTAGCCTACCGGGGCGCTCACCCTGTTGCATATTGTAGCAAAATATGCCTAATAGGCAGAATTTATTTTCTGATGCGCCATCTATTGGGAAATAATTTCAACTAATGTTCTTTCTTTAATAAATTAATGTCTTTGCATTTGCTCTTTCTTTATATATAAATTTCTTTAGACCTAGCCATGGGGCAGGGTATTGTTTTAGTTAATTCAGCGCCAACTATTCAAAAGTAACGGCACCAAAACAATTATGTATTTTGCTCTTTCTTTAGATATAAGTGTCTTTGGTTACAAAAACAAAAAATACAAATTTATGGAATGAAACGAAAAACCAACAAAGCTTAACAGAAAAACCCAATCTGGTTTACTATATCTCCTATAGTAGCCAAAGAATTGGAGATATTTGAACGGAAAATCCTATGAAAATGCATCTGAAAAAATTATGAAAATTTCATAAAAAGTTTTTCAATAGTTACGTCTATGAAAATGCCGATGTTCTACCCTTCTGTAGGTACTTCATGTCATTGCAAGCGAGAAAACCACCATCTGGGCTACCACATATCTTTCTCCTGTCGGTATAATTAATGGACGTATTAACGACGATCCAGCTCCTCTGAACCTTACCTCATTCTATATGAGCCCAGCCTCCGGCAATCATAGGGTCTGAAGATGATATACGTATATACTAAATATTTCATGAACCGTACTATGAATATGTTTTGTCAATTTATGTAACAGAACTTTTGTTATTTAGTTTAAGTTATGTTATTAAATTAGTTTAGTAATGTTATTTACAGAGGTCTGCTCTGTTAGCGACTTTAACAATGTTGCTTTTTACGTTAACATAGTTATTAGAGTAACACACATATAGCTCTAAGAATGTTATTATTCTCATAGTATATAAGACAATAAATGTAATCGAACAAGAAGAAGACTTTATAACATTTTTACTTACTTAACAGAAAATAAAAATAGATACAGAAAACTTGTACAAATTTGTATAGAAAATTTAGAGGTACCTTCATATTTTCACTCGTAACTTTTGAACCGCTAAACCGATTTTGCTCATTTTAAATACCAAACTGCTCGGGATGATGTTCAATAATCTGGGTAAAAATAGACACCCCCGCTTGCGTCTTCGCGTCGTGATCGCCATTTCAACAGACAGACAGACGGACAGACAGACAGACGGGCATCGCTAAATCGTCTTAAAATTGTATAAGGATCACGAATATATATACTTTATGGGTTCTTAAACCTATATTTCGACATGTTACAAACAGAATGACAAACTAATATAACCCTCACCATATATGGTGGAGGGTATAACAAGAAATTTAACATGCTACAGAGTTCAGCGGCAACATGTTTAAATGAGTGGGCAATATTTTCAAAGTTACTAATGTGCTGAAAAACATTAAATTTGATGTATGCAGTGTTGCCATATAAACAGTTTAATTGTTTATCCCAGTTTTCGGGATTCTTAACTGTTTTCCATTTTTTCAAATTCATGCATTTTTTATAGTTTTTTTTATTATATGTTGCAATAAGTTTGAGCGCCCCGGTAGGCTAGTTGGTAGCGTGCTAGCTTATCAGTGCGGGGGTCGTGGGTTCAATTCCCACCAGAGGCTCTGTTCTGTTTTCGCTACAACGAGCCGAAGGCCTTTGTTGCTAGTGCTCGGTTAGGGTATTAAGATATAATTTTAATTATATGATTAATATAAATAAATAAATAATAGGATATTTGTTTTCTTTATTATATATTTTTTTACCATAGAATACTTAATACTTTTCATGTCACAATGTTATGTTTGAATTCGAAACTTTTTTTTAACATAATTGCAGTTTGGTTGTATTTTTTACTTAAACACAACTAATTTTAGTAAAAATAAATAGTATATTGAATAAATATTATATTTTTATATGAAAAATCTGAAAAAATACATGAATAAAATAAAAAACATTTTTTTATGAAAAAATCTGAAAAATCTCAAGCATCCCTAAAAACGGCAAAAATTAGTTAAAATGGGTTATATGGCAGCACCGCGAAATACTACTAAAAGTTGCCGACAAAAACTCACCTTTGTTGCCGCCAAACTATGTTCGTGTTCTAAGAGAGTACTAAAAAATTCGTCAGAGCGAACTATACTCTTGAGAATTAAATACTTTTTGTTTCAAGCCTGAATAATTCTGCAAAAAATAATAAAAAATAATATATATCAAAACAATATATTTTAAATTATTTCAATTTAAGATTTTTCGCTGCTCAATAAAACAAAGAATGATAAGATAGCGAAAAAGCCTTTACAAAATATTTCCGACAACGACATCATATATCGATATCGTTTAGAATACGGTTGTTTGGACAAATTTTCTTCAATGTTATTTTTGTGTGAGCTAAAATACATGCCCACACAAAATTTCAGGCTTCTATGATAAAAAAATAGCGGTTTTATAAACAAAATTTTAATACGAAATATTAAACAAATATCGATTCGAAATCGTAACTATTGAGGATTATATATCCGCGCTAAAATTTTTTATAACGGAAAAAAAAAATTTCACCATAATCAGGCAAATAGATTATACTAGACATCTGCGCAAACTAACACACACAGAGATAAAAGTTTGTGAAAAACAGTTTTGATTTTTACACAAACTTTAACGCATACACACTTAAAATTACCCATACTATCACAATACTGCGCAAGTCACTTGTGTAGTCTATCTTCCCTAAGAGAAAAAAAATTTCGTACATAGATTTTTTAAATGTTTAAATTAAAATGATTAATGCTGTCCTACAAAAAAAGAGCGCAAATGGAGTTTTGACTGTACAAATAAACTACTTCCGAATATTATTACAGCACTAAAAAAATTCATCAATAAAATTATGCGCAAATGACAGTTAAAATAAGTGCATTTGAAATTGAAAAGGTGTACGAAGCATTTGTATTTAAATGAAATGTAATATGTAGACAAAAAACAACTGACAAGTGTAGTAAAAACAACATACAAGTGTAATAATATTAATAATTTAAAATAAAAACTGGTCATTAAAAAAAAACTAAAAATCTAGTTAAAAACAACTGCAAATGGAATTTAAAATTTTTCTCTATATTTGTCAATTTTAAATTCTTACATTTAGGAGAAGCTATGTAAATTCAGAAGAATCTATATAAACTATTTCACAAAAAAGGTAACGAGAATTATAAAGAAAAAATGAAAAAAAATATATAAAATAAAGAATTTTTAAAGATATTGAATTTTTTTTCCAAAGTAAAACAACTGCAATTGCAGTTAAATTAACTACAACCGATTTACTACATAATAAACTGTCTTGTAGTAAAAGCAGAACTAAGCTAAATGTTACACTTAACTCAATTAAGCATAACACATTTTGCAAGGACAAACATTTCTAAAGCAAGCTCTCTTAAGCCACCACAGAGAAAAAAAAACTGCTTGATATTTGACAAAAGCACCTCTGCCCAAATTATTCATAATATAGCTAAATAGAGGTGTGTATTAAAAGCCACAACTAGATGGTAGAGAAAACTGCTAGAGATAGTTTTCTCTACCATCTAGTTGTGGCTTTTAAATAGATAGGTTTAAGAAAAACTTATAAAATAAAATTGTGTGTAATAATAATAATATGGATTAACTTAAACATAATAAAATAAAAATATTTGTAATAAGAATAATTATAAAAAAATGAATATGGATTTAAATGAGCATAATTATGAACCTCGAGTTTTAATAATGAATGACATTATTCAATTTTTAAAAATAAAATCGTAATAAAGAAGCTTTAATAAATATTACGTTCATACGGCCAAAATACGTGTTTCCGTTTTTATTTTTTAAGTTTTGAATGTAAATTTTGTATGTAATTTCAAAGTTAAAAACTTGAATAAAACGAAAATACGTATTTTGGCTATCAGTATGAACGTAGCATAAAATATAAATTGAAAAATGTTTTTTTTAAGATTTCAGAATAACTTTGCGTAAGTATTTCTTATTATGGTTAGCATCTCAATAATTTAACAATAACTTTTTTACTGTAACACAATATTGCAATCGTTTATCTCAAATTTCTATACAAAATAAACTTGTCTGAACTTTAAAACTTTACAAGTAAAAATTGTCTCTTTTAAATAAATACAGTGAAACCTCTACTAACGGACACCTCCCACAGGCGGTCACCTCTGCTAAACGGACATTTTTCTTGGTCCCTTAGTTTTGCAAGTGTTTTTAGAACAAATTACACTCTGCTAGACGGACACCCCCATGGCCGGACGTGGACACCTTTTTTGTGTAAAACACCTCCAGTAGACGGACAAAAATTTTAACGAAACACAAAAATAATCTTGCAAAAAACACATTTATGTATGTATACAATAATAATCCAGAAGAGCGTTACGAAAATTAAATTGTGTGATTCCTCTTTTTTATTTCATTGGCAATTTGTTACATACCCAGCAAAAAAAATGGTAGTCATTCTGTGACTATAACTTCTTTCATTGCTTCCTAAACTTCAGTTGACATTCTTAGGCACTTCCAAAAGAATTCATGTGTTCATATTTCAAATACAGTGATCTGGATATAAACCCGATGCATATCTTAAAAAATCACTCTTCAGTACTTCTAAAGCATATGTTATAGTATATCGTTTATTTTTTGAATCTAAAGCATTTATCCAAATTGAAAAAATAGTTTTGATGAAATTTTTTAATTTTTTTATTAAATATTTTTTTATATTTTTGTTTAAAATTTCATGAGGGTTAGAATTTATGCAGTTTTGCAATTTTTATAAAAGTTTTGAAAAATCAAGAAAAACTGATTTTTTTGACCTTTAATTGAAACGAGCTGGCCTGTCATTTGCATTTTTTCAGCCTTAAATATTTATGACGACGCAATCTGTGCAATCTGTGCATTTTTGCATTATGTTTATTATTTAACACTACACCATTTCCAGCTTTAATTCAGAATTTATCAAAATAATTTTAAAATTGTGTTAAAATTATTTCAAATTGCCCAAAAATGTTTTAAAATTGTCCAAAAATTATTTAAAATTGTTCAAATATATTTTAAAATTGTCTAAAAATATTTCCAATTTGTACAACCTGTTTTTAAATTATCCAAAATTTGTCTAAAAATTCATTAAAATTTTTAAAAAATATATTATTACTTAAAATCGAATAAAGGAGGATAAATTTTTAAAAAATATTTCAAAAATGCTTTTTCACTAATGCTGAATTATTTATTTGTTTTAATAAAGAGTATTTGTATATCAATGCATAAATTTCACTTCTTTCAACTTATTTTTCTGCATTCTTATGAATTAAATTTTAATCAAAGCTTAACTACAAAGTATATGAACGTTTTCCACTCATGCATCAGAATACCTATTCATTGTATTATCATTGCTTCCTTAGATTAAAGTATGAGTAATACTAGTAGCTCTATTTGAATACTTCCATCCTATGACACGCTAATGTTAAATTCATCGATGAAATCATTAGAAAAGAAGTGATGCCTTTGCCATAGTAGTGATGCTTTTATTGCTTCTTTGGCAGCTTCATTTTTGCTGGGTAGCTTTCGTTGTGCTTTGAGAAAAAAATTCTAAGCCACAGCAACACTATATGTACATATCAAATTGTGGGATTCCCCTTTTTTATATCATTGATTGTGTGTTGCGCATAGTTTTATTTTATCTTTTTTAAACGTGCTCATCATTCAGGTGTCAAAATAATTTATCGAAGAATTTTTTTTTGAAATATGACTGGGCGAAATTCTCTTACACTTAAAGAAAAAATTAAAATAATAAATGTGTGTCAACAAGAAAAACTTTCAGTGCGTGAAATTGCAAAAAGGTAAAGAAAAGAACCATTTTGTAAAAAAAACTAAGTAATTATGTAAGTTTTTTTATATTTAATATTGGTAAAACTCAGTCTGCAAGCATTCTAAAAAATAAAGAAGATCGGAAAGCTAGATGGCAGTCTGGAGTTAATATTAATTATAAAAAGAACTGCCTTTCTACAAAAGGTTCCGAACTCGACAAGATTTGTTTTGATTGGTTTGCAATTGCCAGAAGCAAGAATTTGCCTATATCAGGACCAATTATAAAGGCAAAGGCCAAGGAAATAGCTGAGAAAATAGGTTATCAAGATTTTTCTGCATCAAATGTGTGGCTACAAAAATGGCGCAAGCGACACAATGTTACTTTTAAGTGCATATCAGGAGACGCAGCGGGTGTTCCTCCTGAAGATGTTTCGCAGTTTAAGAAAAAACTTTCTTCAATACTAAGTCAGTACAAACCAGAAGACATTTACAATGCAGACGAAAGTGGTCTTTTTTTCGAGCACTTCCAACAAAAACATTGGCTCTTAAATCAGAAAAATGTACCGGAGGTAAAATATCAAAAGAAAGACTAACAATCTTGTTTTGTGTAAACATACATGGAGAGAAAGAAACTATGTTAGTTATTGGTAAAGCTGCGCGTCCACGTGCATTTAAAAACATTTCTATTGCCGAATTACCAGTTGATTGGAAATCCAATAAAAAGGCATGGATGACAAGAGAGATAATGAACGAGTGGTTGCATCAATTGGATAAAAAAAATGAGATCTTGCAATAGAAAAATTATTTTATTTTTAGACAATGCTGCATCTCATCCTAAGGACCTGTCACTAACCAATATTAAAATAAGTTTTTTGCCAGCAAATACAACTTCGGTTTGCCAACCTCTGGACCAAGGCATAATTCAAAGTTTTTAAGTTAACTACAGAAGCTTGATTTTGAATGACATAGTCTCAAAAATTAGCACAGCCGAATCAGTATCAGATCTGTCAAAGAATTTCAGCGATATGTTTTATAAAAACAGCTTGGAATAAAGTTGAACCTACTACAATAAAAAACTGTTTTCGCAAAGCCGGATTCATGTATCAGAACCAAACTGCCGACGAATTTGTTCCAGAAGATGATGTGCCATTAACAACTCTATTGAATTTTCA
Organism: Eustalomyia histrio; assembly: GCA_949748255.1. NCBI lineage: Eukaryota > Metazoa > Arthropoda > Insecta > Diptera > Anthomyiidae > Eustalomyia > Eustalomyia histrio. The sequence continues at coordinate 96,135,634 of OX456525.1, forward strand.
AAGAATTTCAGAAGCTAACGAGGGTAGTTTTGAAGAATATTTGAATATCGATAACATTGCATACACTGAAAATGACGATATTGAAATAAACTTCGATAATACGAATTCTCCAAAAATAATATCAAGTGATTCAGAAGAGGATGTTCTGGAGGAAGAAATCGATAAAATAAAATCGTTCGATGAAGCCCTAACACAGATATCACGTTTGAAAAAATTCGCTTTAAATGATTTTGTGACATACGAAAAATTAAATAATTTGGAAAACCATTTCGGGGAAATGTACAAAAAATGGAGACAAACGAACCATAAGCAGGTTACAATTCGCCAGTTTTTTTTTTTAACCACATAAATTTATAGTTTATCGTTTTTTTCTTGAAAAAGATCTCATTTTGCTTTTTTATTGTTTACAGTAAAGTTATTTTTTTTTATCTCTAAGAAAGATCTCATTTTGTTTTTCTTATATGTTTATATAAATTTAGTTTTTTTTTTAAGTTTATCATTAAGTTATTTTTTTAGCTGGAAGGAAGATCTCATTTTGCTTATTATTTATTTGTCTTTATATAAATGGGTATTTGTGAATCTTAAAACTGAAATTAATTTTAGAAATAAATAAACATACATACTGAAGTTGTAAGCGTTTGAATTTGTTTCACTACCATACAGTCATTTAATAGCAGATAAATCTTGACCATTTTAACTCAACTATCCCGTGGGCGGACACCTCCCGTTAACGGACAAAACTACTGTGACGGTCGGTGTCCGCCCACGGGAGATTTCACTGTATAACAATTTCCTGAAACCGAAACTATTTACTAATTATTTTTTTAACAAAGGAATTTAAAAAGCAAATTCTAGGTACCTTTTGCGTATACATAATATTGAATTATTCAAAATTATTAATCATACGCACCAGTATAGCGATTTTTAGGTCTAGTTAATTTTTCTTGCTGAATTACACAAAGAGAGCAGGGGCCAAATCACCGCATTCAAAATCGAGTACTTCTTCATCGAAATGTTGTTTACGTGGATCACGGCAATCGTTATCGAAACGTTTTTAGTCGAAGTTGTACTCGATTGGTAATCTCTTATCGAAAACAAACAAACACTACTTTTTTTGTATAAAACAAAGAAATCAAAACGAATAATTAATAGAATAAATTAATAAAAATGTAAGTATTTTTCTATTATTTTCGCAAAATTAGTTTAAAAAATATAATTTTAATTGTTTTTAGGGAAAGTAAACATCAAGACGGAGAAAGCCCAGTTACTGGTACAAAAGAAAACGAAAAACAAATAAATAATGAAAAACACGTTTCCAGAACAAATTCAAACAAGGTAAATGCGAAACAAAAAGAGGTATTGGCTCAATTTATGATGGAACATCCCGACTTGGCCAAAAATAAGCTTCAAAACTGTGCTCAAGCGAAAGTGAAGTCTCAAAATTTATGGCGACAATTAACAAGCAAACTAAATGCTTGGGGCCCTCCAATAAAAGACATTTCAAGTTGGCGGAAGGTATGTTACATGTTTTAATTCGAAAAATTCATATAGCCAATGATTATTTTTTTAAATTAAAAGGTTTATGCGGATCAAAAGCATAACACAAAGAAGAAACTCTCCCACAACAAGGCATCAAAAAAGAAAACTGGAGGTGGCCCGTTCGATGAAATTTTGCTGACTAGTGCAGAGGAACAAATTGTGGAAGCAGCTGGGCTAACTGCGGCAGTAGCTGGGCTGGTTAATGTTAAATGTTTTGGTAGCATAACGAACCAAACAAGTGCCAAAAACGCGGATGTACCTAGTGTTGCAAATAACACCAGCGAATTTGGAGCAATATCCGAATTTGAATCTTCAGATATTGAAGTTGAGTTGAACACTAGTACTAAAAGTCGAAGACAAAAAAATGAGTGCAAAAAAAATACAAAGGTAGAACTAATTATGGAAAATATTGTTCAATTGAAAGATTGGCAAAGTGCAATTGGAGAAAAGTTAGACAAAGTGATTGAACTTAAAGAACGGTCCCTTAAAGTTAAACAGGAAACTAATCTTAAGCTCAATAAATTAATTTCTCTAAAAGAAAAAGACATAAGACTGAAGCAAATAGAACATGACGCAAACATGTCATCTAAAGAGATTGACCTGAAAATAAAAACATTATAACTTCAGGTGCTCACCCAAAATTCGCTTCGATGAGAATGAACCTCATCAATTTTTTTTACATTTTCTTTAATCACTGTTTTTTAACAATTCGTGTTTTTTATTGATATTAAGCGGGAAAATATTTGAATTAATACTTGCCCAAAAATCGCATAATTATAGCTTTATTTTCTGAGCCTTACTAGGCTAATTGAATTACCTTCATGATCTAAAGAATCGTACAAATTAAATGTTAACCAATTAAGACATTTATTTCTTGTTATTTAGTATATATTATTTACGAAACATGAAATGTATTTTTGTTTTCTTTATCTTTTTATTAAATAAAACCCATATTTTAAATGTTGGCGCTTAAGTATACTTTTATTTGATCTCTTATTTTCTCCCCAATTTTTAACAGTCGTGTTTCCCCACCTGTAAATACTTCAATTGACGAGGGCTCTGTAGAATTTACATGCGTGTACATAGGCACCTTAAACTTTATGCATACATTGTGTAAAGCACCACATACATTCCCGAATATTGCCATTTTTTCGGGAAAGTATCGGCTTCTTCTCTCATTGCATAAAATTCTCCAGCGGCCCTTTAAAATTCCTATTGTGCGTTCTACTATACACCTAGCCTTCGCATGAATTTCATTAAAATGTGTTTCTGCAGACCCTTCAGTGGCTACTGCATATGGTATAATACACCACGGCTCTGTGGGATAACCAGAGTCTCCTAAAACATAACATATGTATATGTGTAAGTTTGAAAAGTAATCATTAAGCAACAATTAAACACAAGACTTACCAAGAACCCAAACGTTTAAGCCGTTCTCTGTATACAATTGCTCGAGTAAACGTCTCTCTTCTGAATGTTTCCAAACAAAACTGTCGTGCGCAGCACCTCCGTACATTGAATTTATTGCCAATAGTTTGTACTCACGGTCACAAATCTAAATGTTGTACAAAATTGTTAATTGATAAATGGTTTTGTAATACAACTTACTATCATTGAATTTAGGCTATGAAACCCTTTTCTATTGAAGAACATATATTCATTTTCTGTGGGTGCTTGAAAACCAAAGTGTGTGCCGTCTACACACCCAACCACTGCAAGTATATTTTATATTTTTTAATAGTTTATTTACATACATACATACATATGTATGAATATTGTTGTATAAATACCTCCAGGGATTTTGAACTTGTCCATGAAATATTCCATACACTTCTCAGATTCATTTGGTACAAACTTTATCATTTTGTGACACAATTGGTTTTGTATCTCGTTTGTTACACACAATTTTGCACATGGTACTTTGGGCTAATCCAAGTAAAAAATCATTCCCGGCATTATGCTGAAAGCTGCCACTGGCTAAAAGGGTTAAAGTAGCGGCAAGCTGCAATATGGGTGGGACGGACGTCGACATATGGCCAGGAATTCTTATTTCGGATAAAACATATTTAAAAGCGTCTTTTGACAACCGAAAACGTCTTTTAAATCTATGAATATTGAAGCATTAAGTTTAAATCATTCACTTCAAAAGGCACAACTTACTCAACTTCAGGCAATGAAAAAGGATTGCTTTTGTCACGAATATTTCTTCTAATAATGGCAATATTTGACTCGTCCTCCGATTCTGACGACGAGGAATACAAAAAAACAATTGGATCCATTTTTATTAAAAGTTTTCTTAATTTTGTTCACAATTTATCACAAATTTATTTATTTTTTTTTTTCTTTTTTGTTTTGTTTTTCCTTATGTCATATACTTACAGCACTGTAAAAAGTAGTAGTAGGAAATTTAAATTTCGATCGCATACGGTGATCCAAAGAATTGTGGCCATCGAAATTTTTCTCTACACGAACATGAACTCGATTTCGAATGCGGTGATTTGGCCCCAGATCGACTTTAAGGAGATATGTGTTACTACTCGTTACTTGTGTTTTATATTTTATTTCACGAGTAAAATGATACTTTTAGTTGGCAGCACTCCCCTTTTTAGCTACCTGTTGCTCTCCTCTCTCTTGAATCACATTATGTTGCCAGATTGATTGTGACAAAAATCATATCTAATTGGAGATTAACCAAAAAGGTAGAATCATTTAATATAATCCTATAATACGCCGCTGTGTGGCATTACTTAAAACATTTTTGTCCAACAGCTCGCACCCTAAATTCTAGAGCCACAACACAAAATTCTCAAATTTTCAGGAGAGACAGAAAACTGTTTATTTTTAAAAATTGTTTTATAACCCAAGTAGTCCATTTTGAAGGTTTTGCTATACTTTTTTAATTTTGTAATATGTTTGTGGCAATAAAATATAATTTTTATCAAAAAAGGCACATAACAAATTGATAGAGTGAATTGAATTCACTTTTTTCAATTAAGCACAATGCAAAATAAGACACCGCAAAATGTATCACTTTTTACAGTAATAGTGCAAAACTCAAAATAACACTTTTTATGTGCAGCAAAAGTAATCAGGGAATTCAGGTATTTTTCCAGTGAAAGATAATGATGAGAAAGAAATTTTTGGAGTACTTTATTAATGGAAAAAAGTCAATTTTAAAAATTTTGTCTTGTAACTCTTTTTTATTTAGAATTACCAACGACCGATGCTGCTGGGTTAAGCCTCAATTGAAAACAAATTAAACATTTGGAAAAGAGCATTTTCAGTTTAAACAACCTTTAACTTATAAACTAAATTAAACGATATTCAAGAAGAAAACTCAGCGTAGAGAAAAAAAATGTGAAAATGGTTATTGCTTTTAATTTATTTTTTTATCATCAGCTTTTATGAGGGAATTTTTAGTCCAAGGCCTAATGTTTCGAATGTAGATTAGCTTTGTTTATGAGTTAAGTATTAGTTAAGCCTAGAATTCTGTTTCATATGTGGTTTATTATGTTCTAAGTTTAACCGAATCTGGTTGGTCAGTAAAACTAAAGTATAAATTTGACAAAAAAACAGCTGGCCAATTATTTGTTTAGGTCATGACACCTCTTTAGGATTATTTCTAAACAATTTTGTCACAATCATTATTGCCACATTGCAAATTGACATTTCTTAAACTAGAACTAAAAAACAGCTTAATATTGTTTTGAGACTTATTAAAAAGTCCATTAAACTAAGTTTAACTGACATTCAAAAAACTAGCTCTAAAAATGTGGGTCTGCATGATTTAACAAGTTTGAACAAATGTTCTTTCTATAGCAAAATATATTTGTTAATGATAATTTTATATCTATGGCTTGGAGACAATTATGTTATTGCTAAAGTTAAAAAACTATTTGAACTGTATAAATATGATTACTGATTGTAGTCTATATAAAAACTTTTGAAAAACATAAATTGCTTAATTTAGTTTTTAAAATTGATTCGCAAAATTCTTTACCATATTCAAAAAATAATTTTATTTATATTGATTTTTTTAGTAGAATCAAACGAACTAAATTTTAACAAATCGTTTGAACCAAATGTAGTTAATTCTCACTTTATTCAGATCATTGATTTAAAGTGATTGTAAATAAATCATGCGAATTGATTAAAAAAAATTATATTTTTCAAGCTCTGCTCCTATATATGTATATTTTTGTTTTATATAATTGTATTAAACGTAGTATTTTTGCATAATTATTACAACGTATAATTCTTGAAAGAGTAAAATACTTAAAACTAATGCACAAAAATTAAAGAAAAACTCATAGTAATTTATTTGGAATGAAAACAATATTTTTATGAAGCTTGCACACAAAGTTTTTGGGATGAACTTATTTTATCACCCAAACTGAGAGCCATGCCCTGAAAGAGAATAAAACAAACAAAAATCAAATATATTTCAATGATTTCTGAAATTTAGCTTTATATAAAGAGTATGTTTTAACTTATTTACCTGACTCTTGGCACGTATTCTAATATGACCAGTTACTTTCGAATCGGGATCTTCAACTGGTTTTTCAATACTTAAATTGGCCAAAGCATTTTCTCCGAAAATTGATCTTAAATTAAAAGAAAAATAACAAATTTATTACAGATAAAACAACCAAATTTTCAGCTTAAAATACACGTACTTAGCATACATATTAGCAGCCATAAATCCGCATTGACCCGACAGGGCTTTTTCAGGTGTTAAACACTTCATATTGGTACTCTTAAGCAAATGTTTTAGGTATTCATGTAAATCGGTAAAAGTAGTATTTACTGTGACCTGCAAATGTTAAGATTTAAAATAAGAACATTAGGTAAACAATATTTCGGAGATCTACCTTGTTTTCCCATTCGAAGTCTTGCCACATTTGTCTAAATTCCGTATCAGTGCATGAGGCTGGTATAATATAGTCCATAATATCAATATGAATTGTATTCAAAACCACAACATTGGTGTTGATTAATGTATCGTAAACTAAAAGTTAAAGAAACGTGTTGGATTTTACTTAAAAAAATAAAAATCGTTAAATTCTGTTGTGCCAAATCTTTTCTACCCTCTATTAGATCAAAACATTTTGTCAAAAAAAAAACAATAATAAAGAAAATGTAAATGAATTCCTAAGTTTTGTATATATTTTATCAATCTCTATCTTTTAATTATATTTTTAAAATTAGATAGATTTAGATTTATGAATTGCTTTTTTTGCAAAGTTTGTTTTCAGTTTTATTTTCGTATTAACTCGATTCTGGAGAACATTCAAAACAAAATAGAGAGTTTTTAATCGCGAATTTTACAAAAATGGTACTTGATCGAAAAATTCAATTTAGTTTAAATATTAATATTGCATGGAAGATTTTGGAGTATATAATTGTTATTTAAATTGCATCTTTCAATTAAAGTTAATAGAGAACATTTTCTTTATTAAACTTACCAATATTTCCAAATATTATGCCATTTTCTGTAGAAGATACCTTAACATTGGCCTTAATATTGCAGAAATCATGAGGAGCCAAAACAACGGGATGAGGACGTTCTACCAATTTCAGATCGCCCAATGTAGCCAACTCCAAAGTACAATTTTGTAAAGTATCATCTTAAACAAAATTTGAAAATAAACAATTGAAGCTAAGATAAATTGCTTACTCTTCTCCAAACTTACTTGTTTGATTAACAATCAAAACATCCAAAACAATATCATATTGATTGACATTAACATAAGCCTCGGCATAGACGGGATCCGAAAAACCAGTCAATTGCGTAACCTTATTTAGCTTATTGTTAGATGAAGTAATGTCATTTATATTGGTAGATTTAGTGCCAGCCAAAGCTTGATTTAAACTAGATTCAAATACATTTTCACCCAATTGATTTTCACGTCCGTTAGAGAGTTGTCCAAATACCACTGGATCATCGGGTTGTACTTTTGCAGCAGCTTTTTGTTTTTCTTTAACAACACGTTGATCTTCTTCATATTGGGCATCCAACATTTTACCCAAAGCTTCACGACAATAACGTTTAAATATTTCAACGGCTTCTTCTGTGCGTTCACTTAAAGTGCGTAAACAAATGAAAATACGATCGGTATCGTCGTTGGTAATGGGTTTAGTGGGAAATCCAGATTTACCCAAGTGAAGAATGGAGCTCATAATGAGCATAACACGAGTAGTCATGCGATTTTGAGTTCTCTAAAAATAAAGAGAAGAAAAACTATGTTAAAATACAAATTAAGCTTAATCTTAATAATAGAACTACGATTACATATGAAGAAATTCTTGTAATTATAATTCCCGTCGTGGATTTTACAGCAAACACTTTATTGATCAAAAACATTTATTAACCTTAAATATCTAATACATCAGCAGTATACGGATTTGATGATTTGAAGGCATGCATTAACATGTTTTTAATTGAGACCAAAAATATATTCAAAACATTCAGATTTAACATATTTTTATTGAGAACAAACATGGATTATTATTCATGTACTGCTAAATACACAGTGATATTATAAGTATAACATAAAACTTACCACATCATTTTCTAAATCAGCATAACGCAAAACTAATTTTGTTAAGGTAGCTGATAAAGCGGCTCCAATAAAGAAATCTCCATCCAAAAGATATTGACGTAATGGTGGACGTTTTTCTTTCTTAGCCACTCTGCAAAGAAAACACAATTTATTAATTAAATAAACTTAATTTTAAATTAAAATTAACTTACGGAGCCAAACTAAAAGCACTTTGAGTAGCATAAGTACCATCGGAAGTAACTTTATTATTAGAAATTTGAGCATTAGGTGGTGAATTGGCCACAGCATTACCCTCTTCTTCGGTTGGATCTCCACTCAAACGTCGTTGCTCTGCTTCAACCATAGGGATATCACCCAAAGTTTGACTGATTACATCAATTACTTCTAAAATTTGATTTTCATCATCCACATATTCACCTAAAATCCAAACAGCAGCACGATGAATTTTCGAAGATTTTATTTGAGGAAAAGCCTCAATTAAATGTCCAATAATTAAACCTCTTAAAGCAGGAAACTTTTGTATAGCTTCTCTAATAAAAATCAACACATCTGCGGCGGCCAGTTCATTGGTATCCGAAAGGAATTCTACTAAAACTGGGATAACACTGGCAGCAACATCAGGGAATTTTATAGAGCAAGCATGTAAAGTGCGCACCAATAGTTGGCGATATTTGCCAGTATCTTCATGTTCCACATTGTGGGTTTTGGAAACTTCCTTTTTCAATACCAACACCATTTCATTAATATTTCTAGATGATACTAAATCCATGGCTAATGCTAAAGTTTTACGGCGAACTTCTATATCGGGAGCAGCCAAAACACGTAATATATCCATAACCAAATCTTGCATAACTTTTTCCATATTTTCATTTTCCTTCATAGCAATCAAACGATCCAACACAATCAATTTAACATTGTTATCGCTTTCCTTAACAATTAATTCAATATAACAACCAGCAGCTGCTTTAATAGCTGTAGGAGCCGACGACAATGTAATCAAAGTACCAGATGCTTCATAACGTACAGCATTTGATTGAGAATTCAAAAGATTATAAATGCAACGTATAAATCGTGATCGTTCGGCGGGATTAGCATGACACACCTTATAGATAAGTTCGACAATGACTAATTGTAAGATATCACCAAAATTATTAACTTGATCAATACAAGAAGCTAAATAATTTAAAGCACGTTCTTGATCGGCATGCAGCAACATAAGGAAAGCATTACGTTTACATGACATATCTTGTTGAGTATCCAAAAAATTTGCTATTAATTCGGGACCATCTGGAACTAACCAATCAAAGTTTTTGTAAATAGTAAAAATGGCAAGAACAGCATTGCGACGGACATAAGAGTGGCGATGCTCCAAACAAGCACGAATGGAAGGCATTAACGGTTCCAATAATTCGGGCTCTTTGAGTTTACACAAAAAACGTAATGTAGAACCACGTAAAAATTCATTAGGATGTTGAAGATCCTGGAAATAGATAAAAAAAAAGAATTTATTAAATATAATAAGATTTCAAAAGTAATTCGATTGTGCTTTAATTTTAAAACTCTACAAAAATTTTAGAATTTAAAAAAAAAATAAAATTTTCGTTTAAATGTAACTTTCTAATATAAAATAATTCCATATCAAGATTATCAGGAAAATTGCAAACATTTTTCTCTATAATTCAGTATTTTCGAGCGCTTTTTTAGGCAACATGACTAGACTTTGTTTATGGTATCAAAAAATATGTATATACGAGTAGATGGAGTATGGGAGGCTGTATTTATACGGATTTTATAGAATAAATTTCATATAGCTTGAGAATTTTTTAATAGCAAAAATTAACCTGTAGACAAAATTTCATCCAAAAAAATTACATTAAATTTAAAAGCCATAGGAAATTGTTATTCAAAAATTGCCTAAAATTATAAAATGCAAATATTTCTATGTCTATGCGAACAAGAAAATAAAAATCACAATTGAACTTCTAAACAGTTTAAATATTTGCAAAAACAACATCTCAAATTTAAAAGACCTTTAACTAATAAACTAAGATGAACTGTATCCAAAAAAAAATCTCTGCCGTAGAGAAATAAAAGATTGTGAAAATTATGTGTCTAATGCCTAGTTTTTGTTGTGCAAATTGGCTTTTGTTCATTAGTTAAGCTATTATTCTGTTTTATAGATTTTTATTTAGTTTTAAATTAAAGTTTTACTTGACTTGTTTAGTCAGTTAAACTAAAGTAAAAACTTGACAACAAAAAACAGCTGTTGGACAATTATTTGCTTAAATGCCACATTCCAAGGAAAATATTATATTAGAGTTGAACAAGTTTTTCACCATAAATATGTAGGGATGTCTGTTTAATTTTGCAAACAGATTTCCAGTTCTTGAAATACTTTTTTGGATGCGAAAACTAATTTTTTGGTGGAAAAAAAATTTAGAGGTAAAAAAATTTTTTGAGGTGAAAAAAATTTTTTGTGGAGAAAAAAATGTTAGTAGTAAAAAAATTTTGAGGTAAAAAATACTTGAAGTGAATATAAAATATTTTTAATTTCTAAGCGACTGGTGAAAAAATATATTATATACCAGTCGCTACTATGAAAATACACCAATTTGTATGGAAAATTCAGAGGTATCTTCACATTTTCACTCATAACTTTTTAACTGCTGCACCGATTTTGCTCATTTTCAATACTAAACTGCTCGGGAAGATATACAATAATCTGGGTAAAAAAAGGCATCGCTAAATCGACTTTAAATTGCATAAGGATTACGAATATATATACTTTATGGGGTCTAAAACCTATATTTCGACATGTTACAAACGGAATGACAAACTGATATATACCCTCACCATATATGGTGGAGGGTATAACAAATTATAAGGAAAAAATTAGTGTTTCTACTTCAGTTAATCGATTAACCGATTCCTTGGTTAACGTCGAAATAAGCAATTTAAAACACAAATAATTATCCGAGCCGAATAATTGGTTAAAAAAGTCAATTAACTGGTTAAATTTTTAATATAGGTTTTTTTCCGTTATTTTTGCTTAAAACATCCTAATTTTGTAACTTTGGCTTAAAAATAAAAAAGAAATTCTTAGAAAAAAAAAACTAAATATAATGAACATTTTTTAAAATCTAGTGAGAGATCTTTAAGGATTACATAACTTTTTGAAGCAACAAAAAACAAGTGCAATAGACAATTTTTGTTTAAAATCAATATCATATAATTGACTTTTAATTTATTAGGAATTCTTCCTTTTCTTCTCCCAAGAAAATTGTTTACAATCGGTTTCAATCACATCCACAGCAAATTCCACTGGAACCAATTCTACGAAACCCGAACCCGTTTACATAAACATAAATGTATGAAATAGCTAACAGAGAATAGCTCCAGTAGTGGCTTTAGTAGCAATATAACAGATTACTTTTGAAATCATTTCATACAAGAATTATCGGTGTTAAACAGAAAAACATATTATAAATGATAATAAGATTTTCTACATGCCGTTCTTTGGAACAGAAAATTAAGCTGTTAAATTATTGCTCTGGATTATAAGAAATAATTAACTTTCAAAAATCCTATTCTGAAATTATTTCAACCTATTACAACGTTTATTTTGCGTCTTAGCAAACAAACACGTGGTTAGGTATTTTCCTAACAAGCACTTTCGCGTTACTTATGTTTTATTCGAAAAAAAAAAATAACAAAAACGAAAAAACATGGAATTGTGTAACTTATTTGATTTAACAAAAAAAAACTTTACAAAATTGAAGAACTTTAGTAGAAACAAGTTGTTTCGAAAAAATATTTTAAAGCCCATACACACTGATACCCAAAATACAGACATATTTTTGTTTTTTTTTTTAAGTTTTCAACTTTCAAATTCCAAACAAATTTTAAATCGAAGACTTGAAAATGACGAAAATACGTATTTTGATGCTCAGTATGAATGGGGTATAAGTTTTATTGACTTTTGTAAACCTTAGAAAATTTTCTTAGGTTGACTTTTTGAATGCAGCTATTGTTTAATTTTTCAGGGCGTTAAATTCTTTCCGCATTTCTTATTTGAATGAAACACATTCATCTTCAGGATCTGGAAGATTTCGCATGCATTCTTTGCCTGTATATAACAAATTTCGATATTTACCTAAGACAGCAAAAACTTCCTTGGATACTTCATCACAATCAACATGATACCATTGTTTACATGTTGTACACAACAAACTACGTTTTCGACTAGTGTCAGTATATCAAATAACACATGGAGTCATAATTATAAATTAGCAGCTAATATCCAATATTTTAAGTATTCCAGTTAACAAAGCTTATCTATTTAAAAACTATGTCTAAGAGTTAATTTTTTGGACGTCAGTTCAAATAATTTTAATGATTTTTTTATTAAAACTCGAAACAAAATTAAACTAAATTTAACAAAGCGTACTAGTTTAAGAAATGCCAAATTGCATGACGTTACCATAAAAGTTGTGACAAAATTTTTCAATTCCAATTAAAATTGTTCTAAAAAGGTTGAAGCATTCAATAATTTTTTTAAATTGTGGCATCATTTAAACAAATTATTGTCTAACAGTCGTTTTTTTGTTTTCTTTTATTGGCCAACCAGGCATCTTCTGGAAAACAAAATTATTGGTTTAACCAAAGTTTTAAGAATTTTCAAACCAAATTACTTTTATACTTGGAATATAAATTGAATTCAAAAAATATCATTAGATTATAAAAGTTTTATACAAAAAAAAAAAAAACATAAAAATTGACAAGTTTCCTTTTTTGGGCATTTTTTTTTTAATACAATTTAAATCCTTGTTGGTTTCAATTTTATTTCCGCATTAATTACCCTTGTTTTCTGTTATGGATAATACCAATCCCAAGTTGAAGGAAAAATTCATACTCGATAAATTCGAAAATACAACATCTATTCAAAGACTGCTCAGTAGCGGCTGTTTTTGCGATGAACTGCCGCAAAAAGTATATAATGTCAAGAGTATGTTTCTCTCTCACGAACTTTTTAGTACTCTCTTAGAACACGAACATAGTTTGGCGGCAACAAAGGTGAGTTTTGGTCGGCAACTTTTAGTAGTGTTTAGCGGTGCTGCCATATAACCAATTTTAACTATTTTTTTTACCGTTTTTTGGGATGCTAGAGATTTTTCGATTGGCTTCAATACTTCCCAGCAAAATAAAATGGATGTTATTCTTTACGAATCTCTTTTTCAGAACATCCAAAGAAGTTAATAGTGCAAATTTTTCGATTTGTAAGAAGTCATTTTAAACAACTTCCAAAATGTTGATATTAACCCCTACTAGTAAAAAAAAGCAATTGTTTAGTTGGTTCATAAATGGTTAAATCCTGCAGTGATTAAATGCCTTATTGAAAACATATTTTGATTACCAGTGATATTCACTTTGTCCTGAGCGGAATAATAATTCTTGGCGTGTTCAAAATCCATTTTTTTCACTCCCCATATTTATCTTGTAGTCCCTATATTTCTCATCGATTTTTCATAGCACCGACTTTTCATAGCACCGAAACAACCTACTTGCTCCAAATGACACGCCAATGTTTAAATCATTAATGATTCACCGAAATTTTCACAACTTCGTGTTCAGTAGATGTAGTGTTTAACTACTTCTTCCTCAGCTCTTGTTTTGCTGGGTTTTCTTTAGGTTTTGTTCGAATTTGCACGTTATTGTCTTTTTATTTTCACTTTTTACAATATTTTTCGTTTTATTGTTATTGTTGTTATTACATTTCGTTTTATCGTTATAATAGTTTTTCACAACCGACACGTTTTTTACCGCGGCTATAGCGTTTTGTAAATCTCTATGACGTAATCCCTCACGGATATATTTTATAATGGCTGCATCACGTGTACAAACACGAAAACAGTAATCGATAATACGCTCACCATCTTCTTATAGCATTTATCATCTTAAAATGTACGTCAGCTTCATCCGGATCCAAATTCATCCAGACTTTTGGAAAATTCATTCAAATTTGGGTACCAAACTGGTGTGGAGTCCAACCACATTTTCGCTACACCCTTTATTTTTGAGTAAACGAATAATAAACACTTTCTTTCCAATCGTATGCCATTAATGAATTATTGACACGATGAATTAATTGGTTCACTGAAATTGAAGAATTACTGGTAGGATCGAATTCAGGAATAGTTTCTGCCATTTCCTTAACAGAATTATTTCTTGGAGGATGATCGTATTCGCGTTTTGTCGTATCACTCGTTTGTATATCAATTAAATTTTCATTTGCCCGAGGTGCTGGTTCAGGAATTCGTTGCATTAAAGTCATCATCATTTCGCGCATCTCATCAATCTGACTTTGAATTTCTTCCGTTAAACGTTGTACTAATTCGAATTTTTGTCCCTTCGTTGACAATCCTTTTTCGCGTAGAATCACTTTGATTTGTTCCATTTTTATTAATTAATTTTTCTAATTTTTACGTTTGTTTTAAATAACATTTAACTTTATTTATCGTTTATTTTCCGTATTTCGTTTACAAAAATTGGGTTTTTATCTCTCCTCTGCGCACTTTACTATTCACTGTATTTGTTTTAATTTTAAAATTTTTTTTCTTCACTTTAACTTTGTTTTTCTTCTAAAATATTCTACGTTCTTGGAAACTCGTGCTTGCTTTTCTTTTTAAATTTATACGTTACTATTTTTTTTTTCTTTGTATATTAACTTTTCCGTTTGCGTTCTATCGTGCTTATTTACTCTACAACAGTGATCGGCACTTATAGCACTCAGGGGCCGAACACAATCGACAATTTACACCAGTGGTCGGCAGAAAGAGAGAATATGAATGTATTGGTTTTTTACACCGTAAAAAATTATTTTATTTTTCTAAATAAATGAATAAATAAATTAATAAATGAATTAGTCGATAAGAGAATATCCGTATTAATTGAATAGTTCATGTTTCATAATAATGATAATAATAATTTTTTAATTGCATACAAGGCACTCACTCTGCCTCATTTAATATATTTCAAGAAAATAAAAAAAAATTCTTTCCATTCAACGTTCCACATTTTTAATTTAAAATGTAAACGAAAAATAAAAAAATACCTATAATAAATGATACAAATTTTTAGAGTGTACTTTATTTCTTCAACAAAGCGGCATATACTTGCTCTGTTAAAAGTTAGCATGCTACTCAAAAAGTATATAATTTTCCATAGAGTATGTTTCTCTCTCACGAACTTTTTAGTACTCTCTTAGAACACGAACATAGTTTGGCGGCAACAAAGGTGAGCTTTGGTCGGCAACTTTTAGTAGTGTTTAGCGGTGCTGCCATATAACCAATTTTAACTATTTGTTTGCCGTTTTTTGGGATGCTAGAGATTTTTCAGATTATTTCATAAAAAAAAATGTTTTTATTTTATTCATGTATTTTTTCAGATTTTTCATATAAAAATATAATATTTGTTTAATATACTATTTATTTTTACTAAAATTAGACATGTCTAATAAAGTAAAAAAATACAAGAAAAATTTGCAATTGTGTTAAAAAATAGTTACGAATTCAAACATAACATTGTGACATGAAAAGTATTAAAGTGTGTACACACACATTGACCAACTATGTCTATTCATATCCATTATTTCCCATTTCTATGGTAAAAATATATAATAAAGAGAATAAATATGCTATTAATTGTTGCAACATATAACTAAAAACCTATAAAAAAAAAATGCAATAATTTGAAAAAAAAATTGTTTTCATGAAAAAACTGGTAAACAGTTAAAAATCCCAAAAACTGAGATAAAACATTACACTGTTTATGTGGCAGCACTGCATACACTAAATTTAATGTTTTTCAACACTTTAGCAACTTTAGAGCGGGAAAAATACTCTATAGAAAATTATATACTTTTTGGTAGAGTGCAGCAGCGAGACTAACTACTTAACACCGCCAAGGTTCTTATCAAGGTTGTCATTTTTAGTGTTGCTAACACTTTTATTATTAAAAGACAAATAGAAATTGAACAAGCTGAATTGTTTAGTGAAAAACTAAGGAATATTCGCCCTGGTCCATATGCACATAGAAATTTATATACAATTGTAGGTTGCAGGATAAAGGGCTTTATTAATCAGTTGATGGAGTTTCAATAGATAGTAATGTTGAAAAATTGGATAAATTAAAAGAGTATTACTCAAGAATCTTCACTGCAACCGGACCAAATAGAGATGTCACGCATATTGAAAACAACATTAGTGAAATAGTTACTGGCGTTCCGGATAATTTATTTGTTTTTAGTAATGAATTTTCAGCACTTAATATTCAAAATTGTGATAAACTTGTCAATCTGGATGGGTTGTTAGACCATTCGAGGAAAATTAATGTTGAAAGTACTTTATATAAAATCACTTGCTAATTTGTAAATGTTTTTAAGTAATTCTTTTTATATTTCAAATTAAAATATAGTCTGTAAAAAATTTTAATTTTTCATCAATTTTTTGCATTTAAATTGTTCAATAAATAGAATAGAATATAGCTTTTATAAAAAATATCAACCACAATTTCAATATTTGAAATATTCGTGTGTGAATTTCGAATTGTAAAAATCATAAATAAAAAAGAAAAAGTTTCGTGGCTTAATTCCGTTGTGCATTACGTGTAATAAATATTATTGTATATCCTGTTTGGTACTGTTAGTGTATCCTGTTTGGTATTATTTGTGCATCTTGTTTTGCTGCTATTGGATTATACTGTTTTGTTACGAAATGACTGACCCAAAACTTTTGATCACAAAGCTGAATCGTGATAATTATGAACTCTGGAAATATCGGATGCAGTTGCTACTTAAAAAAGAGAAGGTATAGAATGTAATTGAGAACGTAATTCCTGAAAACCCTGACATAAAATGGAATAAAAGTGATACTGAAGCATCGATTTTAATTGGCTTAGACCTGAACGAATCCGAAATCTTTCGTATCGCCAATTGTAAATATGCTAGAGATGCTTGGAATTTATTGAAATCCTACCATGAAAAATCAACACTCAGTAACAAGGTAAAATTAATGAGAACTATTTGTGAATTGAAACTCCAATCCGGAGGAGACATGGACAAACATATCAATAAGATGAAGCTACTTTTTTCAAAATTACAATCTCTTGGTCAGCAAATGTCTGAATCTTGGATAATATCAATGTTATTGAGTAGTTTGCCTGCAACATACGACACACTTATTACGGCTCTTGAGGTAAGAGATGAAAAAGATTTAACAATAACTTTAGTTGAAAGTAAGTTGCTGGAAGAAGATGAAAAACATGAAAAACAAAAGAAAAGACAATCTGGGGAAGATACTGTGCTGAAAATAACAAATAAAATAAAATTCAATGCAAGTAATAATCCAAAGAAGATTTTATGTCATTATTGTCGTGGTGTTGGACACATCCGCAAAGATTGTTGGAAGAAAAAAAACTACAAACCAAATGTTAAACAAAATGCGAAAGTTGCCGAAAGCAATAAAGCCGGTGGTAATTCTTGTTTTGTTTTGAAGGTGTTTGATTCTGGTTGATTCTGGTGCTACTTCCCACATTTGTAATATCAAAGAAGAATTCATAAGTTTAGATTCATCCTGGCGTGAAAAATTGCTGTCGCTAATGAAGTTGTTTATACAGCTGGTAAAGGTTCTTGTGTAATAAAGCTGTTGAATAACAAAGGAATTGAATTAGCTGTTACCCTTGATGATGTGTTATATATTCCTTCTTTCAAAGGGAGTTTGTTATCCGTGAAGAAATTGACTGCCAATGGTTTCAAAGTTTTGTGTTATAGTTCAAGTTGTAAGATTTTCGATATCAATAATATTGAAGTTGGTGTTGCAGATTCCGTTAACAATTTATACCAATTGAGAACAAAACAAAGTGAAGAACCTCTGGTTGCTGCCTGTAGTCTTGATCGATGTCAACATTTCTATCACTAATTGTTTGGTCATAGTGATATAAATGCGGTAAAAGCTATGCAATCTGCTAAGCTAGATTTAGATTTTAATATTGTCGATTGTGGGGTTCGGAAAACCTGTGATGTATGCATTAAATGCAAATTGAGTCAAAAACCATTTCCTAAAAAATCGGAGTCAACAACAGAAGAAGTACTTGATTTAATACATTCTGATATTTGCGGTCCAATGCAAACGATTACCCCTGGTGGAAAAAGATATTTTCTAACTCTAATTGACGATTACAGTCGTTTTACTGTTGTATACTTATTACATGAAAAATTAGAAGTGTTTGACAAGATAAAGATGTATGTTGAAATAGTAAGGAACAAGTTTGGAAGGGTTCCTAAATGATAATGGGGCTGAATATAAGTCGAAATAGATGTTTGAATTTCTTCAAAGTAATGGGATTAAATCCCAATTTACCGTTCCATATTGCCCACAACAAAATGGTGTGGCTGAGAGAAAGAATCGATATCTTGTTGAAATGGCTCGTTGTCTTCTTGATGAGGTTGGTTTATCCAATACATGTTGGGGTGAAGCCATTATGTGATCTAATTATTTACAAAATTGATTGATAACTTACTCTATTCCTTGTACACCTTATGCCTTTATTTCCTAATGCCTTTTATTCCTAAGGCTAATAAAAATAAATTTGATAACAAATCAACATTATTAACTTTCATGGGTTATGATGAGCAATCTAAAGGGCTATGTTTTGTTGAAACAAGCACTAATAAAGTTACTATTAGTAGGGATTTTAAATTCGTATCTTTGAATGCTGTTGTAAAGACAAAGGAAGATAAAAATCCAGCTCTGGCTGAAAATTACTTAGAAGTTAATATTATCTCTAAACGTTCTGATGATGCTTTTGATGATGGAGATTCATATTGCAGTTTAAACTCTGATCTTCAATATTTCGAAAATAATGGTGGTCGACGTGAAAATGCAAATAAATTCAATTAAAGAAACTGAACCAACAGTACGAAGTTCGTCCAGAAGTAATAAAGGTGTTCCTCCTGTAAAATATTCTGCAAATTATGTTATTTCTGAGGTTGTTTTTGAACCTAAAACGTACAAGCAAGCTGTGGTATGAAAAGAAAAAACTTGAATGGAAGTCTGCCATGGAGGAGGAAATGGAATCGCTAAGAAAGAATCAAACGTGGGATTTGGTTCGTGCTCCACCAAATGGTGTTGATGATAAAGTTCAACGTTTTAAAGCTCGTTTGGTCGCACAAGGTTTTAACCAGAAGTATGGTTGTGATTATGATTAAGTGTTTGCACCTGTTGTCCGTCAAGCTACATTTCGTATTCTGTGGTCCGTCGCTGGTGTAAAAAAGATGCATGTTGAACACATGGATGTAAAGTGTGCTTTCCTTAATGGTAATTTGAAAGAAACAATATACATGAAGCAACCGCCTGGTTTTATTGAAGGTGATGGTTGTTTGGTATGTAAACTTAAGCGGAGTTTATATGGCCTTAAGCAAGCCGCCAATGTATGGAATAAAGCTCTGAATGATGGTGGGTTTGTACAAAGTAAAGCTGATCCATGTCTATATAGTAAAGTCATCAATGGTAAAGATGTTTTTATGTGCTTCTTTATGTTGATGATTTGGTTCTAGCTGCTAAAAATAATCGTGAAATCAAAAATCTTCACGATATGCTAAATCGTAAATTTAAAGTAAATATTCTTGGTCCTATATCACATTATCTTGGTATAGAAGTCGACAAAACAAAGGAATTTCATTATAAGATAAGACAAAAACAATATATTGATAAGATGTTAGTTAAATTTGGTCTACAAGATGCAAAGCTGTCCAAATATCCACTTGATCCGTCTCATGGAAAAACCGATTCTGAACCATTATTACAAAACAATGACTATCAAAGTTTAATGGGTTCATTATTGTATATTGCTGTTAATACACGACCTGATATTTCTGCAAGTGTAGCAATACTCGCACGAAAATCAAGTAATCCAACTCATGAAGATTGGTATGAGTTAAAACGCGTGGCTAAATATCTTAAAGGGACATCCGAATTATACTTAAACTTAAATAGAATCTCTGAAGTTCAAAGCCAGCTTGTTGGTTATGCTGATGCTAACTGGGCAGTATGTAGAATTGACCGTAAGTCTAACTCTGGCTACTTATTTATGCTAAATGGAAGTGCTGTAAGCTGGGCTTGTAAGAAGCAAACATGTGTATCATTATCAACAACAGAAGCCGAATTTATCGCCTTGTCTGAAGCTGCAAAAGAAGCCGTTTGGATTAGAAATGTGCTGTTCGATTTGTGATGCCAACAAAAACATCCTACAACAATGGTTGAAGATAATCGAAGTTGCCTTAATCTAATTAAAGAAGAGAAATTAATTAATTGATCAAAGCATATTGACACAAAATTCCACTTCGTCAAAGATTATGTAGAGAAGAAAATAATTGAATGCAAATACTGTGCTTCAGAAGAAATGATTGCCGATATGCTTACTAAGCCCTTGCCAACACGCAAGCTAGACAGTCTGAGATTGAAGTCGAACATTTACTAATTCGCAATTGATAATTTGTAAAATATTTTTAAGTAATTCTTTTTATATTTCAAATTAAAATATAGTTTGTCAAAAATTTTCTTTCTTCATCAATTTTTCACGGGTTGGGTACAAATTTCAAATAAACTGGCAAATTTCATAATAAACTGGCTTTAATTCTTAATAAATAATTTAACGGCATTTTTTTCTCATAATGAAAAGGGAATAACATATTTCAAAAACCAGAATTTTAATAGACAGAATTTTATTAAAAACAGAATTTTGTAAAACAGAATTTTGTAAAACAGAATTTTAGTCAGACAGAATTTTTTTTGGAAAAAAAACAGAATTTTTGTAAGACAGAATTTTGGAAAACAGAATTTTGTGGCTATCACATTTTTCACATTTAAATTGTTCAATAAATTAATCTATATTCTTTTATAAAAAATATCAACCACAATTTCAATAATTAATGACAAGAAATCTTGTGGATTTCGTCATTCGAAAGCTTCCTGTTAAAGTTTTTGAATACATTACGATACTTTTTAATCAATGTATTAACAACTCTTATTTTACAAAAACGTGGGAGATTTCTTAAATAATTACTATTGCAAAAAAACCTAATAATGCAGATATTAATAATCTGAGGCCAATTTCGTTTTGAAAGAATTTTACGTGAGAATTTTTTCGAGTACTGGTTGTCTGACCCTGAGAAAATATCACCTTGTTTTTAACAGAATTATTCGTTATATTTTTAATTTGAAAAAGAGAGATCATGTATCTCTGCATTCATTTAATTTTTTGGGTTCGTCTTTTGAGAATTTTATTAGCATTAAACTATTATTGCTTTTTTATAAATCCATTTTTAATTGTTGCCCTGCTTATTTAGTTGATAAATTTCATTTTACTCGTTCGAGCAAAAATCCACAGATAATTCCACCTGTAAGACATTTGAATATTTTTGTAAAATCGTTTCAGATCCGGGTTTCAAGAATTTGGAATGCCTTACCACGAGATTTAAGAAAATTTAATTATTCTTTACTTGATTTCAAGTCCAGGGTAAAAGAATTTGCGAAACTGCATGTGTTGGAGGCTTTTTAATATATAAAATTTTTTTTTTAAGTACGAAATATGGGAGGAAAAATGTTGGAAATTTATTTATTTATTATTTGCATTCATTATGATTTTGTTTTATTTTTTTAAATTTTTAATCTTATAAATTTTTAATTTTTAATTTTTCTTTTAATTTTTATTCTTAAAACTTTTTAAATGTGATCTCATATATGTATATATTATCTGGATATTTATTTTTTGAATTATTAAGCTCTACTTTTTTCTAGAAGTTTGTTATTAAGATAGTAGCTTTAATTAACCACATAAGGCCCTTATGGCTATGTTATTGGAATTATTAAACGTTTTATTCCAGATTTGCAATTTGGATTTAAGAAAAGTTCATTCTACTACTGGTGCATTGCTTAAATTTCAATATGACGTTGTAAATCATCTTCGCATTAGACAATGAACAGTAGCTGTACCTCTGGATAATGAGAAAGCCTTTGACCAAGCTTACCACAATGGAATTAAAATTTTATTATATAAAACAAGCTTGAGACAAGTAGTTCTTTATGCATTTCCAATTTGGTTCAATGTTTCACCGATTGTTATAAAGGAAATATAAATCTTTGAAAGAAAAGTACTGCGAAACTGTAAAGCGAAACACTTTGAATCATTTTGTAGGCGTTATTCAAATACGTTAATATATAAAGAGTATGTTTGTGACATAATTAGAAGATTTGTAACAAGAACTAACTTTCACGAAAACAGATTTATCTCCGATATTTTCGAACAGCAGAAGCGCTTTAGTTGGACAAAGGTTAACTATTTATCCCCCATTGGTTACATAAATGAAACTGCACCATCTATTGATATATTAACTTCTTTAAGAAACAATTTTTTCTCAAAAAGTGAACCAGGCTCACATAGGGGTTAGTTGAACTTATTCGAACAAATTTCATTTTTTTATTTATTATTTATTTGTTTTATTGAATTATTTTCTATTAGTTATAAGTTAATTCTAAGTTAGATTTAAGCATACTTTATGTTAGGGGATTTACTCCCAAATTATACAGCCTCAGGGGCAAGGGCGTAAATTAGTTGTATTTTTATTAATTATTCAATTAAATTTAACAAAATATTGTAGGTCAGTTACTGTTTGCAATAACTTTAATTAGAATAATACATTTTAGTCCTAAGTTTTAATTTTTTCACAGTTTTTAAATAATTATCAAGATTTATATAAAGGCTCAATAAACTAAACCTTATCTTTAGGCATTTTTATATAAAACATCTTAAAAATATCTGACATATTTTGAAAGAAAATTCTTTGAGTTTGCTTTTGTCCAAAAAAAAAAAATTATTTGCATTTGATATGTTTCTATATGTGTCTGTATAAAGTTTTTAGAATCAGATTTTTTTAATTAGAATTACTGAGCAATGTCAAATGCATGTAGTTCATGATCCGGGGAGAGATAAATAATAAAATAATTGACTAATCATAAAAACAAAGAAATTCAACTAATCCAATCATTTGTATTAAAACTAAAAATTACATCAAAAAATTAAAGTTTATTTCCTAATGATAATTAAAATACAACTTAAAGACTTACCTTTCTATAGGCATCACATACTAAAATCATTTCCTGTAATAATTTACCATCCGGCGACGTTTTGGGTACTATTTCCCAAAAAATGAGCAACAGCTTCTTGATGGTATGATTTTGTACGGGTAACACAAAACGTATGATGGTCATTATTAAACCAGATAAACGTTCACCATTTAATAAAAGCTGAATTACCTTTTTTAAGGTATCAATTTTAACATTATTATCACCCTTTTCCAAATCTTGTTTCAATTGCATTTCATTCGGCACCTCCAAGTCCGGAGAATTGATAATGGTGTAACAGGGCACGGTGGTAGATTGAGACATGGTTCTCTTTTCTATTTACTTAAAAAACACAAATTTCACAAATATTTGAAACAACTTTAATTAAATGATATTTTTATTTGCAATTTTAACAAGATTTTGATGAAAAAATCCTATAATTTATTAAAACTATTACTGCTTTTCGTATTTTCACAAACTTTTAGTTTAAAGAAAATTGACGTGTCAGACACAATAACCAACTTGTCGTTTTTTCATTAATCTAGCGCTTTTTAATTGTTTCAAACAGAGAACTTTGCTGGTAAACTTTTTCATAAAAAAACACAAATTTGTCGTTTAAAATCGCTCCAAACTGCAAAGATAGCGATTATGATTTGTACACAACGCAAAAAATCTCTTAAAAAAGCGGATATTGAAATGGTTAAGGACTTTTAAATATTGACAATATGTTCATAAAGTATGAATATTTTTGTTGTTCGTCATAATATATTAAATTTTACAGGGAGGGCAACTTAAAATTTTTAATTTGAATCGGCTATAAAAAAGAGTAGTCATATTTTTTTAAATTTCTGTGACATGTGTTTCCGTCTTGTTGAAACCAAATGTCGTCCATGTCATTTTCTTGAATTTTTGGAAACAAAAATTCGTTGAGAATGGCGTTGACGGTAACGGCGGATCCTTGCTCATTTTCGAAGAAAAACGGCCCAGTCGTGGTAGTCATATGAATGATATTGTGTTCCATTTTTAAATGACAAAGTTAAACCTTTCTAATACAACCAGAAATTTGAAAAAATAATCAGTACTTTTTTTATAGCCTATTCCAATTTTAAATGGGCCACCCTATATAAATAAAGGAATATTTTTCTAAAGAAGTAATCGAGGAAGGAGCAACTTTTGTTGCGGCAATTCTTATCAAATTTATTTTTAAAGTTGCCTTTATGTTTACACAAAGAATTTTTTCCGCAATTTTCGTCTACATTTTGTTTAAAATGAATGAAAAACAAAACGAAGAATAAAAAAACAGAACGAATTGCCGAAAACAAGCAACTTCGTACCAATTTGACCACTTTTTTCCCCCTCTCTCCCATAAACTTAAGAAGAGTTGTGCAACAAAAGTTGCCCTTTGTAAAATATGACTAAAGAATAAACGAATAAATAGTATATACAATGTGCAATGAATTGGTAAGTATATATTGTGCATTAAGGGGCACTGACTATTAATAAAACTCAAAACATAAATACCCTATACATCTACAAAAAAATGATCCTTTCTCATTTTGTTCTATCTTACATCTTTCGTTATTTTAAGTGTCATCACTAAAAAAATTACAATAAAATCGATTGTCCTTCTGCCATCACTAGCAAACTGACATTGCAGAAAATAAACAAAAAAAAAATTATTCAACAAAGGCACATGTAAGAATTTCATTCTAAAGGCACATTTAGCCGACCGTAAATGTAGAAATGTACATGTAAATGTATCAGCTGATTTTTTTTGCTATACGAAAAGCTATGCAAATGCTTACCCGACTGAAATGGTACGTAGTCGTAACGTCTCAACCTACTGAAAACAGAATTTCATTACGAGGTTACGTGACAGATGTAGCCAGTGATGGTAAATTTAAAAGCAAACAGAAGTGGGGCACAAAAACCCTTTTTAAGTAATTTTGACTCTTTTGATATTTTAAGCTTTTAAGTTGTTAATCTTCTTTTTATACACGAAATATTTGATAAATTTAGTTGCTTGTGTCAATGTTTTCTAAATGAAATCTAACAAGAGACTTTGATAATCCTTTCAGGGTATTTGATGCAAAAGTTTTTTGATAATATTCAACATATTAACGTTCATATGTACATATTCTTAAAGAATTTCAAAATAATGGTATAAGTACATGCGTACAATGTTTGTAAGCACGTTCGTAATCAAAAAGAATTAAAACAATCGTAACAAAGATTGCAATAAAGTAATGAAAATGACACTTTATAAATAAAAAAAATAACGATGTTCAAAATAAATAAAATTACTTATTTTTAGGCATTAGATATGTAAATGAATGTATAAAACTTATTTTTAGCTTTGCTCATAAAAGTTATAACAATTTTAAAAATTTTACAATAGTAAATCGTACCATCTTAATAACTTTGGTACTTTTTTCACAAACCCACAAATAATGCAAACACACTGAACTACCATCAATGTTTCGAACAGCTGTATTACTTTTTGTTTAATTTTTTTAAAGAAATAAATGCAGTCGCACCAAATGCAAAAGCATCGAACTGAAATATTTTTTATAATTGTAAAACATCGATCCAGAATTTAAAGGGCACTTAATGGCTATATGCTTGCGGTATATAGCACCCACGCAGTTTGTTATATTCCATAAAGCATTGAAGTCGTTTTCAATGTCCTGAAACTGGGATGTTGTTGGCTAGCTTAGGTAAAGTGGCGACAAAATACGCCACAATGCCTCATATGTTTCTAGCACAATGGCTCGGGTAGTAGATTTTCCGAGCTTGTGGCTCCAAGCTATCGACTGTAGGGAACATCCATGTCCCAAATACCTAAAAAATAGCTTATATGTTTAAACAAACTACATTATTATAAATCACATCTTTCTTACAATAAGGTAATTGAAAGTCGCTCTTCTGGTCCAATCCGTTGCCTCGGCTAAAGTTCTTCACAAACCATACCCAAAAGTACGTCAAATAATTCTCGAGGCATACGCGTATGTATAAAAAACTGCTCATCACTTTTTTAATAGATCGAAAAACTTTTTTATTGTAACCACCAATGATATAGTCTTTATTTATGGGTCGAACACCCCACCTTCTCACTCGGCGTTTTATGATTTTTCTTTACACAAACGCAAAAGGTTTAAACTGATGAACAAATCCTCGCTATACATTTTGGGTAAATAAAAGACAAAAAATGAAATAATTTGTTTTAAGCCGCCATGTAGGCTTAAAACAAATTACTAATTTGTGTGTACACACAAACTTTTTTTTGCTTATGTCAAAAACACATGACACGATTTTAGGCATTCTATAATCGCAATTACATTTACGTTTACGGTACATCTACATTTACTTTACATCTACGTTTTCAACGGTCGGCTAATGGAGCCTTAATTATAGCAATAGATAAGAAAAGCAGTTAATTGGTAACAGTATATTTTACATTGTTATCGTTCAGGTGACATCTTTGGTAAAGAAATCAAAACAATATTTTATCATCTCTATTTTCCTATTATTCACTGGAAATAATTGCTATGTCGTCAGAAAATTGTTTACATTTGATAAAAATCAAAAATTTACCACAAAAAGTTGTAATACCTCATCAGATTTTATTAATTAAAGGCGTTATTGATAATTACAAGTGTAAAAAAGAACAAAATATTTGTTTGCATATAGAAAATACGAAATATTTAACAACCGGCTTATCGTTGGACACAGGAAGATTTAAGTTTTTACTTGATTTAGGTTTAGAAAATAAACATTTTTTATTAACATTTACCTACTGTAATGCCAAATTAGAGATAAGTGTTTTTTATGAGCGTAAAGAGTCTATTTATAAAATTCAACCATTGTTATTGCTGGCTGCAGATGAATTGGAAACTTGTGACGAGAAAATATCATTAAGTCACCAAATTATTGATTTGAATTTGTTATTAGTACAAGCAGTCTATGCAGAAAAGTTAAACGAAAGCGGTTATGAAAGACTAAGTTTTGTTTTTAATGATAAGTGCAAAATATTTTGTTCCAAACTTAAAAAGCAGGAAATAATGCAATTAAATGAACAAGATTTATGGTTACATTTTGCTAAGGAACTGTTGGAATCAGATTGGGGTAAGCTGGATAATTTGAAATTTATAGCTTTTATTTCATGCAGCAAGTATTTGGGTAAAGAGGTGGAAAAAACTCAAGATTTTTCTTATCAAAACATAAGAAAACATATTAAAGGTCATGCAGCTTTAGGTGCCGGAGGTTTAGCTTTATTTAGTTGTACATATTTTTATGCTTGGCCCAAAGAATTTGAAAATATCCTAAATTGTTTTGAGAATCAACAAAAACTGGATTTATCTGTAGAACCAGATGATAGTAATTATCGAAAAACACGTTCCGGAGTCTATGCCTCAAGCTTGGGTGCTGTTTGCCATGAAATAGGTCATATATTTGATTTGGGTCATGATCTAGATGGTGTTATGGGTTCCAATTTTGATTATATCAATCGAGTTTTTACCTTGCCTTTGTTAACTGAAAATTTACCCTCAAGAGTAGTGGAAATGAAACCGGAATTACTTCGACAATCTATAACAAATCCTCGCTTTACTCAATTAAAATCTCCTGCAAATGGTTTTCTGCTACGCTATAGAGAACAACAAGAAAATGATTCATTTTATTTTTCTTCCAATTCTGCTGTGATTTTAGCTCATCATTTTTGGTTAAGAAAGTATTTTACGGAATTTCAAATGTCACAATTTGATGTGGAGTTTGATAAAACTAGTCTTTTAATTAAATCATTAAAATATCCTATGAAAATAATAGAAATTCGAGAAACCCTAAATAGTTTGGTAGTTAAATGGTTTGAATTTCAGAAGAATCCAGAAGAGCAGCCGGTATTCCAATTTAACTTAAATTTTATGGAAAATAAATTGCTAAAGGATCATTACTTATTTGTTATGAGCATTTATGGCCACACCAAGAAACTGGAATTATAAGTTTGCATATCTAATGGGATTAGATAGATAGGTTTGAAAATTCTTTATTTTTCAGTTGTATGCTTTAATTAAATTTTAAATAGTTATCTACAAAAACACTTCTGCCGCATGATCTAAGATTAAGCCGTAAAAAAGGGGTATAAAGATCAATGATGGTGTCTAATGATAAACCCAGAAAAATTCTATAAATATCCTTAAAAATTGAAATAAGACAAGATGAATATGGCTTCTTAAAATAGATTGAAATTCGAACAAAATACGTCAAAAACTAATCGATTGATAGAAGATATACAACTGCTCTTCTAATTTTCTAAGATTACACCTCTAGAGACAGATCCACGATTGCACAATAAAACGATTATTTCAAAATAGACTAGAGTGGGACTTAACATTGCGTCTAAAAGAAGATCAGAAAAAATCTAAGATTGCTGCTTAAAAAAGGTAAAAACTATTCACGATTGCATCTTAATATAGGGCTGACAAACATCACACAATGCTGTTTAAAATCTACTATTAGAAATATGTTTCTCTGTCTTGCGCCCTAAAAATTACAAAAAAAAAAAACAAAGAAAATACTTGGAAAATTTGGAACAACCAACTTTTAAACCACGAAGATGACGTATGAGCGAGCCTCTTATTATTCATCATATTTTGAAGCAATAAAGTTTTTCTTCATTAAAATAAAATAAAAAATAAACACAACCAACTTTTTCGATACCTCAATACACCAGCAACACGTTACTTTTAGAGAAGCCAAAGAAACGTCATTATCAGTAAATACTCTCAGCTTGTTTCTTGTAGAACAAATATTATTAATATAAAAATGCCTATAATACTAGTCAACCGCTCTGCCATCGTTCCAAAAGCCAAACAAACAATAACAAATGTAAAACAAATATTGTATTTATTATTGATCATTGCTACTCCGCTGCTCACTCATCTATACATTTGTATTTCTATGAGTGCCAACAAAACAAAAATTATCGCGTTTTAGTTTATTACTATCAGTTTGCTTTCGAAAAAAATTACATATTTTTTACTATAAAATGATAAGATTAACATAAAATAGATATTGAAAACCAGTATTGATTCAGTTAAAATATATTTCCATTAAAGAGCAGCAGTTAAAGTTAGTTTGCTAATTTGCAAGTATCTACTATATATCTTCTTAAACATGTCGGAAGCTCGCGTAAAATTTGGTAATCTTAAAGGGTTTCCAGCTGGTGAAAATGACAAAATTGAAACGGAAATATTTTTGGCAGCTTCAAGTGAAATTGTAGAAGTTATACGTGAGTATTTTAAAATTATTTGTAAATGTCATTAAGTTTTTATTTAGTTAATAGTTTTTAGTTAAATCGAACAACACCATTTCCTAGTACTATTCATTTTTGTTTTAAGGCTTCATTACTTGAGCGTAAACGTAACGCTTCGTAAACTTCTGTATAAAAACTTGCTCAAATTACGGAAACGAGTCATATGGTTTGACAATTACAAAGTAAACAAACGAAAAAACTTTTTTATGCTTTGTAGTTATTTCCAATAATATATAAAATAAATGTGGAAAAAATTAATTTAATTAAAAAAAGTATTGTAATTATATACAAATTTAAATCATTTCTTCAAGATAAATGTAAAAGAATGTTTGTAGATTTAAGATTTTGCAGTGCTGCCATATATGCAATTTTAATTGATTTTCCCCTTTATGGGGAATGCTTAAGATTTTTCAGATTTTTTTCATAAAAAACTGTTTTTTCTTTATATTCGTGTTTTTTTTTAGATTTTTCATATAAAAGTATAATATTTGTTAAATATATTATTTATTTTTACTAAAATTGACCATATTTAATATAAAAGTAAAAAATATAACCAAACTTTGCAATTGTGTCAAAAAAAGTTACGAATTCAAACGTAACATTGTGGCATGACCATCTCTGGCTATTCCATTATTTCCCATTTCTATGGTAAAAATATATAGAAAAGAGAACAAATATGCTGTTAATTATTGCAACATATAATAAAAAAACTATAAAAATATGAAATAAGTTAAGAATCCCAGAAACTGGGATAAACAACTAAATACGGCAATAATGCTTTAACCAAATTTAATGTTTTTCAACAGATTATTGCGGGGTAGAAGCTGGTTGAAACTTTAAGCCACCAAAAAACCATTCTATTCGCCCTGCTTGCCTACAAGCTAGCAAGTTATGTTCTAGTATGTGTTGGCTTATTAGCAACTTTGAAAATATTTTATTTTAGCAATAAAAAATAACAAAATTTTTATTAAAGCAAACTAAGAAAAAAAATAATACTTTATTCGTTTATAATCTATTTTGAATTAAATTTAGAAACGGTGTTTGTTGTTCTTATTTGTAAATTGCATTATGACATAAATTGTGATCAAAATGTACCGCAGATGATAAACAAGTTGTATTATACCCTCCACCATATTATTATACCCTCCACCCTATACATATGTATATCAGTTTGTCATTTTGTTTGTAACATGTCGAAATATAGGTTTAAGGCCCCATAAAGTATAAATATTGAAAATGAGAAAAATCGGTCGGTGTATTTTAACAATTTCGTAGTAGCGATTAGGAAGAAAACTATTTTCTCTTGCTTTTTCACCAGTCGCTTCGAATTAAATATTTGAAATATTTTTTACCTCAAAAGATTTTTTTCACCACTAAAATTTTTTTTCACCCCAAAATAATTTTTGACCTCAAAAAAAATTTTTTTTTATATGCACCTCAAACATTTTTTCACCACTAAAATTTATTTTACACAAAAAACTTTTCACATCAAAAAATTATTTTTACCTAAAAATTTTTACCAATCACATCCAAAAATGTTGTTCACAAAAAATTTTTTTCACCTCCATAATTTCACTCCTAACGTTTTTTACATTATTTAGGTATGTGTAAAACGGTAGCAAATTGGCATGGTAAAAAATATTTTTTCTATGGTGAAAAAATTTTAAATTTTTATGTGTGAAAAAGGATCGAATTTATTTATTTGTTTTGTTTTCATTTTGCTTTAAGAAGCTTTAAAATTTTAAAACTTCAAAAATTTCCGTTCTTATGTCAAAAATTATAATGGGCTTGTGAAATTTTATTCACCTCAAAACTGTCAAAAATTTACCAAGAAGCTTACTTTGTACCATTTTACACACATCCTTTTGTATCAAATGCAATGACATTGGTGGAGGGTATTAAAAGATTCGGCACAGCCGAATTTTGACCTTTTTTGCTTATTTTTTATTTTTGTCAGTTTTGCTTAAATTAGTGCTAATTATGTTATTCATAAGGAGTGTACTATTTGTTGTATGTGTTGTACTGTCCTACAGGAAAGAGAGTTAATAAAAATACATCATTTATACCTATGTTTAAGTGCGCTGACAAAAAGAATCATTTCAGATAACTAAGCAGTGACACAAATACATTACAGCAATTAAATTTTTAACTTCTCTGTTTTTTTTAATGCTACGATACAACAATACAACACTTAGTTCACCTTGTGAAATCCTTTAATAAAATCTAAATGATAGCGGAATGTGTTGTACCTGGAAACGTTTATAAAATAAAATTTTAAAAATGTCCATTTTATGAAATTTTTCAACTTTTTCAATATAATTTAATTATTTTTCGCCTATAAGAAAGTGCTTCTAAACATATGTATGTACATATATAACCATTGTCAGAAAATTAGTAATTATATTTTCAAGCTTATTTATCTTCGTGATTTAAACATCCAAGAAAATATTTATAAATTTTATAATAATTTTTTTATTGGGTGTATAACTTAAAAATGCAATATTCATGCGGTTTGTGTCTTTATAAACTTATATGACATTTTGGAAGGTCTCTGTTATCTGTCATTAATTCTTACTTAGCCATTGAACGAAATAGTGTAAATAACAAAGTTCTTTTTTTGTTTTGAAAATGTCTAATTTTATGCCAACACAGCATAATTTGCGGGAAATTTTGCTTTAATTTTTCAAATTGAAGCATATCGATTGTTCGATGCGGAGTTTGCGATTTTGAGGAGGAAGACAAAAACCGCCCAGGTCTGCTAAAAAAGTTCGAATATGATAAGTTGGAGGCATTACTCGATGAAGACTGTTGTCAAACTCAAGAAGAACTTGAAAAATAATTGAGTCACACAAGCAGCAATTTCAAAACGTTTAAATGCAGCAGGATTTAACGCCGAGAGACGTTGACAGAAGATTTTGCATGTCTGAAATGCTGCTTGAACGCCATAAAAGCAATTTTTGCAAAGAATCATTACTAGTGATGATGGATCCATTACGGCAACCCGAACTACAATAAATTGTATGTGAAGCACGTCTAACCAGCTAAATCAAAGCCAAATATCCATAGCGCCAAGGTAATGCTCTGTATTTGGTGGGACCAGAAGATTGCCATTTATTATGAGCTGCTGAAATCAGGACAGACGATCACAGGGATGACGATAGATGAATCGGACCTGTCGCTGGAACACCGGATGCATTTTGTCACAACTTAGATCTGGCTGGTGAACCTGACTCAATCACTACATGTTCAGATTTGATCCCACTATACGAGATATTTGCAATGACTGCAATAATGACCCTCACAACTCAAGTCATCTCTTTAAGTGTCCAGCGAACAAAATTCGACTGGAACCACTATGCCTAAAGTAGTACTGATTTGCTTGTACTTGCAATTATCTTGTGCTTCGTACTTTTTTTATACATGTAAAAGAAACTAAAATTGTAATAAGAGAAATTCGCTGTGTGAACACGAATGCAAGTTCAAAGGAGGATTGAAGAAAATTGCTGTGTGTGAACTGTGACTTGGGAAGTTTTGCCCGGACCATTTGTTTCGATAGATACATAACGCTATCACTAAAATACACTTCACTTCTGAACAAGGTATCCCAAATTGTCTTGATTCAAAAAATTAACAGCCAAAAAAATGAGTAGTTCCTTTGGTGCGGCATCCATATGTTGCCAGAAAGATGGGAAAATAAAAATAAATAAAAAATTTAATTAATTTTTATAGAACAAATACAAATTAAAAAAATGTTAACCCAAAATGACAAGTATTTCGGTTTTTCGATTACGGTGCTATTTTGTTAAATTTCTCTGTTACAGTTAAAAATTTAATTTCCTTTTGCATTGTGCTCATACTCCAAGCGTTATTTTCCAAAAAAAAAAAAAAAAAATGAGGACTTATTTTGCACAAAAAAAAAACAATTTTTTCCTCCGAATTTTGATAAAGATGCGATCTTATACATACAACCATAAAATTTTTCAGTGTTTTGATAATTGCAAAATGGGATGTAAAATTGTGCAGAAATATATTCATAAGCCTCCTAAGCTTGAATCTAATATTGCGAAAATTTTCGCCCATAAGAAAAAAACGGAGTTCGCGATTAATATCAGCCTAAATCTTAAGGTAAAGCTATACAGCTTAAAACTACAAATCGTTTGAGCGCTTATAGTTAACACGATTCGAAAATTTGCGAACGACCTAAAGGCTGGATTAGCGAGACGTAAACGTTGCGGATCAGCTGTTCCGAAAACACAAGCAATGGTATATAAAAAATATTATTCATACGTAAACGTAAACGTACGTTGCGGAACATTCTGTTGAAAATAGATTTTTTTTGTACGTTTACGTGACAGCCGGAAACAGCCGTTTGATTTTGTGCAAAAATAAAACACGAAAAAAAGAAAACATTGCACAAAATAAAAATTAATGAAAAAAATAAATTATAAATAAATCAACAAAAGAAAAAAAAATGGATGACAAAAAGCTTATTACACTAGTGCAAAGCAATAGTTTGCTTTAAAATAAGCGAAATACGGCATACAAAATGGCAGAAACAAAAAGAAATGCTTGGAGACAAATAGCTACTAGTATGGGATATCCAGGTAGGTGAAAATGTGACATTAAAAGAATAAATTAAAACAAAACTTTTTTTACTTAGAGTAAATTTGTAAAAACTCAAATGTGTAAAAACTTGGAAACTCATGAGCGCGTTGGGGTTTTTAGCTCCCAATGTGGTCCTACATCCGTAAGAATGATGTAAAAAATATTATAGTTAAAAGTTTATTTTCGAATAAAATATAAAATACAAAAGTCAGTATTGAAAACAAAATATAAAAACACAAATTGATTTTATACAATATTTTCAATACAGTATTACAACACAGTACAAAAATATAACAAGTGGTAACTTATCTTAACACAAATCATTATTTAACATCAATACTTTCCCTTGTTAAGAAACTTAGTTAACACTTGAAAGACCCATTTGATTAAGAAGATATTTTAATCTTATCTGTTGTAACGGCTTCGTCATTATATCAGCTAATTGATCTTGAGTTGATATACGTTGAATATCCAGATCCCCTTCAGAGACCTTCTCTCGAACAAAAAAGTGTTTTAAAGCAATATGCTTCGTTCTTTTATGAAACTCTGGATTCTGAGCCAACCTTATCGCTGCATTATTGTCCACTTGTAATATTGGCATATCTTGCAAACCAATTAATTCAGAATAGAGTCTTTTTAGCCATATAATTTCTTTGGTAGCTTCGGTAGCAGCAACTATTTCTGCTTCTGTTGTGGATGTTGCTACTATAGGCTGCCTTTGACTCGACCATGAAATAACAGCACCACCATATTTTATAACGATTCCAGATGTTGATCTACCAGTTTTTGTACAACCTCCGAAATCCGCATCACTGTAGCATTCTAACTTCATATTATTGTCAACTTTGTATGTTATACCGTAGTTTTTCGTACCAGCTATGTATCGAAAAACTCTCTTAACTCTGACAATATCTTCTTTGGTAGGATTTTCTAAAGTTCTAGACAAGTAACCAATACTGAATGCAAGGTCTGGTCTAGTACCGAGCATTAAGTACATTATTGCCCCCACTGCTTGTCGATAGGGAAATTTGGAAACATCCTCTACTTTCCCTGTTTCGGAGCTTTCCACCACCTTGGTCATTGGAGTAGACACATGTTTGCAATCTTGAAAGTTGAACCTCTCCAAAATCTTTCTAACATACGCACCTTGAGAAATTTT
This sequence comes from Eustalomyia histrio, assembly GCA_949748255.1. Classification (NCBI taxonomy): domain Eukaryota; kingdom Metazoa; phylum Arthropoda; class Insecta; order Diptera; family Anthomyiidae; genus Eustalomyia; species Eustalomyia histrio. The sequence goes on from OX456525.1 coordinate 96,170,986, forward strand.
TATTGCATCTTCTTCTTTCTTTATCTCCAACCCCAAAAAATAATTTGCATCTTTTGCAACTATTTTAAATTCAGATCTTAATTCATTTAATAACACCTTTAGATCATTGACATCTGTTCCTGCAACAAGCCCATCATCTACATATAGAACCAAAATCAATTTCTTTTCATCTTTTATTCTTATAAAAAGACACGGATCGGCTTCACTGATTTTAAACCCAATTTTTAATAAGTAATTGACTAAACGTTTGTTCCAACAACGAGGCGCTTGCTTTAAGCCATACAAACTTCTTTTCAATTTGCAAACTCGTTTTGTACCATCACTATAGCCTTCTGGTTGTTTCATGAATATATCTTCTTCTAATTCTCCATATAAGAAAGCTGTTGAAACGTCAAATTGAGATAAGTGCATCTTATTGCTAGCTGCTATACTCAATACTGCGCGAATTGTTCCCAATTTTGCAACTGGACTAAATGTTTCTTTATAGTCAATACCTTCTCGTTGCTTAAATCCTTTTACGACTAATCTGGATTTAAACTTATCAACGGTTCCATCAGGATTCATCTTTACACGAAATACCCACTTTGATGGTAGAGCTTTGGCACCTTTAGGAAGTTCTGCCATCTCCCATGTTCTATTTTCCTTTAATGAATTTATTTCGGAACTCATGGCCACCTTCCACTGATTACACTCTTTACTTTTTATTGCTTCCATGTACGTCATAGGAGTTTCAATTTTATTTAGGAAATTTTGTACTTCCATTACAAAGTCATCATACTTAGAATTTGATAACAAGGTACGATCTCTTAATCGTTTTACCAATGGTATATCACAGTCATCATTATTATCTTCATCAGAAGACGTTTCTCTAGCACGTTTATTTGATTCAAATCCATGAAAATCACTAGCATTTGAAGATTCATTTTGAATATATTCTTCGTTCAGGTCATCTTCTACGGCATCTTGATTTTCTTCTTCTGTACTTGGATTATCATTTACGGCATCTTGATTACTTAATTGTTGTTTTGTATATGCAGACTGTTGTTCTTCATGTATAATACAGTCATCTTCTGTAATACGTTGCTTAAAATCTTCAAAGTTAATCTTAACTTCATTTTTAAATCCGTTGTCTTTATCACTCAAGTTATTGTCTTTACCATATTCATCACTAGTACCATTAGCCACACACGATTTTGTTTTCTCAACAAATTTAACATCACGTGATAGTATAACGTTACGTTTTTCCTTAATATAAACTCGATAACGTTCATCATTATCATACCCAATGAGATAACCTTTTGTAGCTTTGGCATCCATCTTCTTTCTCTTTTGGCTTGGTATATGGACATAGCATTCACTGGCTATTATTCTTAAATGATGTATTCTTGGCTTCTTTCCAATCCACAATTCATAGGGAGTTTTACCTTCAACTGATGACTTTCCAGTTCTGTTTAGTACGTATATAGCTGTTATAACTAATTCAGCCCATATTGCATCTGGAAACTTTGCTTCATCATTGGAGTACTTGAATGTACGAGCCATCTCAACAACTGTGCGATTTTCTCTTTCACTAGCTCCATTCTGTTGTGGGGTGTATGGTGCTGTTAACCTTTGTATAACACCATACTTCTTTAGAATCTTCTTTACATCATGGTTGTCAAACTCACCACCGTTATCGCTTAACAATTCTCTAATGGGATAACCATGTGTTTTCGCTGTCATCAATACTTCTTCTAAGCATCCTTTGACATCACTTTTTTGTTTTATAACAAATCCAAAACGGTACTTAGTATATGCATCTTTGAATACTAATAGGTACTTCATCTTACCAAACGATTCACTAAATGGACCACACACATCTGTAGTCATGAGTTCACCTGGACTTGTAGCTTTTACTCTATGACCAAACGGCAATCGATGAGCCTTTCCATAGATACACGGCTCGCAAATAGTTTTATCATCTCTTGTAGTAATACCCATTCCTATTTTAAGCATCTTCTTAATGTGTCGTTTGTCTTGGTGACCCCATCTTTCATGATACAGTTGCAGTAAATCAGAATCTTGAACTCCATTTACCTGTTCCTTATTATCTCGTACTATAGGGCTAATATTTGCTTTATATAAAGTTCCACATACTGACCTTGATCCACATACAAGTACTTTACCATCAACAATTAATTTACAATTGGTAGTTGTTGATATAAACTTGCTATTACATTGCTTATCTTGGGCAGCAAGTACTGAGAATAAATTCCTTGATATATTAGGTACATACCAGACATCTGTTAAACTTAACACTTGGATTTTATTGTAGCATTTGGATTCTATATCTATTGTTCCTTTCCCAATAGCTTGTAAAACTTCCTTACCAGCAGCTTTTATAAAATTAGTATTTGAAAAAGGCTTGAAATCCTTGAATAAATTTTTATTATTAGTCACATGACGTGTTGCTCCATTATCAATCCACCATCCTGCGGCATCGGCGTCTTGAACCGCGTTAGCTTCCTCACAAAATAATTGCAAACACTTAACAGACTCAGCTTTGGCCTCATTTACTTCTTTACTAGGCTTACCATCGGCTACCCATTTACGGCAATCCCTTACCCAATGTCCTTTCTTCTTGCAGTAGTTGCAGACATCAGTTTTCCTTTTGGAAAAATTTGAATTTTGATATTTCTTAGCTTTTCCACTTACCAAAAGCGCTTCTTGATCATCATGACTATTTGCTTTTCCAAAATTACGTTGATACATCGATAGCTGAATCGATAATTCTTCGAACGTCTTTTCTTCATTTTTACTTAACATCATCCAGCTTGATTTAAAATTGTCGAAACTTGATGGCAAAATGTGAAGAATCTTACCCACTAACAATAAATCTGGCAATTCACCTAATTTCCTTGCCTTCAGACCATTATTAAATTCTAGCCACAAACTTTTTAATTTTGCAATGTGCATGGTAATATCTTGATCATCATCATCCAAGTCTTTAATTTTCTCTTTTTTGGTTTTACTTTTTTATACAATACGCATAACTGCAAAAAACTCAATCTAATAAACAAATTATTTATGTTCATATTTTCTTTCATATTTGTTAATTTATTTTGTAACCTGTGAAAAAGGCTGTAAAACCTAATGTTAACAAACAAACAAATTAATTGAATGTTTGTTTACGAATGTCAAAACATATGACACATAGTTTACGTATTTCTAACTACACAAAAACCTCCAAGCACGTTACGTTTACGAATAAGTTACGTTCTCGCTAATCCAGCTTTAATGTATGCATACTTCGTTTAAATTTAATAGACATTCCACAAACGTTTCAAGTTACATCGCTATCCCCTATTATTTTATAGGGCACAAAAATAATTTTAACAAATTAAAAAAAACAAGTAAAAAAGTGCTAAATTCGGCTGTGCCGAATCTTTGAATACCCTCCACCAAACGGGATGAAGATGATATACGTATATACTAAATTTTGCATGAACTGTAATATGAATATGTTTTGTCAATTTATGTAACGAACTTTTGTTATTATTTAGTTTTAGCAATGTTATTTACAGAGGTCTGCTCTGTTAGCGACTTTAACATTGTTCATTTTTACGTTAACTTAGTTATCATAGTATGTAAGACAATAAATGTAATCGAACAATAAGAAGACTTAATAACATTTTTACTTACTTAACAGAAAAAAAAAAATAGAAACAGAAAAATTGTACAAATTTGTATGGAAAATTTAGAGGTACCTTCACATTTTCACTCATAACTTTTGAACCGCTTGACCGATTTTGCTCATTTTAAATACCAAACTGCTCGGGAGGATGTTCAATAATCTGGGTAAAAATAGGCACCCCCGCTTGCGTCTTCGCGTCGTGATCGTGATTTCAACAGACAGACAGACGGACATCGCTAAATCGACTTAAAATTGCATAAGGATCACGAATATATATACTTTATGGGGTTTTAAACCTATATTTCGACATATTACAAACGGAATGACAAACTAATATATACCCTCACCATATATGGTGGAGGGTATAAAAATTCACAAAAAATCGTTGTAACAGGGTGTATAAAAAATTAATGAAAAAAAATACACCAAGTGTATCAAAATTTTACATTTCACGTGTTTTTATTTGGTTATATTGAAAAAATAATTTAATTTTAAAGTTTTCGACTCTAAAAATAGAAATGATAAAAAAAAACTAGTTTAGACCAACCAGTCCAAATATGTTATAAAAAATAAAATCTCTACAAATTTTGTATTTCAAGGTTCCTTTGGTAGTCTATTCACACCCATTATTAATGACATGACGGGCAATATAACTGTAAGTTCTAAAATTCTGTCAACTAATAAAACATAACTCATATTATTTGTAATTTTCAGAAAATTCGCAAAACTTATGAAAAAGATTGTATTAAATATAAATACCTAGAAGATATAATTATACTCAATATTAATGTAGACAATTTGGCTGCCGATGCACTGTTATGGCTGAAAAGAGGCTTACAATTAATATGTAAATTTTTTGAAAATATTCTTAATGATCAACGAAATACAGAAGCTTTAAAGAAACATCTACAAGATGCATATGAAAAAACATTAAAACCATATCATGGATTTTTTGTACAAAGTACAATTAAGGTAAGTTTAAGTTAAGAAACAAAAACAAATCTGTGGGATTCCTAAGTGAAATTAATTTAAATATATTCACATTTGAATACGTTTGAAATTAACCGTTTCTATCTAGGTTGTTGTCTATACGGCAAAAGATCTCTTTAGAACCCAAAGTTTTCGACAAGCTAAAGTTTTCAGAAGAAGGCAGATCTTAAAAATAAAAAACAACCTGTTAAAATGTATACTTTGCTCCATTCTTGTCGTTCCTAGTAATCAAACATGTGGTTAAGTTGATTGTCTATAAGAGGCACAATGACAATACTAAAATTTAAAGACCACAAAGTTCTTATGTACAGTTGCGAGCTTAAAAAATGCAACGCTGGGCCATATGATCTTTGAATGCATATATTTCCAATTAACGGTAACCAATTAATTTCTTCTTTTGGCTGTTTATTCTTTTATTTGAGAGTATACAAATTAACAACATTTTGTTTTAATTTCTATTGCATAGAGTTGAATATTTTGTATTTAATTATAAAAGGGAAAACTTTTGGGGAACAAAAAAAATGCAACGTAATTTATTAACAGTAAAAGTAAATTAATTATTGTTTTTCAAATAAAAGTTTCTTAAAGAATTTATGCAATACTGTTTTATATTAGAAACAGTTGTCTACTGATAGCAAAATAGCTTTAGAGGCTGGAACATCCATGCGTGAAATTGGACAACTCTTTAGTGTAGATAAAGCCACTGTTTGCTGTATCGTATCACGATTTCACTTGAGAAAAACAGTAGAAGAGCAAGTTGTGGTCGTCCTCGAAAAACAACCGCGCGCCAAAACTGTCAGATGTTAAAATTGGTCAAAACAAAAACCACGAAGGACGGCAGTTGACGTTCCTAGTTTTGCAAATGAATATATTGGTGCCTCTATTGGAGTTCACACTGCTAGACGACCGGCAAAAAACCACCAGAGTCGACAAAAGTAAGCGCATTGACTTTGGAAACGGTTTCAGCATTGGTCAAGTGAACAGTGTGCTCAGATCTTGTGGAGCGACAAAAGCAAATTTAATATATTTTGCTCAGATGGAATAAATTTCATCATGGAGAAGGATAAATTATGGTGTGGGGTAAAAAACGAGATGTTTAAAATTAAATCATTTATTATGTGCCATATATTTATAAATCGGTCCATTGATCAAAATCGAAAGAATTATAAACGTAAATTAATATTGCGATATACTTGGACAATACATGCTTCCCCATTTTCGGGAAAAACACGACAAGTTGCTTAGCTCGCAGCTTTCTATGAGACAATGATGTGCATGTTTTGGATTCGCCATCTTAAACCCATAGAAAATCTATGGGAGCTTGTTAATCGGGATGAAAATTACGTTTAATCTAAATAAATTGAAATCAATTTTGATGTCAGAATGGAACAAAATATTCCTTAACACCATCACATCATTGGTTGATTCTATGCCTTCCAGATTACAATGTGTAATAAAAAATAATGGATACGCCACAAAGTATTAGTTTAAGTGCAAATGTTATTTAATTTAAATACACAATTTGAAATACACGCAGTTGCATTTTATTACTTATACAACTAAGCAACAACAACTAAAATAATTAATGCTTTCTCTAAATCCATTTTTTAATATTTTTTGTTTTTAACGAAAATTATGCGTCTTTTTCTTTTTGACAGCTGAATAAATGATAGCCTTTTTACACTGAACAACATCTTTGTGAAACGCTTGGAAGATGTTGAAAACGTGAACATGAATTTACATTGGCAACATCTTTCATCTGTCATTTATTCAGCTGTCAAAGAAATAAAAGAAAAAAAGACACATTTTTTTTTTGTTAAAAATAAAAAATATTAAAATATGAATTTAGAGTAGTTGTTGCTTTGCAAGAACAAACGCGAATTTTAATGCAGTACATTGAAATATTGAAGGCCATTTGTTTCGTTTATTTTCTGCAATGTGACTTTGCTAGGGATGGCACAAAGAAAATTGATTTTTTGCCATTTTTTTAGTGATGACACTTAAAATAACGAAAGATGTAAGATGGAACAAAATGAGAAAGGATCATCTTTTGTAGATGTAGAATTTTTGGTCTGTATAATTCTTCTGGGAAGATGTTAACATCTTTCCAAATTGATAAAAGATGTAAGATGTAGGTCAGTGGAAAAAGCCTATAAAGATCATATTACCCAGTGTTGCAGTTCTTTTTTGCACGCAACTGTATATATAAAAAATATTAAGTTATACTTTGGCTCAAGTAATATTTTGAACAGTTTTGTTTTAATATAATCCGGAATCCGGGAAAAGATTTTATTGTTAAATTTTTTTCACAATTTATGTTTTTTTTTTTAACTTAAACTATTTTGCTTTCCAACCAAATTAATCAGTTATTCTACTAAATTTTATAAATTTATTTTCTACTAATTTGATACACATTTATTTTTTTATTTAGATAATTTACAGTTGGATACCCACAAGATCACAATTAATTGGTAAAGGTTCTCAACATGATGAAAATATCAAAGTTTTATCGACTTTTTTACCTGCCATGAGAAGCCATCTCGATCGTATTGATAATTTACTTAAAAAATATAATCTAGATGATGAAAGGAAAGTATAGTTAAAAGCTTTTAGAGGTTTATTTAAAGAGATTTTGTTTTGCATTTTCATTATAAATGTTTTTTCTTAATTTTATATTAAGCTAAGTATGTGATTTTAATAAAATTAGTTAAAAGGAAAATTTAAAATCCAACTTCATTTATTAATATTTATAAATTTTTCAGTTTTTGGCCAAATTATAGCAATACCAAATGCAAACTCTAAAGCCATAATAATAAATGTTGCCACCGTTATTATTGTAATTAAACCGGAAAATACTTGAGCAGATAATGATAAAAATATCAAAATTGGCATCTGCACAAAGGGGGATAATATTAAAAATGTACATAAATCTCCAGGCTAAAATATTAAAAATATTTATTTAAGTAATAGTTGTTCCAAAAAAACTATTATTAGTTGACTTACCCTACAATGCAAATTACCCTTATAGCCCATACGCAAACGATAAAATTCTACCAAAGAACCAATTAAGTAAGCTATTATCACACAGATGCCATGTAAATCATAAAGATTTGAAAGCTATTTTAAAAAGATCACATAGATAGAAGGAAAGCAAGTTGTTAATCTACTTCAAAGAAAAAAAATGGCAAACAATTAAAACTTACATAGTACAATATATAAAATCCATAGACAACATTCCATGATATTGATAAGTAAACATTGCAAAACATCAATATCTGCAACACCAAACTGGGTTTGTAGGGTACATCTGCCAAAAGATTTTAATTTATTTTTTACAACTCTTATGAAATATTTGTTTATTTAAACTAACCTTTGATTGCAGTATTCATGATTTAGTTAAAAGAATCTAACAATTACATATGACTTATTAAATTCCCTGGTTACTAATAGCAACACGACCACAACACTAAGGATAAGTGAAGAAGGAAATAAATAGTAGTTTCCTTTTGAAAAATTTTTAAGTCCATATGTTCTTATTAATCCCAGTGATGATAATGCCAATAGTAGTGTTTTCTATTCGGTTAATCGATTAAACGATTCCTCGATAAATCGCCCCTATTTCGGTTAATGTCATAACATTTAATTTAAAACTCAAATAATTATACGAACGGAATAATCGATAAAAATAGGTTGAATTAACCGGTTAAATTTTTTAAAATATGAATTTTTCTGTTTTTTCTTAAAACTTCCTCATTTTCTTTACTTTGGCAAGAAAATCGTAGAAAAAAACATTTAACTAAATTACAATCAAATTATTTTGAAATCGACTAAATCTAAGCAAATGTTATATAGGCTTCAGGAAATATGATAAGAGAATTTTTTTTTTTGTTTCAATTCCCTTTAAAAATAAATTTTAAATAATATAAACTTAAATTTTCATCTCGATCTCATCAGAAAGCTTAGCTTTAGCTAGAGCTAGAGTTTTATTCAAAATTCTATAAAAAATTTATAAAAATTAAAAAATAACACAAATTTTGATGAATTAGGAACTTCAGTTGTTTAGTCAAAAATATCTTAATTGCACAAACACAGAAAAATCGGTAAGGACTTGTCGAGAATATGCGTGATTTTTATATTCTTTCTAATAGATAACCTCTTTAACTCTAAAGCTTAAACCAGCACACCGTTTCTGTTTCTGAATCGAGAACTTTTCCCATTTTATACAAGGTGACTTAATAAAGGATGGTTCAACTATAATGCACGATGTTAACGTCATTTGACATTTCTTTGTTTCAGTGTTAGACAAATTTAATTATGGAGAGGTACACAATTGAGCAGCGCGTTAAGATTGTCGAAGCCTTATACGAAGATGGGCGTTCAAATCAAAATGCGTTTCTTGATTTTTTTTGGTCAGCATAATCGACCAAATGTGTCCACAATCGGAAGAATTATGCACAAATTTCAGCAAACCGGGTCTGTAGGAAATGTGAAAACACCTGTGCATGCTTTCCCAGTTCGTTCTGCGGAAAACATTTCGCGATAGTTTGACAGAAGAGCCGTCAATGATAACGGACTTCTTGTGGCCAGAAATTGAGGATATGGACCTGGACAATATGTGGTTCCAACAGAATGGTGCCACACAGCCAACGAAACAATGGCTCTTTTGCGCGAGAAATTTAATGGGCGTGTTATCTCACGTCGTGGCGATGTTAATTGGCCGCCACGATCATGTGATTTGACACCGTTGGACTTCTTTCTTTGGGGATATTTAAAAGAAAAAGTGTACGTCCACAGGCTACCCTGTGCCAAGAACAATTCAAGAGCTAAAGGATGAGATAATTCGGCACATTAGCGACATTGAACCTTAATTATGTCCCAGAGTCATTGAAAATATGGACTTTCGGATAGAGGTATGCCACCGGAACAGAAACGAGGTGCAGGTAAAGAAACTATTCATACCATATTTTTAAGAATTTTTTTTGAAGGCAGCTCTTGTTTTTGGGCATTTTTTTAATTCTGGATGGTGTCATATAAAGAAAATAAAAATCAATTTTATCGACAAAATGTCCCACTTCGGTAAAACACTAGGTGTGTTCGACGCACGTTACCGCAGGTGCTCGCGGGATCCCAATCTTACCAGAAAGCGTTTCTTGTAACAAAAATTGGGTAAATGAGAGCGTTCATGAGAGAGTAATTGTGTTTCTCATTTTACCAGAACTTACCCGTAAAAATTGTCAAATCATCAGCTGTTGCTAATAAATTAGCTGTTTTGCATTTTTGAAAAAAAAAATAAAGTTAAATAAAAATTTACTATAAAGAATTTTTCCTTCTTAATTATGAAAAATACACTTGGAAATGTAAATAGATATTTGCTATTTCAAATATATTTATTATTTAAGCTGTTTTTTAATATGAATAAATTTGACGTTTATTTTTGGGTATGAAATATGGTTTTGTGCGTTCGCAGTATTTTGGACATTTTTATGATTTTGTGAGATAATTTTTTGCTTACTCTCATTTTACCAGACTTAACCCAAAATTACCTCGTACAGACCTACTATTTTAACTAAGTTCTTAAGGGTTTACTTCCACTTAACACGTCTGACATTTTCTTTTTAAAGAGTCGTGAGATATCTCTAAAAAACCCGAAATTATAAGGCATGATTCTTTAAAAAATCTCAACACTTAAACTTAATATTTCAGCAAAAAGCAGCAAAAAGAATGATAGAAATACATTTATTTTGCATTAAACGATTAATCGCCAATTTTTCCGATTAATCCACCCGAATAACCGATTAATCAATTTTCGAATAACCGATTAACCGGCAGGGTCGAATAATTGGAAACACTTATCAATAGTGAAAAGGGCCGGCTGTTCAAAGAGCATCGAAGAAGCACAAAATTTGCAGTGTTGGTAAAACCAAAAATTTGCTGGTCTAAAAATAGATTTTCCTAAATAAAATTAAAAATAAGTTAATTTGTAATTTTTCTTTGGCCGCCAGCTTGTCACTTAAATGCTCTTTCCAACCCATTAAGCTAATGAGACATATAATACTTGAATGCTAAAAAAAGATAAAAATATATAGTGCAAAATTTGTAATTTTTTGGTCATGCCGGGATTTTAAATTAAACCTTGCCAGCGCTTGTTTTATTTTGATTATTAATTGATTCAAGCTAAAATTATTAAATGTGTGGAAAAAACCAGGCTGCTTCAAACCGTAATCTTTATTTTTATAGTGGCAATTTATATGAATATAATTTCTTATGGGGTTTTCTATCTTCAAAGACAGCTCCCAAAAATATATCAAGAAAATCTTGAGTAGTAAAATCTCCATCTCTCTCAAATACACTCGTGATAAAACTAAAATTAGAAGTTAATAAACATCAATAGTTCCGTTTGTTTACTAAATAATTTGTACACAAAATACTCCGTAGAAAGAAGAGATTAAATTGACAGTTCGATGTTGAGAGTTTGCAAATTATTAAGTGTGTTCCCGTACGTTACCGCGGGTTCCCAAATTTACCCTAAAGTGTTCCCGTACTCGAAAATTGGGTAAATGAGAGCGTTTATAAGAGTGTATTAATGGTTCTCTTTTTACCGAAAGTTACCCAGACTTTTTCTTTAGGTAAATTGTCAAAAGAACAGTTGATAAATAAAAACAGCTGTTTTATAATTGTAAAAAATAAAACTACGGAAGTAAAAGCAGATTTAATAAAAATTATTGCAAATTGAAATAAAAACGATATACAATAATAAAATAATAATAAATAATATTAAGCAAATAATAATTAATGTCAATGAGATCAGCGATGCTAATTTAGCCCTTTTCGTGTTACAACAAGCGGTTTTTTGCTTTCTAAACTGCAAATATTTCCTGTTTATAAAAAAGGGACAGATCGGCACCTTTTAATTTTTCATATCACTTTTTTTTTAAAAATTGTAAAACCCCTTTTTTACATAGGCACGAAATCTCGAGATTTTTATATACACCACTTTAAAAAAAACAATGAAAAACAAGCTCATAGACATTAAATTATGAGAAAAATATATTTATTATAAATAACTACATATGTGTGTTTTTTCAAAGAGGAAAATATCAAAATATATATATGTATTTAATATATTTTTTTGAGTCTTTTATTTGCCAACAAGAATTTTCAAGCAGAAAAATTATTAAATTTTGTAAATAAAAATATTTTACAACTTTGCTGTTTGCAAATGCAAAGCAACAAATATTTTGTAAAATGAATTAATGAAAATATCAGAAAACCTTTTAAAAAGTTTGTGCTCAATATTTTGCAACAAGAATAATTTATTTTTACATTTGCTTTTACAATCAGCTCTTTAACAAACTTTTAATGAAAGTTTTCTTTTTGAAGAGTGAATGTCTTACTCTCTGTAAGTTTGTTACTGAGAGATTCTTACTGGACTTGAATGAAAAAAGTAATTGAAAATAGATTTGTATAATAAAACTGTTGGAAAATCTATTTAAATTATTTTGTAACATAAAAAAAATACATAAATGCTGTATCAAAGATTTTAGAAGATAAAGAAAAAATATATGAATTGTGGCTGCAAAAAGTAAATTGAAATTTAATTTAAGCATAAAATTTATTAATTCACCTCAAATTATCCTTTAATCAGAACGTTTCCTGTTTTCAGGCACAATTTGTTAAAATAGGGTGGGGGATTACATAACCACTGCATGTATTAAATTTATTTTCATAATATTCATAAGAAAAAACAACAGGAAAATACAAATTCATTATATAAAAAAAGGGAAAAAATTTTACCCAGTAAAATTTTTCATTAATGCGGTAAACTTGCATTAAAGGCAGCTCTTAAACCAGATACTGAAATGAAAAAAGGATTCAGGTCAATAAAATATATTAAAATGTTTCTTCCCCCCACAAAATACTTACAATAGTTTTTTTTCTTCAAATAAACATGATCATTCAAAATGTTGGCCAAATATTGATGACAACAAATATAAGTAAATTCCATATCATCAATTTGAGAATTTGCAACAAAATCGCCATCAGCATAATCATCTGAACTATCCTCATCTAAATCGATGGCCAAAGGATTATTGCTTTCAATATACTTAACACAACTCAACCATTCACCGCTTAATATGGATACCAAACTTAAAAGCTAAAATATAAATTTTTAAAAATTTTTTGAAAAAAAAAAATAATAAAATTAATTTTTATAATTTATTTTACCTGTTCCACGCCTGTTTTAATATTATTAACACTATCGGTCAAAAAACAATGTTCACATACTGTACTTAAATAGGATTTATGTACCATTTCCATTTCCTTGAGATTAACACAATTGTTGATTTTTATATCCAACTGTTGGCCCATCGATTGCAGCACATGTGTCATTAAATGAAAGTGTACACTTTGTATGGCATACATCATCCAAAAGCGTAATTGTTCTAAGCGACGCATTATATAGTCAATCATTTCAAATCTGGCATATGGTATACGCCTTTTATGGCTGCGCGGAAATTGTAACTTTTCCAGTGTGGTAATACCCCATTTAACTTTTAATATAAAACAAAATACTTTGTTATATGATTTAATATCTTCGGCACTGATTATGTGAGTTAATTCGCGACTTAAATTATAGGTGACAACAAGTTCTTCAACAGCCTCTACAACTTTTGTGGTACGACATCTAAATACGGAATTTATTTCTATACAAAAGAGTGATGAAAGTTCTGGAAATTTGTTGCATATAATATCATCTAGTTGCATGGTTAAAAGTGAAGGGTTTGCCCATGTTTCACCAGATTCAATCTAGCAATAAGAGAAATAAGAATGTTTGATAATTCAATAAATCGATAAATTATTTTTATTAAAAAAAATATTGTATTCGATAGATCTGTATAATATTTTTTCTTTATAAAAATCTGCTAATCATAATACAATAATAAAATGCATATAGGGTGGTATGCATAAAAATTTCTTAATTTTCTGATAAGGTATACATTTGTTAAAGAAAAAATTTTCCCTATTAAACCTATAACAAAAAATGTTATGCATAATCGTGAAATAACAGTCTGTTAATTTTTCGTTTTATTCTGGCAACACTCTTAATTAATTTCTCTTTACTCTCAAATAAATTGTTAGTGATTCATCATTTAGTAAACGATTAACTCGACGAATAAAATTAGTTTATGTTCAGAACTTCACTCATCAAATAAAGTCTGTAATGGCAACTGAAAATTACGGGAAATTTTGCTAATTTGAGCCCAGCGGTATTTTTTGCTAATCTTAGCAACATATGTCTGCTGTAGTCTAGTACAATGAAATGGATAGAAAAAATTTCTACTAAATTTTAGTAAACTTTTTGTAAAGTGGAATTTAAAATCTGTGTGCTAAAATAAGTAAAAAAAATTACTAAATATTATTAATAATAGTACAAAACTTCAAAAAATTTTTTATCGAGCTTCAAAAAATATTTTGGCAAAATTAAAATCAAAGACTTAAAAATTATAAAAACAAAAAAAAATTGTCATTTTGTTTTAATTTGGTAATTACTGTTTTCAAAAATATTTTAGTAAGGTCAAATTGAAATTATTTTTAGGGCTGATTTTTAAGACTAAAAAAACTTTTTAGTGCTATTTTAAATGGATGTCCTATTTTTTGACATGAGTTGGTATCTTCACTTCCGATCTATTTTTTTTTATTCCATGTAACATTTTAAGGCAATTTAAGTTTGTAGGTGTAAGTTTTAATTAGAAAAAACATTTCATTCAATATCCACTTTTTTAAAATTAATAATTTTTTTTTTTGCTAATTTTAGCAAATCGGTTTTCATTAATTTGTAAAATTATAGCAACAAAAATTTGTAAATATTCTGTTAATTTTATAGCAAAAAGATTTGCCAAATAATATTTTTTTTTACTAAAAATAAGTACAAAAATAGTAAAGTTTCTACTAACTTTTTTTCTGAGTGTTGAAAAACATAAATCTTCATTGAATAAATTCGCGAAAAAAAACAATTATTTTTGTAAATCAGCGAGTTGATTGAATCTGATTTAATAAATTGATTTTATAAATCAAAATAATAAGTGATTAATCAATTTCATTTGAATCTTTTTTGATTCAATTGAATCAAATTTTTGCTCTAGTAGAGTGTTAATTTACTACTATAATAAAAATAAGGCAGGTTCGGAAGACATCCTAAGGGCCACAGGGTGACCCATTTTTATACGAACGAAATGGGGCGGGAAACGAAATTTGTATTATCGGAGTGTGTCATATAAACTGATATAAAAAAATATTCACCCTGTGGCTGTTTTATAAAAATTTCGTGAAATCCTCAGGGTTTAAAATTAAATTAATCGTGATTAAAAAAAAATTATTTTAATTCGCAAATAAATTCATATTTGAGAATCAAAATAATTCTTTCTTTGATTCGCGAATCAAATCAAAATTGTTTTGATTCTTTGATTTAAAATTTAATTATTTCGTTTGATTTATAAAAAGATTTTTAAATCAACTTGATTCTTCTATAAGATAAAGATTAAATTATGGTAGTAAATAATTCGTTAAAATTTAAATTAGATTTGAAAATTGATTTAAGGAATTATGTTTTTAAAGCTCAGTTTATGATAAAAAAAAACAATTTTTAAATATCACTGAGAAGTTTTTGTGGAAAAGTGATATCTAAAAGATACTTAATTACTACGAATAATGAAAGTATTCGAATGACGATTATGTTTTGATTAAATCAATATCACTAATCTGTATATTATATTTTTATTTATGTAGCAATTTGATTGCTACATAAATTGTGAACAAATTAGTAAATGAAGCAATTGCTGACGATTTTTGTAAACTTTTAGAAAAAAAATGCTAGATTCTACTTATTATTGGGTGTATGACACTTAAAAAAGTCAGTAAATAATTTCAAACACTGTTTTTATAGTTTGAAAATTGATTTTCCTTTTTCAAACTTTATTAATTGCCTACTTTAGGCTTAAACTAACTTTAACAGATTAAACATTTTTCGTTATTAAAAAAGTTATGTATACTGTTTTTTTTTGTCAAAATTAGCTTATAAACGTTTTATTGAATAGTTTAAAAACTTTATGCATTTCAGCCATAAAATTGTTTATCCTGCCAATAAATTGTTTTCTTAAAAATATGTATTATTTTTAAAATCTTTTTAAGGATATGTATCAATTTTTTTCTTTAAGAAATTATCGATATGTTGATTACTTTAAAATATCTTTGTATTGATAACAACGAAACATGACTTTTTTAAATACATTGAATATTAAATTTTAATTTACTTAGAACATCTTGTACGTGGAAATTTTATTTATTGAAAAAAAAGCCCTAATAGGCTTTCCCACTGACCTACATCTTTCATCAATTTGCAAAGATGTTAACATTTTCCCATAAGAATTCTACATCTGCAAAAGATGATTCTTTCTCATTTAGTTCCACTTTGCATCTTTCGTTATTTTAATAGGTTTTTACACTGAACAACATCTTTGTGAAACGTTTTCTACGTGAAACATGTATTTACATTGGCAAAATCTTTCATTTATTCAGCTGTCAAAAAAATTAAAGAAAGAAAAAGACGCATGATTTTTGTTAAAAATAAAAAATGGATTTAGAGAAAGCATTAATCATTGGAGTTGTTGTTGCTTCGCAAGAACAGTACATTAAAATATTAAAAGTCATTCTGGAAGATGATGATGAAGAAGAATTTTTGGTAGACATAAGAATGAAATTCTTACATGTGCCGCTCATTTTCCTTTTTTGAATAGTATTTTTTTTTTGTTTATTTTCTGCAATATCAGTTTGCTAGTGATGGCACAAAGAAAATCAATTTTTTTTTTGTCAGTTTTTTGAAAATCTTATTATCGAATCATTTTATTATAAAACATATTTTTTTTTTCGATACTTCAATATTTTGTTTTCTTGCAAAGTAATTCAAGTTTAAAATATTTTTGTTGTATATAAAAGTGCTATAATTTAAAATATTCTTTACTTCAAGCAAAATTTAAAACTCTTGAAATTTTAAAACGTGAGCTCTTAAAGGGTTTATAGCCTTTTTCCACTGATCTACATCTTACATCTTTTATCAATTTGCAAAGATGTTAACATCTCCCCATTTAAATTATACAGGCTAAAAATTCTACATATTTTTACATCTACAAAAGATGATCCATATAAACACAAAAAAAATTTAATCAACAAAGGAAAATGAGCCGCAGATGTAAGAATTTCATACATATGTCTACCAAAAATTCTTCTTCATCATCTTCTTCCAGAATGGCCTTTAATATTTCAATGCACAGCATTAAAATTCGGGTGTGTTCTTGCAAACCCGATTGTTCTTGCAATGATTAATGCTTTCTCTAAATCCATTTTTTATTTTTAACAAAAATTATGCGTCTTTTTCTTTTATTTTTTTGACAGATGAAAGATGTTGCCAAAGTAAACACTTGATTCACGTTTTTAACATCTTCCATTGTACCCTCTATTAGAATTGTACCCTCTGATTAAGCAAGACGTCACACAGTATAATTTCCCTCTTTTTATCTGTAGTTTGTTTTTGTACACAACTACAAAACGTATTTACAAGTGGAAAATTCTACTTTGTGCCGTCTTTTTGAATCAGTTATAGATTTACAAATCGTAGAAATTTGTGTAAATCTATCGGTAGCAAGATTTATCCATAAATAACATCTCAGCCGTTAAAAAATATTGATTTTGCTATAAATTTTTAAATGTTGTAATTATTAAAAAATTTAATTACCTGTTGAAATAATTTACTATAAAATTGATACATTAAATCGCTGGCTTCCATTAGTAAAACTTTACGTATATTTTGTAAATGTTTCAATATCATATATTCCTCACGATACAAACGCATAACAAAACAATTAGCAAATGCAATACGTATTTTCAATATATGCGTTAAGGAGTTTATTAAAACTTCTTCCAGTGGCAAACAGTTTTGAGATTTTTGTAAAAGATCATAAATAGTTCGGGCATTAATTTCTTTTGAATCCTCCTTATCTGCACGACTTTCGTTTGTAACATTTTCTGCTTGTTCATTAGTTAGATCTTCTTGACTGGTGGTATTTAAAGCAAATGCCATTAATAGAAAATTATCTTGAGTCGTTAAATTATTCAGAATACTCTCCTTTGGAGTTTTAGTAATATTCGTAGCAGTTTCATTATAAAAACCACTATCTTCGCTAACTGAAGCTTCATTTTCGTGACAAAATTGAGATTCTATTGCGGTTTCTTTTTCCACTTCATTTTGTAGCATTGTCACTTTTTTAACAAAATCTTCAATAAAAACTTGATATAATTTACCTTGCATTGCATCACAATTGTAGCGCAAATCTCCGATACGATTTATTTCGTATAGAAGATTTAGTGTACGTCCAGCTTCGAGTGAATGTTCTTGCATAAGTTGAAAGAGACTATTTTCCATAATCACTTTGCTAACATGTGATGATACAAAAAATGCTTTTCTCTTATTTTTACAATATTCACGCATACAAACTGTTTGATCGACATTACTGACTCTATGAGAAAGAAGTTACAATCTTTAATAACAAATTTGTTTTTTTTTTTTTGTTTTGAATAACTTGCCTTTCAACAATATATTCCTGTTGCCAATCATCTAAGCGTCCCTCTGTCCACCAAGTATCTATGATTTCACAAAAAACTTTTATCGATGCCAATAGCAATGACATAAATAGATTTGCATTTGTTATACTGCTTTCCACCTTATAACATTGCATTAAACTGGCCAATAAAAAGGCTGCCGATATATGAGAAGCATGTTGGCGCCAGTTCAATACAACTTGTTGATGACATTCATACAATGATTGCAAATGACGCAAAGATGGATTTAATGTTAAACGCATATTAATTAAAGTATTTATATCAAAATCTTGTTGTGATATTAAGCGTTTCTCATATGACAATAAATCTTGCCAAATCGGCATTAAATGTATATGTAAATTGGCCGCATAACATTCCAAAGTTCGAGGAGGCATACGATCTTCACAGCTGTAAATGGATTTATGAAACGATCTTAAAACATCCATCATTTGTATAAAGGGAAGAAAGTTTTCTTCCAAATATGAATCGAAGGAGGCCTTAAAACAGATATATAATAAATTATGTTATACATTAAAAATTTATATAGTCTGAAATATTTACCACTCCACATGATGGTATCGTAACATTTTGTTTCTTTATCAATTTATTATCTTCATTTACTTGAAATATGCTACATTTTTGTGGCGAATGAAACATCCATAGCAATTCTCGCATTATATGTTGTTCTGTTATGGTGGTGGGGATATTAAAACGTATCAAGTTATTTGAGGTTTCACTGAGAAATCGACTATAGTTAAGGGCAAAGTTTGCATCCGTATGTTGGCTTTCTATTACGGCATTGTAGTGTTCATTTTTATTTGTATTCCACCATGAATGCTGTATGGTATCTTGGAGTTTTTCTTTAGCATTACTGGGGTTGTATTTTTTAAAAGGTGTTGATTTTTCTGGTGGCTTAAGTTCACCAAAAATGGATTGATTAAATGAAGTTGAACTTTTTGTTTCTTTTATAGTTTGGTTTTCAGAAACGGTGTTTGAATCATTGTTGGCACTTAGGGGATCTTCAGTATCAGACCAATCCTAAGAAATTAATAATGAGATAAATAAATAGTACAGCATTTCAGAAATTATCATTTACTTTTTTTTATCGATATTTATTGTCCTAAAGCAAGTCAAGTAATATTAAAAACATATTTTCTTTAAAAAACTTACTGTCGATAATTATTTTTATATAAGCCTAATCGATAACAGGTTTTCCTAAGAATATACATTTACTTTTTAATAGGAAATCTTGTTACCGATACTTAGAAAACAACTTTTCTATACAAAACTATGTAATAACAAAATTCCAAATTCGCTCTCTCATTCATGGTTAGCGCCTCAATCATGATTGAACCAACATGTTTCTCTATACAAAATTTTGAAAACGAACCATCTTGGTTAATTTTAAATATAAGTGCGAACGACGAAAAATGTACTATCATCTCCAATTTTGATAACAAATTATCGCTAGTTTATCTGAACTAGCTGTCAAAAAAGATATTAAGCAAAAACAAAAAATTAATGTGTAGAAAAAATAAATAAAAACATTGAACAAATAAAAGGTGTATATTTAGATATATACACATATTTAAATAAAAATTAAAAGAAGAAAAAGTAAAACGTATTAAAATATAAACATGATTCAGAGAGTGAACCAAGTGGTGGTCATTGATAACAAGATATAAAAAAATCTTAATCGATGAAAGCATTTTTATTTATTACATATCGATAAATAGATATCTGTTAAAAAATTAAATAATCGATATATTGATGTCTGTTTCAGGAAATCTGTTACTGTAGTATGTAAATTTTGTTTAAAATCTTGTTATCCATATCGATTTCTTAAAAATTCAAAAACTCTTTTTAATACTTACACTTAATTCGGAATCGCTACTATAATTCGGCGGAATTGGTATAAAATCTTCTTTAAGAATATTTTTCCAATAAGCCTTTTCTTCATCCTCTTCTTTGGCATCTTCACAAGCAGCTGGTTTTATTTTTATTAGATGTTTATTTTTTTTTAAAGCTCCCGTTGGATTATATGCCAAAGCAAATAGAAAATCCAATAAAGACCAATGTACATCTACCTCATAATGATCCAAACATAAAGGATGATTTACTACCTCATCACATAAACGTCCCAGGTATTCAGCATAATCAGGCCAATTTTCAGCACGAAACCGTTCCTGTAAACCCTCAATTTTACGACGTACATCATGGCTGTTGGTACTTAAGTTGCGGTGATTTCGTATAATATTCCAACCAAAATGGACACAATGTTCCATGTTATCATCATCATTCTAAGAGTTGAAGGAAAACAAACCAATTATACAGATGTTTCACTTTTCTTGTTTTGTAATAATTACAGCTACAACTTACCTCAAAACCCGTTAGTTGTTTAACCAACTCTGGTATACATTCTTGTATAATATCAGTTCTTTGATCCTGAGCAGACATAATTTATTGGCATTAATATAAAAAACAAAATAAAACTAAAAAAATTAATTTGTTTACATTTGTTTATGCTTTTTGATAGAGTTGTTTCGTTCGTGAACGAACTAGTTCAATTCAACTAGTTGGTAGAAATACCTAGTACACTACTCAACGATCTTTTAGCTTTTTGTTCAGAGAAAATTTTATTTATTTTTAATTAATTTTTTGACATGTGCAAATAATATAATTTTGTCGCTATAAAATGCCGTTGAAAAAATGGTCGTATGAAAGAAATTATCAAGAGCATTTGAACTAAAAGAATGAACTAGTTAATTAAAAAATTATTTCATTCATTAAAAAATTATGTCATTCCCATACAATTTTTAATTTATTCAACAGTTTTTAATTTAAAATTAGAGGTAATTAGAGGTGAATTAATAAATTACATAAGTAATTTTAAAAGTTAATTCCTAATGTTAGCTTATGTCAAATTTATATGGAATTGGTATTAGAGAACTGGGGTTGTTGATAGTTTGCCGCACAAATACAGCTGTTTTTCGGTATTTTCTTGCAATCATTATTTTTGTTCTTATTATTCTTAATTATCTTCAACAGAGTAATTTGGGGTGTTTTTTACTGTATCTCTCGTAAGTAAATTTGCTTTTAGAAAAATTGTTTTTTTTTTTCAACAAGTTATCAAAGATCATTTGAATATTAAACTTAAAGAAAACGCATACCAAAACGAACTGGAATGCACAAGTCTAATAGTGCTTTCAAGTATAAACAGCATATAGGGTTGTATTTTTTTAAAGCAAAAAGTGATGCCTAGTCTGTAGAGGAAGAAAAACAGAAGCTTTTTTTCCCGCAAATAAAAAATCATTTCCTTTCGCGAAACTAAAGAAACTAAAAAATTAAATTGTTTTAAATCATGAGTGTATTTTTTCAAAGCATAAGTGTATAAAAATAGTTAATTGTCATTTCAAAATAAAGAAGAAAGTATCCACTTGGAGTGCTCCAACAGTCCTTGTCAGCTCCAACAGTTAAAATGGTTGTAAGTTATTAAATTATACTATCATTGTCAATTATTTCGTGAGAATATTATGTTTTGTATTGTATTGTATATCTATAACTGAAAGCTACAATTCCTACCTGCTTGGCTTTTCATTTGATTTTTGTACCCAACTAAAATTTAACCATTTATACTACTAGCTGTTTTCGTATATAGACTTCGCCGGAACTTAAAATAGAGCAGTTATCTTGTGTAACCTGCTGTAGGTTTATTTAAAAACGCAATAAGTACTTATACAACAATTTAATATTTACGAAGTTAACATTATACTTAGAAATTTTATAAATACTTAAATTCATATAGAATATTTATATAAAAATCGAAAAACAAAAACATTGCCTTTTACACGTAAACGAAAGAAGCATAGAGTAATTAAAATTTAATTTAGAGAGAAATTGTTGCTTCTTTCAAGGTCACGTCGCTCTTCAATACGAACTATTATAACGGGCTTTTACTGTAAAAAACCTAAAAATTTTTCATATTGAATTTGGTGAAAAGTGGCTATCTAATAAAATGCATACCCTGTAAGGGAGGTCTCGTGAGGTGGACGATCTTAATGAACTTGCAAGAAAGGTTTGCGGATAGAGTATTCAAAAACCGAAACCGAAAACCGGTCAACCGGTTTCTTTATTTTTAAAAACCGATCGATTTCGAATATTTTGTAAATTCGAAGAAAACCGAAAACCGGTCTTTTTTATTCGGTTAACCGGTTTTTTTAATTATATCACCAACTGGGTTACTTGGTCTCTTTTATTTTTTCCGAACACTTTTATAATCGTTTGTTTGGTTATGAAGATTTAGATGTAAGTCTGATAGATTCCGATGAAGACTTAACTGTGGATATTACAAATTCAAATAGTTTAATTTCTTATCTATATAACACAAAGAGCATTCAAAATCCTCAAAAAGAGACTGTACAAAATCATTCATCATTATATGTGACCTTCTCCGAGAAAAGGGACCTAGTGTGTGAAAGTGAAGTTTTGGGAAAAACGCATTTAAAGTTTTATGACGCATTATCACTGTGAACACACCTTCAGTTGGGAGATGCGATTTGGTATGGTTAGTTATGATTGGGTGCCGACTTTGGTGACGTCTTGCCTATGTGGTGACGTATTTTTTTTCGCTTTTAGAGTGACAATTTAAAAACAATTTAAAATCAAAAAAAGTAAAATTTTAATGTTTTTTCCATTTTTATCGATTTTCCCAAGTTCGTTTTGTACGTTTTTATGGGGTAAATAAATTTTTATCAGAAATCTAACTCATTTCATCTTATTTTACACCCTTTTAGGTACCAGAATCCACTCTTAAGTCCAAACCCGTTTTTTGACACATTAGGTCTCTTTTCTCGGAGAAGGTCACATATGATGATTTCATATATCTTGATAAATGCGACGAAAGAACTGAAAAGTTGGACAATTTATATAATTGTCTTTTGACTATTTGTCCAACATCTACTATTAGTGAAAGAGTATTTTCCACTTCTAGCTTTATTAAATTTCTGTTTTTTAACAAATTATATAAGCTTTTTATTCAAATTAAAAAAACCGAAAAAAACCGGTTGACCGGTTTTTTCTGCAAAAACCGAAACCGAAACCGGCTTTTTTAAAATTCGATTTTTCGAAGAAAACCGAAACCGGTTTTTTGAATACTCTATTTGCTTCCAAAGTAGAAAAATACAAACGACATATGTTCGGCCCAGTGTTTCAGACGTTAGTATATGCGCTGGCAATTCCCTGGATTTTCAACTTTTACTGTACTGACTGTTGCAGTTTTTTGACATCGTTGGCGCAACCTTGGGATTCTATTTTTTCTCCAATACTTTACTGGACTTTGAGTATACATGCCAAATTTTAAATGAATTTCTTTGTAATTATATATGAAACCAATATCAATGTCTCTCTTTAAGGTTTAACAACACCGAAAAAGCAATAATTTTTAACAATTTTTTCAAAGTTTGGATCGTACAAGAAAATGGATATGATGATAAGACTTTAATATTTAAAAAATTAATTGCCATTAAATATTGGAAAAAGAAAAAAAATTATACTCTTCAAATATATAAAGAGGGTATACATATATCAGGTTCTCTTTCTGTTTGTAACGCATTAAAATATAGGTAGATCCTCTAAAACCGTGGTTCTCATTAACTTTTTCTTCACGGACCCTTTGTTTTTATATTTAAAAAAATATATTCAAATCGGAAAATTTTTAGAAAAAAATAGTATGAGAACATACATTACAGAACTTAAGAGATTTACCAGACAAAATTTTTTGAAAAATCTTTCAATTAAACTACCCTAGAAAAACTTAAAAGCTCTAGGAATTTGAGAGATTTTCTATAAAAAAAAGGCTTCGATGAATCTGTGATTTTTCAATAGAAAAAATTAATTCTTATTCATTATTTTTTGGATTTTTAAATAGAATTATGGCAATTGACATTGGGAGATTATTCATTATTACCATTTTATTTTTGAAGAATTTTTCTCGAACCCCTTTGGATGCAGCTATGGGATAACAGGGGTCGCGCCCCCCACCCCTGTGACGGTTACCCGTACATAGACCTTGAAAAAGATAAATCTTAATTGAATTAATTCGTGAAAAAAATAATTATTTTTGTAAATCAGCGAGTAAATTCAATATTTTATATGTAAATCAATTTATTAAATCAGATTTAAAATTATAGTTGATTAATCAATTTCATTTGAATCTTTTTTGATTCAATATTGAATCAAAAATCTTTTTTAATTCGCGAAAAAGATTCATTTGATTACGAATTAAAACAAAATAAAAAAACATTAAAATTGACTTGCAAATCTCGCAATTTTATAAAATTACCATTTTTTAAAATTACCGGTATCTCGAAAAATAAGCGACATAGGGCAAAACGGATAAAATTTTTGCTCTGGTGGAGTATTAATATTAATATACTGCGATAATAAAAATAGGCCAGGTACGGAAGATATCCCGAGGGTGACCCATTTTTATACAAACTAAATGGAACGGGAAACGAAATTTGTATTATCGGAGTGTGTTAATTTATATTATCATAAAAATAGATTTAAATTTAAATTAATCGTGATTTAAAAAGAATTATTTTTATTATTCTTTGATTTAAAATTAAATTATTTCGTTTGATTTATAAAAAGAATTATTTAAATCAACTTTATTCTTCTAATAAGAAAAAGATTGAATTATGGTAGTAAATAATTCAATCAGAAAAATCAATTCGCGATATAATTCGTCAAAATTTAAATCAGATTTAAAAACTGATTTAAGAAATTATGTTTTTAAAGGTCTGCCCGTACATGATCGACGATGAAAAAATATAATGCGGTTCATTAAAGTTCTGAAATTTGCATAAATTGTGGACCTGCAAGTAGATTCAAACTATTTGAAAAATATATATATTTTTTAAAATAAAGTTCCACATTTCGGAAGCTTTTTTTTGACTTCAGATTCGCATTTATGATTCCAAAATATTTTTAAAAAGTTCTATTAGAAGTTACAAACTAAATAATAATTTTTTTTATAGTGCTGCAATAAAAGAACTTTTGAGAAACAAGGTTTCTGCACAGACTTATAATAAAACTTTTTCATAGTCAAAGCCTTCTAAGTACGAATCTGAAGTTAAAATATCTCTGTCAAATCAATCTTCGGGAATGTAGCGATTTCTTTTTTTTTAATATTTGATTCAAAATTTTAAACTATTTTTCAAATATTTGAATGGATTTGCAACTTTTAGTTCTCGACTTATTCAGGACAATTCCAAAACCTACAATTTTCAAGATCCTAACGGGGTCCTTAAAATAACCTTAAATATTTCCCGACATGATTGCACACAAATGAAACATATTTGGTTAGAATATTGTTCTACCTTAAGTCCTTTCAAAGGCAATTTAGAGTACAAGTTTTTTGAGCTAAATTATTTGAAAACCTAAACTAAATTTGTTGTCAATTTTTGAAAACTAAAAATGTTCAAGGTCTATTTTATACAAAATTATTTATTTTTCATCCAATATTTCGCTATCTCAATGGATAGCTTCTTCAGGGAAGAAGAAGAAGCTATCCATTGAGATAGCAAAATAAATATTTTTGTATAAAATAGACCTTGAGCTTGAATACTTATTACCTGGTATTTGTATTAAAAAGGTCGAAGAAATTGAACTGAATAATTTATCTCAAATTAATTTATTATTGTTTTCTTACATACTTCTTGTGAAAAAAGTTGCAAATTTTTAAAATTCTTGATCATGAACTAAATGTAATATCAAAATGGGATTCCGCATACTTCAGGCAAAATTTTTAAAAGCCCGCACGCAGTCTAAATGTATGAAAACATAGAAAGTTAAATAAATTAACATTTTTGTATTTTTAAATACAAAAATTATAAAAACAAATTAAACATAATTGTATTACAGATCTTTTAGTATTTCTTCGCAATTTTTACCTACTAAATACTTTTCCCTGGTTCAGGGGCTAAAAAAAGAAAGGCCCACAACTTAGAGAAACGATGTGACGTAACTTTCTTGATTTGGGACACCAAAATTCTTATTAGAAGTTGTGTAATTATAAAAATGATGGTAGTGATCATGTTCATGATCATAATTTTAGGTTTTTCAGAACATATAGAAATATAATCTTTAATTGCTTAACGTAAACTATTTTATAAATTATTTACTAATCCCAATTATTCTGTGGTTTTACTAAACATAAACAGACATACAAATGTCAACACCAACACATGTACTTTTTCGAATGTCCAGACAGTATGGCACCGTATTGTCTGCTAGAAGATCAACAGTTTTTGTAACGAAAAGGATCATTTTACCAAAACAGATGGAAGTGTTTAAGTATGTTTGTGTGGGTATTGTTGATATTCAAAAGTATACTCTTCAGAAATAGAAAAAAAAAACAACACATGCTGAGTATAATTTTGGATACTTTAACTCTAGTATATACAAGGTGACACAAAATGTATCACCCTATTGGTAGCTACTATGCATTTTGTAAATAACGGCAACTGTCAGTCTGGTTTTAATATTTGTGAAGTAAATAAATACAGAATACACGCCGACATGTCACGGGATGTTATAATCCTTAAGAATAATAATGAGCGAAAAGGCCCATTTTCATCTAAACGGATACGTAAAGAAACACAATTTACGCTTCTGGGGCACTGAGAATCCACGTATCCTTCACGAAGTGTCATTACATTCACTCAAAGTCAATGCATAGTCCCCATTTTTTCGAGGACGCCTTGGATAACACGGTAACTGTGACTAATGAGCGATACAAAACCATGATCAACAAGTTTTTTTTGCCACAAATTGATAAATTGTGACTAGAGGACATGTGGTTAAAACAGGACGGCGCAACTGCACACACAGCTCGCGTAACAATATAAATTTTTAAGTATTCGTTTCCGGGTCGCCGAATGTTTCGTTTTGGCGATTGCAGTGATCTGCTAGATCGCGCTATTTAACTGCTGCGGACTGTTTTCTTTGGGGTTTTTTAAAGTCACGAGTCTATGTGAACAAGCCATAGATACTGGAAGCTCTCAAATAGAATATCCGACAAGGGTGCGAGAACTTATCGCTTGTAGTTCCCTCAAGAAATGGTGGCGCCTACTTGGCCGATATGATCTTTTAAAATTAATGAAAAAAAAAAAAAACTTAAGAGTACATAGGCATTAACAAAATATGTAAATAATGTCGTTTAATTTTAAAGAAATAGCAAAACAACTTCCGGTGAACATTTTTGGGTCACCCTGTACATTTCGTATTCGTTTGATGTTAGTAACTATTTTGTATTTGTTCAAGTCTATACTCCAATTACATTGAGATCCTTTTTTTTTTTGACTTCAAGCAGGCATAAAAGTAACTCCAATTATAATAATTATCAAGCATAAACTTATTAATATTTTCAAATTTGTTATTTTCTAAGTGATGGAAGGATCATCTAAACTGTTAAAGAAAGAAAGAAAATTTGTTCATCTAATTTTATGCATTTTTAAAGATCATATTACACACCCCACCGTAGAGTACAAGCAATACATATGATACCATAGATCCTCTTGATCTCAAATAGAAAAAAATGAAAACAAAATGTAAATAATGCATTCAGACACTAAAAGGCTGCAAAAAAAGAAAATTTGTTGTGTAGAGATTATGCAGCAGTCAGATAAAGTGTCCGAAGGCAGTCCTAGCAGGCAGACAGTATGTCTTCTTGTACAAGTACATATACGAAATACTGGAAAAGGTTGAACATTTTTCTTGGAAATTTCTTTAAAATACTTGGAAAACATTTGGTATTGATTGTTTAATTATTGTTGATGTTTGCATTTGTTTCTATAGATTTGACTGGCATGTGTTTTATTTAAAGATCGATTTTACTTTATGAAATATTGATATTTAAATTTTAATGGATTTTTATTTTCTTTATAAAATGAAGTGTTTACATTTCATAGTTGAAGCTAATTTTTGTTAATTGAAAAAAAAAAACATTGCTAAAATAAAAAAAAATTCAAGGATCCCAACAAGACTTTTTTAAGAAGTTGTACATATTCTTAAACTGGTTTTCCGAATTTGAATATACGAGGAAAAGTTAATAAGTCTTTACAAAAACATAGAAAAAACACATTTTATGGGTTGATTCTTTTTTATTTTTCAAGTTTGTTTCCGTTTATCTGTTATCCAGTGATTTTCCAGTTTTTTAAGCCTTACGCAAAGCAAGATTTTGGAAAGTCCTCAAAACAGGTTTCTGTTGCAGAGTTGACCTTCTCATTCGACTAGAATCAGGTAAATGTCGCTGGGAGTCAAATCTGGAGAACAATTCGAACCCCAACTCGTATGTTTTTGCTTTGGAAACTGAACAAGAGTGCACCCGAGCAATTTCTTGATAGAAGATCACTTTTTTTGAATAAGTGGGGGAATTTTTTTTTCTTGATTTCTTAACTTAATTTGCCTCAGTAATAATAAATACCCTCCATTTATTGTTTTTCACATTTCCAAGTAGTCAATATGGATAGTTCTATACACATCCCAAAAACAGTTGCCATAATCTTACCATCAGATTTCACTGTAAATATTATTGCTTTTACTCTTGTTTCATTTCTCGTGCACAGTGGTGAATTCATGATTCACCAACAGTTATGTATTGGCGAAGAAATTTATCAGGATCGCAAAGGAAAAGCCCTAAACCAGCCACATGTTTTATTTATGTTCAATTGTGTTTAAACGCGGCACCCATCTTGGCAATAGCGTTTTCATAACCAATTTTTAGTGCAGAACTGAAATCACTCAATCTTGTGATGTGCCCGTGGCCTCGACTAGTTCACGCACTTTAACTCGTCGGTCACTCAAAACTATATATTTTCGAAGTAACTGCCTCAACTGAACGCACTGTAGATAATCTTAAAAAATTTGCATGCAGATGTGCCATGGCCTTCGTCTCACTCATCTTTAATTTTTCTAGGTTTTTTGCTTTTCAAGTAAGAGTGTTTGATGACAGCACGAATTTTTTTTTTTTCATTTTCAAAATAGCAAAAGTTGAGTAAAACAATCGATTGTTAAAATAATGAATGACATCTTTTCCTAAAAATATTTCAGTCGTCTTCTGAGACTTGATAATTTGACTACAAACGGATAAAACCTACTAGACTAGAGTTCGCTAAAAACCGAAAGATTTGAAAACCGCGGTGTCGGTTTTAAAAAATTCGAAAAATAATCAAATTTTTCGTTTTTTTTTTGCTAATACATGGTCGAAAAAAAATTAACCAGGTTTTGTTTTGGTGTTTCTCTAAATGAAATAGGATAATTTATTTATTTGGAAGATTAAGTGAAGATTATATCGGCCAAGTTAATGAGCATTTATGCTCTTTTTACTGCATTTTCCATCGTTCTGACAGCTTTCAGAGTCTGAAGCTAATTCACATAGACCTGTGACCTCGAAAATCTCCAAAGAAAAAAGTCTGGAGTGGTTAAATTGGGTAATCTTGCTTGCCACTGCAAATCGCCAAAAACGAAACAGTAGAATTATAAAAATCCTGGAATTTAAACTAAAAAATTCCGAGATTTGGGACTCATTTTTATTAAAAAGTCCCGCGATTTCGGGATTGGCTTTCCTAGTTTTGAGCGGACATCACACTGAATTGTCATGCCCAGAACATCAAGAGCATCCGATTCCTCAATATTGATACCACCCACATTAACAAATTTAACAAATTAACTCCTTACAAAATTACGACTTTTTAATTTAACCCTGTAATGCCCAAGGCCGCTAAAAAGCGGTCTTCGGTTATTCTGAACTACAAGAAAATTTGTCACGTTTAAATATGTAACTCTGATATTTAACATTATGTGACTCTCCTAAATATAACACAATTTCATACTTCGATGTGACAACTTTTCAAATAGTTACGAAATACACCCATAAGTATTTTTTTAATTAAATAACAATATTTTATTAAAGAAATTGTGTTACATGGATAGAAAACATAATTAACTATTTTCTTGGCCTTCAAGTATTTTTCTACAATTTGCGACTTTAAAGCAAGAAGGCTGTAAAGTCAAACATTTGTAAATTTGGAAAAAATAAATTTTTAAAACAGAAAAAAATATTAAAAAAATCGTCAAAAATATATTTACATTCTGGTAAATATTATTGATAATAGCAAATCTTGTCTGGGGTGGCAACTTGTAAAATGAGTTATTATTTTTGTTAAAGGACACACAGGCACGTTTTAGAAATATCTCACTAACTCCAAAACTAGCTAAGAGATTTTTTTTTTAAATTAAGCACAGCTGATATGTTCGGAGTTAGTAGTAAGCAAATTTAATTTTGTCAAAATTAATTAATGTTTAGTCTCAATCTCGCTCAATTTCGCAATTACCAGAAAGCGACAATCGCCATAACTTTTCAAATATCAAAACTAGATCACAAATTTTTGGTACATAATTTTATTTTATTAAAACTGTTATTTATAGCAAAAACTGATGTTATTTAATTATTGAATTTCTTGATTAGTCTTCAACCTATATTGTGCTATATCGCCTAAAAAAAGCGATAAATCAAAAATGTATTATTTTTGCCATAGTTAGTGTTCAATTCCAAATGCAAAGTGTAAATATTATCAATATCAGGAGAAAGAGCATTAGAGGGTTCACTCAAATTTTACCATTCCAAATATTTTTTCAAGTAGTTAGATTGATTACAACCCAGCAAAACCATGGTATCAACTACTTACCAGCCGATTTACTCGCCTTATTACTTTTATTAGCGATGTCCAACAAGTAATGGGTACTCATTATATGTTGGCTGTTCGCAAGCGAGAGGGTAATGACCACCCATTACATTGTGTTTTTGTAAGTGAGAAGGTAATGACCACTGATTACTTTTGGGACACCGCGAACAAAAGTAATTAAGCGAGTAAATAGGCTGGTAAGTAGTTGAAACCCTGCTTTTGCTGGGAATCACTTACATTTTTTTTTTAAATATCGGAAAGCAGTTTTGAAGCTGCAGAAGTTTTTATGGGTTTGGAATAAACCGAAAATTTTTTAACCGATTTTTTCAGCTCTGTACTTTTTCATTGTAAATATATGCTCTCTCGTAGCTTTTTGATACTCTCTGGAAGAGTGCATAAAACACTTGCAAAATTAATTTTCGCAATTTAATCGCATAAAAAGTCATATTTTCAATATATTAAGCTAATTTTGCTCTGCAGGAAACAGGAGGTGAAGGAAAATTCACCATAATTTTTTTCTCGATATAGATTCTAAAAATTGCATTTTGAAAACGAGCCCTAGTATTTACTATATTCTACATAAAACGTAAGTCAAAATTCTAAACGGTACGGTGAGTTTTCAGATTTTTTTATTTGCAGACTAAGACCTGCTAATTTATCTTCGAATAACCAAAGCTTAACGCTTAACTATAGTTAAGGATGTCAAATTTATATGAAAATATCTGTGGTTAACGTTTCGCCTTTAGGCTTTCAAATTAAAGAATAAAAAAAATTGTTGACAGTTATACAAATGAAATGAAATAAAGGAAAAGTCATTACTTATATAAAAAATCATTTTCTCATTGATTAGATAAAAATTTGTTCATGGTATTTCGAAAAGTTGCGCAGCATGAGCTTACTTTTGATTTGAAGAGCTTATAGTAAACGTGTGCCAACGTTGCGCAAGCAGTATTTTGTAGCCAATACACGCGTGCTATTATGTAGTAACTAACAAACTTTTTTTGAGTGTAGCTCTCTCAATAAAATAAAGAAATAACAAAAATCCAGCGGTTTTTTACAATTTGTTTAATATTAAAAAATTCTTAATTTTTATTTTTTTTATCGTTTTAAACTTATACATATTAACAATTAAATTATCACATTCATAATATATTATTTACAAAACCTTAGTGTTGGAAAAACTAATTGAAGCCCATTATCGAGTCAATAGAAAAACTAAGTTTTGGTTTTTTACTAATTGGTGTTTGTAATTTTACACCGCTGTCAACATGAGCCGGTTCTAAACGTACAGCTTCCAATGCACTGGTTGTATGATTGTTTAAAGTCTTATCGTTACTGGATAATTGATGAGAATTTCTTAAAGCTGGTATTGAGTCATACTCATAAAAGGCAGAATGTGAAATGTGTCCGGCTGCAGCAACATTTAATAAAGTAACATCGCTGACTTGATTAAGTTCAGGATCGGCGAAAGCTCTACGTTTACGTATACGTTCTACCAATGGAGAATTCCAGGCGGAACAATGTTGATTATATTCTAAATGAAAATAAAATATAGAAATGAAGATAAATAAATTAATAAAATGCTGGCGATGAAACAAATTTGCAATCCGGTTTTAAAAAAAATTTAAGGTGCAGACACTAGGGAATTTCAAACGTTGCAAATGAATTTATTTATTGTAAATTTCACAGCTTGTGCATATTAAAAAAACTAAAAACCAGATACAATTAAAATTTTTGTTCAGTCAATTAAAAATTTAACTGAATTTGAACCAATTACAGAATTTGTTTAAACAATTAAACTTTTTAGAAAGATTTTTTTCAAATAAAGTTTTTATTATATTACTTTAAAATTTAATTAAAGGTTTTTAACAATTTTAATTAAAATTTTAATAACATCAATTGAAAAAGTTAATTGAAATTTTTAAAAATTTTTGCTTAAGGCATTTTACACTGCCGTTGCTTTTAAGTAGAGCGCCTACCCGTTCATACCAAAAGACCGGCTAGACCGAAAACCATAACCAAAAAAGACCGTGACATATTTATATGAAAATTCAATTTATAGTAGTTTTTTTGTATTAGAAAACAATAGTTATAAAGAGTGGTAAAATTTTAAGGGCCGATGTTGAATGTGAACCACACCTAAACGTCAAGTTTTTTTCTGCATTTCATTTAACAGTTCTCAATTTCAGACTAACTCAATTTGAACCATGGAAAGATACACAATCGAGCAAAGCAGGCTTATTATGAAAATGGTGAACGCCCATTTCGTGCACTTCGTGATTTTTTTTGGTCAGCATAATCAACCAAATGTGTCCACAATTGGGAAAATTGTGGCCAGATTTCAGCAAACCGGGTCTGTGAAAACATCTGTGCATGCTCGCCCAGTTCGTTCTGCGGAAAACATTGCTTTTGTTCGCGTTAGTGTGTCATGAGGTCGGCCAAGCATTTACTGTAAATGGTGTTCGCTATTTTTTGCGCGACAAATTCAATGGCCGTGTTATCTCACGTAGTGGCGATGTCAATTGGCCGCCAAAATTATGTGATTTGACACCGTTGGACTTCTTTCTTTGGGGTTATTTAAAAGAAAATGTGTACGTCGATAAGCCAGCAACAATTCAAGAGCTAAAGGATGAGATACTTCGGCACATTAACGGCATAGAACCTCTATTATGCTTCAGCGTGCCGCCGAGGTCGCGGCGCCCATTTTGTTGCATACATAACTGAACCATACCATATTATCATAATAAAAATAAATGACAATAATTTCCTAAATAATTTGTGTTTTATTCAAAATCAACATCGGCCCTTAAAATTTAACCACCCTTTATAAAACAATACATTTATGTGATTTTTTAAAAAAGTGTTTTTTCAAAAAGGTACTATAATAATAAAAATTATAAATAATTTTTAATAAAAAAGTACTTATTTTTACAAAAAGTACTTTTTTAAAATTTAATTTTTTGGAAGGTTCTTTTATTTTCGATTTTTTTTTTTTTGAAAAATTGCTTTAATTTTTGGATAAATAAAATTGAAGTGTTTTTTTTTGAATAAATGTTCTATTTTTAAAAAAAGTACGCAGGTCTAATTTTTACAGGCAGATCGGTCTACCTGCTCAAAAATATTTTTACGGACTCTCCAACACGTACGACTACTGTACATTTACGGTCCGAAAATACGTATCCATCAAAGCTTGTACGTAATCGGAACATGTTAATGTTCCGTATAATTGAATTTTTCGAAAACAATACGTTTTGACTCCGTTTTGGCATATCCGTTTCTGTACCGTCAAATACGGACCACCGTTTTTCATCAGTTCTTCTTCCGTTGCTTTTGGATATGAAAAACGAATACTTAAATATCCATGAGGTAAATATTTATGAAGTTTAAAACAAGTTTTATAATGATGTGTACAAATTTATGCCGATTTGCAAATAAAAATATTGCCTGACTGTTTATAATGAATTTTGTGAAAAAATTTGTAAATTTGTATTGTGTGCTACACATTTAAAACTAAATATTTTTGTTTTATTTTTTCATGATTTTAAATGGATCACAACCGCAGTGATTGATGGATGCTAATTGTGCTGGAGATAAATAAGGTATTTGTTTGTTATTTTGTTTGGTATTTGTTGTATTTAGTTTTAAAATGTTTTGTTATTTTTTTTAAATATCTTTGTAAATAAATTTAAAGAAAAAAATAAAATTAAATTGCTATTAAAAATCAAAAAATAGGCATTTACATAAATCCGTTTTTTTGTTGAAAAAATGGTACGAATACGGATCCGTAAACGATCCGTCATTGACGGACTTTCAATGTAGAACTCCGTTCTTCTTCCGATATATCGGCCTGAAACGAACAACTTCGTTTTTCATCCAATATATCGGTCCGTCATTGACGGTATCTCAACGGATTCGAATAAGTGTTGATGTTCCTTAAAATCCGTTTTCTGGCCCGTATACCGATTCTGAAAATAGTACGCAAACGGAGTTGGATTCCGTTTATAACGGACTGAAAACGGTACGTAAACGGAACGTATTGCTTGTTGGTTGGTCTAATTCAGAATTTTTTTAATTGTTGTACAAGCTATCACAAATTCATTAGTTTCTTTTTGTATTATAAAGATAACCTAAGGTTTTGTAATGCAGTTAAATTAAAAAAAATTACTTACTTTCCATGGCAGCTGTTGCATATAAAGTCGACTGTTGCACATGTCTTAAACGTTGCTTATAAATCTTTTTCTGGGCAATTAAAACCTGCTGCGTACGCTTTAAAACTGCGGACGATTGTTGTGCTGAACAATAATTTTGTATAGATAAAGAATCATCGGAATTTGTTTCATAAGGTTCTTCCATAGTCTGTTGACGTCTTAAAGCCACCTGAGCAGCCATAACCCGTTGACGATCAACTACAAGTTGACAATTTGGACAACAACATTCACGCCAACGGCAAAGTTTTTTGTGTCCTTTAACACAGGATATAACACCGTGATTACGACATCTAGCACATTTGGGTGTACGCAACATGCGCCGTTCCTTTAAACTCATCGACGGTGAGGAGGAGGAGGAGGAGGAGGCAGAAGAATTTGTTGTTGCCATTTCATCGGAGGAATAAGAAGTATTTGATAAGGATAATTCCAAATTGTTATATAACATTATTTATTTTTTTACACTTTTTTTAATGTGATTTTCAAATATTTAATTTCTTAAGAAATTTAGTTGTGGTCTCTTGCAAAGTATTTTTTAAACTGATTTTTCTCTGCCACTTGAATATCCTCTTATACAAATTTTTAAATATTTTTATAAGGATAAAAACTACACACACAGAAATCAAATTCATTTGGAAAATTTCCACACTTGACTTGAGATACTCGTACTAAATTAATTTCAATATTACTGATGCCTGCAGTGTAAAATCTTGAGTGGTCTTCTGGCTGTCTACCAACATATTGAATATTTTACACTTTCATACGAATCTCACATTAGTGTCGTCGTAATGTCTGGTTGCGCAGGGTGTTAATGTTCTCCAACTTATTTCTGATTGGTGGAAAATCTGAAAATTATAAATAAATCACCAATAGTAGAATTAAACAAAATTTCACATTCTCTGTTAATAATTAGCAGGGCAGCGATTATAATGCATAAGAAAATATTGAAATTATACAGTAAAAATGCACTAAAGACAAAAGTAAATAGCAAAACTTAAAGAAATATGCACATTAAATTTACGGTTTTAAAAAATCTAATTTGTAACTACAGAGAATTGATTTAAAAATGTGACAACTTGATGTTTATCTTTTTTGTATAGTGCTATTTAAATCTTAATTTTATTTATAAAAATATAAAATGTTAAATATGCAAAAATGTACAATCTAAAAGAATATGCACTTTATAACAAAATATGCCACAGCAAATCAATGACACTTTATTACAAATTCTTAAATTCTAAAAAATATTTAGTAAATTTCGTTTTTGGAGTATTGACTACAAACATGTATTTGCATGAAAGTCGCTGCCCTGTTAACTTGCATTTGTTTATACATATATTCTAAATTTGTTTTAGAGATTTATTTTTTGGTTTAAACAGTTTTATCTTTTTATATTTTATTAGTTAATTTCTTTTTTAATTAAATAATAATATATTAGGTATCAACAATATATATAATTTTTTTTTCGTTTATTTTGAGGGAATTAACAATATAATTTAAGTATCATTTTGTATAATTAAATAATTAATATATTGTATTTAGATTGGCAAACAAAATTGTTTATTTTAATATCTTATTGTTGAACATTTGCATATTGCATCTGAGTTCACAGGAAAAATAAAAATCGAGCTTTAATTAAAATATTTGTTTATTCAATTAAAAAATTTATTGAATTTGGAAAAATTGAATTACATTTTTTTTTTTTGCAAAAATTGCCTTCTAGCAATTGCTAAATTTTCAAAATATACATTACCCACTTGCCAATCTGTATCGGTTAACAAAATTAATCAAAACTTTTGATTACATTTTCCGGCGCTATTGAAGTTTGCAGTTATAGAAATATGACACTTAAAGCAGATAACAGTTATAGAATTTTAAGCCTACAAATATTTTTTATTTAATTTAAAACATTTTTAAGTACAGTGCCAAAAATATCTACATATTCATCTCTTGTTTTATTAAGTAAAATTCACGCTCAAACCGCTAAAAACTATTAGTTTTTTAACTATTTAGTTTATAATCACCCTTATTCTAGTTGTCGTCATCGACACAAGACAATGTCGTCTTGGGATTTTTTTTTGAAATTGGTATTCCCGTTGTCGTTATCGAAAATAATTGATAACTGTCGACAAGTATTTGGTATTCTGTAAGAAAATGTAACGACGATATTGTCTTGAAACGACTCTGATTTTGTCGACACAATTTTTAGCAACGACTTGAGGAAAAGTAATGACTAAAAAAAAAAAACGGAAAAAATGGGAAGAAATATCAAATTTATTAAATGCGAGAATAATGTGAGATGGATGGCAGAAGGTAAAGAAAGCATGATCATATAAAGTGCATTATAAGATTATAACAAAATTTATTTATAGGTTTGGCGAGACTTAAAATTTAAAGTTAAAAAGAAAATGGTAGCCAACAAAGCCGAGTGTAATGCTACAGGTGGCGGAAGATTCAAGCAATTTATATTGAGCCCGCTGGAGGAAGCTGTGGCAAATCTTCTACAGTTTCAGAAACAGCTGAACCCTTAGTTAAAGTCGTTTCCAACATTGAGCTGGTACGACCCCTGGGCTAAAAATCTTAATGTAGCTGCCAACTTTATTGTTTTGAAATAAATGTGGGCTTGATTCCGGTTTTCAAATTAGGTGCTATTGTTTCCAGCACAACTTTCAAACCTTTTAAAAAAATTAGAAGATTAACATTCTTTAAAGTAACAGACTTTGATTTTGCTACTCACTTGTTATCCGGCAGATTAAAGATATTGGATTTCTGTATGAGAAGTCTTCTTTCCAATACTAGTTTTTCTTTATTTTCTTCATCACTGGTATCAGAATTTAAATTACACATAAAAAATATTTTTTCACAAAAATAATAAACAAAATAAATTTGCCAACTCAATTTTTAGAGATGTGTTTTTGTTTAAATCGATAAACTGTCAACGTCGTTACAACACTGTTTTAGAATACCAATTTGGTGTCGAAGTGATGTCGACGTCGAAGCAAAGTGATGTTGACTCAAAAACGACGACGACATTGATAACGACAACTAGAATAAGGATGAATGTCTTTTGTAGAAATATTATGAAAAAATAACAAAAAAAGTATACAGAATGAACAAAAAACTGCATTAAAAAACATAAAACAAAAATTAATAAAAAACGTATTAGTCAGTTTTTAAAAATGTTTCCATTTGGACAATTCTCTTCTAAAATCAGTACTTAGTTGGACGTTGCATTTAAACGTCTAGGCATAGAATTTACGAGATTCGATGTAACTTCTTCTTTTATTAATTAATTGAATTCTTAAATGAAAATGACAATTAGTTTTTCGAATCTTAAAATACTAAATTATTCTACAAGGTGCCAGTGCAAGTTGCTAATCATAAATGAGCGGAGTTAAAGCATGGTTTGCCTCGAAGTGTCTGCTCCACGTAAGTCGCCGATCTAGGTGTATTCGTAAGTATTTAAAATAATTCTGTTGAGGAATTTGCACGTTTTTAATTTTATTTGGGGTGCAGTCAAGTTTTCTGAGGGTAAAAGAAATGTGGGCACACTTTACAGGATTAACAATTATTTTCCATTTGTCGAGTCAGATTTCCAGTTCAGTTATATGATTTTGCAATAACTTCGATGCTTATACAGGGCAAGAAAGGGTACATATGATGGCAGTATCATCGGCAAATGTAAATGTTTGGGTTTTTCTATGAGTTGGCATGTCTGCAGTATACAAGACATATAAGAAACGATCAAGAATACTGCCCGGGGGTACACCTCTGTTTTAAAAACGGGATCTGGATGTAGTGTCTTTTACTTTGATTGTGAAGGACCGATTTGATAAGAAATTTTTGAGAAGTACGTGTGTACAAGGTGGTAAAATACAAGAGATTTTGGATGTGAGTCACACTTTGTCCAAGGCTTAAGCTATGTCGATAAAAAGAGCCGAACAATATAGATTTCCCTCAAAAGTTTATCCTATAAGTGAGACAATGCGGTGCACTTGTTCCACTGTATTGTGACTTTTTCAAAAACCAAACTGGTGCTGGCTGATAAGTAGTTTTTCAAATACTTTTGATAATATTGACAGCAAGCTAATTGGTATATAATAAGTCGTTTGAGTTAAGTCTTTGCTAGGCTTCGGGATCATAATTTTTTGTGATTTTTTTCCAGGTTGACTGATCTATGTTTCTCGAGTAATTATTTGATCGTCGCTCCAACAGGTGTAACAATTTTGACGGCTGAGTGCAAAATTTCAGAAAGCAGATTTACAGCTGGGTCATTGTCATCATTATTTTTTAGTGGAATATTTTGAGGTTAATGGGAACTAACGTACTTTTTATATTTAAGCCACTTTGTGTTTTTATTTGGGCAATAAGCTTTCGAATTGGGAAGCTGATTAATGTTGTTTACTTATATTATAACCGGGGTGTGATCAGAAGATAATTCGTAGGAGGGGCTGGCTGTTATTTGCTTACATTTTATATTTTTAGTTATTCCAAAATTTATTAAGTTTGGGATTTTTTGCAAATCCGTGGGCCAGTAGGTGGGGTGGCCGGATGATATTGTAGAGCTTTTCTTAAATCGCCCTTGTTTGAAATATGCCGTTTTCGTATGTTGTGCTCTGAATCTCCCAAATATGTTTTATTACATTAATATCTGAACTTTGGGGAGGTGTCACTATCCTTTCCGGTATAGCA
Organism: Eustalomyia histrio; assembly: GCA_949748255.1. NCBI lineage: Eukaryota > Metazoa > Arthropoda > Insecta > Diptera > Anthomyiidae > Eustalomyia > Eustalomyia histrio. Next base: position 96,210,945 of record OX456525.1, read on the forward strand.
GCCACAGTTTGGTATTTATTGCAATATGCATCGGGTCGTTATTTTGTGTAAAGATATAGTTGCTTGGTAAGCTTATTTTCTCCACACTTTTGTGAAGATTTGTCTTGAATATTTTAATATATGTACACTTTATGATTCATTATTGTGTCTATAAAGTGTAACTCAACCACTCCATTTGCATTCATGCAGCTCCAGGTCATCTGGAAACTACCTCCATGTTTATCTGAACATGTTAGGTTTTTTGTTAATCCATTTTCGCATTTGATTTTTTTCATACTTTCATTTTTCCATTTGACTTAAAAATATTGAATTTGCTTTCTTTGCTTAAACCAATGCGATTCCAATGTTCACGACCATGATTCAGATAAGTTTTGGCATAAACGTTTCTTCTTACTGTTCGTGAGTTATAAACTGCCTCTTTTAAGACATTACGAATGGTTGAAGCTGTAACTTCATTACCGGTGTCTATAGCAACTTCAGACGACGCTTGACCTTTCTCCGTAAGTGAATGCCACTGGGCGACCACATCTTTCTTTATTTGGTGTCTGTAGAAAATAGTTTTAACTGTTGTAATGGGTCTTGGAACTGTTTCGACAATACGCTTGTAAGAGTGTCCTTCATTGACGATTTTTTGGCGCTCTTTTTTAAATCTTCTACACACTCGCAACTATTTTATTTTTTTTTTTGCAAACATTTTTTTTTTAATTCTTAAAAACCACTCGAAATGGTGAATCAATGAATACTTTTTCGTCTAAATACTAGAGTATAGCGAACTATTTTAAGTTTTTGCAAAGAAACTATTGAGTTAATTAAAACATTTTTACTGATTATGATAAAATGGACCTTCAAGAAAATATCAAATTTTTTTTGTCGAAATTTAAAGAAATCATTAGTGTAGAGACGAATGCTTATTTTTGGCACTGTAAATGAAAAAATTTGTATACTGGAAAATTTCAAGTTTGAAGGATACTTTTCCGGTTTGTGCCAGCAAGATCGTCCCGCTTAACCACTCCTGACTTTTTTATTTAAGGTTTTTTTTTTGAAATTCATGATCTATGTGAACAAGTCACTTACTCTGGTAGCTTTCAAATAGAATATCCGACAAAGGTGCTAGAAGTTTGTCCGATGTTCTGTCCAGTGGGTGTGTTCTATTACTACGTCTGAAGATTCTAAATTTAGAACAGGGCGACCCACTTAATATTAAATTTATACAGTGGTACATTATTTTACATACCACCGGCAAATTTGGCATTATGTGATTCATCCTGATATAAATATGGTAAAGTTGATATTTTCGAAGTGATGTGTGATGATATTTTCGATGTGAAGGACTATGGAAATGCTCTAAAAAGAGCCCAAATAATCACCAACAATGGCGGCTCCAATTTAACTGTTATAATCTACAAAAATTAATGGAAGCAAACTTAAAGGTCGAAAGAAACATTTAAAAATGTTTATTATGTATGTCGTGTCACATTACATCGGGTGAATGTTTCTGGGCCATCCTGTACTGGCCAGAACTTTTCTCAAATACTAATACTTGCAAGAATTTTGCTTTTAGGGTGGATGCGAACTGGCGAAATAAAATCGAAACCAAATTCAGGTTTCTAATTTTCTTTCAAATATTTCAAATATTTTTCAAAACAATTTTAAACCCTTATGTCAATTTTAATTTCGTTTAGAATGTAAAAATATTTGATTAGATTTTTTTCCAAACCAAAACAAAACTTGTATCTCTAGAACTATTTTCTTTTTTAAAGAGTGATTTTTTAATCGTTTGGGTTTTTTGAGAATTAAAAAAAACCGAGAATATTTGCCAAAGTAAATGAAATATTTATTTGGGGCGATAAATAAATGCCTTTCATTTACGGTGGTCTATCCGTGAGCGTAAATTTTGGCCTACTTTTTCCAGCATTACGGCCGGTATCTTACCAATGGCAACTGTAATGTTGTCTTCCATGCTGGAATTGTGGCTCGCTTGTCCCTGTAAAATAACATGATCTTGGCGGCCAATGGACTGCTGCAAATTGTGAGATTAATTGCTCCCCGCTCGATAGGTTCATGGTATTGCGTGCCGTGTGGTATGTGGCGCATTCTTGTTGAAACCACATGTCAACCAAGTTCAATTGTTTCATTTTGGGCAAAAAAAGTCGGTAATCATCGCACGGTATCTTGCTCCATTGACTGTAACGTTGCGATTTTCATCGTTCTTGAAAAAGTACGGTCGTTCTTAACAAAGTACGGTCACCCGCTCACAAACCGCACCAAACAGTGCATCTTTTAGGGTGCATAAGCAGCTCTTGAACTGCACTGGCTGCTCTTCACAAAAAAATCGGCAATTCTGTTTGTTGACGTACTCATTGAGCAAAAAATGATCTTCGTCGATGAAGAGAATTTTGTACAATTTGCAACATTTTTCATCAGCACGAATTTTGATAATAAAATTCAATAATTTGCAAGAGGTTTTCATTTCTTAGTCTATTCAGGGTGAAATGGCAAACCTTACTGGGCATTTTTTCCATTGCCACATGTAACGATTTTTTTTACACTGAAAAACCAAATAGCAAAAAAATAACACTTTTCTTCTGGAATGTATAAATTGATTAACGCACTACGGAAAATTGAAAGGGACTGTCACAGAACCGTTATATTCATATCAGTCACATAAATTTACGATTTTCTAACAGTTCGTATAAATTTCCAGAGATACTGTTCCCATATAAAATTCCTTATAATCATTTTTTAAACGTAATATGTATTACAAAGGATACGTAGGCATAATTCAAATCGGAATTATGACAAAAACTATTCTGACAAATTCGGAACCGATTGTTAAACAAATTGTTCTTAAATAAAAAATATTTGTGGCATAGTTTTTGTTCATAAATTCATGATTTGAGAAAGTTTCAAATTGGATGGTTTAAAATTATTCACAAATACATTTTCTTTTTAACAATTTTTAAATATTTTAATTTTAAGCCTTTTTACTCACAGTTTTTTTTTTTGGTTTTCTTTTTATGATTAAATATAATATCTGTACCTTTTTTTGTTAATTATGATTAAATATAATATTTATATATCAACTTGTATTAAATACTTTCAACAACATTTAGGTAGTTTAATTCTTATACGATTAATTGTATAAAATTTCTTTGTTTTTTTTTGGTCAAAATTTTTGCTACTTAGGTATATGAAAAAAAAACAATCTTTTCATTTTGTTATAAATATAAAAAAACGAAGATTATAACTGAGGGGACGTTTTAGCTAATACAAAGTTTTTCTTTTCGTTAAGTTTTCATAATAAAAAGTATAAAATCTGTAAATATTTTTAAATTCTTCATTATAAATATTTATGTGTATGTACAGAATTTTTTTTATAAGGTGAAATCGATAGAGGATAAATTGTACTTGGATCAATTTGTATGTATTACAAAATGGATATACTCGTATGCTCATCTGTAGAATATGATACAAACAATATTTTGTTATGAGGACAGTTTAAATTTGAATAGATTTAAATGTGTGTTTAAAACAAAATCAGATTCGAAATAAGCAAATTGAAATCTATTTAAATTACTACACAATAATTTTCAACTGTCGATCAGTTATAAAATTTTCAATTCAAACTTATGAAATATTTGGATTATTTTCCCTAATTGTTTGAGTTGTACTCTAATTTTCGGGAATACATATGAGGGAGAAATGTGCTTAGCCTGACGCAGAGATGGTGGTATAAACATCATTAAGTAAATTAAAAACTTTTATCTGTCATACGAACACATGTAAAATTTCAGTTCGATCTGGCAACTCATTCTTATAAAGGGTGTCCCAAGAAGAACGTAATTTTTAAATCTGGCAACATTCGAAGTGTCATTGTTTGACATTTGAACAATTGTTATTGTTTGCTAGTAGAAGGTACGAGGTTAGTAAAAATGGAGCGCTACACGAATGAACAACGCATTCTCATTGTGAAATTGTTTTACCAAAATGGTGAAAGTTTTGCGGCTACAGTTCGCAAATTGCGATCAATTTGGGGTCACAATAATGCTCCAAAAGAGTCAACTGTAAAGAGATTAATGGATAAATTTGCCGAAACTGGGTATGTTAGTAATGTAAAGACAACAACGCGCCATCGACCAGGTCGATCGACCGAAAATGTCGCAGCTGTACGTGATGATGTCGCTCAAACCTCATCCACCTCAATTCGACACCGAGCTCAGCAAATTGGTGTCTCCAAATCCACTTTGCAGCGAATTTTGACGAAAGATTTGCATCTTCATGCATAAAAAGTTCAATTGACTCAGGAACTGAAGCCAGCTGACAGCGAAGGGAGTTCGTTAATTGGGAATTGGAGAGACAACATGAAAATGCTGATTTTGCCGATAAAATCATCTTCAGTGACGAGGCCCATTTTCATCTTGATGGCTTCGTCAATAGGCAGAATTGTCGCATTTGGGGTGAGGAAAATCTTTGAGTGATTCACGAGAAGCAAATGCATCCTCAACGTGTCACTGTGTGGTGTGGTTTTTGGGCTGGAGGAATCATTGGACCTTTTTTTATGAAAATGAGGCAGATCAAGCGCAAACAGTCAATGGTGTTCGGTATCGTAATATGATAACCAGTTTTTTCTTGCTTAGAATTGAAGAAATGAATGTGGAGGGCATGTGGTTCCAACAAGACGGCGCCACATGTCATACAGCCAGAGAAACAATTCAATTGCTGCATCAGTCATTTCCCGGTCGTGTTATTTCGCGTTTTGGAGATCAGAATTGGCCGCCTAGATCGTGCGATTTAACACCATTAGATTTTTTCTTTGGGGTTTTTTGAAGTCGATGGTTTACGCTAATGAGCCGACGACGACTCAAACCTTAAAAGAGGAAATTGGACGCTGCATTAATGAAATACCGCAGCATTCATGCAAAACGGTCATTGAAAATTTCATTAAAAGATCGCGTGCATGCCAGCAAAGCCGAGGCGGCTATCTGCACGATATATTGTTTCATACATAACCTCATTCTGTCTACTTTACGATATAATAAAGTTTCACGATTTTTTTTTTAAATATCTGTGTTTTATTTAAAATTTAAAAATTGCGTTCTTCTTGGGACACCCTTTAGTAATAACTGCCCAGCAAAACCATGGTATCAACTACTTACCAGCCTATTTACTCGCTTAATTACTTTTGTTCGCGATGAACCCAAAAGTAATGGGTACTCATTATTTGTTGGCTGTTCGTAAGCGGGATGGTAACGACCACCCATTACTTTGTGTTTTTTGTAAATGAGAAGGTAATGAACACTAATTACTTTTCGGCTCATCGCGAACAAAAGTAATTAAGCGAGTAAATAGGCTGGTAAGTAGTCGATACCATGGCTTTGCTGGGTGTTCAAAAAAGACGCGTGATAATTTTTTTATAATGGAAAAATTAGAAATTCGTGGTGTCATTAAATATTTACATAGGAAAGGTTTATCGGGACAAGAAATTCATAATGGTATGGTGAATTTGTTAGGTGAAAGTGGTCCTTCATATGCAACAGTAAAAAATTGGGTTGCTGAATTTAAACGTCCACGAAGTGGACGTCCAAAATCGCAACAACAGCAGAAATCATTGCTAATGTACATGATACGGTATTAGACGATCGACGAGTGAAAGTGTGTGAAAAAGGTAATGCCACAGGCATCTCAAATGATTACATACATTTCATTTTCCATCAAGAATTACAGATGAAAAAGCTTTCTGCAAGATATGATGCCACATTTGTTAACAGTTGATCAAAAAAGCATTCTAATGAAAATTTCTCAGGATCGATTTAAGCGAAATAAAATGGATATTGAGCGTCATTTTACAACTATTGATGAAACAATTATTCACCACTACACATCAGGGGAAAAAAGAACAATTCAATCAATGCACTGAAGCTTGCAAAGGCAAGGTTATGGCAACGTTTTTAAAAAGGAATTAAAGGAATTTTATTGGTCGACTATCTTCAAAAATGTTAAACAATAAATTCAGAATATAAATGTAAACTTTTTTTTTAAGGAAAGCAACACTTAGGAAATGTTTTCTACTAATTATTGTGTTGCTTTCTTTGGAAAGGGGATAGAGGAGAGATGAAGGGCTTCAAATATGGCAACACTGATGCGCGAGAGGGATGGATCTTAGGCAAAATTTTTGAAGCTTTTTAGTTCATAGTTCTGTTATATTATTTTACTTCGGTGGTGTTAATCGCTATGGGAACACCGAAGGAGGACATTGAGATATGGAGTTGGCTGGAAAAGCCATACATATTATTTTTCTAAATGAATGTTTCCGTCGCTGAGGATTAAACTCGCAAAGTTCTGTGTAACAGTCCATAGCGCTAACCATTACATCACAACGACCTATCAATGGAATGTTAGAAGAAAAAAGACGTGGTTTACAACACAAAAAAAAATATTTTTCATCAAGATTACGCACCAGCTTACAAGAGTGTTTTAACCAGGGTCAGTCCTGAAATTGGCTCAGGTTCGGGTTCGGTTTAATCGAAATAAAAAGTTCTGGTTCAGTTCACGGTTCAATTTCAACATTTAAAAAAAAATTACAAATGTTTTATTAATAGGAAATATATTTATGTATTTTTCAAAGAAATTTTAGTTTAATTTTATTATTAATATATTTTTAAAGTTTTATTCTCTTAAATAAAATTTTGAAGAATTTGATTTAGAAAATCGTTCCTTCTTTTTTAGAAATTGTTCGAACATACCTTTATCATCTTCTCTGAAGAACAATAAATTGATTCTCTCAAAAAATTCTCTTCTTCTCATTTAATTTGCTAATTTTTGAAAATTTTAATAGTTTTTAAAATATGTTTTTTTTATCATTTTCAACATCTTCGGAACTTAGCATTAACTTAAAGAAGAAACTTAAGAAGAAATATTTGGTGTTCGCAATTTGTTGATAATAGCTCTGCATTGATCAAGTTTTTGCTCAAAAGAAGGACTAGATCAAGGGTACCCAAGCCCTATGCGCTTGGTGCTCATTTGTTTTTGTAAAAGCACTTAGCTATAGGCTGTGTGTTTTAATACACACATAGAGCACTCAGCACTAGCAATACGAAATACACAAACAACTTTGTCTTATTAGTTTTTTTTGTCGTTCTTTACTGTATACTCGCAAGTGCAAAGCAACAACCCTTTCGTATGCTTTGCTGGTAAACATTGACGACAGCGATCATCAATGTAGATTTTGTTTTTGTTTAACGTATGATATGAAATATTTTTTTTTCTTTTTTCTTTGTATGTATTGGTTTTTACAATAAAAAATATTGAATCAAAATTAGTTATTCTTTAAATATATTGGTGTTTGTTCTTCCATAAGGAACTTTTGGGCACCCCTGGACTAGATATAGTGTCGAGCACTGCAAACTGGAATGCAAGAAATGTAATGTTTTTTATGATTTTTCTATTAAACATTTCTCACGCCATGAACAGCAAGAATATTTTTTATATTTTTAAACCCGAACCTGGTTAAATTTTTGGGTTCAGAGGGTTCGGGTTAAAAGTTTTTATAAACAGCAAACCTGAAGCCGTTTGGGTTAGGGTTCGGTTTTAGTCCCTGGTTTAAACAATCGAAAATTCAATGAACTAAAGTACGAATTGTTTGATCCCCCCCCCACCTTATTCTCCTGACTTAGCTCCCTGTGACTAAAAAAAATCCTTGCTGGCAAGAGTTTTACCTCGAAGGAAGATGTAAACGATTATTTTGCCAAGCTTCAGGGAAATTAGTTTAATCAAAGGATAGAATTGTTAGAAAAGTATTGGACTAATGGGTTTATTCCGTAACTATTTGAAAAGTTGTCACATCGAAATATGCAACTCTACCATATTTAGGATAGGGAGAGTCACATAATGTTAAATTTTCCTAAAGGTATATACAAAAATTAACCTAAATATAATTTTGATATTAGTGACTTAACCATATCAGAGTTACATATTTAAACGTAACACGTAGTTACAGAATAACCCCATAAGTGTATTGAAGTTTTTGGAGGTTGTATTGACAAGTAAACATAATTTTAAAATTTTCACTCTTTTTTTTAATGTTAGGCTAAGAACATTTCGAACAAATCTCGTCTGGTAAAAATAAGTCCAAATACCAGCAATTTTATCAATTCCTTATTTTCATTTAAATTTCCACTGATGAGCAACAACAAACAAAAAATTCATCTTAAGCCGAAATAATTCTTTTTCATTTCCATAATTTTCTTCATAATCCTTTGGATTGTTTGCAGGAATTTCAAAAATGTGTTTCCTTTTTGTTGTTATCTGTTCTTAGAATACACTATTCCTCTTGGCACGTTGAGCTGTAGTTTGCATAGCGGCGACTACTGCATCTGCACCACCCGTAAATACTGGTTGATTTGTGACACGCCTTAAAACGTGCCACATTGCAACCGGCTTTCGTAAAGATGAAAGCATTTGATGCCAATGACGTAAACCCTTGCCGGTAGCACAACTACCCGCTACAACATGACCAAGTGGTGTAATTGTAGACTCATCAATAACCCCAAATACCGTAAGGCGTAATTGTGTCGTTGTCAGACTTTGTGGTGGCAAACTAAATATCACGGATTCATTAAATACCGGACAACGATCTTTGCGTTTCAATGAAGTGCGTTTCTTGAGAACTTTCTTTTCATTGTTCATCAGATAGACCTACAACAACAAAGAGAGAGAGAACAAAGAAAAGTTATGACAAGTGTAAAGAAGTGTTTATAATTTTATTAATTACCTTAACAAATATATTTTGTATATCCTGTAATTTGTTAGCATCCAATTTACTGGGCACTTGTAATTGAAGATTACGTGCTTTAACCACGACTATTGTTAGACGTTCTGCTGTCGGTAAATAACTAAGAGAAAACATTAGTTCACCCCATTTGGCATTACATTTACGAGAATCTGTTAAGGGTATCCATGTTGTTATAGGTTTTGGCATTTCACCAATTTCCATTTCAGCTTCACCTAATTGAATGCATGGATTAATATTATAAATAGTTTCTTTACTTACGAGAACCATTAAAAAAAAAAAAAATAGAAGTAACAATACCAATTAACGTATGAGCTGCTCCATTATGATACAAATGGAACCACAAAGAATGCCTTGTTTGTTGTCTTGTTAACCAAAAATTAAGGCTTTCGTTATAGGTTGGTGTTAGAGAATCTTTAACAACCTTTAAATTTAAGATATTTAATATAAAATTTTATTTTATATATCTAAGACGCAAAGTGTGACCAATATATATTTATACAATTACAAAAATATTTCAAATAAAATTATTATTATTAAACTAAAACCTTTTGGTTGGAAACAAATATGATTTCCACAACAAATTTCTTCTCTTAAATTAAATAAAAAAAATTATATCTGTGAGTGACCAAAAATCTATTCAATCTATTAAAACAGCAAATACCAACTCAATGATTAAGATTCAAAAGAATGAATTGCATAGAATTTGTTGGTATTACTTTACAAATGGAAGGTAATTGTTTTGTCATGAAGTATACTTTAAAGCTATACACTATCAAAGGGATGGTTGTACCAGATGCAGAGATAAAATCTACATAATTTCCTAAATCTTACAATACTATAAGCCTCAATTAATTTTTCCTTAAAACTATTAAGAGAGCGTTGGAGAATTACATATGTAAAACCTATTAGAAATTCTCAAAACTTCGTCTCCTCATGATTTCCTTAGAGGCAAGAATGAAATCTGGATAGGGATCAGCCTACAACAAAGTATTATTCACAATTTGTTATAAGTTTTGAAGGATTTTAGCACATTTTATTACTTTAATCCTGTAAGAAGCTTATTCTAAAGGTAAATCCTAAATTTATCGGGTAAATAAATAGTGACACCTTTTCTCAATGTCATGACGACGCTAAAAATGGTTTTTAAGCCATTATTCTTACAAAGGCTGTTTCAAAGCTAGATTTTGTCGGGTTGTTGAGGATTTCTTCAGCAACTGAAGACATCCATAAGGTTGATGTTCTTTAACTTCTTTTTGTACATTAAAAATATAATCTGTTCTCTATTATAGCACCTACCGTAACGTCAATGACTTGTTCCTTTCGGTCGTGGAGTGAGACGACATTACTACATTTGATTGTTTCCAACAATTTTTAAATATAAAAAACGGAAGCTTGAAACTTACGGCGCTAATAATTGATGGCATATACAGCTTCCAAAATATATATTTTATAATCATTCTTCCTCAACGTCCTTGCTTGGTACAAGAAATTTTCTCACGTTATCAATAAAGTCCTCCACAGCAGTTTATATCTGTGAAAAGACTTTTTGTTAGGAAATGGAAATTTGTCGGCAGATAACATCGAGTAAAGTCTGTAGAGTTTTTTACGTCAGCATAAAAAGATTCATTGTTCACTTAAAGTATTCAGTCATACATAAGATTCAGCAGTATTTTGGGCTTCCAAATATTGATATCATAAAAAGTGGTGGTGTAACAAAAAAGTCTTAAAGAATTCCAGATTTTGAATATTGCTGATACTATGTTTTTTTTAGTTCTTAGACTATCCAGAGTTTCAACTATTGCGAAACGGGTATTTCCCCCTTCCCCCCATTTATAAGGCGTCGTTTGGATGGGAACCTCAATGAGTTCAACATTAAATTAAGTAACCAGAACATGTCAACTCTGAATTGGACTGCTGCAATATAAGCAATATAAGCGAAATAATTCATAATACTGTTTCGGTGGCATCTCAAAAGTTGCTATCCCTTAATAAACCAGATCTTTGAGTACAAACGGTATATCTTACTGAAAGCGACTGGTATCATCTGTTTTCACTTTGAACAAAACATTATAAATTTTGTGCTCCATATGTCAAATATCTCAGAGGGGTGGTAATGATTTCCAAGGGAGACTGGAAGCTTACGCCAAATGAGCAAGTTTGTTATACTAAGAGCCTAAATCTGTATGCATCGAATATATGCCTTAAACTACCGCGATGTACTCGTAACAAAATAATGATGACTTTTCTAGATTTATATTAAAGTTTCTGGGCTCTATTTAATATTCTCTCTAATCTTTCCAATGATATAAGAAGCTTAGTGATAAATATCTTCTTTAGTTGGGCTTGGCAAATGGCATTTCGTCAGCATTTTATTGATTTGCCCACTGGCAAACATATATAATGTTAATATCGTCTTTCTGATAACACAATTGCTTTTTCGATATTTCGTATCTTATCTGTGATATCCAGTATCGACTTTGATCCAGCTGTCAGTTTTGCATACAAAATAACCAATAATAAGCGATTTGTCTCTCATATTCATTTGATCGTAAGTGTAGGAGTTCTATCCCTACATACTTTTCTTTTGTAATTTAATGTTATCTATTTTTAAACCTTATTTTACATTTCAAATATTCAATTTATTTTTAAAAATAAAATTATTAAATTTTAGTCTTTTAAACTAAAAGCATGTAAAAAATATTTAAAACAAATTTATATTTTAAGAGTGGCTGCGAACTGGCTAAATAAAATCTAAGCAAAATTCAGATTTCCAAATTTCTATGAAATTTGAAAATATTTTCAAATATTTTTCTAAGAAATTTTTAACCATTTGGTCAATTTGTATTCAGTTTAGAATTTATTTAGCCACCTCGCACAGGATCTAAATACTTAAAGGGATCCTACGGGTCCTATATTGGCGATTCTATATAGAACGTAAAAAGATTAACGATTACCATTCAAGAATCGTTAAAAGAAGAACGAAACGTTCAAGCATCAAAAATAAAATAATTGTCAATCAAGGTAATACTACGGAATGCCATTATTCCTCTTACCAAATTTAACTATCATTGCTAACTAAGTTTTAACGGCAACAATTGAAACCCAAGTTTACTCAAGATATCTATGATTTTGATATTAAGCAACATGTATAGATTCCTCATACTTCTTAATCATTCAATCCCCTATATTTTGTCAAATAAAAACTTTGAACTTCAAGATTCCTATGCTATCAACATAAAAGTTGAACATTCAGGAACTTTAATCTCATCATAGAAGTTTACTCATTATTGCAATCAACGCAAAGACTGAAGATAATTTATACCAATATATTAAAGGACCTTCATATAGAAAATATTTTGACACTGGATTTACTTATATTATTTATTTACAAGTTAAAGTTTTCCCTTAATTACAAATGTAACCACTAGAAGTATCTCGAAATCTTCCTGCGATAACCCAATTTTCTTATAATTTTTTTTTAAGGAATAGGATTAAACTTCAGAAGGTAAGGATTACATGAAAACTTGATGTTATGGAACAATTTTAAAGACAGGTTCGAATAGAACAATAACATAAGATGTTCCATCAGAGCAGCTTGGGTGACTTGTTTTATACTGCATATTGATGAACATGCTTTTAATTATTTACACCGCTAAAATGATTGTTAATCAAGTATAAAATTAGAAATATAAAAAAATTATACTTTTTGTATAAAGATATATCGATCCCACTTTATATATTACACTAACCTTTGTTTGTAAGGCCCCAGCTTGATCTGGTACTAAATAAATGCGCACAAATGTATCTATCGAATCAACTTTAAATGGCAAAACTAATCCCTTAGCTTCAAGGACACTAACTTGCAAATCCATACCTTCCTCAGTTATTGAGTTTCTAGAAAATAACAAATACATATTCATTATCCGATCAATGGGATAAACAATACTTAAATAATACTTACTTATCATAATGTAAGCCAATGCATAAATATCCTGTAATTTGTGTATACGTTGATTGATCTAAATCGCTATTAAATCCGGTGGCAGATAAATCCGAATCTACTGAATCACAAGATATAGCATGTTCCAAGTTTACACCCTCCAAAGATGTCATACTTCCCGAATCCAAAGAAGTTTGTGAACTATTGCGTCGCCACAAATTAAACGAGGTATCTTCTTGCATCAAAAGACGACCAAAACTCCATGTAGTATTGTTACCACCATGGTTGCCATTTATACCTACACCATTACCATTTTGAGAATATGAACCTGAGCCGATTTTTCGAAAAAGATAATCCTCTGAGATTGTTTTTTGCAACATATGAGGTCCTTTAATTTTTCTGGCCACATGAGAAAATGGATTTCCTGGATTTGGTGTATTATTTGAATTGTGAAATGCATTAGTTAGATTTTTCAAAGATATGGTGGCAGGTTCATCTTTGTCTGGTGCTTCCGTTTCGGAAAATGAACGATTTCTAAATGCTCTAGGAAGACTCAAACCCTTGTCCGCTAAACTTTGTGGTAAGCTTGATGTTTGATCAATACTGCTGCATTCAACAAATGGGTTAGCCACCGAATTTAAAGGCTGATTGGTCGTTGTTTGGTTTAAATTTAAGGCAGTGTTGTTTTGTTTTCGGTTAGGTAAGTTTTCTAGAAAAGGATTGGTATTATTAGCTCGTTGCAATTGATCTGGGTCGCTATCGGAACCCGATAATATCTTGGGATTGTCTTCCATATAAAAGCCATTTTGTTGTGGTGATTTTTTAACCACTGGCCGTGGTATAGCCGTGGTAGATATTGGGGCTACAAATTGATTAGCCAATTTAGTTTGAGGTGGAGCTTCCAATACGGGAATATCAACCGGTTGTTTTAAACTGGACCTAAACATATCGTTACTTTCTTTGTGGCTAACGAAAGGGCCTTCGTTTTCAAGATTCACTGAAAATGTAACAATTTTTGTATGATTGGAGTTGATGGTAACAGCAGCTTGAGATGTGGGAGCTGGAGCTGGTCTTAAGGGTTGTGGTGGTATTTCACTTTCGTTTTGTGATAAATTCCACAATGGTGTTGTTGTGTGCTTGGGTGAATTTTGTGTATTTTTACAACTTTCTTTATCTACGGTATCAAATCGCTTAAAGCTACCACTTGAACTGAGTAAGAGTTCCGAACCAGAATGGATCTGAAATGTATATTTTGAAAAATCTAAATCTGCAGAAATATATTTTGTTTTAATTACGCACTACTTACCATATATCCATTTGGTTTGAATAACTTGTGTGCTGATAATCCAATTTTTTCCTCTTTATACGAACGTTCCCAAAATGTTTCGCGACTACCAAAATATCGATATAATATCATGCCAAGTATTACCAACAAAAATACTATCAATACTATGCTTGTTAATGTCATGGGTGATTCGTCCATTTTTAATGTACTTCCAATGTAAGATCATTAGAATCATGTCTATCATACTTTTCTGTTAAGCAAGAAGATAAAATTAAAAATCAAAGGATTTTGTCATACAATTCTGTATTCAAATTAGAAGTTCTTGATGTAATCATAAGGATATCAAAGTGTAATGACACTTAATTAGTAATATAGATACTTAAAAATTTTGAATGTATAAAAATGCTGCCAAGTCTCAGAAATTATTGACATGTCTCTTTTAAATGTAAACAAAAATAGAATAAAAAATAAAAACTTCACAAAAAATATTTGTCATAAAAATATTTGAAATTTTTGTATTTTTAATTTGATAAAATATTAAATACAACAAATGCTATCAAATGAATTATATGTTTGTAAGTAAAGGTAGAGCAGGGCAAACAATATAATAGATCTATTTTGCGGTCCTCGCGAAGTCCGTATACGAAAACAATTTTCGTACAAGTCGACACAAATACTAAAATGGTATTTGTTTACAAAAAACAAATAAAGGTCATGTAAGTAGGGATAGTCGTTTTATTTACAAGACGTCATAGACATAGAAATAAAATTCGAAAAAAACAAAACTATTATTAAAAAGTTTTAATAATAAAAATTAGTTTGCTTATTACTTTTAGTTTGTTTATTACTTTTATTAAACTCCTCTGTAGCTTCCATGCTAGAAGTAAATTTTTTTTTAAATCGGCTCCGAAATATTTCCTTTTCATTGTCTATAAAAACGAAGCTGGGAAATATCTCTATAAGAAGTTTGCAGTTGATTCTAAATACACCCAGAAAACAGTATCAGTTGTGGAACCTGGACATTCAGATTTATAATTCACATAAAACAAACAAAAAAAATATATTACATTAATACTTTATTCAAAGTGTTGTCCACCGTTAGCCACTAATTTTTCCCATCTTTCTGGTAGCATATGGATGCCGCGCCAAAAGAACTGCTCCGGTTTTGAGGTAAATAATGAATCAAGCCAATTTCTGATACCCTGTCCTGTAGTGAAGCCTATTTCAGTTAGGCCCATCCACTGTTTTTCAAATAGATTTTGACCGGTCTTCCAAAATGTGGCCAAGCGTTTTCATGGTGGAAGATTATGGTCTCGTGTCTGGTCGAATATTCTAGTCGTTTTTCGTTGATTGCTCTCTTAAAACAAATCGATTGTGTTCGGTACAGGTCTCCTGTGATCGTCTGACTCGATTTCAACAGCTAATAATAAAACACCCTTCTGATCCCACCAAATACAGAGCTTTACATATGACTTTTTGCGCTTGTATCGTAATGTATCCATTTTTCATCACCAGCAACAATACCATGCAAAATCGTCTTTCAACGTTTCTCGGCTTCAATTCATATGTGACAAAATTTTCTTGCTTTTGAATAAATTCCAATGCTTTTAAACGTAAGGAAATGGCTTGTTGTGTGACTCTCAATGATATTGCAAGTTCTTCTTGCGTTTAACAACAATCTTCGTCCAGAAATGCTTCCAATTCCTCATCTTCAAACGTTTTCAGCTGACCAGGCCTCTCCTTGTCTTCTGTTTCGAAATCGCCACTTTTGAATCGCGCAAACCATCGTTCACAAGTTTTTTTGAGTTGGTGCATATTGAGCTTAAGCTTCTACCAACAACCGATAACTTTCAGCAGCTGTTTTCTTCAAATGAAAGAAAGTTATCAGACTTCCCCGCAAAACATCTTTTTTAGGAACAAAATTCGACATTACAATAGCGATTGAAAAATATGTGTGCTTACACTTTGGCGTCTATCGAATACCGAATTATAATGACAGATGTTTACCGTCCAAAATACAACATTTGTTATTATTCACATAAACTATATGTGATAGTTATGCCATCTGTTGCCTTTACCTAAACTTGAACTCTACCCATTACACCACAATCACTAATAAATTTTAATGATTTTTTTAGAAAAATAAATATTGCAGAAAATTTGTTTACAAATACTATTAGTTAGCGGCTTCTATAATCAATGTAATCCACAATTCGTTTGATTCAACTAAAACCCTAATTTAATGATATAATTGATCAAGATAACCGTATTTGTAGTTACCACTTTCGAATATCGACAGGTTTTTAATAAATTTGATAGATTGTACTAATTTTCTAGTAGATTCACTAAATAAACGGTTGCTTCTACTGTACACAATTTCTAAACGAATTTTATTCGTAAAGTTGATTCGAAATACCAATAATTGGATAATAGTATACTTTTTTGGTTCCTTTTCCTCCTTTTTATTTCCCAATGCCATATTTTTGGTATAATAATGGATAATAGTTTATCCTAAATAAAAATAAAATTCCTTACAAATAAATGTTAATGGTTTTAATCGAATTGCAACCAATATTTTCTATGGTACACCCATAAGAGAAACAAATCAAGCCTTCGGCCCACCTGGGATCATGAAACTTTATATAATTTTGGAAGCTCTTTGTGTTATGATATTTCTGAAAAGTGTTTCAGTTTTCTTTATTGTTTTAAGTTCAAAATCTGAATCGGTGCACAAATGTCCTTTACTCTACCCAAAGTCAAATGGACCTCTTATTAATCCCTAATCAATCGAAAATAAGGTTCATAAATAGGAATACAGATTAAATGCCAATGTAGAGTTATATATGCCAATAGTAGGTTCCGATGTAAATTTAAGGCTGCAAGGATTTTAACTTTAAAAACCCTGCAGTTATCAGAATGTTTATGCGACTACATTTCCCCTAAAATTTCAGAGAAGCTAAATTTGGAAGTCACTGCTACAGTTTGCATTTTCAAAGAACTTCCAGTTTTCATTTGTCCCTTAGATTTCAAAGGAGCAGTTAACTCTTATCTACTACCACATTAATCTGTTCATTTCATTACATTGGTGTTATTTTTCATTCCTTCAATTTGGGGTTGTTTTGCATAAAACCCCCGAAAGTAATAAATGAAAATATGCCCCAAAATTTATTTTGAGGCATATTGTGAGCAACTCCATCATCTAAGTACTGTTGAATTTTTTTAAATTAATTTTAAAAACTCTGTTTCCAACGCTTAATATGCTAGCACAACCCTTGTGAACAACCTAATTGTATTGTTATTATAGGTAGATTGTATCTATTTTGTTTTTTCAAACCAATACTGCTTTCATGTTGTATCTTATTACAAGTGGAAATGAAAATGAAAAAAAAGTCAGCATTTACGATATGTATGTACACATACATATACATGGATCAGTTTGAATGGCTGACATATTCCAATTGAATTTGAAATGTGATCTGAACCATTTCAACTTGAAACTTTTTGGATATATATTAGAAAAAAATTGTGCACACACGTTTGCACTTAATGAACACATACGAATGATGAAAATTCAGATTTTGAGTTGTTAATTGGGGTATACTGTAGTGATTTTATTCAATTTTTTTTATAGATGAATACAATAAATACTTATAAATTGTTTGACAAAGGGTGGTACCCAGTCATTTGCAAAAATGAGCGTACATTGTTATCCACAGTCTGTTGACTACTTTTACACTATTTCTAGATTAAGTAGATAAGCTTATAAGTCTATAGACATTTTTGGCTAAAGATAGCCTTAAACGAAGGGGAAACTCTCCGCAAGCCGTATGATAGAATATGCCATACAACTCTCGAATGACATACATTTTCAATTGCTTATGTCTTAGTCTGGCGCAGAGCATAGGTGCTATCCTACCGGCCCCGTGAAGTATGTATCTCACAATTAAAAAGTTAAAGGCCGAATGGTAAACTATGTTACTTACAACTGGGGCCCCCAAAAATGGTAGCAATAAAGTCAACATTCTCAATAAATTCTTCCTAATAATTAATATGTTAATAGAGAAGAAATAAAATTTTTCTAGATTGATGTTACGTCAACGCGGATTGAACCCACAACCTTCTGTTTAATAGTCCAACGCGCTTTTATTGTACCACAAAGCCCTCTCTCTTGGCCACTTTAGCTCGGTTCCTAGAAGGGAAGACTCCAATACTGTATAGCCTCCAGAACCGTGTTAGCATTTTGATAATGATATCAGCCTTATTGACTTTATCACTTTGAAAGAATGGAAGTATGCATTGGCGAAAATAAAATTAGGGAAACAAAGATGAAATCAGAATTTTTAACCCTTTCACTACACTCACCAAAAAAAGTCTGTAATGGTAACTGAAAATTTTGCTGTTATTATGGGAAATTTTGCTAATTTGATCCCATCAGTATTTTTTGCTTATCTTAGCAACACATGTGTGCTGACGTGTAGTATTCTGTTTTAATTTACTAATTTTTGTTTTGAAAAATATTTTTAGTAAATTTTTTGGATTTAAGGTCAAATTTTAATTGTTTTAAGGGCTGATTTTTGGAACTAAAAAAGTTTTTAGTGCTATTTTAAGTGGGTGTCCTTATTTTTGACATGAGTCGGTTGTGAAAAGTTTTTTCACTTTAAAATGTTACATAGGTTAAAAAAGCTATGTAACATTTTAGTAAAGTGGGTTTGAAAACCGTTTACAAATTTTTCTACTAACTTTTTTTCTAAGTGTACTATCAGTGGGACATATAATCCCAGGATATTACTTCCTTCTTAAGGATACTAGAATTTTAATGTTTGTTCTGAAATTATGATTATTACATCTATACGAAAAAATCGCATTGAATTTTTAAAATACAGCTGGCCCAAAATATATCAACCTTTCGGAAGTTACTGTAACTTTTGCAAATGGCAGCAACTGTCAGTTTTGTTTTAATATTTGTGAAGTAAACAGATTCAGAATACACATCAATATGCTATAGAACGCTATACTCTTCAAGAGCGCGGATTACTCGTGACTATTTTGCAATCGACAATTTTCTGTCCAAATATATTATGATTGACAATGCGCATTTTCGTAAACAAACAAACTTTTCCCTTCTGAGGCATTGAGAATCCACATATTATTCACCAAGATACATTACATCAACTCAAAGTCACTGATGTCATCGGTTTTTTTTTTTTTGGTCTGGATGACATGTGGTTCCAAAAGGACTGTGCAGCTGCACGCAGAGAATAAACATAGTTGCAACATGATCACTGCTACTATATTGTGCTTGCTGCAATCGGGTTTGGTTGTCACAACCATATTATTGGTTGTCTAACTATCAACATGGTCGCTACCATCATTATTATAGTAAATATTTCACTATTTTATGATTGCCACCTTCTATTTTATAATATGATTGGCTGTAACCATACTGTGGTAACAAATATTCTGACTATGAAAAAAATATGATAATTATGCAACCATAAAATGCTGGCAACAATCAAAGAATAATTGCACATCAAATAAAACATGACTTTGACATTTACAGTCATAATACGAGTATTGTCTTGTTTTCATAAAAACCAAAATGTCTTAAAAAAACAATCATATATTGTTTTCTAAAACTGGACAAATATCAGATGGGTAGAAAATACCTTTAAGGTGGCATTAAAACATTTATTTATTTTTTTTTAAACTTTAGAAGATTTTTTTCGAGGGTTTTTTCGAAAATTCCTCATACATGTAATATTATTTACAATAATCAATTCATTGTCAAAAAGATTCTATATAAATATTTTATATGGATTATATTATGATAATCCAGAAATCATAATATAGTTATGGGGACCATAATATAATAAAATTTTGAGCATACTATGATTACATGCAATCATATTATGATAAATTCAACATCATAATATGTTTATTTAGAACCATAATATGGTAATTTTTCGATATAATATAACTGTAGGGTCAGTATTATGGTAAAATTATGGATTTTTTATTATCATAATATGATAACCATAATATAGTACGACTATGGTTGGCACAATCATAAACCAAAAAATATATGATGCTCTTCGAATACGCTTCTCCCAACCATGTTTTTTCTTTGCGTGTGCACACACAGCTCTCGCGATAATGTGCATTTTGAAGGATTTTTTTTTTGTTGATTGGCTGGGGCCAGCAAGATTGCCCGACTCAACCGCTCTAGAATTTTTTTTGGGGGATTTTTTAAATTCATTGGTCTATGTGAACAAGCCACAGTCTCTGAAAGCTCTATCCATAACGATGGAAAATGCGGTAAAATGATCCCAACAGATCATCAACAATGGCGGCGGCCACTTGATCGATATAATCTTCAAATATTAATGGAAAAAACAACTTAAAAGTCCACATAAATATTAAAAAAAAAAATTGAATTGTTGCATTTTAAAGATGTAACAAATAAACATCGGGTGAATTCTTTTGGCCACCTGGTAAAATTAAAATAATGCTATGTGATAGTCACCGTTTTTAATTTCCTTGCTTTTGTAAGTTTAAAATAATGTTTGCTCTACTTTTTTTTGTGTAAGGAAACAGTGTACATTATTGTTAATTATAGGGACATGCAGATCTCATCTCAAAATAGTTATGAACAATAAAGTAGTGCCAGTATCCTATGGAGTACTACATGTACGAGTGTTTTGTAATAGTGCATTTAGTCCGTCGGTCGCTGATATACAAAGCCAAAGTGTATGCAATGAAAAATGTTTAAAAAAATATGTATTTCGCTTAAGCACACACTAACAGGGAATATACGCTTAGCGGACACCTTCGATTGAGATATTAAAATATGTAATAGACAAAAGAAATTCAAGGTCGGATTGTCTCAGTTTTTAGTCGTACTTTAAGGAATAAGAAAGTAGTTAAGAAAATCCAGTATTAAAAAAAGCCCAAGAATCCGAGATGACCCAAAATATATAACAGCGCGATTTTTATAATTTCTTTCTCTTTTACATATCTTAATATCATCCAAATGGGATATTTTTACTTGGGTTACATTCCTTGTAAGTAGAACATTGACTGTTAGAACTTTGACATACTTTAGAAGGTTTTAATCGTACACAGTGACTACAATGTTAAATTAGCAGTGTAAAAGTTTATAAACCCCCACCTTCCCATCAAAAAACTATAGAATATCATTTTTTCATTGTAGTTTTAGACTGTTTTTCTTTTGTTTCGTTCACATCATCAATATTTATTTAAAAAAAGAACATTATAGAGAAGAAATCACTTGGGTTTCTTTAAAACATTTGTACATATATGCATCTTTAGGAAATGATAAAAAAATACAAAAGAAAGTTATTCAGGTCACTTTCACTTAAACATTTTCTTGCCATTTAAAAAAAATATATCTTTAAATTAAAGGATTTTTCAAAAACTTTTAATACTTTATATTACTCAAGGAATTCTTAAAATTATTTACTTAATTCTTTCACTTTTTAAAACAAATTTCTTGCAAAAAGCAATTAGTATATTTTTTCTATTAATTTTCTGCTAAAAAACATAACCTACTTGGCCACATCCGTTAGCACTTTACTGGTGTGCATTTCGTTGAAAATCCCGTTTTATACTGTTATTTTAAAATCGCAAAAACTGAATTCTACTTTAGCTCTGCAAAAATAAGGAAGTTACATGCATTTGGCCACAAGAGAACTTTGAGTTTGATTTGGTGGTTGAATTTCATGCCATAGAAACTGAGAGTTGGCCAAAACACTATGTTGAATGTTTATGTCAGTGCTGTCAGTTTAGGGGATTTATGCCTAAATTGAGGATTTTATTTATTGAATGAGGATAACAATTTCCGTTTGGAGATGCGGCGATTTGTTGGGGGGAGATTTTTGGAGATAAAATATTTAAAATATTTTCTTCTCTTTTTATTTTTATTATTTTTTCAACACTGTTAATATTTTAGAATTGGTGGTAACAGTGCAGAGGTGTAAAATGTGCATACTTTTTTATATTCAATACTGCTCAATAATTTTAAGTATTAATTCGATACTACTCAATGTTTTTTACATTTAATCTAAAACGGTGTTATATTTTTATACCAAAAACAGGATTACATTTTCAAAATGATTTTCAGACCAGGTTAAGATTATGTACAGAAAAATACAACTCTGGAATTATTGATTTAGTTCTTTTAAGTATTGACTACTCATTACACAAATGTTCAATAGCTGTGTTTACTATCGCAACCTCGTATAGCAACTACTACTTTTCAGGAAAAACAAAAAACGTTTTATAATTTTAAATTCATTATTACTTTTTAAGTTAAAAAGAAATATTTGGAAAACGTCACGAGTTTATTATGAAACTTTTTTTGTCTCTACTGAAAAGTAGTTGTTTATGAGATATGAGGTTGCGTTAGTAAACCCTCGATATTAATCCATTTCCATCCAGTAATGCCATAAGGAATCAGGCATATTCTGGGAAGTTTTTAGTTCGATCGCGTGCTATAAAAATACGTAAAGATGTTTGGATCTGATTGTATGTCCATATTGTCCATATTGTGAAAAAAAGCATTTTTTCACCAGATTTGAATTTGGGACTTCCCATAAAACACCAAATTTTCCACCATAATTCAGCACCAGATTAGCAAAAATTCCCTGGCCGGTATTGGATTTAAATAATTCGTTCTCTTTATCTAAAATTTGTCATAAGTACAAATAAAATAAATTTAAATGTAAAAACATTTTAGGGAATTTCGGGAATCAGAAAATAATTTGGGGAATTTTTGGAGATAAAAAGGACAATGTTTGGGGATAGAGCATTTAAAAAAAACTGACAGCACTGGTTTATTTTTTTATTATTATAACGGTAATTTATTATAATATTCTCTGTATTGCGAGTAAAAGAGAGAACTGTACATGTTTTTAAGGATTTTTTTTTCTTTAGTTGAAGAGCAATATTTGTTTATTATGATTCAAAAATTAAGAAGCCAGGAAACTCTGTTTTACATTTTGAAGCAGGAAAGTTCGATTTTTAAAATGATACTGTAATGAAATACAAACGCAGTACCAGATTCTATAAAATGATTATTGTTTATCATCCACTTTCCACATAACCTGAAAATTTTAAACTATTGTCAAAAAATCAGAAAATTTTCTCAATAAACAAGAGCTGCTTTCCAACAAAATTCAATAATTTTTTTTCAAACTCTGAGCAGGACAAAGTTTGACAAGACTGCTACTGTTTTCTAATATTTTCACTATCGGGCTTGGTCTTGGGCTGAAGCCAGATAGCATCTTTAAAATTTGAGAAATTGAACTTCAAAAGCGGTCGATAATTGTCGATTTTTTTCAAGTTTAAGAAATTAGTTTGAAGATACAAAAGGCAGCTAATTATGTTTAAATTATTTATAACTTTTTTATTTTTAATCTAATATTATTATTTTTTAAATACAGTATGCTACTGGCGTTGTTTTTATATCCTACAAGTATAGACGTACTGTTACTAATACATATATTATCCATAACTTTTTGCAAAATTGTTGGTGTAATCGTAAACTTTCGAGTGTCATCGATATGATTCTATTGCGAATGTAGGTTTTAGCCAGGAGCTGTAAAATGCGTTGAACGAGGAGGCCAGTTAAAATCGCTTATGCGCGAAATAATGCTTTCGCAGAATATGACCCTGATTTTAAAAATGAAATTCATTGTTCCATATTAAATTTTCCAAAATGCTAGAAAAAACAAAGACAAATAATAATTTAAAAAGTTATAAGGAATTCGAACCTCATTCTGCGCCATTCTGCAGATTAATTATCATGTGTGTCCTGCTATTCGTATACTAGTTATAGATAGTGCTACTTAAGATTAAGAATGTATTAAATGCTGCCAAGTTTTAGAAATTATTAGCGATTACTTTAGAGGTGATAATGTAAGGGGTTACTTATATGGTTACGAGAATGGAAAAAGTAATATGTCTAAAAATAGATTTTTTAAAAAGAAGAATTTTAATTTAAAAAAATTATTATAAATATTTTAAACGTTATTAAAAATAATGTGGTCATGATGGAAATCGAACCAGGGAACTCTGGTTGCCAGCCAAGAACTCTGCCCACACAGCTATCGATGCATATAGTATTTGATTGCTTTAAACTTAAATGAATTGTAGTCAAAACAAACATACATTACCCTTTTGCTTACGCAAAACACAAAGCAATGTATCTAAAATAGATTTTCAAAAATATTTCC
Source organism: Eustalomyia histrio (assembly GCA_949748255.1). Classification (NCBI taxonomy): domain Eukaryota; kingdom Metazoa; phylum Arthropoda; class Insecta; order Diptera; family Anthomyiidae; genus Eustalomyia; species Eustalomyia histrio. The sequence continues at coordinate 96,235,214 of OX456525.1, forward strand.
ATTATTACTTTACATTTATAAAACATATATTGCGTAATCAATAATTAGTAACTTAGTACTTTATGCTTGCAAATAATGAAAAAGGTAACGAGCTATCATTACAAGGTAACGCATGAGAATATCTCACCCATTACCAAAGTTTTTCTAGGTATATTCAAAAGTGGGAAGCCCAATATTTTCAAGACTTGGTGACATTTTTATAACTACTCACAGGCCTCGGCGGCAAAAACCCGTCACGTAGCAATATATAAGAGTGGGAACCTAAATGAAAGAAATTTTCTCAGGATTTTTAAAATACATTTTATTTCATGATTCATTATATGGTGCACCCTACAGATCTATTTAAGGCCACATGGGGTCCATATGTAAATAGTTCATTGAATAACTGTTAAGTGTTACTACCAAAAAAAAAACATAAATTTGTCCATAAGAAAATTAAATTTTTTTGGGAAATAGTTTTTATTCGAAAAAATGCAAATTTCATGCGATCTTTTATAAAAAAAATTAAGACCCAATGGGGTATTAAATAGATCTAGAAGCAAAATAAAATTTTTGAAATTCTGAACTGAAGTTAAAAATATTTTCTTTTTTATTCCATAGGCAGTCATATTTTTTGTTTAAGTAAAGTGCACCTTATCCCTTTCATTTTCCAAAAGTACATATTTTCAAACTAAAAAAAAAATAATTTTATTTTTAGCTAAGATAAAAATGAAATTTTTATCATATACTTTTTTTTTTTTGAAGAAAACACAAATTTTGATTGCATTTTTTTAAATTTTTCCAAGCTTCTAACTTTTAAAGCTGTAGCACATTTAATTTTGTAAAATTTCTTATTAGCTAGAGAAATAACATAAATCAGCGCCTTATTATCTTCTTTAAATTAATATATATTTAATTGCTTGTGACTCACCCTATAGAAGGCATAACAAAGTTGCGAGTTTCACATGTTTTTTGTAAAAACGTTATGGATGCGAGATATATAGGAACGAGTTGCTGGTATAAGCACTTAATCCTTGGTCAATTTTTTTCCAAACTCAAATTAGTCAATTTATTTTTTAACGTGTGCGTTATCGGTCTGAGTTTTGATACTAAAATTTACAACACTGTTAAATAAGAGAAAAAGAAACAAAAAAAAAAAAACAAACGTTGTCAACATTGTTCTAAGAAAAATTTGACATTTTATATTTTTCGTTCAATCGTAGTTGTTGGCACGGATATCATTTTTCTATTTTATAAAAGCTATTAGAGAATTTACATTATTTAAAAACATTTTTACCCCCAAAAAAAACAATAACTTTTATACAATTTCCATAAACAACGACTTCAGCAACCTTTAAATATAATGTTTTATTAAAAAGTGCGTTAATAACATGTAAGTTGAGAAAATGATGCTCCGAATATAAGTTTGCAAATGCAATAAAATGAGGAAGAATGTGAACATGTATAAAGTTTTACACAAAAAGAAAAAAAATGAAAACCATCTTCAGCTTGTATAACAAAAAAAAATGTAAAAGTAAAATATAACAAGAATATAGAATATAATTAGAAAACTGCATAAAAAATTTGTGAATTTAGCACTTATAATTACAGTGAAATTATAAAAAAAAAACTAGTGAAAACTTGTGTATATTTGTTGTTGGAAAAAGTGCGCATCATAAAAAGAAGCTATAAAACAAAATAGATTCACCTAGATTGTTGCAAAATTATTGTGCTAAACCCCAATCATGATATCTTGACTTAATATTAATGTTCTTTGTTGGTTGGAGGAGAAAAGTAATCTCAAATTATCTTTTGTGTGTGCGTTAATTGGTTTGTTATTTGTTTTTAGCTGTATATGGTTAATAATTTTGCTTGTTTTTTTTTGTTCCCTAAGTAATGAATCAATAAAATCAAATATAGTTTAAACAAAATAATAAAAGCAACAAATATGAACAATTTAAATCGATTAATAAAAAATTATTAACTGTTCTGGTTGTACTTGCATACATCGACATGTGTATGTTTGGGAATGTGTGTATGTGTGTTGGTGCACCTATGCATGATTCCCACATGATCTACCGTTAATTGATCGATAGTAGACTGTGTAGTTCGGGCTTTGCTATAATTGTAATTATAATAATTGTCATTGTAATATCAAATATAATTGAAAAAGTTTTGCTACTTTATTGTGTAATTACTTTTATTGTTATTTTATTTAAAAACAACTTGTTGCTTCATCTGGTGGTGGAGGTGTAGCAGAAGGCGGTATGTTGGAATAAAACCATAAATTAATTATTTAAATTGTTGATTTTTGGTTATAAGTTAAAAAAAAAAAAATGTACAAATTCATATCACAGAAACTCAAAAGCCAACTCACAAAATTATTATTTTTGTCTTTTTTGATTTTGGTCTTATATTAACAATTTTGAAAACATTAAAGATTCCGTCTCCAGTTTAAAAAGAATTCCGTTTTAACGATATCAAAACCGCTACACCTTTCAAAACAATTTTAAACAGATAACAGATTCAGATACCAAAACTCTTAATTTCACAAAATACCGGTATTCCAAAACTCTTTCCCTAAAATAGCGGTATTTAATCTATTTTTATAAACAATAGTTTTTTGCAGGTGCTTAGCAAAAATTATATATATTTTTTTAATATAAAATTGATTTTTGTTCATAAAAAATTCATGTTTTGTTACAGCTATCAATTTTTAATTTGATGTTTTTCACTTTTCTTCACTAATAAATGAATTGTTTTTTTTTTAATTTAATGAAAAACTTCATAATTTTAATGAAACTTTATACACTTAATGTATGAAATATTTAATATATTAAATGAAGTATTTCAATAATTCATTTGTTATTTCTAAAATAATCTTAATGAAGACTTTGATTCGTTTGTTGAACTTAGCGATAATGATTTATCCTTCCGTGCCATAGACGAGTTTGAACTTTTTGAGGTACTTAACAAGGTGAAATCTAATGCTATTGGGACTAATGGAATACCAATACGTTACCTCAAGCTAATTTATTCTTACGTGGGCTGTCACATTTTGCACTTTATGAATACTATACTTATGACTAATAATTTTCCACGTTCATGGAATATTGCTAGGCTTGTGACTATCGTCCGAATTCTATATTTCCAGCTTTATCCAGGGCTATGGAACATGTAATTAACAACCAGATGGAGTGACACCTTGAAAGATATTCTTTAATTTTTCCTTGTCAGTCCGGTTTTATAAAACATCACAGCACTAACAACTTACTTTTATATATAACTGACATGATTCGTCGCTCCCTTGAAATAAGAAATCCTTGCTTACTTGTTCTACTCGATTTAACAAAAGCTTTTGAGTCGGTTAATCATTTGAAACTTCTATCTAAACTTCACAATGACTTTAATCTTTCTCGGTTTAGATGCAGATTAGTGTCTTCTTTTCTATATAATCGGTCGCAATTTGTTGCATATAGTACTCATATTTCTGACTTACTTAATATTAAGTCTGGTGTTCCAAAAGGTTCCTTCCTTGGACCTCTTCTTTTTATGGCCTATATTAACGACATAAGTGACTGTATAATGAATTTCTCTGAATATTTTTGCGGATGATATTCAGCTATGTAGTTTTAGTGATACTCATATAATGACTGTTCTTTGAAAATCAATGATGACCTTGTAAGAGTTTCTACATGGGCAAATGAAAATTGTATTACAATTAATTCACGTCAGACTCAGGCTATATCCTTTGGCCAGGTACGTGATTCTTCTTTACCTAATATTTAATAGAATGGACATGAAGTTCGACTCTCTGATTGTATAATGTGCCTTGGAGTAACTATCAACAGAAACCTAAAATTTTGTGCTCATACTAACAATGTTATGTCAAAAATTGGTTTTACCCTCAGGAAACTATATAGTCTTTCTTGTTTCTTACCGTTTCGAATGAAACAGAAACAAATACCAAAACAAATAAGTTATCATTCGCAGATGCATTAAAAAACAAAACGGCGTTGCCAGATAAAAGTAAACAAAATCCCCTGGTTATCAAACCCAAGGAAAAACAGGATGTTAAAAAAACTAAAGAAGACCTTAATGCTAAAGTGAATCCATCTAATTTGAAAATTATTAATGTTGAACAGCGTAAAAATGGATCTGTTGTTATACAAAGTGAAAGCAACGAAGAAAGAGAAAAAATAAAAGAGGCAATTCAGAATAAAATGGGCGATGCATACGAAATCAAAGTACCAAACCAAACAGAAATGAAAATAACAGTCACAGGTATGACGTTTAAACTAACAGAAAATGAAATAATTGAGAAATTAAAAAGGCAAAATGATGTATTAAAAGAAAGTGAGTTAGAAGTAATTAAAATATATGAATATAAAAGAAATTCTCGAACAATTTATAACGCAAAAATAAAAATTAATAATAACTCATACAGAAGGGAAATGGATGCACAAAAATTAAATATTGGGTGGGAGAAATGCAAAATTTTCGATGGCACAGATATAATACTATGTTTCAAATGCTATGGCTACAATCACAAATCAACTCAGTGCAAAAACCAAGAAGTATGCTTTAAATGGCATGGAAATCACACATCAAAGGAATGTAACAATGAAATTATAAATAAATGTATTAATTGTGTAAGGATGAACAATAGGTTAAACTTAGGATTTGATGAAAATCACATTACAACTAATAAAGAATGTCCAGTTTATCTAAATAAGCTGAATGCAAAAAAGAGGAGAATAGGTTTAACAGCCTAACAACCATGGCAGATAAATGGCGTATATACAAATATACAAGGATTATTAAATAATTTCAACCAATTGGAAATTATCTCAGATATAAAAAAACCTGATTTTATTATACTGTAAGATTTTAACATAGACTGGCATAGAGATGGATTTCATAAAAGCAAAATAGAATGTATAATAAATGATAATGGCCTGCCTTATGCAAATAATGACAGATTTCACGCGAATAACATCAAACTCAAGAACTATCGTAGATTATATAATAACAAATAATGAAAATATATCGGCGAAGATTAATGTAGAAAATAAAATAGCAGACCATCAAGCAATCGACATAATAATTAACAGTTACAAAAAAACCTAACGAAAAGATAAACAAAGAAATAGAGACATTTAAATACAACAGACAACAATATAATAGAGAAATAAAGGACATTCAACAAATAAATAAAAATAATGATATGAACAACAATGTTTGGAAAACGCAGTTAAAAAATTAACGCTTAAGAAAATAATAAGGAACGATAACAAAAGTAATTGGTTCAATAACGAAATAAGACAATTAAAAAGAGAAAAAACGGATAAATATCAAATAGCGATAATGGAAAATACTGACGAAGCATGGGTAGCCTATAAAACAATTAGAAATACATATAAAGTAAAAATTGAGAATGAAAAACATAAATATATAGATAATAAGATTAACGATGCCAAAGATCAAAAAGAAATGTGGAAGGTGATAAAACAATTTATACTTAAAAAAAGTAAAAATGAAATTCAAACTGTGATATTTGACAATATAGAATGTAAGGATAATTTTGAAATAGCCAATAAATTTAACGATTATTTTGTAAATAGCATTAAGTATATAAGGGATAATATAGACTATGTGCAGTATATAAATAAAATACCCGTGATAAACACCCAATTGAAATTTCGTACAATAACCTTAAATGAGTTAAGAATTATATGTAAAAATTTAAAAGACAAACATGACTACAATAAAATATCCAGTAAAATGATACTAAATGGTTGGAATATAATAGGAAGTACATTGTTGGACATAATAAATAAATCACTGATGACAGGGTGGTTTCCTGATAATTGGAAAGAGTCTATGGTAACGCCAATAGAAAAGATTGCCAAAACAAGAAAATGTGAGGAGTTTCGCCCTATAAATTCATTAAAGACGTGTGAAAAAATAATCGAAAAAGTTGTAAAGGATCAAATGGATAAATATATGGAAACTAACAAACTAATATCAAAATATCAATCAGGATTTAGGAAAAATTTTTCATGTGAAACATTAGTAAATTACCTTGTAAACAGGTGGAAAAAATAGGAAAGAATAAGAAAATTGTGGCAATATTTCTAGACTTTAAACGAGCATTCGAAACGATAGACAGATCAATACTACTGCAAAAGTTATATAAATATGGCATCCAGGATGTAGAGTTAGAATGGTTTAAATTATATTCAACGAACAGAAGGCAAACAACAAAAGTAAACAATGTAAGATCCAATATAATTAATAATGAATACGGAGTGCCACAAGGATCAATTTTAGGAGCTTTACTTTTTAGTATATACATTAATGATATGCCAAACATAGTGGATAATTGTGAAATAATACTATATGCAGATGATACGTTGATTTTTACTGAGGGTGATTTTGAAGGTCAATGTTATGACAAATTAAATGAAGACATAAAAAATGTTAGTAAATGGTTAAAAATGAACAAACTTAAATAAAACGAAAATAAAACGAAAATAATGTAAATAAACGCGAATAGTAACACAATTTTTAAAATAAATGACGAAATAATTGAAAAAGTAGATAATATAAAATATTTGGGCTTTGTAATTGACAACAACTTAAACTTTAAAAACCACATTGAATATATTTGTAAAAAAATCGGCAAAAAAAATTAGTTTCTTCAAAAGATTAAGAAAACAAATATCAATACTAACAGCAATTAATATATACAACACCATGATTAAACCACACTTCGAGTTCGGATCAACAATAATTTTCTCATGCTGCACAGCAAACCAAATTGAAAGACTGCAAAAGTTACAAAATAAGGCAATGTGCGCCATACTGAAATTCAATCGATACACTCCAATAAATTTTATGTTGGAAACACTAAGATGGTTAAATATAAAGCAGAGGCTTCAGCTAAACACCATAAACTTTATACAAAAAATTAAAATTGGAATGGCACCAGAATATTTAACTGAACAAATATACGTAAGAGATGCTCAACCCTATCATCTAAGGAACAATGAAAATTTTAGAATTCAAAAGGCATCAACAACTGCATCAAAGCGATCATTATTTTATAAAGGACTACAACTGTACAACACATTGCCAAACAATATAAAATCAGAAAGTAATATATATATATATATATATTTAGAAAACATATTGTACAATTTGTTAAGAATAATAATTATCAGTAGTCACGGAAATATATGTAAAATGAATGTTATTAAGAGTATTATGAATACTAATAAATATAAAAAAAAATATATCGTCTTGTACATGCTGTTCTTATGCCCCATCTTCTTTCTGGTATTGAATTATATTGTGGTACAAATACTCAATTAACTTTTTAGGATGTTCGTTATATAACCTCATGAAAATTTGGACCCTTTGCATCTTTTACAAATCCATTAAATATCATGTCTCTTCATATATAACACTTAAGTTTGATTTTCTTTATTCAACTCGGAATACTCAGATCATCATTGATTCGTTTTCTAGAACAGTCTATGAATATTTCTAAATTCGGGTAACTAGGATTTGGAACAACTTACCCATGAACTTGAAATCTTTTTTACTTTCATTCATGAGCTTTAGAAAAAATCTAGCTTCGTATTTCAACAGCATTGATTTTGCTTAATTTTATTTTTATATTTACATATAAATATTTTATCGCCTGTCTGTTTTTAAATATTTAAAATTTTTTATTTCATAGTAAAAGAATGTATGGTAGTTAGTTAGGAACTAAATTGGTAAATTCAAATTGTTTAGTATATAAAATAATAGTTTAGTATTAAAAAAATAAGATTAATCTTTTATTATATTTAACATTGTTATATGCTTGTAATCTTTCCCTACCAATGTGTCCAATAATTGGAAAGTTTTTGATTAAATTAATAAATAATAATAATAATTTTATGGAATAATAATTTAATGCAATTGAATAAAAAATCGATTCTTCTAGGAGATAAAAAATGGATAGAATATATAAACTACTTCTTAAAAATGTAACGCATAATATAATTTATCCTTCTAATAAAATAAAAAAATTAAAGTTTTTTCTGTACTCCAAATCACATTTATTAAAAATTATAAAATTAATATATAACATTTCAGTTAGAAACAAAAAAATTTTAAAATAATATTTCTTATTCTTAAAAACAAAACAAAAAATCATGGTTCAAAATAGTGCACATGCGATGTAAATAAAAAATTTAATTCATTTAATGAAAATTAACAAAAAATTATAATTAATATGATGAAACACTTGCTCCGTTGGCTTTAGTAATTCATTTGATTCTATTTGGAATTGAGTGCCCCGGTAGGCTAGTTGGTAGCGTGCGAGCTTCTCAGTACGGGGGTCATGGGTTCGATTCCCACCAGAGGCTTTGGTCTGTTTTCGCTACAACGCGCCGATGGCCTTTGTTGATAGTGCTCGGTTAGGATATTAGGATATAATTTGTAATTATACGATTAATATAAATAAAATAAAAATAAATATTTGGAATTGATTTTACCAATTTTTTGCACTAATTCATGGTAATTTTTGACCAAATGTATTTTATGGAATTTTTCAACTCCTCTGTTGTTAATATTTTCGATCGAATTAAGATCAGGAGATGTTGGAGGCCAATCTAATAAACGGAAACTCTTCAGAAATTAAATCAATATTGCTTCTAGTATTTAGCCGTCCTTCATAAAAGAATAATAATCCAGTTCCATGTGCTGTAAAATACCCACATACTCTGACAGATCCACCGTTTATACTTGGTTTGAAGCAAAATTTTTAACCCTTTTCCTCCTTTGTACGCCAGACAAATGATCGATTTTCCGAATAATCAACTCGAAATGAGGCTCGTCACCAAAAACAACACGATTCCATTCTCGTTGAGTCCAATTCATATTATTTTTGCACTAATCTAATCTCTTTTGACGTTGGCACTTGTTATGGAATGCGCGACGTTTTTTAGTATAGTTTTTGAGGACATGGTCTTCAAGACGGCGACGGGTCGTACCAGCGCTTATTGACTTTCCAAGCGAGGATGGCCACTAAGACGCTAATTGACGACTACTAGCGCAAGGATTTCGCCTACACAGTTGTATTTAATGGCGATCTTGGGCAGGTGTTGTGCACTTTGTACGTCCTTGCCCCTGCATATTTGTGAGATGATCTTCAAAAAAAAAAAACTTTTTTGCTACATTATACACACACATTTTCCTAAATGTCCAAGTCTCTTAGAAATTTCTTATTAGATAGATTTTCTATTCCAAAGTGACCTTCTTTCTATCCATAACTTCAAATATAATTAAAACCAAAAAATGTTAAAAAATCACTATCGCGATGTAAAACTGTAATTCACAACACATGATTTAAGTAGAACTAAATGTAATTTATTGTTTTAAGTAGATATGTATTGATTTGTCCGATGTAAAATCCGATTAAAAATTCTATAGTCTAAAACCCGCTTAAAGTGCACATTTTCCATAATATTAGTAAAAAAAATTTATGCAAAATCGTAAAATTACAGTTTATTAATTTTCCGTTTAATTCATTTCTCTTCACTCCCAAATAAATTGTTCGTATGTATTTATAAACTTTGTACGATTGGCTCATTAATTGTAGCAGAATAAGATTGTTTTGTTTGCAGAGTTTTTGTACTATAAATTAGTTTATCATAAATTAAAACATGATAAAAAAAACAAACAATTTTTAAAGATATTTTATTAAGAATGTTGAAAGTATTCTCATGGCGAGTATGTTTTGACTAAACTAACAATACTATTTTGTATAATTTATTATACCCTGCACGATATGTTATATGGTGATTGTATATATCAGTTTGTCATTCCGTTTGTAATATGTTGAAATATAGTTTAAAGACACCATAAGGTATATATAGTCCTGATCCTTATGAATTTTTAAGCCGATCTAGCGATGTCCGTCTGTCACGGTGCGTAGACGCACGCAGGGGTACTCATCAGAGAACTGCAAAATCAAATTTTTTCTTGATTTAATCATACACAAAAATTCTTGTTCACATTTAATAATTCAACAAAATTCACTGTAGAATAAAATCAGCATAATGTTACTGAACGCGTAATTCGGACCAGTTTGAATCATTTGTCGATTATGTTTTATGCAAATGTAATCACTCAACAAAAAGTCAGCGTTGAATAAATCAGAAACAACAACAAGCAACGCGTACGTGTTTATGAATACAAACAGAATAGAAACACATTTCATAGTGTACATTAGGGTGGGACTTAAATCCGCTTTTTTAGAATTGTTTTTTAGTAATACAATACTAAACATATTCTTCTTTGGGAAATAAAAATATTTTTTTGGAAAAAAAATTTAGGTCGATATCTCAGGCTTGCTTTATCCAACAATATTCAACTTTAACCGGATTGGGCGAACCTGAGATATCGACCTATATAAAACAAAATTTCACAAAGAACAATATTTTTGGTATTACTAATAAAAATTCTAAAAAAAACGATTTTAGACCCACCCTAATGTACATTAAACCATTTATGAAATGTGTTTCTACAAAACCATCCCGTTTTTATAGATAAGAAACTATTTTGTTTTAATTTTGAATACACACATACGCGTTGTTTGTTGTTTTTTCTGATTCATCGTCCTTATAATATGCGCTGTATCCAGTAAAATGTCTTCAGTGTAAACAGTAGAATAATTAAAAGTTTGAGGACAGTCTCCAAAGTAACAAAATGTCTTCATAGTAACTTGTGGAACGAAAAACCGTCCCCGCATAAGAAAAAACAAAAAAAAAATTTTAATCGGTTAACTGAAAAAATATTTTAAACAGATTTTTCAAAAAAAAAAGTAAATTAAAATTTTTTTTAATATTTTCACCTGCTTAGAATTCATATACTATCTTAATAGTTAATATACTATCTTAATAAAGCATTGTTCTAAAGTTCGGTTAAATTTTAAGTGCTGATGTTGATTTTGAATAAAACACAAATTATTTAGGAAATTATTGTAATTTCTTTTTATAACGAACAAAATATCGGCGAAATGGCCGTCGCGACCCCGGCGGCACACCTCCATCCGATGGTCCAAATTTTCGATAACGCTGAGGATAATTAAGGTTCTATTCCGTTAATGTGCCGAATTATCTCATTCTTTAGCTCTTCAATTGTTGCTGGCTTATCGACGTACACCTTTTCTTTCAAATAACCCCAAAGAAAGAAGTCCAACATGATCTTGGCGGCCAACTGACATCGCCACCACGTGAGATAACACGGCCATTGAATTTGTCGCGCAAAAGATCCATTGTTTTGTTAGCTGTGTGGCAAGTGGCACCGTCCTGATGAAACCACATATCGTCCAGGGTCATATCCTCAATTCCTGGCCACAATAAGTTTGTTATTATCTCGCGATAGCGAACACCATTTACGATAAATTCTTGGCCGACCTCATGACACACTATCGCGAACAACAGCAATGGTTTCCGCAGAATGAACTCGGCGAGCTGAAATTTGCCCACAAATCTCCCGATTGTGGACACATTTGGTCGATTATGCTGACCAAAAAAATCACGAAATGCCCGAAATGCATTTTGATTTGAACGTTGCTCTATTGTGTATCTTTCCATGGTTCAAATTGAGTTAGTCTGAAATTGAGAAATGAAATGCAGAAAAAAACTTGAAGTTGAGGTGTGGTTCACATTTAACATCGGCCCTTAAAATTTAACCTCCCAATACATATCAGCAAAGTTTAGTAAAAAATGTCTACCGGTATTCCATACCACTGTAAATTAAACAACTTTTTAGCAAAAAACTATGCGAATAGACATATATTTGACTATCTGTGTGTTGCTGTAGGTATATTATGTTTTGCATATTCCTTTGTTCGATGTAGATAAAATAGTACTTTGTCTCTTTTTGCTGGGAATAATACGGTCTTTTAAAACTCCGCTGAAAATATTTTGACGTATTTGGAAATTCTTTATGTCTATTTAGCAATGCGTATAATAAACATCGCCGAGTAGTTTAGTTAGTAAAAATCTCTGATTTTAATGAATGTATCCATAAACTGGTTTTATTTTAATTGGTCTACAACTATTTAAGAATTTAACTACGTATATTATTCAACCGTTTTTCAAAAAAAAAAAGTGTTGTTTGTTTTAATTAAGCGGTGATTGTCACTTTTATACGTCTGTCTATCAGGTATCCATAAATTCTTTCTATCTGTTTGTCTATCTGGTTGACTACTATCTATTTTATTATTATTTTCTTGTTACTTTTTAAAATTTTTGTTTTCAAACTTTTTCAAGTCTCTGTTTTCCATTGATTCACTTTCATTGTGTTGCGCCGTTTTGTAGAAAGCTCAAGTTCAAGTATGCGGTTAAAAAAAATAAATAAAACATACAATTTTGAATAGTAAATACATTTTTAGAATAAAGTCAAAAAATATTAAACAAGTTTTTGTTTTTTTTCCTACTACCAGATATATTGAACACAATAAACCTTCAAGTTGTTCGTTTATTATTAATTGTCTTTACATGCATATGGTACGGTATTATGTAGGTATTAGTGTTTTGTGTGAATTTAAATGTTTCATTGTATTTATATTATTTTACTGTACACTTAATTCAAAAAAAAAAAAAAAATATAAAAACAATTCGTTTAACTAATAATAATTCAAATATTTATATAAAAAAATTAATATCTTTCGGCTTTTATTTCTTATACAGTTTTATCTTTATATCGTATATTTAAATCTATTTTTATTTTATTACTTGACTCACCTTATAATTTTTATCTAGGGTAGGCGGTGGTAGATAAGAGTCATTGTGCCAGTAACACTATCAGTGTCATGTATTCATAAAATGGAAAATAATATCTGCAAAAATCTTATGAGCCAACACCATATTTGGTATACAAATTAATGAAATGTTTACGATTTTTGATTAAGAAATCTTTTATTTTTTACCAAAAAGTTGAAATATTTTTTATACTTTTAAAAAAAATATTAAAGTCTAGATTAATTTGAAACTTATAATTGATATTTATTGAAAGATGTTCTGGAATTATTGACTAATTCACAATGCAAATTTTTTTAAATTCACCTAATCGTACGATTTTAGTGCTTATGTTCGAAAAAAAAAACTAGTTGTTAAAATAAATTTTTTTTTTTTATTTTTGTGGGTTCCCGAAAAGTCAACTTTACACAAAAAATTTACATATTTTAGATTAAAATTAAAAAAAAATTGATTCCAAATTATATGACCCAAGTGTTTTTTCTTCTCACAAGATGTGTTTAATAATAAAACTAGTGGAAGTGAATTCAAGAACACCAAAATATTTGAATTCGTTTTATTTTTTGCGTAATGGGATTCTAGAACATACAAAATAACTTTTGACTTTTGTGCTCTCAGTATTATCTGAAAGAAGAATTAAAAATAAAATACTCTTAAATATATATAAAGTTTGACACACATAAAATATCTTTGTTTTGGAATTTGGAGTTTTGAAATGTTTCCGAAGCGCTATGTTTTGTCTTGGGGTAGCGTTAAGGGAGAAAAAGTGAAAAACAGGCATTTTACTTTAAACCATTTCTTCAGAATAAATTAGTTTAACTTATCGTCAGCTTCTTATTGGTTTGACCTATACGCCAAAAAGTAGTTATCGAGAAAAACGATAAACAAGGTTTACATTTTTATTTTTGTAGGCAAATCTTTTAGATCAGAGTCAATACTGGATATCTTAAATATGTTACGGAATATAGAAAAATGGGTTTCGGAAACAGAAAGAAGATGTTTACATTATAATATATAATGTATTCATACCCCAATTTTTTTTAAAGGTCAGTGGGTCAAACCAATAATAAGCAGATGTTGTGTGTAATGAAACTACATGATAAACCAATCAAACACCAATATAAGAAGCCTTAAAAATGTTCAAACTATCAAGTATTTGCTTTAAGATAATTGAAACAAAACAAATGCATTTGCCAACTTCTTAAACCTCTTTAGTAACTTTTTTTAAATATAATTTTAAAGTTCCATTAATAAATAAATAATTTTCTTAATATTTTCAGCCTACATTTAAAATCTATATAATTTTATCGTTAATTCTTTAACAAACCTTCAATTTAACGAATATTGTGTGCCTTTAAGTGCTGTGCGCTGAAAGAAAATCTTAATACAATGCAGTTTTTTAAAGTTTTACTTACATTTGCCCTATTGACTTTAACTTCACATAAATGTTTAGTATACAGTAATGGCTCGCCGGGCGATCATGTAGCTGGTAATCGTTTTAATGGTCACCTAGATAGTGGCGGAAAACCACCAACTCCTCCACCAGCAAGTAATCACCAGCGATATCAACACATACCACCGCATCAGCAACAACCATCACCATCGCAACAGCAACAGCAGCATCAGCATCATGGTCCACATCAGTATTCATCACATGGTGTTGGTGGTGCCGTTGTTGTTGGTGGTGGGGGTGGAGGTAGTGGTGGACAACATCATCCCTCACATGGCGCTGTACAACATCAAGGTTTATATCATGCAGTTCCAAGTAGTGGTCATGCTGAACATAAAAATACTTATAATCTATTAAGTGAAGCAATGTCACAGGCCGTTAGTAATGAATTTAGTAAGTTGAATTTTTTATATTATACACCATTTCCAATTTTATTACAAACAAAAAAAAAAAAAAAAACAAGTAAACACTCATATTCAGAATTGCTTTAGACACAATTTGCCCTACAACAAGTCATTTTAAGAAACTTATAGTTTCTCATTTAAAATTTGTATGGAATTTGACAAGTAGTAAATGGAAGAAGTTTTCAAAAACTACTAGATTATGTAAACTGGGCTTCAATCTATTTTAAAATCTGTTTTTTTTTTTTAATTATCCAATAGTATAGTTTTTTCTTTATTATAAATGTATGTGAAATGTTCCATTTTCGTTCGAGACTATGACAAGTTTTCCTTACTAAATAAAAAAAATAATGGGGAATAGGCAAAAAAAAGGTATTAGACGCCAGTGAAGTTACCTCTGAACTTTCCATACAAATTGGTGTGTTCTAGTATAATTCACAAGTCGCTTAGAATTGAATAATATTTTATATTTACCTCAAAAAATTTTTTTTACCACCAAGAATTTTTTCACCTCTAAAAATTATATAACATTATTTGTAGCAAAACAGTAGAGGACATTTTTTTAGGCCATTGGTGGAGGGTATTCAGATCCCCGGAATTCGTCCCTTTCCCAAAATTTGTCCTAAATTATACTTTGGTGTAGGATATCATATAATTGGCATGCCCCACTTCAAACTTTTTACTAGTTTTAAATAATTTTTTTATATATATTTTATATACATTTCTTATTCGTGTAGGCGCTGTTGGTAGTGGCTCAGCTGATGGTGCTTGCCATGCTGATGATCTTGATTGTTACAATGATCAAGATCGTTTAGGTATGGAGGCTATTAGAAGCTTACATCGTCAATTAGATGACGATGATAATGGCAATATCGACTTAAGTGAATCGGATGATGTAAGTTTCATACTTTAATATTTTTTAACTATTCCATAATTAAACAAACTCATTATTTTTTGTTAATTCCAGTTTTTGCGTGAAGAGCTTAAATATGATTCGGGTTATGAAAAACGTCAAAAAGCTTTTCATTTTAATGATGATATGCATATTTCAGTTAAAGAACTATGGGAAGCCTGGTTGAGATCGGAGGTAAATTCTTTGTATTAACTTTAAATGCGATGTCTAAATAAAATTTTATTCATCAGGTTCACAACTGGACTACCGAACAAACTACAGATTGGTTAGCACAATCGGTACAGCTTCCACAATATGTTGATTTATTTAAACAGCACAAAGTATCTGGAGCAAGTTTGCCACGGTAAGAAGATATTCATTAAGGGGTTTTAGGAAAAACATCGATATAATCTGACAAGTTTTCTATAGCAAAAAGTTCTCAGAACTTTGGGAGTTTTTCTTTTGAAAAAAGTCTTTAGAGTTTTGAAAATTTTTTAAGAAATTTAATAAATTTTATTATAGAAAAAGTCATAAAAATGAGAGAAAAATAAGTTCTTAGGATCTAAGATTTTTCTGAAAATTGTCTCAAAATCAATAAAATTTTCTATAAGAAAAACATCAGAATCCCAATTGGGAAAAATGTTCGGAATCTTAGAATTGTTTTATAGCAACAAAATCCTCAAAGTCTGAAGATTTTCCTACTTAATAAAAACATAATCAGTATATGAATTTTTATAGAAAGCAGATCATATAACCAGAAGGCTTTTCTTTAATTAAAAGTTTACAGAATCTGATGGCATAATTACATCCATTATTTCACCATTGCGATATTCAATACTCACTGTAACATTGCCCATACCTTCAACTTTTAGTTTCTCCTTATTTGCAACATAAATCTCCTTAAAGTGGGTTTCATTAAATTAGTTTAACCAATCTTTACGCATGGGCATGTGCATACTGGCACCAGAGTCTATGAACCAATCATCTTTATTTGTAGCACAAACAGTACAGAAACCAACCTATTTTTTAAATTGCTGTTTTTATTTACGGTGCAATCAGCTGCCTTGTGGCCAAACCGGTTACAGTTAAAGATTTATTCTTTTTCGTTTTTGGAAAAAATGAGCTGCTCTCTGCTGTTTTTAACGTCCTGTAGCAATTTGGTTTTAATTGAATCACAGGTTATTTTTACCCAAGAACTTTCTTTGCCCATTATCATTGGTGTATACTTATCTGGAAGTCCTTTCAACAAAAAACTTCGCTTTTGTGTCAACTTTCACATCCATCCCGTTATCTGGATAAATACATTGCACCGTGTTCCACTAATCTTCGTGAAGCAGAAGATTAATTTTCCCTACCGAATGGTTTCTCCATATTAAAACTGGTTGCAATCGATGACATATTTATAAAGAACTTTAATTAAACTTTTTTTACAATTATTTAATTAGTTCCTGGGCCCATAACCTGTTACGATGATTGAAATAAAACACAGTTAATTCGGAATAATATGTGTTCAAAGTAAAGTATTTATTATAAGAGGATCTTGAAAAAGGAATGTCAAAAATGACTTACAAAAAGAGTAGCACAAAAGTGCCTTAGATCATCTAATGTAGATGAGTAGTAAACGAGAAAAGTTTTCAGAATCTGTATTATTTTACCAATGCGTAACTTTCTTATTTTTGTATTTTTATTATTTTAGTTTGGCTGTTAACAATATGCATTATGTTGGCAATGTTTTGGGTATTAAAGATCCCATACACAAACAAAAAATTGCTCTGAAAGCCATGGATGTGGTATTGTTTGGACCACCCAGAGGTACGTAATATCCCAATTTGTAATTGCTTAAATAGTAATCACCAACTATTTTGTTTAATTCCTTAAACAGAAACTGGTACCCGTTGGAAAGATTATATACTAGTTACATTACTATTAAGTGCTATAATAGGCTGTTGGTATGCCTATCAACAAAATAAAAATGCTAAAAGACATTTAAGACGTATGGCCCAAGATATGGAGGGATTACAAAGAGCTGAACAAAGTTTACAAGAAATGCAGAAGGTATAATTAAAAATTTCTCTTAAGTTTCTTAATATTATTTTATAGTGTACATCTTTTTCATAGGAATTGGAGCGTGCTCGATTAGAGCAAGAAAATGTTGCTACGGAAAAAATGGATTTAGAGCGTCGTCTTAAAGAAGTGCCCACCTTAACTTCATCTAATTCAGATTTGGAAGTGCAGCAATTGAAAAAAGAAATCGAAATGTTACGTACGGAATTGTCACGTGCCGAAATTGAACTTGTCGACAATTGTTGGGCGCCACCACCACAACTCCAATCATGGTTACAATATACTTATGAATTGGAGAGCAAAAATCATCTTAAGAAGCGTGTTTCAGCTGAAAAACAATTACAATCAGCTAGAGAAGCTTGCGAGAAACTGCGCAAAAAAAGATCTAGTTTAGTCGGTGCTTTTGTTACGACCCATGGCAAGAGTATTGATGATGTTGATCGTTCTATTGTTGAAGCACGCAATTCTTTGGGTGAAGTAACCAATGAATTGCAAGAACGTTTGCATAGATGGAAACAAATTGAACAATGTCTGGGTATGAATATTGTCAACAATAATGGCTTACCTTATTTGGAAAGTGTTTTATATGGACGCAATGGCGGCGGTAGTGGTTCATCTATGAAAAATTCTAGAGGTAAGCCTTTTAGAGAATTACAAAATGGTATGTTTAAATTGAAAGTAAGTGGGATGATAGATACTGATTTTACAGGAGGATAGCAAAGAAATTTTCTCGAAAAAAAAATTTTTTTGTTGCTTAAAAAATTGTTTTTTTTTTGTTTAAAAAATTATTTTTTTTTTTGTTTAAAAAAATTTTTATTAAAGTTTTATGTTTAAAATATGTATTTTTAAATTTTTTTTTTGTTTATTTCTTTTTTTTTTTTTTTTTGTTAAAAATGTTTTTGAGCTCGATTTCATTGCATTAGTAAAGCAAATGTTAATGCCAGAAAATTTCATCACAATTAAATGGTAATGAAAGTTTTTGGCATTAGCATTACTCAACTACTGCTAATGAAATTTCAGTGCCAATGACATAATCCCAAGTATGGTTTCTAACAATACAAAAATAATTTTCAAATTAAATTCCCATTTGTACTTGAAAAAATATCCAATATGTAAACATTTTGCTCGCAATAGAACGTTCTCAAACTAAAAACTTTGACATGTTAATTATCTTTGCTGGTTCAGAATTTCACTACTAGTTGGCGATTTACAGACATTTCATGTCGCCAAAATGATAAATGTCCGTAATTTCATACAAAAAAAAAAAAATCACAAAAAAATTACGGCCAACAAAATCAAATTTTGCAAAAAAAAATACTAAAAATATGGCAGAGAAAACATTCTCCAAAAAAACTTTTACGGAAAAATAACACAAAAAAAGATTTAGCAGAATAATTAATAAAGAAAGTTAAGCGGAAAAAATGATTCTTGAAAATTTCGCAAAAAAAGACCGCGAAAACAATTGAAGAAAGAACTAATTTTGTGAAAGTAAAAATTTTGCATTTTGCTAAAAAAATATATCGCAGACAAAATTTCATGAAAAATTAAAAAAAAAATAAGTTAAAACAAATTTTTTCAGTAAACAATTCTTCAAAATCCTTAAGCCAATGTTTGTAATTCGTGAAAAAACAATTCGCAAAAAAGTTTGAGAAAAAAATTTGTTATGCAAAAATTTATCGCGGAAACAAAATTTGTGGAGTTATTTTTAATTTTTTTTGGTGAAAATATTTCCTGCAAAATTGGTAGTTTATTTATTAGACTTTAAAACGAATTCGATACAAATAATTTTAAAAAAGTTTGAGAAAAAAATTTGGCATGCAAAAATTTTTCGCGGAAACAAAATTTTTGGAAAATTATTATTTTTTTTTTGGAGAAAATATTTCCTGCGAAATTGGTAGTTTATTTACAGGACTTTAAAACGAGTTCGATACAAATAATTTATAAAATTTTGAAAAAAAAATTTGACAAGCAAAAACTTTTCCCGGAATTAAAATTTGGTGAATTTTTTTGAAAAAAAAAATATTTCCTACGAAAGTGTAAGTTTTTTTTACTAGACATTGGGTTTGTTTTTTTTTTAATTTCATATCTATATCTACTTGTAAAGAAAATGACTATCCCTACTTACCCGACTTTTCTTTATTTTTCCTAAACAAATATAATTTGCACATTTGGGGCCGTTGTTGTTTTCGAACTGGACTTGGCCGAAACGCGAAATAGAGCAATTATATTATTTGCCCTGCTCTTTTATGACAATTATTTTTTTTTTGTTTATTTTTAAAAAAGAAAAGCCAAGAATTTCCAAGACTTGGCAGCATTTTTATACATTCTTAATTTTTAAGCTGCTATATCTATAACTATGGAATATTTATATAAAATTAAAAAAAAATTTATTAAAACGAATTCGATACAAATAATTTTATAAATTTTTTCTGAAAACTTAAAAATATCATATAATTTTTAAGCAAATTTGTAGTGTTGATGGATTTAATCGTCTTCGGTTAAAAGTAGCCAATTAGCCAAAACAACCCAAAAAAAGCGCCAACAACAATGTATACACAATTTGAACTACTTACCTCTTTAAAGTATTACTTAAATTATGTTTATCTGTTTTCATAGTCAAGGAACATCCATGCCCTCTAGCAGGGGTGGTCTTCTGCGATAGATTACCATCTCCAGTACGGCCACAATGAGTCCTCGCACTTAAGCATCCGCATCGTGTCGACATCTCCGCCGACTCGTGGACGTATTTTTATTAATAAACTGGGTTAATTTTTTTCTACAATAAATTCATAAATGATCTCCAAAGGCATCAAATATCTTGTTTTTTTGTATAAGATTGGTAATAATTATAATTGACAATTGAAAATAAGCTGACTAAACTGCAAACCGATTCCTCATTTTGAAAATCATTTATTTTATATTTTTAATAAAATGCCAAGTCTGCGAAATTTTAATTTTAGTAGTATATTAACGAAACTTATCTCAACTTAAAGGTTATTAATTGTATTCTTATTGACAATTGTTATTAAATATAATATATAAACTAATTATTCAGCTCTCATAAAAATGATCACATGTACAAATCAGTATTTTTCATCTAGCATTAACACAAACCCACTTCTTTGAATTAAATATTAATTTTTTGTTGTTATTTTTATTTTCTAATTACAGGTCGCATTACAAACAGTTCAGATGACTTGGATGATGAATCTGTTCAAGGTAAGCCAAATTTAGAAAATTTTTCCTTGATCTCTGCTGAATGAAAGAATATCACAATCAATGAATCATGATGTTTGTTTTGCGCATAACAAAGCAATATTTTGCCAAATTTGAAAATTTTCTATCTAGTGTATAGAAAAGCAAATCTCTATTCGTTCCATGATGAAGCATTTTAAATGTTAAAAGTAAACTACATTTTAGATTTATCAGATGATAACAAAAACAAAACAACATTTAAATAAGTTTCTTTAAAAAAGAAATAGGATTTGAAACAAAAATATAATTTCCGTTTACATGCATATCATAGGAAGCTTAATATGATTACACTTTCTATTTCATTTGTTAAATATCTATATTTTTTTTTTTACTTTGCATTTTACTTTTTTATAGATTAATTGTTTTTGTTATTCAATTTTATTCAAAACACCTCAATTCCCCTAATTTTATGTTAACTTATACTTTTTATCTTAATTTACAAAAATTTATAAAATTTTACACTATTTTATTTTGTTTAGCATATATTTTTAATAAACTTTTGAGTTATAATTTTTTTTAACTGTTTTTTGTATATTTTTATTAATTTTCTCCCTCTTTTTTCCTATTTGATATGCTTTAATCCTTTCCGGTGCTTTTTTGTAATTGTTTTTATTTAATTATGTATATTATTTTGTATTTATTATGGGCATTGTTTTGCAATTTTATTTTCATACAGCATAAAATGTACATATACTGATTGATTTGCAGTCTGCTTGTAGTTATACTTTAAAATTCTGGTTCGAAGGACCATTAGAAAAGGCGTATTCAATTCGTTTTACATAAATTAGGTTTGTAAGAAAATTGTATAAAATGAAATATAAGTCATTATGAGGATGGATGAAATTAAAAAAAAAAATTATTACTAAAGTACTGTAATATGAGGAATAGGGTGTGCCGAACTTTTTCAATTTACAAATTTTGTGACAAAAGCTTTCAAATGGCGTTTATTGACTAGCTGATTATGGAAAAAATAGAGAAAAAAGTTTCAAGGATACAAGGGAGGCGATGGCTTAAAGTTAGCGAAATAGGTTGTGTTTGGTAATTTTTTTTTTTTTTTTGGATATTTAAAAAAAGATAGGAAAAATATTTTTAAATTAAAAACGAGGCTTTGGTCTACAATTACATTATTAAGTTTAAATATGAAGACATTTACATGATTTAGTAAAATAATCATGTAAAAGTGACCTAGTAATACTCAAAAGATGCAACGATTAAATTTTGAGTTGTAGGCAAAAATTGCAATTTTAAAAATTTATTAAAATTTTTTTTCCATAATATGCTTAAGATTTCCAAATATTGTTAAAAAAATTCTTAAGAAATTTTTTTTACCAATTTTACAGAATAAGTTGTGTTGACAATCGCATTTTATTTTTATGTTATTTTTGTTACTCTATAGATTTTTTTTATTAAGACTAGTCTTTAATAGCGAGACTTTCAAAAATTCTTAGAATTAATTCATTAGCCTTATTTGCGTAGCTCTTAATTAAATTAATGCGGAATTTATATCTAATCGAATTGCAAGCAATTTGTATTATTAATTTGTTTATAAATTCTGTTCTATTACAAAATAGCTGAAGAAAATCTCAATCTCAATTTGTAAAAGATCTAATGTATGTTTTTTTTGAGTCAGTGTTGCCAGATTCAAGTTGTTAATTTCTTAAACGGTTTATGTCGTAAGATATCGACATCAAACTAAGTGTCGGCCCAGAATAACAACTTGATGTATTTTTCCTCTCATAGTATAGCAAAATCAAAATCACGTAGACATAATCTATCATTTTAAGGTGCACAAATTTCTTATAATCTACTACAAATTGTATGAAAGAAAATCTTTCAGCTGATTTGTAAATGAGTTTAATTAAAGAAATTTTTAATGATTCCAGTGAATTTATTCACTTTGTATGAATGAATTTATTCACTTTGTATAAAAAACACTATAGAGTAAGAATAGTATAGAGATTGTAACGCCGGCTGCGGCCAAATAAAAATTGATACAAAATACAAGGTTCGGAAGCTGAGAGAAAACAGGGGAATATTGAGCAAATACCCTAATTTTTGCAAAAATTTGAGCAAATTTACCGTTTTTATTTTTTTAATCCAATTGGAAAATCTGCTTAAAAACCAATTGGATTTGCAAAGACAATCAATTGGAATCGCAAAGAAATCGCAAAAAAAAAAACAATTAGAAAAGATGCCGAACCTTTGTAATCAGCCCATATAAAGGCAAGATAACGTTTTTTACTACGTGAGCGGCATCGTCATGGTGTGAAAACACACGAAATTTAAATGTGAATTAATTCGTAGTGAATGGTTTAATATTTGATATTTATTATTTATTAACTTTGAAATTGTTGTAGATCGTATAGAACAAATCAGATCCTAGATTCCTGTTGTTTTCTATCAAATTTACCTTATTGTTATATTCCATAATTTCAAATACAATAGTATTTTATGAATTTTTAATAAAAATTGCTTAAACAATCATCATGTCCAACATAAAACTAAAGTAAATAAATTTTAACACCGGATGGGGTTAAAAATATCCTTTAGCAACAGAGACACATTGGCAGTAAGTATATAACTGTAATAAATGAACACTAAAATACCAATCCTACAACAAATTATTGGTTATACAATTGTTTTTAACATAACATTTTTTATAAATTATTTTTACAAACATAAAAAACCCCCACACACCCACAAAAAGATGAGTAAATTAATCAAGGAAAAAAATAAGATGAATATAAAAATGTTCTAAGGTAAGGCCCGGTGTTTATTGTTTTGTATTATTGTATTGTTGTTTTGTAAATATTTTCATTAATAATTTTCCCTTTTTTCCGTTGTCTCTAATATGTTGGCATGATTGTTGCAATTTTTATAAAATATTTTTATTTTTATTAAATTTTCATTACAAATTTTTATAATATTGGGCCAAAAATAAAACAAATAACAATACCTTATTCATATATTTTAATTGAATAAAAATTTCAAGATCATTTTTCATCAATTTAATAAATCACTGCTAGTTCATTCATTATCATCATCGCTACTACCATTATGTTATTCTCTACAGAATTAGTCATGTTGTTGTCTCTCTTTTTAATTGTGTGGTAGTCTCTCTCTCTCTTATATTTCTATATATCTGCTCTAAATCATATGTATATGTATGTTCTTTTGCTGTAATCAAATCAAACATTTTAACTCAAATAATGCTTAATTTTAAGCAACTTTATTTAAAAAAATAAGTGACCAGAAAATATCGTAACATTTTCGTTCATTTGTAGTTGTTTGAAATCGTTACAAATTTGTATGAAATTTAAAGGTTGTTGAATTTTTTTAACAAAATTTTTAAACGATTTTAACCAAACGATAAACTAACGATGGGTCTTATACTGCAGGGTTAACATTAATTTAAGAAAATTTCAAGAATCTATGCCATTTTATTATGATCTTGAATTTGTTCAATTCTGGCAAAACAACCCAGGAGTGAAAAGTACGTGACCTCACATAGAGATGGCGTGACAAGTGCCAATATTTTTTGTTTATTCAGTAAGGGCCAACTGTTAGAAAAATTGTGTAAAAATTTCGTGACATTTCATTAATTCAAAAGAAAAAAATTACCGTTATAAAAATGATGCAGCTTTTAAAGTTTGAAAAAAAAATGTATTCCCAAGAATTTCGTGTTTTGATTAAACATTGTTTTCTTTTTGGTGGGAAAAAATGTCCAAGCCAAAGAATGTATTGATAAACATTATGGTTAATCCTCGCAGTCATATGCAATTGTTAAAAGGTGGTATTCTGAATTTAAACGTAACCGTACGAGCACAAATGATGAAGTTCGTCCTGGTGGTCCAAATAAGGCAGTTACCGAAGAAAAGGTAGGAGCAGTGCATCAGTTTGTATTGGGTGGTCAAAGTAAGCGAGATTGCTGGCATTATAAAGATATCAACAGAGCGGGATCATGCCGATACTACATGATCATTTAAATATAAAAAAGCTTTCTGCTCGATGAGTACCGCGATTTTTAACATCTGAACAAAAACTGAAATGTGTTCATGATTCGAATAATGCTTTGGAGATGTTTAAAGCAAATTCAACTGAATTTTTACGTCGATTTATTTCAATGGATGAAACATGGAAAAGCAGTTACTGCCAAGTACTAAATATGTATGAAGAAATTAAGAAAAAACGGCCTCACTTAATTAATCTGCTTGGCTCCCAGCGTTTATTATTTGTTCCCAAACTTGAAAAGATGGCTCTAGGGAAAGAGATTTTCCACAAATGAAGAAATATCTGAGACGGAAGAATATTTTGAAAAGTTTGACAAATCGGATTATTTCAAGGGTATCGAGATGATGTTAGAGGATCGTTGGAAAAAGTGCATTTCACTTAACGGAGATTATGTTTAAGAACAAAATTGAAACTGGTTTTTCATTGTTAGGCCACGGACTTTTCACTCCAGGTAATACTTGCTAATAATACGAGGGCGTATCAATAGGTCCGTGACTTTTCGAACTTCCCTCATAGTTATATGAAATGCAACACTGCCACCATCAAGTACTTCCTGTTAATAGACTACTGTCAAATTTTGAGCAAGTTCCGTCATTACTTTGTGTTTAACAGCAGAATTTTTCTCTTTCCACCGAGCCATTTCTTTAGGTTGTGAAAAAGGAAACAGTCACTGGGGGCTAAATACGGAGAATAAGGCGAATGAGGAGACAATTCGTAGTCTACTTCATGACTTTTTGCCATGGAAACTAAGCTGTCATACGATTCCGTTGGTGGTCGATCTTGCGGAAAGCTTTCTCATACCCAAGTGATCGTTCTCAATTGAAACCACTGAGCCATGTGATATGCTTATGTCTTCCACAATCTATCGCACATTCAATCTCCGATCGGCGAACACCATTTCGTGAATTTTTTCAATTTGTTTGAGTGAAGAGACCTCAACTGTGCGTCCAGAACATTCGGCATCTTCCGTGCTTGTAAGGCCACAACGAAAGCCAATAAATCACTTTTGCAATCGATTGTGCAGAACCCCATAGTATTTATCAAGCTTTTCCTTGGTGTTTAATGATCACTTTTAATTCACTTTTTTCCATTTCATGGCTGACATATGGGAATTTATATTTCTGTAAGTAGAAATTGATAAATAGAATTTCCGTAACAAATTTTCATTTTTTTTAACTAGCGTTGCCAAACTGGACAATATATTTCCTTAGTTAAAGTAAAAAAAGTACCATTGAATTCTGTAGTAACAGTTATTAATTAATAGTTGTTAGTTAAGCCTGTTTAAAGCTTAGTAAAACGAGTCGTTAAAAATTATTTTTTTAAACGTTGTGTAACACAACTGCTGGGAAGGCATAATTTTAAAAATCGTATAATAAATTTACTACAAGAGCTTTGTTTTAAAAAAAACCATAGACAATTTTGCAAAAAGATTGTTGGAAGAGTTTTGTCAATGCTTCATTTTGTTTTAACAGTACATCATTATATATAAATCTATTGATGGCGGCTTCTGCTAGCGATGCGGCACGACTTGCTGTTACAAGTTCTTGAAACGCCTGCATCTATGACTGCTGTGACTACAATCTGACTTATCTAGTCCTAAGATAGACTTCGATAGACCTTTTCAGGTGAGCTTTCCTTCTAGAGAGGTATGGTTTTGGAAGAGATCCAACAGCTGAATTTAACAAGGCTCGCTCAGTTTACCTGATCATGCTAGTGTCTTTCAGTCAGCTCGGGGTACCAGGGGTTTTCGTCTAGGCGGTTATATCCCTGAACTCGTATGTTACATCTTCTATCCTCGTCAATCAGTGTAAAGTGGAACTTTCCAGGCTAATTTTCCGGTCCCTGAACACGCTGGCATGGATCCCCAGCCACAGAGACTTACAGTAATGCGCAGTTAGCAAAGGCAATGGTCTGGCTTCAATGTCCCCACAGTGATGTCAGTCCGCGTGGCTCACGTGTCCCAACTACGATCTAGGGCGTATTAAATCTTTCCTCAGTAGGAGTGAAGAGATGTTTTGAGACTGAAGACCCTGCTGACTGGTAACTAGCGGATAGGCAAACTCGCAACAGACTTTGGCCGTAGCTGCGGCATACCGGGTAAGGGGCTATGTCTTTGCCCAGCACTGCAGGTTAAACGACATATCGGACGTAGGATTGGGCGATCTTATCCGATATCTCAATCTTTAGGAATCGCTTTTTGACTCCACTTGATGCTTCTGAGTGAGCTGACACTTGAGCCAACCACTTTATTTCTTTGTATTACTGGTTAAACTATTGCAATTTTAGTTAAAACTTAATTTCCACCTTTTTAAAATATCGTTTAAAATCAAGTTAAATCCAGTTTCAAATTATTTCCGTTTACAGCTAAACTGGATTTCGATTAGAAAACAACATTTTGTAAACAAAATAAAAAAATATTTTATTTTGTTTAATAATTATCATAATTATTAATTTTTTGCATTTTTCCACAAAAGATGATGAAAGATTTTCACAATATTTATATACATACTATTGCTGAAGGCTAAATAAATTATTGAAATGGATTTTCAAAAAATTTAGTTATGAAACTGGATTTACAAAGAAATCCAGTTTCTTCCATTTTCTTCAAAATCCAGTTTAAACGATATGTCCAGCATAGTGTAAATTCAGTATTAAATTACAAATGCCATTTGAATATCTGCCATTTACTAACTGCAAAACTTTTCCAATATACTAATTTTGCACAAGTTAATTTGGTAATTTTAATCAATCTCTTTTTGTTTTAAATACTAATTATTGGGTATGCAAGTTAATAATGTCGATTTAGACATCAGATGGCATAACTATTACATATAGTTTATGTCAATAATAACAAATATGGTATTTTGGAGAGTAAACATCTGTCATTATAATTCAGTATTCGATAGACGCCAAAGTGTAAACACACATTTTTTCAATTGCTATTATAATGTCGAATTTTGTGCTTTAAAAAGATGTTTTGCGGGGAAGTCTGATAACCTTCCATTAGAAGAAAACGGCGGCTGAAAGTTATCGATTATTGGTAGAAGCTTACGGTCAACATTCACCAACTCAAAAAACTTGTGAACGATGGATGAGAGGCCTGGTCAGCCATTTCCCTACGTTTAAAAGCAAGGAAATTGGGTCCGTTATGAATTGAAGCCGAGATACGATAACCCTAAGCGCAAAAAGTCATATGTAAAGCCCGGCCAACCAGCCAAATCAACGCCGAAGCCGAATATCCATGGCGCCAAGGTAATGCTCTGTATTTGGTGGGATCAGAAGGGTGTTTTGTATAATGAGCTTTTGAAATCGGGTCAGACGACCACAGGGGACCTGTACCGAAGACAATTGATTCGTTTGAAGAGAGCAATCAACGAAAAACGACCAGAACATTTTACCAGGCACGAGGCCATAAACTTCCATCATGACAACGCTCTGCCACACGTTGAAAGACCGGTAAAAAATTATTTGGAAAACAGTGATGGGAAGTTTTGGCTCACCCGTCTTATAGACTAGACCTTGCCCCTTCTGAATACCATTTGTTTCGATCGATGCAGAACGCCCTTACTGGAATACGCTTCACTTCAGAACAAGGTATCAGAAATTGGCTTGATTCATTCTTACCTCAAAACCGGAGCAGTTCTTTTGGCGCGGAATCCATATGCTACTAGAAATATGGGTAGTGGCTAACGATGGACAATACTTTGAATAATGTATCAATTAATTTTGTTATTATTAACTTCTATACCCAATAATATCTAAGTAATTTAGTTTATTTTACTATATATTCTTGGTCACTTGCTTTTTATTATTAACAAAACTGTTTAGTCATCCATTATTTTTATCAAAATTTAAACATAAATACATATTTTTTTTAAATAAGATTTAGACGATTAAAAGAAATAAGAAATTTTTTGTATTTTACCAGGTCTTATTGATAATTATAGTCGGAATTCGGGTTTAAGTGGTTCAACTATTTTAAACAGTAGTTCCAACATTGTACGTGATGATTCATCGGGTAGTGAGGATAATATAGAATCACAATCGGTACATTTTTATTTGGGCAATGCACCAACACCGATGACAACTTCGAGTGGTATGCCAACACCAGCAATAACACCAAGAACACCAATGCAACCACCATTTGAAATAATGAATCATGTGACAAATCATAATCATACGAATAATACTTCCGCTTCGTCAGCCGCTGCCGCAGTAGCAGCAGCAGCAGCAACTAATGACAGGTATATTCAAAGAAATATTATTATATTCCAAAATATATTTCTTCTTAGATTTAGTTTAGTATGTATATGTTAACGCATTAAGTCATTTATTAGTAGTATTAATATTCATAAATCATTTTTCATTTTTGTTTTCATTAAATATTTTTGATTTTTTTTTTAATTCACTTCAAATTTTAGTGTTTTTCATGACGTTAATCGTCATAGTCCGTCGATATCATCAGAACGTTCAGATCGTTCTATACCAGTACCACCACGTACTAAAAAACATACACATAATAATTCAACTTCGTCGGCCACTTCTTCTACTATTACTACGACTACAATACATAGTGTTACATCATTACCCCCACCACCACCACCAAGTGGTCCCATAGGTCGCGCACCTTTACCTCCACCTCGTAAATCGAATCAGAGGTTTGTTTAGAGTACCAAAAAGAAAAAAAAAATAACATTGTTCTGATGTTTTTACAATCCTTGTTTAAAATCCTTAATTTTTTATAAACACAACCAAGAGCATGTGCCCTTTAAAGAATTTTGTTTAGCATTAAGGAAGCAGGTTAAAAAATATTCTTAAAATTCCAATTTGAATTACACACTAATTAAAAACAACTTGTTGTTCAACAAGGCAAACTACAAAATTTGTAAAATGTTTTCATGTTTTATTGTAAAAATGAGTATCAATTGTTATTTCAAAGATCTTGAATACCAACATCTTTACTAAACCTATAATATTAATGCATTTTTGCCCTTCAACCACATCTCACACACAATTGCAATTCCCATAACCAGCATGACTTGTTCGATTGCACAAATTTGTTTCCCTTAGCATTTATCCCTCAATTTAATTTAAGCTTTTCCCTTTAGATCATCGGTTTGTTTTGTTGTGTTAATCCTTGTTTTCTAATATCGGACTTTTTTTTATTTCTAATTTTACAATTTCAGAATCCAAAAAGATAAATCTACATGAAAATTCTACTTCGTACTACCACTACTACTACTACTTTATATAAAATAGTCTTGATTGCTACTTTACCTATTGTATTATAATTTATAATTTAAAACAAAAAACGTACTATAATCTATAAACTGAATTGCTATATAAATCCTTTAAAAAAATTAATTTTTTTAATTTCTACCAAATATGTGTGTGAGTGTGGATGTTTAAAATTTGACTTGTTTAACAAGAAATTTTGAAAAAAAGAACTTTAACAAGAAATCTGAATATAATTTGGTTGAAATATTTTAAAACACAGTTAACATTTATACACAAAAAAAAAACATTTGTACAAATTTCTAAGTTTTTAAATTATACTAGGTTTTTGCGATCGCGCGCCTAATATGTGAGCGGGACGCTGTTTATTCGCAATTGCCCTTTTAAATGTTTGCGCAAGTATATGAAATTAGGTTTATCATGCTTCAAAAACTTAAATTAAAAAAAAAATAATTACTCTGTTTTTTTTCTTAAATTAATCGACCAATCGAAAAAATAAGCAGAATTATATAATTTTTGTTTGTTTGTTTTAATAATTTAATTTACAAAGGAAACAAAAATAAGTTCATCAACACTTTAAAAATCGGGTTTCAATTAAAATATTTGTAAATACAATTAAAAATTTAAGTGACTTTGGACCAGCAAAAGAATTTTGTTATATCAATTATTAATTTGTTAAAAATAATTGAAATTTTTAAATTATTTTTTTAATCATATCAATTAAATTTTTAATCAAAAATATTTAGCATTTTAATTAAAGTTTTAATTATATCAATTAAAATTTTAATCAAATTTTTAATTGAAATTCCAGCATCAAATCAATTAAAATTTTTATCAAATTTTCAATATTTTTTTATAAAATATACATGTGTGTGTGTAATTCATCAACGCATAGAAATTTCTTAAAAACTGTGTACCAAATAGTTCATAGGAGTTCCAATAGCACCACAAAAAATACTATGGTACCAACTTTATCATAACTGGGCATGCGTATCCGCAGTGTTGCCAAAAAAGTTTGTTCTCATGTTCCGACCTTTCAAAGTTAAAATATCCAAAAATCCTTAACAAATTGTTAAACAATTAAATTTTACTTTTTTCTAAAATGATTTTTCGCTGATTTTGTTTGCTAAAAATCAAAAAATTAATATTCTAGAAAAAAGGGTGGCCTCATAAAAGAATTCAAATTTTAACAATTTTTTTTTTTAAATTGTAAAATGTTTAGGAATTTGAGATGCAATTTTGCAATTTAAATAACTGTAATAAAAGTTAAGATATAAATAATATGACTTTTCTATGTTGTCAATAGTGTTTATTGTAAACTAGAATATTTTTTACACCAAGTTCATTATCAACTAAAAATTTAATTGTTGATATGATTAAATTTTTTATTAAAAATTAACAAAAAAAATTTAATTTTAAAATTGTGTATAGGTTTTTAAACTGAACAGCATCTTTGTGAAACACATGGAAGATGTTGAAAACGTGAAACATGAATTAACATTGGCAACTTCTTTCATCTGTTATTTACTCAGCTGTCAAAAAAAAATTAAAGAAAAAGACGCATAATTTTTGTTAAAAATAAAAAATGGATTTAGAGAAAGCATTAATCATTGGAGTAATTGTTGCTTTGCAAGAGCAAACTCGAATTTTAATGCAGTACATTGAAATATTAAAGGCCATTCTGGAAGAAGATGATGATTAAGAAGAATTTTTGGTAGATTAAAGAATGAAATTCTTACATAGGCCGCTCATTTCCCTTTGTTGAATATATTTTTTGTTTATTTTCTGCAATGTCAGTTTGCTAGTGATGGCACAATGAAAATCGATTTTTTTTTAGTGATGACACTTAAAAAAAGAAAAGATGTAAGATGGAACAAAATGAGAAAGGGTCATCTTTTGTAGATGTAGAATTTTTAGCCTGTATAATTCTTATGGGAAGATGCTAACATCTTTGCAAACTGATGAAAGATATAAGATGTAGCTTAGTGGAAAAAGGCTTATACTCCTAGAAACTGTCAAACTTTTTTAGGTTAGTTTTCAAAAAACAAATAGTTTTTGGTAAATTAAAAAAGTGTTACAACCATGGTTGGTAACCAAAACGATGCGGTTATTGGTAAGGGTAACGTTAGTTTAGATTA
Source organism: Eustalomyia histrio (assembly GCA_949748255.1). Lineage (NCBI taxonomy): Eukaryota > Metazoa > Arthropoda > Insecta > Diptera > Anthomyiidae > Eustalomyia > Eustalomyia histrio. Next base: position 96,267,460 of record OX456525.1, read on the forward strand.
TTTCGGTAACGGTATTTTAACCTATTTCATTTCATTTATTTTCATGTCGGTACTTTAAATATAACTCTGTTTTTATTCTTCGGTTATTTCGCTAACGGTATTTCTAAGGTAACTGTATTTCAGTTATTTCGGTAGCGGAATTTTCGAAATGGTAACGGTATTTTAGCGGAATTAATATCTGCTTTGGAATTTAGTTTTCATATCGAAATTTGAAAAACTTTAAAGCTGTTTATTTTTATAATTTCATTAACTGTTTGATATCACAATATTAAAATTGCGTTTTTATCACTTTAAAGACAGTTTTGAAAATATTCCATGTTCTACAATTAAAACTTTTGCTGCTTTTAGTTGTTAGTATTATTTTATCAAATATTTAATAAATTTAACTTAAGAAGTAATTTTTCTTATTCAAAATTTCTTGTAAATAAGTTACTTTAAAGTTTAAATAAAACCACAAATATTTACTATATTTAAAAAAAAGGGTCACGTAAGCAAAAACCCCTATTTTTTGATTTATTTTTTTTTATCTATTCATGACATTTTGCCATTCCCAATGTAAGCTAATCCTTTAGAAATCATTAACATCTAAAACTAATAAAATGATTAAATTATGAACAAAATCAAGAATAACAAAATTTACTTTCTCTTTTTTTTCGCAACTAAAACAGTCCTTTATTAAGATCCCAAAGTTCGGATCTAATGGCGGCTAAAGATTTATATAACTACTTGGGTAGACCACAACCATTGCAACAGTTTACTAATAAAACCAATAACAATGGTGGAGCGGGCGCTGGAGCCGGAGCAGTGAGTTCTTCTTCTACTAGTAAAACGAAAGAAATGGTTAAACAACATAGTACAGCAAGTCAACAATCTACCTCATCTACTTCATCATCGGTACAATCGGCTCCTGAATTGCAACACAAACAACAATCTCCCTCCAGATTATCAACGGCCTCCTTGGAAAGACATACATTAACACAGCATTATCCAAATGCAGCTGCAAGTGTAGCGTTTTCCAATTTGGATAAAAATTTATTATTAACATCATCAGTAACTACCCTACAGGGATTAGGATGTATAAAGTCTGATGATTTAATACCCTTAATTGATTCGAATACACATGTAGCAGATTCCTATCATAGCGATACACAATTGCCATCGACAACTGCAGCGGCGGCGGCAATAACTGAAAATACCACCTCTACTATAAAGAAGCGTAAAAAAGGTTTACGTTTTGGTTTTGGCAGTAAAAAATCTCTTAGTATTTCAGAATCTAGCGCAAAATCCAAATAAAACTCCTTTTTTGACACATGAAAATGGATTGATTGGTGGAGTATATAATAGGTAGGAGTGGAGTCAATTATTTTGTAAGAAACCCCTTTTTAACTACAAGGTATTAACAAACTCCTCGCTATATTAGTAAAAGAAATTACTTTTAAATAGTCTTCCATTTTCTTAACAAAAAAAAAAAATAAATAAGTAACTTAAAGACAAAATAGAGACTTAAGGCAACTCTAAAGCAATACAGTGAATAATAATATCCTTCCCAAGTCTTAAAAGAATAAAAACAAATATACTTTTAAAGTAATATTTTTTATTAACAGGTTTAGAAGTGGCTTTTTTGCGGTACGATTTCATTAGACAAAAGTTGTAATTTCAATATTATGGGTTTTGAGTTTTTTTTCTGAAAAAGTTTGTTTCAAAAATTGCTTTTTTTAGTGTTACCTCGCATCTAACGATTCTACGGACAAGTTTTTATTTTAATTGAAACGAGAAAAGAAACGTTTTAATTAAAAGTAAATATTATAATTTTTTTTTAAATCCTTTCAAATATTACACAGAAATCTTTTATTAATTAATCTACTAATTTTCAATCATTTTTATAAATCTAATGGGCCTATCCCTATTTGTGACAAGTTGTAGCTTTTATATTAAAGCTATTTTTAAGACTGTGAGTCTCAACTTTCCATACAAAACAACAATCAAATTCAAGGGTTATTTGCCAATGTTGTGATCATTAGAGTTTGGCTGAAAAGTTCGAGGCTAACATAGAAACAAAATTTTTTTTGATGAAATTTGATTTTAATATTCAAGGGCGATACAATGATTATTTTTCGATACCATTTTTATAGTACGATTTGTCTTTAGCCTCAAAATAGGTCTCAGTTTCGGCGGTTACTTTTTTATCAGTGCTAAATTTATTTCCAGCGAGCATTCTCTTGAGGTCTGAGAACAGGAAAAAGTAGCTGGGGACCATATCTGCAGAATACGGTGGATGCGGAAGCAATTTGAAGCCCAATTTATAAAATTTTGCCATCGTTTTCATTGACTTGTGACACGGTGCATTGTCTTGATGAAACAGCACTTTCTTCTTCAAATGGGGCCGTTTTTCCGAGATATTGTCCTTCAAACGCTCCAATAACGCTATGTAATAATCGCTGTTGAAGGCTTTTCTCTTTTCAAGATAGTCGATGAATATTATACCATGCGCATTCTTAAATACAGATGCCATAACCTTTCCAGCCGGCTGTTGCGTCTTTCCACGGCTGCCTTTCGATTGGGCTCCGGTGTAAAATGATGGAGCCATATTTCATTCATTGCCACATATCGACGCACAAGTTCGGGTTTATTACGATTAAACACAGCTCAGAATCATCAATTCGTTGTTGCTTTTGGTTGATTATGAGCCCGAGCATAACCCACTTTGCACAGAGCTTTCACATATCCAAATATTTATTCACAATATGTCCAACAAGTTCCTTTGATATCTTTAGAGTCTCAGATATCTCGATCAACTTCACTTTACGTTCAGTCAAAACTATTTTGTGAACTTTGATATTTTCGTCGGTAACATCCTCTTTTGGGCGTCCACTGCGTGCATCGTTCTCGGTGCTCATTTCGCCTCGTTTAGACTTAGCAAACTACTTTTTAATGTTTGATTTTCCTTGTGCAGAGTCCTAATAATGTTTATCAAGACAAGCCTTGGCTTTAGCAGTGTTTTTTCGCTGAAACCCAATGCTTTATTAATACACAAATTTCCTTTTTTTCCTTTTTGTTTTCAAACTAACAAAAGTTGCTTAACCCAAAATACTATATCTCACAAACTAATAGTCCGACAGCTGTCAAATTTATACACGTGTATTTCGAAAATTAGGGCTAACTAAAAATCATACGGATTTCATATTAGTAGCGCCATCTATGTGTCATCCTACGAACTTTTCAGCCAAACTGTTATCTATTTTTTAAAACAACAGATAAAACTTTTTGTGACTTAAAACAACAAACAGAAGGAAATGGTGTAATAGACTTTTTGGTAGGATAAACACGAAAAGCTAGAATTAGCCATACGTAGAGATAACGTAATTAATCAGCTGATTCGTTCTACATAAAGAAAACACATACAAGCACTTAGTTATGGCAAATGTAACGAGTCGTGAGGGACAAATCTTTTAAAATTTGATTTTTTTCTCAAAACAGCTGACAAATTTAATAAAAAAGTAACAGGCGGGAAAACTAAATGAAAAAAATGCAAACAAAATCGTACTTTCCAGAAAAATAAAAATATATTTTATATCCATTTTTGTACATTTTTATATTTTTCTATATAAATAAATTGTTTTAAAAACGATATCAAATACAAAAATCACAACTTGCGCCAAAAAACAAAAATTTAGTTTGGAAAAACTTTTTCTTCCTCATGACTGTTTATTTTCAAATGTTAAAAACAGCTGATACGTTCCCGTTTATCTATAACTACGACTGCTTCGTATCGGTACGTTAGGGTATGTTACGTATACGTATGACTAATGGAGCCTTCAAGCTAGTATTACTCATTCGTAGACGTATCAGCTGATTCAACCTAGCTTATGGCTGTGTTTATGTGGCAAGCTATCAAAATTGGGTTATGTTAACGTTAATTATGTCAAATTTGTTCCCATACAAATAGATAGAAGCTAACGTCAATATATTGCCGTATAAACACATCTTATATAAAACACACGTAAGAATTTACCCTTCGTAAACGGAACGGGCCGGCACGGACAAACCTGTTAAATTTTGATGTTCTTTCCGTATTCACGCGAGAGCTGATATTGAATGACATGTTAATTTAAGAAAAGTGGAAAATTCCAATTAAAAATGTAAAATACAAGCAAATAAAATGAAAAATCTTAATTTTAAAACAGTATTTAAAACCAGATTCCCTATGCAAAGAAATTTAGTTTCATAACCAGATTTTCGAAAAAATAAGTTTTAACCTCCAGTTTTTGTAAATACGAGGGCGGATCAATAGGTCCGTGACTTTTCTAACTTTCCTCGTAGTTATATGAAATGCAACGCGCTCCCATCAAATACCACCTGTTAATAGACTACTGTCAAATTTTGAAAAATTTCCGTCATTTACTTTGCGTTTTTCAGCAGGATTTTTCGAGGACCATACAGTAGACATTTGTTTGATCAATAATTTCATCGTTGGAGCTAAATCTCTTTCCACCCAAAAGTCACGGACTTATTGATCCGCCCTCGTTACAACTAAATAATTCCTGCAGATGAATTGTATGTATTTTGTTTTAGTTAAAATTACAAAAATACACACAATTCTTTTGGTGGAAATATTCCGTTGCTTTATAAAACCAGGGGCTATTTGGCGAAAACTTTCTCTATAACTCCAATTAGATTTTGAACAAATAAATAAATTTTCTCCATAATATTGAAAAATTTACAACTTGGTTAGTTCTTTTTTTTATTCAATTATTAAAAGACCACTCAAAAAAGTTTGACAGTTACTACATGACGGTTGATTGCATAGCAATTAGTAGCACCTTTTAGCTATTATTACAGTTGTTTTTCTATGGAAAAATACAAAATAACTATTATCACTTTTATTTAAAAAACAACTACGAAAAATACTGTTGTTTAACGCAGGTATTTTTAATATTAAACTAAATAACTGCCAAAACAATTTTGCAGCAAAAAGTTAATTTTTGATAGTTATTTTTTTAAAAAATAAGAAAATTATTTTTTTTCTATTTGTGCTTTCTGATATTATTAAAAACCAGAAATTTTTATTCTATATCCAATGTAATAACTTGAGGATGATGCAGTTACAACTTTGTAGTTCTTTTTGTTGTACCGATTTTTGTCAGGTGTTTGAAATTTTTTGCAGTAATAATTTGTTAGTTACTTTTTACACCATTTGTTAGTAGTTTTTTTTAACAGCTTTAAATAACATGTCGCCTTTTTAACTGTCATTTTTGGTATATTCTACCATCAAACAATTTTGAGTGTCTAATTAAAAGTATTTACTACTTATACTTATTGCAATTACTTAAATTGTTTTAAACATAATTCTACTTAAAAATATAATTTTGTTATAGTTATTATCGTTTATATTAGCCTTAATTATGATCGCCAATCCATGACCAATTTTTCCAAATATTCTTTATTGAATCCATGTAAACGAATCTACAACAAAAGACGTTTTCTCTTCTCTTTTTTCCTAATTTATTAAGTTTAAATTTCATTTTGTTAGATCATTCATTGCGCTGTGTAATAAGAGTGTATACATAATAAATTTTGTTTGTTTTGTCCATTTGATATTAGAATAATAAATAAAATTGCCACAATTACTTAATAAAACACAAGCAACAATTCTACGTTTAATTTATAAATATTTAAATATATATATTTTGTTTTTGGTTTTCCTTTATACATATTTTAGATTTGATGTATGATTTTATTTTTCTTAAATTACATCTTTATGTTGTAAATTATAATTTACTTCTTATTAAAAAAACTAAATAAAATGTGGTCTAAAGAATTTAAAACTAATTTAAATCTGCGTTTTATTTAAGAGAAAATTTAATTAATTCAACATTTCAAAACTATTGCCCAGCTAAAGATTACTAAAAAAAAGTAGAACTGGCGGCTAACCACTGTCCTTTCTTGTCCATTAGCAAATCAGCAATTTTCAACAGTATTCAAAATTTGCAATTACTTTTTATGAGGGTACTTACGATGATATTTTCCACACAGTGCAAAAAATATCAGTTTGCATCGCAATCTTGAATATCCTCAAAATAAAATTGTAGGAAATGCAATAATTTTAAGCACTTTTGCAATGCCTCAAGAGCAAAGACCAACAAGAGAAACCAGAATTGCTAAAGCGGGGTTTACATTATACCACAAGTCATAGGACCTGTCAAAAAAAAAAAAAACGAGCCAGCCAAAATCCTATGGTGTAAATTAATTATGTCTGATACGTACAGAAAATCCGATTACAAATTTCGACAGATTGATAAATCATAAAATTATGGGAATCAAATGGTATCAGTGTTGCATTTTCTTACAAACAAAAAAAAAAACAGAAACAAAACTGCTGTGAAGTAAATTAGCGGTAAAATGTAATGTATAAACCCCGCTTAAGTGGGGGAGTGTTGCCAACTTAAGAGTCATCCTACTCGTTAATTTTTTGTACATATAATAAAATACATTGGAAAAAATTAACGAGTAGTAACATTTTTCGCCTTAAACCAAATTGGTTTCTTTAAACGTGTACATTGGAGTAATTGCGTTTGTTTGCTTACATTTCTAGTAGAAAATAATAAACTAAGAAAGGCAAAGGATTTGCAAAAGTAAATTCCTTTTTAAAAGCAATGAAAGAAAATTAAATCCAACCAAATATAAATTAAAAGAACTAATTAAAAAAAAATGTTCACAAAAAGTAATTTAATTTGTATAAATGATAAATTTTTTAATTTATCAGAAAGATACTGTCACCTTTCACTACATACTGTCACTTTTTCACTAGAAAAATAATATCCTTGTATATTAAATTTGTGTGAAAACAACCTAAACTATAAATTTTCACCTGAAATGTGTTATCGTAATAAATCATTTTTTTTATATTGCTACGGAAATTTTATTCATTAACTTTTATAGTTATTTTGCTCTCACATTCCTTTAAAGTCAGGTAAACAGGTCTTAAGTCATAAAATGTAGTTTTTCGTAACGTTTAAATTGAAAATTATTATTTTTTTTTTCAAAATTTGGTTAAAATTTGTTTGAAAAGGAAATGATGGGAAACAAGCATGGAAACTATGACCTATAGTAGTATTAACACATTCAAAATTCATATTTCTGACTTAATAACTTTTTACCTAACTTCAAAGATGTAATTACGCCAGCTATTTGGCATGCTGCTTAAGAAGAATCATTGGCTATTAATTTGTGTTAAAGCGTAACTTGATAGAGTTTTAATGAAACCTCTTGTTCTAAGTTTGCGTATATAAAGAGTAGCTATATAAAATTGAAAAGGTGCTTATTATTTGCAATATAAAACGAACTCGTTCTATTTAAAGGAAATAAATCGTAACAATATGAAGTATAAGATTTTTAAATACATGAAATTCAAACAACTTAGTTTTCACGTAAAAGCAAAATTATACTCCATAAAAAAAAATATTTTTCACGTGAAAATTTTATTACAATTTGTCCTCACACATATTTAATAAAATATACAATACTATTGATTTTCTAGTGAAAAATTGAAATTTTAGGGTTGCTATTGAAATTTTTTTTTATAAAATAAAATTATAAATTTTTACAATTGGAAACCTCATATAAATTACGATTTGAGGCTACTAAGTTTTAAGTGAATTTTAAAACAATATCGATAACTGGTACTAATGATTTACTATAGGTTTTACTGTTAATTCACTTTAAACAATCTGGCAGCACTGAATCCCCATATGATTTTTACAATTGTTTATTTCACAGCTAGAAGAAACAACCTCGAATACCAATACCACACCAATACTAACAAACATCTAAAGAAAAAAATTCTTAATTTATAATTTAAGAATGTTTGTTAACTCAGCATCTTCTCCCTTTATTAACATTTAATACGTGACAGAGTTTAGCTGTAAAAAAACTGTGGTTAAAGATTACGACGAAACTGAACGCACAAGACACAGCTTATGGATGACAGTGCCATTATTAATAAATAATAGTAAAAATAATAGAATTACAATGAACGGACGCATCATAAAGTTTCATCGTATACCGGCAACTATAGCAGGCATATTGCTAATATGTTTCCTGGTCTATATGTTTAGTGGCACTGATGAACAGCAGCCACCCATGTATGGCATGCTAAGGAATCAAAATAAAGTCAATATGCGTAAGCTGCTAATCGGTGCAATACAGGCCGCACAAAAGGGTGGCATGGAAATTTTGGAAGTAGCTCAATCTAGAGATTTAAAAGAAAAAAGTAAGGGTAAAACCGACGAAGGTGCTAATGATCCCTTTACCGATGCAGATGGTCGTTCGCATTGTGTCATGAAACAGGGTTTACATCGTATCTTTCCACGTGTCACCATTTTCTCGGAGGAAGATAAAGAAAGTTGTGCTGAGGCAAATACATTTGATTTAGATCCCACGGTTTTACATGAAACTGCTGAAATTCCCGATGAATTGGTGAATATAAAAGATGTTACGGTATGGATAGATCCATTAGATGCTACACAAGAATTTACCGGTAAGTTCGATACAATTAAAAAACAATTTCCCCTAAAGAAGTCACCCAATGTGGTGACGAAATATTGGAATAAATAAATAAATATCATTAATTTCTTATAAATAAAAGATCTTAAGCTCAATATAAAAAAAATAATACACAAATCAAGAAGATCGAAGAAAACTAAAAAAAAATTTATAACATTTAAAGAATATAGAATAAGTTCAAAATCTGTCGGTTTTTTTATGAGAAAAAGTTTCTTTAAATTGTAGTCTTTTTTGTTTAGGAAAAAATTTCAAGTATTCCTCAAGTTTTACTAAAAGTCTAATGAATCCTGATCTTTTTAAAAAAATTCTCAGATTCTTTAGACTTTTTTAAAACTATGAGGAAATTTTTCTACTATTTTAAAAAGTTTTTTTTCTTACAGTAAAAGAATAGTTTTACATTAAAAGATTTTTTTCTAAAAAAAAAAATTACCTTGATTTTTTTTTAATAACAAAATCACCTGAATTTCAAAATTTTTCTATCAGACCTCAGAATCTACAAATTTTTTATATACAATATTTCATAGAATATAGTACTTTCCTATAGGTTTAAGTTAGCAGAATTTTTCTTTAAGCCAAAATCGTGATTTTTCATACGAAAATGTTTGAAGACTATATAATAGAATAATTAACTCAGAATCTCAACAAGAAAAATATAGTATATAAGAATTTGAATTATATTTTTTAATCAAAAGGTCATCAAAATCTGAAAATCTTGTTATTAAAAAAATTATTCAGAATTTGATTTTATTTTATTATCGAAAACCATTTAGAATCTGAGAATTTTTCTGTTTAAAAATTGCCCAGAATCTGTGTGTATTTCTATAGTAAAACTTATTTAAAATCGAAAGGGTCAGTTTTATAATTAAGTGTACTATTTAGACAACTTTTTTAAACTATTTATTAATTTGGCTAATTTTTGGGTATATATCTTAATTGTATGCAATGCCAGGAAAAAACCTTAAAATCTAAGTTTTGCGAGTTTACTCATGTATTCATTAAAGAAAAAAAAAAAAAAAACTAAAAATTCTTGAATTTTTTCTTAGGAAAAATATTTAGAATATTAACATTTTTCTATGGGAATCTGAAAAGATTTCCTCTATTCTGAAAGTTATTTCTATAGGTCCATAATAACTAAAATATTATCCTTTCTCTTAATCAGTTTATGCAAAAATAAAATCATGCAAATATTTTTCTTTTCAGAACAACTCTATGAATATGTCACTACTATGGTGTGTGTAGCAGTTCGAGGTAAACCTGTTATTGGAGTTATTCATAGTCCTTTCATAGGACAAACAGCTTGGGCTTGGGTTGATCATTCCATGTCTGAGTATTTATCATCCATACATCCCGATAGCGTTAAGGCAGATCATCCTATAATAACAGTATCACGATCTCATGCCGGTGATGTTAAAGATTTAACACGTTCAGTATTTGGTGAAAATTCCAATATACTTACGGCAGCCGGTGCTGGTTATAAGGTCCTACAAGTAGTAGCCAATAATGCTACAGCCTATTTACATTCTACAAAAATTAAGAAATGGGATATCTGTGCTGGTGATGCCATATTGAGGGCTCTTGGTGGAACCATGACCAACCTAGATGATGAGTTAATAGATTATGGACCCGATGAATCTCCTGTTAATGGCCGTGGTCTTTTGGCTACAATAGTTAATCATGAAGATTATATTGATAAATTAATGAATTATCGTAATACACATAATTCAAGTAAAAATCGTAGATAGTATACTATCAACATCAATGGCAGCTATGCCATTCATCACTATCACCACACATCTTAAATTTAGATGAAATAGTTTAAACAAAAAACTATTTTATAGTTATTAAGGCTTAAATATAAATTGGCGAATTTTTAAAGACTAGAAAGAATCTAACAGAAAAAATAATTTTAAATTTAAACCAAATCATTGTTTACAAATAAGAAAACATTTGACAAAAAGCAATATTAAAAAGGTGTGCTTGGCTTTAGCATTATGAATATAATTGATAGTAGTACATAGTAGTTGCGGTTTAAACAATTTAAACAATTGTTAACAATTTTATCTTATTTATTTTAAATTTCTTTTTATGTTTGTTTACTGTTTCCCAGAATACAATAACAAGAAATTAACGCATTTAACAACAATCAAGTTCAATATGTTTTTATAAAGAAAATTACAAAATTCAACAACCTAAACTAGAGAGAACAATATTTTCAAAAAGAATTTCAAGATTTAAGCCAATATTTTCGATATGTATCCAGAAGCAAGTTTATATAATCATGTAAGTTTGTATATTTTTTGCATTTCTTTTTCGTATTTAATGACTGAATTGATTATGTTGAAAACCAGTTTTATCCCCTTACACTCAAGAGGTCATGAACTCTTGATAAACTTAAAAAATAATATGTAATATGTATATGTAGGTGTTCAAACATTTGTTATACTAGTATTTTTAGTAAACAACACGCATATGGTTTTAGTTAAATCAGTTGTGAATAATTTTGGGAGATATTTTTCATTAAAATAATAGTTTCGTTCGCATATATATTATATATATATTTTACTGGATGCTATTCGCTTAGACAAGTACTGAGTAAACAGAAAGAAAAATGAAAGAATTAAGTGACAGTTCGATGTTGAGAGTTTGCGACTTTTTGCCAGCAGAAAATTTCTGGCAGAGAAAACATATGATTGAAAAACATATCGTCAGCAAAAATTAACTTGGGAATTAATTTTAACTATATTTTGTAAATATTCTCTTTCTCAATCCGAAACCCGAAGATATCCAGCAACGACTTTGCTTTACATTCTTAATTTTAACAATGAGCATAGTTTTGCTGCATACACCACTGCTGTCCATATACGACAAAATTTGCATACAAAATAAAAAAAAAAATTGCATTATTATTTTGCTGCATTAGGTATATACAGCAAATTTTGCATTCAACCATTCTCACATTTTTGTTTAAAATGTGCTTAAGATCTTTTTTTTTTTAATATAATTATTTATAATTCTTTAAGTTTTCTTCGATCTTCTTGATTTGTGTAATATTTCTCATCGATCTAAAGATCTTTTATTTATAAAAAAATAAATATAAATATTTATTTATCCCTAAATAAATAAATATTTATAAATATTTTTTATAAATAAAAGATCTTAAGCCGCATTGCCATAATAATGAATGTAGATCAACACAAAGAGAACACTGCTTTTAGATGCACTGCTTTAATGCAGCAATTAGCAAGAATTCTTTTTTCTAAAAACTAAAGCTAAGTATTTTAAATATGTACAGGATTGGGCAAAACCCATCATCTGATTTTTATTCGCTATAACTTTTGTTTAAATTGAAAATTTATTTGATTTTTAAATGATTATGTTTAGTCGCACTTATAAATTTTGTTTCAATTAATTGTGAAAAATTATTTTTTACATTTTGTATAATTGTGCGCTGAATTTTTGGTGTGACGTTGTCAATTTCGTTTGGAATGTTCTTCCTTTACTACTCCAAGGTATGGGCTTGTTTGCGTATACCAACGATTCAAATATTCCCAAAAGCAGAAGAAGAAGTAAGGGACAATCAAGTCGGAAGGTCTGGTTGGACAAGCCAAATTACTGAAACGCAAGATTACTTGCATATTGTGTCACGTGCAGTGTGACAGTGACCCGTCCTGATGGGACCACGTGTCCTTCAAATCCAGATAGCTAACTTTCGGTCGCCTTTCTTTCGAAAAAAAAAATTACAATCTGTTGTATGCAAATCAATAAATTTTGTAAAATTAATTATGAAAAAGATAAAAAAAAAACCTTCTAAAATGTTTTTGTTTAACATTTTACATCAAGAAACCCTTTTTCCGTATCGACCTGATGTAATTTATTTCTGCATTTGGTGTTACAATTGAACAAACTTGTAAATTGTTGCAAATTTTCCTTACTTTTTTTTTTGGGCTTTTTCTTTGTGAGTTTGTTACTGAGTAATTTTTACTGAACTTCTCTGAGAAAAGTAATCGAACGGACCTTATATAATTCGATTATTGGCAGACAAAATTCGTTAAAGGCTAACAAAATATCTAAGACCAGATATTAAAGGCCATAATTAAATACCTCTTTAGTAGTGCTTAAACATTCTTCAATAGTCTCTAAATATCTAAAACAAATTTGCGATATAAATCGGTCCAGGGGTTAAAAATTTATGAGTGAAAATGTGAAGATACCTCTAAATTTTTCTTACAAATTGCTGTATTTTAATACAATTACATAGCAGCGACTGGTACATAATATATTTTCTCATATTTTTTCACCAGTCGCTTAGAAGTGAATAAGATTTTATATTCATATCAAATGCTTTTCACCTCAACAAATTTTTTTCACCACGAAAAATTTTTTTCACCTCCATAATTTTAATTCAAAAGTTTCTTACATTATTTGTATCAAAAACAGTAGAAATTTGTTTTTTTAGAATATTGGTGGATTGTATTCAAAGATTCGGTACAGACGAATTTAAGCATTATTTTTACTTGTTTTTAAAATACAAAATTTTATATTATTTTAGTATTAATTATTGTTTCTAAGTTTTAAATTTTCTCATAAACCAAAAAAAAAAAAAAAAATCCATTAACTAAAAAAATATATCTTCCTATTTTATACAAAATTTATACTAGTATATAATTATTGAGTGATTCCAAATTTTGATTATTTTCACCTTAAATCCTTTAGTTGAGGAGATAAGTTTCCTTTGAGTTTTTTATAATTTTTCAATAAAAAATGAAGTTTAAATTTTTGAGCTATTTAATATTTTGCTTATTTTCGCACTCAACTTTTCAGTTATCGAGATACAGTTTAACCTTGATTAGCCGGACAAAGTTTTAAAATAGAATTATAAAATTATAAATTATAAAAAACTTTAATGGCGTAAAGAAAACAAACAAAAAAAAAAAAAAAAACAAAGCAAAGCAAATTTTAAATGCTGCTTCATGCTGTAGTTTTCATTAGTTATTTTTTTTAAGAAACCGAGTAAAGAAAAGCAATCGAAGTCACAAGCACGATGTCTGTTGAGAGTAATTTGATGAGGGTATATATCAGTTTGTCATTACATTTGTAACATGTCAAAATTTAGGTTTAAGACCCCATAAATTTCAAGCCGATCTAGCGATGTCCGTCTTTTTGTATGTCCGTTTATCTGTTGAAATGGCGATCACGACGCAAAGAAGCAATCCGGGGTTCTCAACTAGATTAATAGAAATCCTCCCGAGAAGTTTGGCATTGCAAATGAGGAAATCGGTCGAGCGTTTAAAAAGTTATGTCAAAATGTGAAGGTACCTCTAAATTTTCCATACAAATTGGTCTATTTTAGTACAATTTCATAGTAGTGACTGACAAGTAAAATATTTGTACTGGTTTTTCACCAGTCGCTTAGAATTGAATAATATTTTATATTCACCTCAAAATCTCACCACTAAAATTTTTTTCACCACAAAAAATTGTTTCAAATAAAAAATGTTTTGCCCCTAAAAAAAATTTTGTCGTCTCAAAAAAATTTTTTCACCTCAAAATATTTTCTTTTCCAACCACAAAATTTCTTTTCACATCCAAAAAAGTTTTTCAACTCAAAAATTTTTTTTCACCTCTATAAAGTTTTTACATTATTTTTGTCAAAAATCGGAATTTGTTTTAGGGCATTGGTGGAGGGTATTAAAAAATTCGGCATAGCCGAATTTAAACCTTTTTTTTACTTGTTTTTTTAGAGAAGTTAACACAAATAAGACAGCAAAATAACTCTAACTCAAATTGATGATTTTTATGAAATATTAAAATTCATATTTTCTGATAATACTTTAACCTTTTAACCTTTTTTTATTCTAATCATTCAATGAAACTTCAGTTATTAATAAAATAATTTCATTATTTAGTTTATATTACATACATATACAAATAGATACCAGAAAAATAAATATTCGAGTTATAAATCCATACAATACAATAATAGGTTACAAGTGCTACTATACTATAATAGACTTTTCTTTCAAATAACTATTTCAAATAGGAATAGTAAGTAAGTAGTTATAAAAAGCAAAGAAGAAGATGATAAACAAATACTTTTATATATGACTTTCTAAAGTAGGAGTAAATAAAACACATAAAATATACAATTCAATATAATAAAATAGACTTACATACATACAAATCAAATAATATAATAAAAATCTTAAATACTAACAATAATTGAGTATCTGTTTAAATATACATACACATGAACAAATTGTAATTAATCTAACAAAACAAAAAAAGAAAAATACAGTAACGAAAAAAAACTTCAACCAATTTTTTTTTTCTTTACAAAATTCAATCTAATGTTTGGTTTCGTGAAAAATTTGATATTATTTATTATTAGTGTGTGTTGTTGCTGTTTGTTGATTTAAATTAAAAAAAAAAAATAGTAATAGAGAATTTGTTGGTTTTTTTTTTGTTTCTATAAAGCGGTCATATTTTCCAAGTGTTTAAATTTTCAAATTTGCAGTAATATTTAACCCAATGGATTGTTGGTATCAAAAGTAACCTTTGGTACAAAACCATTTTCACCTTCTACTGTATAAGCGACTGTCATTAATCTACCATCGGGCAACCAGACAGAATATTGACCAGATACCTATTTATTGTAATGGAAAATATATTAAATATCATTATTGTTCACCTTTATTATTTACCTTTCCAGCTGCATCACCAGCTTCATTTTTATTGAAAAATAATTCCTTCTCAGGATCTTTGACTTCGTATTGATATTCATACTATTGAGGAAGAAATAAACATATTTTAGCTTATGTTAGTTAAAAAATAAATTATTAATCGGAAATTGCACTAAATTTTGTCAAATCAATAATAAATCAATTAAAGTAAAATATTTAATTTTGTGTTTTTCCCGATATAAATTAATTTCAAATAACGTATTAATAGGAAAACTTCTTTTTATTATCAGTTACAAATAAAATTATGATAATATTTTGTTCTTTTTTTTTGTTGTTTTATATTCAAAAATTTAAAAAATGAGCCTAGACCAAAACTCTCTTATACTTAAATGAAGTTAATTTTTTTTAAAAAACATCGATGGGTTACAATCAAAGTACCCCAACCTAAAGTCTCCGGTTTGAATGAATTGGATATGTTATCCAAATCGGCCTGTCTCGGCTTTTGGGTCACCTTGCATTTTTAGATGGAAAAAGGTTTAAAAATTGGTATTTTTCGTTTTTATTTAGCTTTTTAATATATTTAAATCACATCTTTAAACGTAATTCCTTAAATCAATCTTTAAATCTGATTTAAATTTTGACGAATTAATTCGCGAATTCATTTTTCTTATTGAATTATTTACTGTCATGATTCAATTTTTAACTTATTAGAAAAATCAAGTTGATTTAAAATTTTTTTTTTATAAATCAATCGAAATAATTCAATTTTAAATCAAAAAACGAATTATTTTGATTCTCGATTATGATTTGATTCCCGAATTAAAATAATTTTTATAAAACAGCATTAGGGTGAATATTTTTTTTTTTTACAATTTATATGATGATATAAATTTACACACTTCGATAATACAAATTTCGTTTCTTGCTCGATTTCGTTCGTATAAAAATGGGTTACTCTGTGGATTTTAAAGTGAGAAGAATGTAACATCTAAACTTCGTAAATTTAAAAAAAATTACTTTTTAAAACAGAAAAAACTATTTAAAAAGTCACCAAGAATACAAAATACACCACCTAACTGGAAGTTAGAGCTATGACCTAAAAATTCTTGGTCAAAATTCCTAGTAGAAAAATTATGGCCTTTAATTGTAGCTATAATCCCCCATGTTTTCTATTTTTTCTACTTACGACCGCCAAATAGAGGCTCTCGGCGAGTCTCTTTGTAGGTTATTGGTGACCTAATTTTTAAACTTTTACACAAAGTAAAAAAAAAAAAATATTTTAGAATCAATAACATTAAATTAAATAGAAATAGCGTTGAAATCAAACTAAGCTTGTTTTCTTTCTTAAATTATTATTATGCGAAAACAAATTCTAAGTGGCTTACATATGAATTTAAATACAAACAAGTTTGTTTTAACTCAAATCATATTTACTTTAATAATATTGGTACTTAATTTAAAAATGTTCGTAGAAAAATAACATGTTACTTCAAATATGATAAGACTGATTTTTTTTTTTGCTATTTAGTTTTTCAGTGTAAAAAACAGAGATTCCTGATATGTGGCAATGCCAAAAATGCTCAGTAAAATTTGCCATTTCACCATGAATAGACAAACAAACGAACAACGCTTGCATATCATTGAATTTTATTATCAAAATTTTATTTTGAAATTCGATAAATTTTCTTCAGCGACAAAGCTCATTTTTGGCTCAATGGGTACGTCAACAGAGTTGCCGAATTTGGCATGAAGAGCAGCCAGAGGCAGCTCAAGAGCTGCCAATGCACCCTGAAAGATGCACTGTTTTATGCAGTTTGTGGGCCGGCGGCATAATTGGACATTACTTACCGTCAATGAAGCAAGGTACCGTGCGCTAGTTACCGACATTTTTTGCCCAAAATGGAATCATTGGCACGCAGTTCCATAAACCTATTGAGAGGCGAGTTTGGTTTTGGAGAAGTCCATTGGCCGCCAATATCATGCAATTTGACCCCACTAGACCATTTTTTTGTGGGGATACGTGAAGTCTCTTGTGTACAGAGACATGCCATACACAATTCCAGCCCTGGAAGACAACATTACAGCTGCCATTGGTGAGATACCAGACGAAATGCTGGACAAATTTAAGCTCACGGATTGACCACCTACGGCGTAGACGCGGTCAACATTTAGATGAAATAATTTTTTAAAAGTTAATGGAAGGTATTCATTATGTTATATTATTGTATTTAAATAAATAAAGGACATATATATATATTCATTAATCACCCCAAATAAATATTTCATTAAAATTTGCAAATTTTCTGTTTTTTTTTATCAATTTTCAAAACCCAAACGGTTAAAAAATCACCCTTTATAATAATTGATTTAATTTTGATTTTTGATCTCTGCGTATACGTGAAGATGGGCCGCTAAAAAGCATTACTTAAATTTTTTTTCAGTCCCTTTATTACATATACAAATTTCATAGAAATCTAAGTAAAACCACTGCGCCTCTCCTTGTTAGGGGAATTGCTTTCTTAAATATGTTTTAGCTGATTAAACGATTTCTGTATGGACAAACTTAAGGATTTTCTCTTCTGGTTTCGTTAGGGAAACGTCTACTGTTGGTTTAATGTTAACAGGACATTCAGTAATCCGGCCTTACTTTTTTACTTTAAACTAATTGTATGCGACTGGTGAAAAAATATGAGCAAATATATTACTACCAGTCGCTACTATGAAATTGTACTAAAATACACCAATTTGTATAGAAAATGTAGAGGTACCTTCACATTTTCACTCATAACTTTTTAACCACTGGACCGATTTTTCTCATTTTCAATACCAAACTGCTCGGGAGGATGTCCATTAATCTAGATAAAAATGATTACCCCCACTTGCGTCTTCGCGTCTAATCGCCATTTCAACAGACAGACAGAAGGACATCGCTAAATTGACTTAAAAGTGCATAGGGATCGCGAATATATATACACTTTATGGGGTCTTAGACCTATATTTCGACGTGTTACAAATGGAATGACAAATTAATATATACCCCCACCATACATGTTGGAGGGTATAAAAATACAAACGGCAAATCGCTGGCAAGTTACTTTATCAAGTGCTGCAAGTGCTGGCAAAAAGTGTTTTGTTTTTTATAACATCATTACAAACTGTTCAAAAAGTGTCGGAAAAGCACTGTGGAAACAAAATTGCCAACGCTAGCAAAAGCAAAAATTAAGTGGTCTAAAAATTATATTTTACAAAATAAAATTTTAAAAAAGTTCTTAACTTTGTTATTGATGCCGGGATTTGATGATAAAAAAATATTTAAACAAATTAAAAAAAAACTGGCCTGCAAACGATTTTTAACAAAACATTATAATTTATACAAAAGCACTGCTCTATTAGTGCATTGTGATTTCTGTGCTGTTGGCAATTTCTGTTAAGTTAGTACTAGAAAAAAAAACGCCTTTTGCAAATGTTGGCATAGAGGACTAAGCCTATTATCTGTCAGTATTTGTTATTTATTTTATAAAGCAGTGAATTTAAAAAAAAAAAAACAAATATTGACAAATCTTTGGTAAAGCGTCAATAAAGTATTTTTGAATATTCAACCGGAGAATTTTTATTGAAAAATCATCAAAACTAAAAAAAAAAATTAAAAATCTAGATTTTTTTATGCACAGTTTCTCTTTGCATTACATTGATACAAACAACCGTAATTGTTGCCAATCAAATTGTAACAATAGAAAATTAATTGCTTTAAAAAAATTCATGGTCACAATAGAAAAATTCTGTTACTGCAGCTAAACATTAGATTACGATGAAATACGATTGGCAAAAATTCGAATGTCAGCACAAATTTCTTTTCTGGGCTTAGAAAATTCTTCAAAAAATCATTTATTTAGCGTGGCTGCGAGCTCGCTAAATAAAATTAAATCTAAATTCAGGTTTCCAAATTTCTATGAAAATTTAAAAATTTGTTAAATATTTTTATAGTTGACCTGTTCAATTGTTGTGTCAATATTTTCAGTTGAAAATATATATTAAATGTATGAGGACGCTTTCAACTCCGCGTTTAATTATCAGTTAATTTAATATCCTCCCGAAGATGAACAGCAAAGTTGTTAGAAATATTGAGGAAATAAATATTTAAAAATAAAATATATACTTGAATTTTTATTTTTAACTATATGACTTTGAGCCGAACCAAATCTAACACAATTTAAAAATTTTTTAAAGAAATTTCAAAACCTTTTGTTAATTTGTATTTAGTTTTGAATTTATTTAGCTACCTCGCACAGGTCTTTAGTATAAAAAAATTATGATTCTAAAGAAAAATGTTCTCAAAAATTAAGAGGAAATTTTTGGCAGTTTCCAACTGAAGTGCGCGGTGGTTACGATGAAAATCGATTGATACAACTGAAGATTTTACAACAAAATTCGGTTATTACAACTGAATTTTAATTGAAATGTCCAAAATATTTAGAAAATCAGTCCGTCGAATTATTTAGTTTTAAGGAAAGAAAATGTTTCTGGATCTATAGTTTTCTAAAGAAATTTACCGTTTACTGTGTAATTTTCTAAAATTTCTTCTTTTTGGTAACTGTTATTTAAATATAATCGTTACACTGTGCCAGTTAACTATTTATTTGTTTTTTTTTTCTTAATTTAAATTCTTGCATTTTAAGATATTCAACACTTAACCACCAATTAGATAACAATCAATCAATCGATTAATTTTCACAAATTTTTAAAATCTCAATTACATTTCGAATTTAATTCTTTGTTTGTTTTGTTTTTTCATTGAATAACGGAGATTTCAATATTACCGGTTCAGGTTGTTCAGGAGCTTGAGGTCGCGCATATGCCACAATAATATACGCACACATTAAAACCGCCACAAACTTCCAAGATAATGCCGACATTGTGTGTTCGATCGTTTTTTACGTTACGTTACTTTTTTTATTTGTTTGTTTCTTTTTGTATTTCCACCGTATATTCGTCAAACGCTATTTGTATTTAACTGAAAGCAATTGTTTGCTACAGAAGTCTTTTATATGAATTCTGACTCGTCTCTTGTTAAAAATCGCATCATCGCTTTGTAACGTATACCTTGCCATAGGTCAAAGGTATTTTAAATGCAAGCCAATCTCAAATAACGACGATGATGATGATGCTGATGATACTACAAATATACTAAGGTGACATAGAGGCAGGCAGTCAGGCATACAAATAAGTTAGAAATATTGCACCAAGTACTAGAAGCAGAAGCAGCCGCAGATACAGTCAGTTAGTTTTAGAGTGCAGCTAACTGAACGTAAAAAGCAAACTTTAAATGTTTAACATTTCCAATACTGTTTAGTGGTGTTGCATGTTGTTTTGTTTTTTGCCTGCTTAAACTGACTGACTGACTGACTAACTGACTTATTTTGACTTATCTGTTAAAGATGAAAACAAAAAAAACAAAAACAAAAATGTTAAGAAGTTAGAAATAAAAAGTTCACTTTTGTTGATTTTCAAATGAAATTAGGTGTTAAATTAAGATCAATAAACATAGATTTGAAAAAAAAGTTGCAATAGTTTTCTGGTAAAATTCTAGGATCTTAATTTAGTAAGAATTCGTTACATAATTTGATTTGAAATTGTTGTTTAGTTTTGAAATATTTTATTATTTTTTATCATGCTATTTAATCATTCAAAACATCATTTTTCTGTATTCAATTTTATTGTATCTATTTGACCGATATAGTCAAATCGTGAGATTTTTTTGATGATTTTCTAATCAATTCACAGTTTTTGCTATCTTGTATACCCTACTGCATATTACAACACGGTGGAATTGGGAGTTTCTAATGATGTTTGTTACATCTAAACGGAAGTAAAAATGGGACAATCTTTCAATTGACTGTCCCATTTTGAAAAATTTTATTTATATTTTTGTAAAGGAAGCTAAGATTTCAAAACAGCTTTACAAAGTGCTCAAAAAGAGTCATGTGGGTATATTACACCAACTGTGTTGTTTAGTTGCAGCAACTGAATAAATTGGTTGTCGCAACCAAATATATTACAGATTCAATTGAAATATATGGTATTATGTACGAGGGCGGATTAATAAGTCCGTGACTTTTTGAACTTTCCTCGTAGTTGTATGAAATGCAACAGTGCTCCCATCAAGTACCATCTGATAATAGACTACTGTCAAATTTTGAGCAAGTTCCGTCATTTACTTTGCGTTTAACAGGTGTTCAAAATATACAACCACGTGGAGTTTTTTAAAAATGTAAAAAAAGTGAATTTCGAGTACTCTTTAAACCGTCAATCAAACCAAGGAAAAGCTTGATAAATACTATGGGGACTTTGCGCCATCGATTTCTATGGTAAAAAAGTGGTTTGCTGACTTTCGTTGTGGTCGCACAAGTACAAATGAGGCTGAACGTTCTAGACGGCCAATTGAGGTCGATACACCTGAAAATGTCGAAAATCCACGATATGGTGTTGGCCGATCAAAGAGTAAAAGTGCGTGAGATTGTTGATGCCATAAGCATTTCATATGGCAGTGTGCTTCGATTTTAAATGATCAGTTGGATTTAAGAAAGCTGTCGGCAAGATGGGTGCCGTGTTTGCTCTCAATTGACCATAAACGTAATCGTGTGACAACTTCAAAGGAATGAGTTTTTGCGGCGTTTTGTAACTGTGGTTGAAACATGAATCCATTACAACACTTATACAACAAGGTAAGTTTGTCGGTCAATAAGGTGATGGCAAGAGTTTTTTGGGATGCACGCGGGATAATCCACATCGATTATCTTCAGAAGGGAAAAACAATAAACGGCGAATGTTATGCCAACTTATTGGACCGATTTAACAAGGAATTGAAAAAAAAACTACCCCATATGGCCAAGAAAAAAGTTCTTTTTCATCAAGATAATGCACGGGTGTACACGTGTGTAGTCTCAATGGCAAAATTCCATGACATTCTCCGGACTTAGCCCCCAGTGACTATATCCTATTTCCAAATCTAAAGAAATGGCTCGGTGGAAAGAGATTTAGCTCCAACGATGAAATTATTGATCAAACAAATGCCTAATTTTGGACCTCGAAAAATCCTATTTTTTGGAAAGGATACAAAAATTGGAGAAACGTTGGACTAAGTGTATTATGTTGAAAAATACATTTTTTTTTTTTTTGCAAAAAAAACTGTGCTTCATTCAAAAAGATACGGACTCATTGATCCGCCATCGTATCTTACGAATTTCGGTCGCCACAAACAAATATAGTGGCTCTAACTAAACCATTCGCTTGGCAAGAAATTTGCGTTTCACAATGAATATGTTTTCTCTGTTCCACACACAAGTGATCACAAATTTTCAAATAAAGGAATTTGTATTTCTAAACAGCCTCGCTTTTCAGTTAGCAAACCACCGGAGTCTAGCCGAGAAAGCTAAAATTCGACTTCTTCACCAAGCCATACAACTGCATACACAGCTCGCCACAATGGACGTTCTAGAACATTCGATGTAGCCCACTGCCTCTCTTTTTGGCAAGATCGCCCGATCAAACTGCTCCAGACTACTTTATTTGGGGTTTTTTGCGGTCACGATTCTATGCGGACAAGGCACAAACTATGGAAGCTCTCAAAGACAATATTCGACAAGAGTGGGAGTACCGCTGAAGTTCTCTCCAGAACGATGGAAAATGACTATATCATTATCAACAATGGTGGCTTGATTCAATTGAGCCATAAAATCTCCTTGCGATACTCCTACCACGAATTTCTTAAGGAGTTTTAAGGAAGCACTATGGACTAGGGAGAACTGGGCCGCGAAATTTTATTATTCACACACGGTTTAAATGGAAAGATTTATGCATTCATTCTCTAATAGCGTTTGCCGATTTAAAAGTCTTCGAATCCAATGAAATAAGATCTAAATGTTTGAGTGACCATATTGATCAATCAATTCTTAATTCGTCTACAGTCGGTCAGGCTAGCGTGGCTTTCTAGTCATTTTAGGACAGGGTTGGCTGCAAACAGGCTCGACACAAACAAATGTTTTGATTTCTTTGGTAAAGCTATTCATGGTAGATGGTCTTAACAGAAGGTATGATATTTTAGACTCCACAAACTATACCATCGAAATGAAGATAATAAATAAAAATTTGTGGTTTTGGACGGTTTTTGGTTCGGACAATATTAGCCTTAAGGGGGTGCATCGTTTCTAGGTTATTTGCATAGCATCGGTCTTTAACGGCACTTTACAAAAAAAAGAAAGGAGTAAAATCGCAGCTCCGAGACAGCCAATTGACATCACCAGGAAGGCTGATAACACGATTACCTGATAAAGTGCCCGAAAGAATGACTGTTCGATGAGCTGTGTGACATGATGCTCTATCCTGCTGAAACCATATATTATACAAGTTCATATCTTCCATTTGAGACCATAAAAAGTCACTAATCATTGGCTCTGTAGCGCTCGCCGTTGAATGAAATGGCGTTTCCATCAGCATTTTCCCAAAAATGGGCCAAAATCTACACAAAACTGTCACTCTCAGTGGATGCATTGGCTTCTCGATAATGATGGGCGGATTTTGCTATTCCCAAATGCGGAAATTTTGTTTTTTGACATAGCCGCCGAGATGAAAATTCGTCGCGTTAGTAAAGATGATGTTTCGGGCAAATGCGATGTCCGATTGCACCTTCTGTAATGTCCAATTTGAGAAGCCGTAACGAAGTGGATGCTCGTTTGCCTTCAATTGTTGTGCCAATTGGACCTGTAAGCGAATAATCCGGGATCTTTGTGCGAAATTCTTATCATGAGTTGCACACTTTCGGTTACAGCAGCCAAATTGTTATTGGTACGCACCGTACGACGACCAGGACCATTTGTCCACTAGCAAGTCAGTCTCACAAACTATTTGCACCAGCTTGCGTGCAGCACTCGCGGTGTATGCTTTAATTCGGTAAAAAAAACTTGTTTTCAACAAACGCACAGTTTGGTCGAGACAGCACTCAATTTGGAAATAAGTTTGCAATGTTTCCCAAAGTTGTTCAAGCGTAAAGCGAAATCTATCAATGTCAAAATAACATATGATTTAAAAAGATACCTGTATATGGATCGCCCTGTACATAAATAAAAACGCTTTCGTTAGCGAAGTCGGCATTGGACATAACGCAGAAGAGAAAATTCCTAAGCTTAGTGAACCCTGGCTACATTAAAGAACTATAGCCGACGAATCAAAGGCTTCAATAAAAAACCGTTAATTTTACAATATCGACAGTAGGCCCAATACAAGATTAGAAAATATGGAGATTATCAAGCTTATTCTGGGCTTTAAGTCGATTTTTTTCCGATTTATAAGTTATGTCATGCCACTGTTTGCTGGTAAACAAATCGCCGGTAGTTTTTGCTATTTTATCTAATATTTGTGGTATGTCTGAAGCCGGCATCGGAGTGGGAAGCTTTTTAGCATATGGTCTTAGGGCTACTGTCCTCTGTGAATAGGTCGGTTTACGGTCTTTGGCTGGACAATGGGAATAGTGACCAAAAAATTTTTGGTCATAGTTCCAAAAACAAATCCGTTTTAAACCCCATTGGGGACAATGACCGATGTTCACTTGTGTTATCACACCCATTATATGGATGTTAAGCGTATATGTGTAGCATATCTAAATGATCGGTCCTAACCATCATCCATTAATTTGCTTCTATAGTTTTTCTTGTTGTTGTTTTTAATTTTATTTTTATAATGTGAATTTATTCATACTTTGTATTCATTCTATCGCTATTGTCATGTGTGAGCAAGGTTTTATATTGGGAAATTTTTGTTTCATTTTATATATTTTGGCGTTGTCTACAACTTAAACAAAATTGTGGGATAATTTTTTTGAATTTTTTTTACGAAAATGTCGCTGAGGTGTGTAAGCTTTAATGTTAAAATCTACTTGTTGTTGTGTTGAAAAAATTATACATTATTACATGTTTGACTTAACTAGATGCTTTTTTGGATTTGTTTTTCTATTCGTAGTAAAAAAATAATCAATCCCATGAATCAATAGCTGAAGACATGCATTAAATGCATTGTGACACATATGACTAACAAAAATATTTCAATATTTAAAATATTGTATGTAAAATTATTATATTCGAAAATAAATCCTTAACTTTAAATATCCATTAAGACCTGCTGCTAACTTATATCAACGCAACCAAAGTTAAGTGTTTAACCATAGTTAGGAATTTCAATTTTATATTGAAATATCTGTAGTTAACTTTTAACTCTTAGTTATTTTCTTTTTTGATAAACTACCAGCTTTAAATGACATTTTTTATTGTTTGTTTTTTTTTCGTTACAAAAAAAGTCAATTTTTTTAAAGAAGAAAGAAAAATAGTTCTGCCGAATTACAATTACCACGACGAGCTACAACCACAAAGTCATGCATGAATTAAGCATGTTAAATTCACGATAAGAATCTTTCCAAGTCACCATTATTTGAACGAACATCCTCATGTTTGTTAAAAGACTCCTTATGTTGTGGTTAGATTTGGCTTCAAATTCAGAGATTTCAATCAAAACCTCGCACAGAAATCTTGAACTTGGTCAGATTTCGATTAAACAATAATCTTGAATTAAAAATATTTCTAAAAAGCGCTTTATTGCTTGGCTTTCTGCATTGTTTTCCTCTACCGGAAGTAAAAATAAGAACCACGCAACAATACTTTTTGATTAGTAACATATTTTTGTTGGGTTTTTCTCCTAAAACATCGATTATACATCGCGATCAATAGATGTTGATCTTTTGTGCCACTCACAAAAAATATGAAACAAGTTTTTTTATAATTATTTTATTTCAGTATTTTGTGATATTCTTTGTTTTTTTTTCGTTGCCAGTTGTTGACCATCGTTGCCAAAGTTTCATGCAAAAATTTCTACAAAATAAGCGAAACGCATTGTTGTATTCTGCAAAAGTCTATACATATGCGAAATTTACATGAGATTTCTTACAGATCTCGTGAAATTACTGAATTTCATTTGTATGGGAAATTTTGAGATTTTACACGAGATTTTCATTTTATCTCAATTTTAGTCACATGATTTGAGTGCAGATGTAAACGAGGTATAAGGCAATTTGTCAGTAAGTACTCGTTGTACTCGTTGTATAAAAAAGTTGACTTTTAACCGTTTGAGTTTCGAAAATTGAAAAAGTGAATGAAATATTTATTTGGGGCCATAAATGAATGTCTGCTATTTACTTTTTTAAGATAATTTCATATAAATGTTGCCCGCGGCTACACTGTAGGTGGTCCGTCCAATTTTGGCATACTTCTTCCAGCATTTCGGCCGGTATCTCACCAATGGCAGCTGTAATGCTTTCTTCCAGGGCTGGAATTGTGGCTGCCTTGTCTCTGTACACAAGAGACTTCACGTATCCCCACAAAAAATGTCTTGTGGGGTCAAATCGCATGATCTGCGAAATTATTTGCTTACCAAACTCGACTCGATTGTTGAAAACACATGTCAACCATGTTCAATTATTCCATTTTGGGCAACAAAAGTCGGTAACAATCGCACGGTACCTTCCTTCATTGACTGTAAGTACGGTTCAATAATACCGCCGGCCCACAAACCGCACCAAACAGTACATTTTTCAGGGTGCATTGACCGCTCTTAAACTGCTCTGGCTGCTCTTTACACCAAATTTGGTAATTCCGTTTGTTGATATCAAAAATGAGCTTCGCTGTGAATTTTGTTTACAAATTTCAACGACTTGCAAGCATTGTTCGTCTGTTAGTCTATTCATGGTGCAATGGCAAACCTTATTGCGAAATTTTGGCATTGCCACATGTCACAAATTTTTTCTATACTGAAAAAATTTACACTAAAAAACCTAAATACCAAAAATTTACCCTTTATAAAATATTTTAGAAATATATTTTTAAGATCTCACAACATATTCTCCACGAATTTCTTTTTGATATGTTTTCAAACTGGCCAGATATTTTCGACTTATTTATAGCTATTCTTTCTTTTAAATATTTTGTCATTTGTAGCGTGTCGTTCCTTCCAATTGTAATGCATTTCTTATATTGTAAAACTCTATTGCTCATTATCAATAGTATGTGGTATTTTTGTTTGGAGCTGTTGTGATTTTCTAAGCATCTTCTGTACATAGTTCGTTTTGTTTGTAGAGTATCGTTTTCAGTTTTTACTTTACTTTTTTCTGTTTATTACTATTGGAGGATGGCATTTTTAACATTAATGGATTATATAACCTTTTGCCATATGTATTTTGGTTTTTGCTTAGCTAGAATCTAAAGGAGTTGCGCGGGTTTCATTGAAATATTGTTATATGTTTGTGTACTCGTATTTGTTTAAATGTTATTAAGAACAGTGTAACGATGGAGTCACTAAGAAAGAAAGAATTTCCACAATAATTTCATTTCTCTGGTATAGAGATCTTCAGTCGGGCAAGAAATTTGTTTCTAGGTGATAGTTAAATATTGGTCACTTAATAGTGGGGAATATATCGTACTATTAAGTGTTGTCCTTTTTTTTTTGGAGAAGCGACACTCAGGAAATTCTTCATACTAAGGAGATAAAGGAGAGTTGAAAGGTGGTGAAAGATTAAGGGCTTTAAATATTCTAAAATTCTAACCAAACTTTAACATGAGTTTTAATATGAATATTATAATATATGTAGGTTGCCCCAAACACATTCAGCCGTTGTTGTTTTGCTGTATATTTAAAATTAAACGACATTATTTATGTTTTTTACTATTTATTTTGACTTTTATGTTTCTTTTCATTAATTATTTGGGTCAAGTGTGCTCTTTTTACCGTATTTTTCATCGTGCTGGAGAGAAATTTGGATGATAAGTTCTCGCATTTTTGACGGATATTATTTTTGAGAGCTTCTGTAGTCCTTGGCTTTTTCACATAGACCCGTGACTACAAAAAAACCTTAAAGATAAAAGTCTGGAGTGGTTTTATCGGGCAATCTTGCAAATCGCCAAAACGAGACATTAAACGTCTCGAAAAGGCATCTTAAAGAAAGCCCATTGTCGCCAGAACTGTGTACGCATTTACACTGTTATGTTGGAAGCCCATGTGCTCCAGTCCCAGTTCATCAATTTGCGACAATAAAAACCCGTTTATTATAATTTGAATTGCTCGTCAGTTACCCACGTTGTTCTTAAAAAAATAAGGCCCAATGACACCACATAGCGCACCATGCAGTGACTTTGAGTGGATGTAATGGCTCTTTGTGAATGATGCGTGTATTATCAGTGCCCCAGAAGAGCAAATTTTATTTGTTCATGTATTCGTTCAGATGGAAATGGGCCTGACGAATTATTCCGTGAAATATAGTTACGAGTATTATGTGTTCTTGTGGATAATAACATTCCATGGCTTCTTGAAGTGTATTCTGTATCTGCTTACTTCCCAAATATTTAAACAAAACTGACAGCAACAAAACTTATAGCATCTTCCGATACAGTGATACATTTGAACCACCCTTTGCTGTTGATAAACTCATTCCAGTATTGTTGCTAAATTCTTTGTGGATTTCAGTGATAAATTAAATTAAAAAAAAACAAAACAACTGAAATTTTACGATTTCCGTAGTATTTACATAGCTGGTAAAGAAGATGTAAAATTTCTTTCTTCCTGTCAGGCAAGCTGTACTTTTAACTTAAGAGTCTTTTCATATATGGGCTAATGGAAAGACTTGTAGGATCACCAGACAAATGTGGCCTCAATGGAAATCATGAGTGCAAACGTCTTCCAATCTTAAGTTTTTTTTTTTTGCTAAACAACAATTAAAGTACGAGGGCGGATCAATAAGTCCGCGACTTTTCGAACTTCCCTCGTAGTTATATGAAATGCAATACTGCCCCCATCAAGCACCACCTTTTAATAGACTAGTGAGCAAGTTCCGTCATTTACTTTGCGTTTAACAGCTGTTCAAAACATACATCCGCGTGGCTTTTTTTAAAAATGGAAAAAGTGAATTTCGAGTGTTCATTGAACATTATTTTTTGCGGAAAAAACCCGTCAATCAAACCAACACACAGAAAAAAACCGCAATGTAAAATCAACATGAAAAAATGTTTATTTCAAGTCATTGTAAATTTCTGCAAAAAAAAAAAATAAATTAATTTAATATTTACGTTGTTTCAAATAAAATCAACTGTTAAACATGTTAATTTTAAATTAAAAATTGTTTTTTTAAATTGTTAACGTAAAAATAAAATTGTACACATTAATTTTTACCTTTTTCAAGGTAAAAATAACATTGGTCAATGTTAAATTTTAAAGTTGTAATTTTGTAGTAAAAATTAAAGTTTTTCAAGTAAAATTTACATTTGTTTGTTTAAAAACAACACTAACCATTGTAAAATCAACACTAAAATCAAATAAAAATAACAACTAAGCAATGTAAAAATAACACGAAAAATGTAAAAATTAAATGAATTCATGTAAACTCGTAAACAAATTTCAAAGAGTACAGCTACTTTAAAAAACAAAAAACAAGCATTCTTATTGTGTTTATTGTAGTGTGCTTTACAAAGTGGGTGAATTTTATTCTAAACAATATAATAATGGCTGCTTCTAACAATAATAATAAGAATTTAGAAAGTCTGGTAAAAAACCTTGTGTCTCTTCAAGAAACCATTAATTTCAAGAGCGATGTAGAAGGAAATTTAAATTTAAATATTCCAGTGGTTAAAAATACAAATCAAAGTTCTCAATTAGACCAGCTGTTGAAAACTTTTGACTTATTGTAAATGAAGTAAAGCCTTATTTGACAAGTAAGTATCTCTTAATCTATTTTTGTTTATTTTCTAACAAAAACTAAATTATTGCTTAGGAGCTGAAATAACATTTGAAAGCCTTAAATACATATAAAAAGAGGACATAAAGGAAGCTATACCACCTTCGAGCCTGTTTCCGAAAAAAAAATAATTTTTTGGAGAAAAAGTGAGGTAAAGACAAAGTATTTTAAATAATCTAATTGTTTAGTTTTGCCTAACCTTTCCATAATTTTGCTATGTTACATGGTATTGATGACCATACCTTATCTGAAACGATTGCCGATAAAGTAGTCTCTTGGTTACAAAATCAATCTAATGTTAGCACAACAACACTCCGAGTTCATCCCTTTGCACATCAAATGAGGGTTCCAAGATATCTAAGGCAAACTAAGAAATAAAGGTTTTTGTAACCATTAATTGTTGTTACTTTTTTAGAGTCTTAAACTTATTTAAGAAGACAGCCTTAAAGGAAAATCCATTACAAGTTTTTATGAAAAAATTCTCATAATTGGAGGACATTTTTTATCGCAATGTAAAATTATCGCCAAAAGATTTGCCAGCAATAGTAGATAATATAATAGAAAAATTTTCTTGTGCTGGTAAACTTGACGAACTAGTAAGTTTTATTTAACTTAAAAAAGTGATCTATTATTAACTTGCACTCTTTATTTTATTAGATTAATATATATTTCGAGCTACTGCATTCAAACAAAAGCCACCTTCTAAAACTTATGTTCTAGTTATGAAGTTGAAACTCACAACTTTGATGATAATATCCAATCATATGTAGTAGGCAAGTTAAAGTATGAAATAATTTTAAATTTACAAGTCCACCTTTACATCTTTTCCCAATTAATAATGGTAAAATGTATTTGAGAAATAAATTTTTGTAAATTTTGTTAAATTAATGTTATACTTATATATGTAATAACAAATAAATGAATAAAATGTAAATTGTGTTTTACTAAACCAAGATTAATTTAAAGTTATTTTAATATAGAAATCATTTCAAATTTACAAGGAATTTCATGTTATTTCAATATGGTAATCATTTTAATTTTAAGTGATTTAATAGTAAATTTTAAATGAAATTCGTGTTTATTCAATATAAAATTCATGTTATTTTTACATTTTCTACTGTTGATTTTAAAGGACTTAAACATAATTTTTACATGATAATCCCTTAAATTTTACTGAAACAAAAATGTAAATTTTACATGATTTCCAATTGTTTTTATTAGAACAAAATAAATTTTTGTTTTATTGTAAAATCATGTTAAATTAACAGGAAACGCTAATGAAGCAAAATCATTATTAAAAACTGTTAAATTAATATTGTTTTAATTGATTTTACAATGATTTTTTTCTGTGTGAAGGAAAAG
Source organism: Eustalomyia histrio (assembly GCA_949748255.1). Taxonomy (NCBI): domain Eukaryota; kingdom Metazoa; phylum Arthropoda; class Insecta; order Diptera; family Anthomyiidae; genus Eustalomyia; species Eustalomyia histrio. The sequence goes on from OX456525.1 coordinate 96,298,885, forward strand.
CTTAATAAATACTAAGGGGACTATATGCACTATCGATTTCAATGGAAAAAAGTGGTTTACTGATTTTCGTTGTGGCCTTACAACCGATAGATTGTGGAAGACATAGGCATTTCACATGGCTCATTGCTTTCAATTTTGAACGATCACTTGGGTATGAGAAAGCTTTCCGCAAGATGGCTGCCGCGTTTGCTCACAATCGACCACCAACGGAATCGTGTGACAGTTTAGTTTCCATGTTGACTGCGAACTGCCCACTAATTCGCCTTATTCTCCCGATTAAGCCCCCAGTGACTATTTCTTATTTCCAAACCTAAAAAAATTGCTCGGTGGAAAGAGATTAAGCTCCAACGATGAAATTATTGATCAAACATTTTAAGGACATCGAAAAATCCTGCTGTTAAACGCACAGTAAATGACGGAACTTGCTCAAAATTTGACAGTAGTCTATTAACAGGTCGTGGGAGCAGTGTTCCATTTCATATAACTACATCACTAACTACTTTTTGGCTTTCAAACAAATTTTTTTTCAATGAACAGTTTTAAAGCAAGTAAGATCAAAGTCAAATTTTCGTAAATTTAAAAAAAAAAATACTTTTCAAAGCGGGGAAAAAATATTTAAAAAATCGTCCAAATTATAATTATAAATCATAATTTTTATATTTTTTCCACAGTTAGTTTTCAATGCCAAATATATAGTATACATATTATTGATATCAGAAGAAAGGACATTAGAGTATAAACATTGATAATTTTTTAATTGAATCAATTATAAAATTATGGCTTGTTATTCAACAACATTTTTATTTGAAGAAATTTCACAAATATTTCTTTTTTGTGGTTAAACGAATTTGTCTGGAAAACGAAGATGACACGGCTATTTTGTTAAAATTTTTTCGTTTAGAATATACTGGATTGCCTTATGAAAGTCTTGGACGGTGGTATAGGAGAGGAAAGATTCACCTATTGTGACCTTACCCTAACTAAAGAGTTCAATGATATGCTCTTATATCTAATTTTTTTAATTCAGTAACCTGACCAAGGTTATTTTTATGATTTGTCATGTGATATAGTCCATTAACGCTCTATTTATTGTCACTTCCTAGACGAGAAAGGGTAACTTCATTATCTGCACAGATGTGATAGGGGCACAATTAAATGAATACAATGCCATTTTTCCACCCTGAAGACGAACCGCTATTATGTAATTCTAATTCGATAATTTTGTTATACTGTGCATTGATTTATCATGATCATGCTTAAATTTTTTTTGTCATATAAATACTAGTAAAACAAATTTTTATAGTGTTTTTTTATTTTAAGAATTACGAGCTTATAACCTTCAAAAACGTGCCTAGGTGAGGCGCATTTATTCCCAATTTTTGTTGTTGTTGTTTTTTTATGTCAGCACAAGTATTTTAAGTTTATTCCACCACATACAGCTATTTAAATATATACATATGTACTTAGATTCCATACGTCCTCAAAAATAATTTATAGTCGTGCATCTTCTATTTAGACATACTTAACTTATACGGTCTGTAGAGTTTAATACTCGTCGTATTTTAAAAATGATTTAAAACTATTTTTGAAAAATATTTTGTTTATACTTTAACATGGGCTAAAATACTGAGCTGCATCATCATCATTTGTATTAATACTTGTAAGTGTTCACAACTTAAGCTTTAGGCTATTCTTTTTATTTAAATTTAGTTTGTATAGTTGTATTTCATAAAATATTAACTTGTCTTAGAATTCTCAATTCGAAAAAGACAACACTTAAATTTATCCAATATTTAAAACTAATGACAGAAATGACATTACAATATCGACAATGTATATTTTATAACGATAGCTGTTTGACTGTTTTATTTGAATGTCCGTCTTTTTGTTGAAAACAATTTTTTTTATTGAAATTTTGTTAATGCTTCCATAATTTAATCACTACACAACTTGTGTACTATAAATATTAGAATAGATACCCAATAGGAAAATATGTATGTGGTACAAAAAGTTAGGTTAGGTAAGGTCAAAAAAAAGGAAGAGCAATTCGCATTCAGATCACCCAAAAATGGGTGACATACACTAATGCCAGGGAATAGACATGTTGTGCACTACAAAGACGGTATAACGTCTTAATGTCAGTGCCTTACACTACACACAGAAAAATTAATTGCCAACTCAATTAAAAAAATATTTTGGTTGCGACAATCAATAAATTTGTTTAGCACAATCAAATTCAAATGTAATTGCTGAATATTTTGTGTAGTACAACCAAAATTTCGATGTATTAACGGAATTTTGTTGTGGAAATCATTGTTCAGTTGTACCATTCGATTTGTAGAAACAGAATTTCAGTTGAAAATTTATCAAATTTTTTTCTGTGTGTACTCCTTGTGATAGCAGGGAAAAAACAAAGAAAGTGCTCCAGGGTCTTATCGTCCTCCCCACAGGCCCTATACACCTCAGAGTCACTACATCCCATCATGTTAGCCAGTTCCCGTTTCCCCAGCCTTAAGATAACCCTTGTCCTGTCCACATCCACATTATCACCTTTCCAGATGTCCTTGTGCACGTTGGTGGCCATTTATTCAAGCTCCGTTTGCGTCATCCAAAAAGGTGTTGTGATCTGGAAGTCGGAAGCACATTTCCATTCGCAGATCTCCACAAAGGAAACCTTAACCAGTTCTTCCGTCCAGTTTGGAGCTGTCAGTAATCTGAATTTGACATTAGGGTATACATTGTTAATTCTATAATTAATTGTGGGGTTGGCTCTGGGGATCTTTTCTGGAGATTGCGACATGCAAACCTCTTTCAGAGTTTGCAGAAGCTAGCGTGAAGCTCAGGGCTCTTATGTCGTATATTAATAATATTCGTATATTAATAAATATTCTATCCCCGTCGGTCAGTATATGAAACTTTCTAGGCTAAGTTGCCAGTTCTTGATTAGCCTGGTATGGGTCTGCAGGGCAGGGTCTGCATTATATGTCTCCACAGCCATGTCTGTCACTACACCGCTAGGAATCATTAAGTATGGAATCTTTGAGCACAGCCTCCGCAGGGCGAGGCAGAAGATGGCGTAGACTGGACACTTGTAGGACCACGAGGCTCAAGTGGCCCAACTACGATCTGAGGAATATTAAATCTTTCCCCAATAGGCTGATAGACAGATTCGGGCGGGTGTGCGATGTACAATGGCAAAGCTATTGTATATCAGGTGAGGAAGAGACGGAGTTTATCTAATCGATTTTCCGGCACTGCAAGGCTTGCGACATAGAACATTCAGCAATATACTGGATTGGGTGATCTTATCCGTTATCTCATTCTTTCGCGTTGGGTCCAGTTCTCCGGATTTCAGCTCCTTATTGGTGGTGTGATCTTTTAAAACGGACTCGCTTTTTGACTCTACTTGCTTACGAAGCGTGAGCTGCTACTTGAACCAACAAAATAACCAACCAAATTTTTTATTTTTCAAATAACTAACGAAAAGTAACTGTTTACTGCCAACATATTTTTTTGTTAGCTTTTTAATATACATAATATTAAAAATAACTGTTATCAAATGCATTATTTTTTATTAGTTGCTGTTTTAAATAGAAGTACCTGTTATAATACAGGGTGCGCCTGTTATAATACAGGTGCGCCATAACTTAAAAAACAGCAAACGATGGGGAATATGTGTGATATTTTTATTTAATCTGGTCCTTTTCATTTCAAATGTTTGCCTTGAGCTCATCAATGATCTGAGGTTTGTTGGCGTACACTTTTCAAATAATCCCACAAAAAAAAAAAAAAATCCGGAGGGGTCAGATCTGGAGATCTTGGTAACCAATCAATGTTGCCTTTTGTTGACATCACATGTCCAGGGAATTTTTGTTGCAAAAACTGCATTATTTAATTTGCGGTTGCTGGAACCGTCGTGACCTTTTCCATGCCTTTTCGGACAGATATAGTAAGCCAAAATACACCAATGAACGTTTTGGCTCAAACGCCGGCCCAAACAGTCACTTTTTGGTAATTCAATGGTATTTCCTGGATCTCGTGTGTATTCTCCTTTCCCCAAATGCGGCAATTGTGTTTGTTAATGCCACCACAAAGTGTGAAATAGGCCTCGTCGAATGAATCAGAACACGTTTTATGCTATTTTAATGCAGCGATTATGTTGTCACATTGAAATCAATCCTAGGAGTAGGGTAGACAGATTGAGGATAGCATGTTCGTAGGTTCTGACCTTCTAGGAAACCGTAAATTCGTTGAGTTTTTTAAATTCTTACTTAGTTTATATTTGATATTATTAATATTTTCTTTGTTTGCAAATCAGAATAAACAATTTTATTTTATCTCTAATGTAGAAACATCTACGGATTATTTAATGTAAAAAATTTCCTATTGGGTATTTTGTAATTCTTTTAAATGTTAAACAAAATTCATCCAATATTATAACTTCTATTTTTCTAATATTGATTATAACAAATCTAGCTTCTTAAGTAGTTAGCATTTATCTTGTTGTTGTTGTCGCTTTTGTATTCAGTTGCATTCAACATATAATTATTAAAAAAATATAAATATGTACAACGGATCTAAGAGAGTCTGTCCGTCTGTGCCAGCGAAACAGAAACATTAACAGAATCGTGTACACTTTAACATTTTAAATGTTAAAATTTTATATGTCAAACATGTTGGTGACATTATTGGTATGTAACCTTCAGGAGCGTGCTAATGACGTTCTTCTGTTTAGTGTTTTGTTTTTTATAAGTAATTCATTCCATTTGGCTTTAGTTTTCAAAAAGATTTTTTTTATAAATAATCAAGAAACGTGTATGTGTGTATGTAGATTCTAATCTAAAAGGCAACCAAAGACATGTTACCCCAACATGTCATGTGGATGAATTAATGGATGCTTGAAGTTAGAAGATGTACATAAATGATGCGTTAAATATAAATTATAATTAAGGTGGAGTCAGTGATAGATCATACGTCAGCAAATAACAACATACTGACCCAAATGCATATTTTATTAAATTATATTGTTAATTTGTAAATATAAATATTATTTGCAAAAAACTACACAAAATGTTAGATCTGATATGAAAAGTTTGCAACAAATTAATGAAACAGCTTTTAAAAAAATTATTTAAATGACATAAGTTATTAACTACATGTTTATGAAATTGCAAAAAGTATCAATACAATTTGATCACTCCAATGAAGGTTTTTTTTTAACCCGATCTCTTCACATGCAATAAAATGGTGGCAAGCAAAATCGATATTGAAAAAATGTCGGAATGATTTAATACAATAAGCCTACAAGGCAAAAAATTATTAGAAATTTTATGAAAAACTAGCGGGCAGTAGCACGCTACGTTTTTAGCGTAGAAACGTTGTTGCGCGGCCTAAAGCTGGGGCATTACCGGGGTCCTTAGATGAAAATGGTTCAAGAAGTACCTTATAAAAGAGAACACATATTTTATATTTAATAGTTCACAAATTTTAAATTTCTGGCTTCTTGGGGTAGAAGCCAGCCTGTTTGAACAGGACGTCAAAGGGAAACTTTACCTTTTCAAGTAGAAATTTCCAAAAATTAGTACTCGACCCATACTTGGAGTATGAAACAGGTGTATCAAATTTCAGGCTTCTGGCCAAAGAGGTTTGTGCAGGCCGTCAAGGTGAAGTTTCATCTGTTTGCCCCTCCCCCTATGAATGACCAAGGGGGAGGGGCTAGATGGACTAACTCTAGTGAACATGTATCTAAAATTTCAGGTTTCCAGCTAAAGGGGTTTGTGCAGGGAAAATTATTTCCTTTCTGCCCTTTCCTGTAGGAATTTCTAAAAATCCGGTCTGAGGAGAATTTTCCCTTTTTTGCCCCTTCGCATAGGATTTCCAAAAATTCCGTCTTAACTGATGTCTATATCGAAGGAGGAATCTTCAAACCAAAAAAATAGAAGGAGGCTTTTGGCTCCTTCCCATTTTCAACAGGTCCTTGGTAAAAATTCTAAAATATACCATATCAAAGGATTAGCCCATAATTTATGGCACGCATATTTCAAATTTCTAGGCAATGGGGTTTGGCTGGGTTTCAAAAATACCATTTGTGGATGAGGAACCTACATACTATACTCCAACTTCCAGCGGTTTTGGCAGACCGTCAAGTGGAAGAATTTCCCCGGTTTAAACAATGCCTTCGTCGGAGGAGGAACCTTTACACCTAATTTAATTTGCCTAGCTACAGCGGTTTGGTCAGGTCGTTAAGGAGGAGACTTTTCTCCCTTTTGAACCCCATCTTATCACGTCCTTGTCAAAAATTCCAAAATGTATTTTATCGCTGAGTTAAATAAAATTTAAATTTCAGCAGCTTGTGCAGGCCGTCAAAAAGGAGAATTCCCCTTTTTGCACCTTCCCGTGGGAATTTCCAAAAATCCCGTTAGAGTTTGTCTATGCCTGAGGAGGAATCCATTTACCAAATTTCAGCTTCCTAGCTCTGGCGGTTTTGCCAGGCTATCAAGGAGGATAATTTCCCCTTTTTGCCCCTTTCTGTGGGATTTTACAAAAATGCCATAGTAACTGATGTCCACACCGGAGGAGAAACCTTTATACCAAATTTCAACTTCCTAGCTTCAGCGGTTTTGGCTGGCCGTTAAGAAATAGACTTTCACAAAAAAGGCTTCGTTAAACGTCCTAGAAATCGTAAATATCGGAAAATAAACTTCAGGGTGGCCCAAAAAACATTTGATGTTGCCTTGCTATATCCTTACAACAACATTAATTTTTAATGGTAATCCAACTAACCATTAAAAAAATTGGACATGTAAGTTATTTTTTTTAATATTAAATTTTGTAGCACAGTGTTATTAAAAGAAGTTGGTTCACATTGACATTATTGATATGAGAAGTTGTTAATAATTAAAAAAAAAGATTATATTTGTAAAGAAATTATCGTTTACACCCTTTATGTGAACTGGGATTGGGAAAATTTTGTTTACTGATTTTTTAAGCTTATTTTTAATATAAATAATTAAAATTTTGTGTTAATTATGCAAAATTAATGAAGAGAAAAAGTAAACAATATACAGGAAATGTAAAATTTTACTAATTAAGACAGCTGAAAACATTAAGAATAATTAATTAAAAGTACGATTGTTAACCGGTTGACTACCAAACTTGGGCCGCTGCAGATTTGGACTTATTTCTCAGAGTTCTTATGTTGTTTTTGGCACTTAACTGCGCTCCGTACAAGGGAAATATGGAACTTAAGTTAAAATGTTAATGGACTGTTGCTCTTGAATGGGATAAGGCTTAAAAATTTTGAATTTGTATTTCTCCAAAAACAATATATTCAATTAAGGTAGCGTTTACATTATGCTTGAAATCTACTTTACACTAGATTTCGATCATATGGTACTGTATAATATTATACACGAAATAGATTTTGAAATCTAATTTGAACTGGTTTTCGATCATAAACTAGATTTCGAGCTTGCTAATTTCAAGAAAATTAGTTTTTGATGCCAAAATATTCACGGACGTGGCTGTCATCTATGGTATTAATTTTAAATTAATAAAATAATTACAAGGTGGTGTTTGCTGATCACGATTTGCTTTAGACAAATAAAAATATAATAACAAAATACATGTAGTCCCTCATTCGTCTCGCGACGACCGTCTTTAGGATACACCATGTAATACCTGGAAACACCATGTAGTACCTGCATGTTATGAACAGAAAGCTGTCATGGAAACTCAATATTGAGAAGAGGGCCGATTTGACTTTATGGAGTACATGTTTGACTTTATGGAATACATGTTTAGGGGACTGCATTGAAGAGCAGGCTGATCAGAGACTTTCCAATTGAGGCTCTGGATGTAACCTTGAATTTACAACCGATTAATCTGGTGGCTGAAGGGGCCGCGCTGAGGTCTGCTATACGCTTGGGAACTACTTGGCAATTTGTGTATACGTCTTATGGCCACGGAAATTCATTTGGAATGTAAATTCCTAGGTTTAGCTTTAATGAGAGACAACGCAACACTGTAGGGTCTTCGCATTTCTTAGCAGGTCTTCGCCCTGACCATAGAACCTTTTCTCCACCGATGGTTCTAAGATGGGCTGCGGTTTTCTGTCGAGAGTTGGGCATCCAGGAGTCGTATAAACTTCCCGATTTCTGCATTATTTTTCAGGCGGAAGTTCCGGCGACCAAAAAGGCTGCTGAACTAGCTTTTGTCCCATATGTTAATTTCTATATTGATAGTCAAGCGGATATTCATCGATTGTCCAAAGGTGCAAGGACTCTTTAAGTAGACTTTGAGCCTACAGGATAGTGGGCTTCCATTGGGCTCGTGGACACCGAGGTATACAGGATAACGAAAGCCTGGAAAAAGGGTAATTGGTATTCGTGTGCCACTCGAGTCTTTTAAAACGCTACGTAGACTCCACTATAATGGGCTGGTCTGTGGCGGTTTGGTGGAATACCGGAACGCGCAGAGTGTCGAAGATTATATGCAAGTCTTATAATCCTAAACCGACAGGTCTTATGTTATCCTTAACTAGAAGCGATTGTAGAATTCTGGTGGGAGAACTGACGCGTCACCGATGGACTGCGATTCTTGCCAAGAGAGCGCGGAAACTGGCGGAGTATCGGGGGTTAGAGAGACGGTGGATAATATTATGTGCCACTGTCATACTCTGGCGTGCTCCAGGGCAAGTATTATTTATTCCGCGATCTGGAGGAAATCTCTAGAATCGGAATTCCGAGACTTCTTGTTTTTCTTAGGAAAGTGTGGTCACCCAGGGTGCCATCATATCTGGCTGATGTTTTTTGCGGGTATTGTTTCTTAATTTGTAACTCTAGGGGGCCAACTAGTCTATGCAAGGTCTTTAAACTGCCAAATAAACCTAACTTAAAACTCTTTTTTGTACTGTTTGTAGATTGGACTACACTCATAGAAATAGGCCAGTAAAAATAACAAAAAAAAAGTTGTTAGCATTGACCCTACAGAAAAACATCTAAAATACGTAAAATTTGTTGGCTAATATTAATTAATTAAAAATAGTAAAAATACATAATGTTAAATCAAATAAATTTAAGTTGACTAGTAGTGCTTTTTGTATTGCAATAAAAGATAATAAAATATAAAATACAAATAAACCATAGTTTAAATAGCTTAAAAACATAATAAATTATTAATTTAAAGCATCACTGATTTCACAATTTTGACATTTTTATAACAAAATTGTTAAAATCTCGGTTCAGTTTTTAAAATAGTACGGTGGATGGTGGTTAGTAGCATGAAAAGTGTGCACATATATTAGTTCACAAGTCACCCAGACAGGAAACAGCTGATTGAATCAAAATGGGGACTAAAAAATGAGTAAAAGGAAATGTCGCACAGAAAGTACATATAGATATACAAAAAAATATATATACCAAAGAAATTATATTGAGTTAATTTATTATATCTCATTTTGCAATCACTGCAATGTCAAAATGACCATACGGTTCGAGAATTCTTGTTTGACATATGTCATTGCTAACCTGTCTGTGTAGTCTATGTATTAGAGATAGCAAATTGTTTAATTTTGACGTTTACAAAATACATAAGTAAACAACACGATTACACCTTCGCGCTATTTTATTCTAACTAATGCCAAACAAAAACATATGTGTGAAAGATAGTAAACCAATGAGCAGACCTTGAAAAAAATCTTTATTGAATTAAATCGCGACAAAAAATAAAATAATATCAAATAATGTAAATCTCGGCTAGTTTTCTAAGTAAGATAAGGAAAAGCGGACAAAATTTTTGCTCTACTAGAGTATTAATATACAGTAATAATAAAATTAGGACAGATCCGGAAGATATCCCGAGGAATCTAGTTTTATAAAACAGCCACAGGGTGACACATTTTTATACGAACAAAATGGAACGAAATTTGTATTATCGGAGTATAATAATTTATATTATCATCTAAATTTATAAAAATATAGTGGATGTTTTATAAAAAATCAATGAAACTGGTCTAGCTTCAAAATAAATTAATCGTTATTAAAAAAATAATTATGTTATTTCGCGAATCAAATCACATTCGAGAATCAAAACAATTATTTTGTTTGATTCGCGAATCAAATCAAAATTGATTTCACTCTTTGATTTAAAATTGCTGTTTTAACAAAATTTGATGAAACCCTTCGAGTTTAAAATTAAATTAATCGTGATTTAAAATTTTTTTTTAATTAGGGGATCAAATCAGGATCGAAATAATTCGTTTTTTGATTCGCGAATCAAATCAAAATTGACTTGACTCTTTGATTAAAATTCAATTATTTAAATTAAATATTTTGTTTGATTTATAAAAAGAATTATTTAAATCAACACGATTTTTCTAATAAGATAAAAATTTATTCCTGGTAGTAAATAATTGGATATGAAAAAATGAATTCGCGAATAAATTCGTCAACATTTAAATCAGATTTGAAAATTGATTTAAGGAATTATGCTTTTAAAGGATTATGTTCATGTACTATATAAAAAAATTAATAAATTTAGGGGACTTACGTTTCTATCTGTTCTGTGATTTGTACTGTGATTTTTGCAGTGATCCCAACTATTTAAAAGCAAAAAGCGCCGGTCGAGCACTAAATAAGAGCTAAAAAGAGGAAAAAAGCGTTAATTGTAAAAAACATATATTTGTAATTTTTAAAATTAAAATTTATTATATATTCTACTTATTTGAGATCAATTTCATTACTTGTGTTGTGTTTTTACAAAAGTTTTACAAAGTAAATAAAAAAAAAAATAAAAGAATAAACCAAAATACATATATACATAGAACTTTTTAAAATAGTCCATTAAATTGCTAATTTTCGAATAAAAATGTAATATCCTCTTCTTCTTCGGTCCATAAAATAGTTTTTATAAAATGTTTCGACTTTTTATAAGTTTGATTTGAATTGATTTTTGAACAAACGTGTGGTGGTATTTTATAATTCGAACAACAGGTGTTTTTTCGGACTTTTGATGCTTTTTGGTTTGATTGTGCCGCATAAGATCACAGCGCTTAGCAATAATTTGGCATTTACAAAAGAAACAGAATGCTTTTGTTTCGTCTTTTGCTGGCCTTATCCATTTTTTATATGCTGGATCTTTTTTCCAAACTTTGCGGTATTTTTGCAAATAGCGATCCATCTAAAATTATAAATAACTTGAGTAATTTACAAACAATTACTCAAAATTTTCTAATCTTGAAAAATTTGAAGCTTCTGAAAAAATAGCTGTTATTCTTAACCAATTCTAGAAAAAAAAAAAACTATTTTAAATGCAGAGTAGTAAAAAAGGTATTTATTACGATATCAACTTAAAGTGATTGACAAAAAAAAAACATTTTTATTTACGAAGCTGCCAGAATATTAGAAAATTTACTAATTTGAAAAAAATAGGTGTTGCACATAAAAAAAGCTAAAAGCGCTAAAGCAAATCTCAAAAAGAGCCATCCTAGCTCTTTAAAAAAAAAAAGCTGAACGAAAAAAGTGCGCGCTGTGAGCACTCAGAAAGCGCTTAATCTAGCGGGAAAAACGCTAAGTTGGCATCGCTGGCTTTTTGTGTTAACGATATTTTTAACATAAATATGGCATTACCATAGGTATTCAACAAGTTATCGATAACTTAGCTGATAAGAATAACACAAATTTGTTATCACTAACAAAAACCAACGCATCAGCTGGGACACCGGCAAAAAACTTTTTTTTCGTGTTTTTACAATAAATCCATCAAAATGAATGATAATGAATCACAATTTTGGCCACTATTTGTGCTGGCAACATGTCTCAAAATAATGCTAGTACCAGCATAGTAAGTTTAAATGTGATTTCCAAAACATTTGAATAAAAACAAAAATTATTTTACAGCCATTCCACAGACTTTGAAGTACATAGAAATTGGATGGCTATAACCCACTCGTTACCGCTAAAAGAATGGTATTATAATGATACCAGTGAATGGACCTTAGATTATCCACCCTTCTTTGCCTACTTTGAGTGGTTATTGGCAAAAGTGGCCCAGTTGATAGATCCCAAAATGTTGGAATTAACTAACCTTAACTATGCCTCAACTGAGTGTAAATATTTTCAAAGAGTATCGGTAATGGTAATGGATCTTATATTTGCTTGGGGTGTATGGCGTTGCTTAAATGCCTTGCGTGCAATGGACATTCGAGTTCATCAAGTAACGGCACAGGCAATATTATTATTAAACGTGGGATTACTTTTTGTAGATCATATTCACTTTCAGTATAATGGTTTTCTATTTGGCATATTGCTATTAAGCATCAGTTTCCTTTTGGAGGAAAGATATCTGATGAGTACCATTCTATTTGCCTGCCTTTTAAATTTCAAACATATTTTCTTGTATGTGGCACCAGCATTTGGTATTTATTTGTTGAAATTTTATTGTTTGGATGCGGGTAAAAATCCTCTATTTTGTATATCAAAATTATTGGCTACGGGCATAACACCCTTTGTTGTATCATTTGGTCCATTTTACCAACATCTACCACAAGTGTTAAGTCGTCTGTTTCCCTTTAAACGGGGCTTAACACATGCCTATTGGGCTCCAAATTTTTGGGCTCTTTACAATACTGCTGATAAGGTGGCATCAAAAGTTTTAACAAAAGTGGATTCTTCTACTACAGCTTCATTTACTTCGGGTTTAGTGCAAGAATATGATCATGTTGTATTGCCTTCTGTAAGACCCTTGGCAACATTTATCATTACAGTTGCTACAATGATACCAATGCTCATTAAATTATGGAAATATACAAATAAAAGGTAATTGTAAATTAATTTATTGAATATAAATTCACGAAATGCAACAACACTTTATTGAATCAAAACAATTTCTCTAAATGAAAATTCTTTGAAACGTTAACTATTTTTCTATAAAAATATTTTCTGAATCAGACTATTTTTCTATAGAAAAATTTACAGAATCCAAAACTATATTTCTACAGAAAATTTTTCTCTGTCCAAGACTTTTATGGTCTAACAAAATTTTCAGAATCCCGGACTATTTTTAAATGGAAAATCTCAATAACCGGAAAGTGTTTTTCTATACAAAAATTGTCAGCAGCTGAGACTATTCTTCTATACCAAAATTATTACAATCTGAGACTTTTTTTATTGAAAAATTTTCAGAAACTGAGATTATTGTATTGAAAATCTTTCAGAGTAAAAGTATTTTTATGTAGACAAATTCTCAGAATCTGAGTTTTTTTTGTAAAAAAATTCTCAGATGATGAGTTTATATTTCTGTAGAAACATTCTCAGAATCTGAGACTTTTTTTCTATAGAAAAATTCTTAGCAGCTGAGACTATTCTTCTATACCAAAAATCTTACAATCTGAGACTTTTTAATTAAAAAATTTGCATAGACTGAGATTATTGTTGTATTAAAAAGCCCTCAAATTCTCGGAATCTGAGTTTTTTTTTTCTCAGATGCTGAGTTTATTTTTCTGAAGAAAAATTCTCAGAACCTCAGACTATATTTCTATAGAAAAATTGTAATCAACTGAGAGTACATTTCTATAGAAAAATTCTCAGAATCTTGCATTATTCTTCTAAAACAAAATTTTCATAGACTGGAATTAATGATTGAAAGTCACTCAGAGATTGAGACTATTTTTGAATAGAAAACTTATCAAATCTTTTTATTTTCCTATAAAAAAAATTCTCATAATCTGAGTATTTTTTTTTAAAGAAAAACTCGCAATCTGTGAATATTTTTCTATAGAAAAATTCGAAAATAATTTTCAGAATCTGGGAATATTCTTCTATACCAAAATTTTCATATACTAAAATTTATGTTCTATTAAAAATCTACCATCTGAGGCTATTTTTGTATAGAAAAGTTTTAATAAACTGAGAGTATATTTATAAAGAAAAATTCCCAGAATCTGAGACTATTTTTCTATAGCAAAATTATCGGAATCTGTGACTATTTTTTATAGAAAAATTCTGTGAATCTAAAAATCCTAAAAATTTGAGATTATTTTTCTATAGAAAAATTCTTAGAATATTAGACAATTTTTTTATGAAAACACTATAGAAGTTGAAAATATAAAATCAGACTTATTTTACATCAACAAATTTTTAAAATATAAAAAAAAAAATCTGGTAGAATTTCGTATTAAATTAATTTTTTTTTTACATTTCAGAGAAAGTAAAATAGCATTTTTACGTTCCGTTGTAATATGTTCAGCATGTTCCTTTATATTTGGTTGGCATGTTCATGAAAAGGCCATATTAATGTGTTTGATACCTTTATGGTAAGTTAAAGTAACAACTGTAAAACTTTTAATTTTACAATTAACATTTCATTATTCTCATTGCAGTTTCCTATTTTTTGTTTCCGCCACTGATGCCAAATATGCTTTCTTACTATCAGCTGTGGGTTATTTTTCTCTATTTCCCTTACTCTTCCACATTGATCTACTTATTATACGTTATTCAATGTATTTGGCCTATATGGGTTTTATGTACACACAATTTGTACGTTGCCATAAGGAATATCCTGATATGAATTTCCTGGAAGATCTTTATATACATGGTTTTATTTGCATAACAATTTATGAACATATCCTATCGAGGCTATTGGGCTTTAATGAAAAATTACCATTTTTGCCATTACTTATGTATTCCACATATTGTGGCGTTGGTGTTTTATATTTTTTTATACGTTATTATATACATGCATTAGATGTTAAGGTTATTGCTACTACTAAGGCTATAAAATCTAAAACTAAATCCAAAGTTAATAAGAATATCAACTCAAATTGCTTCTCTCCATCAACAACTTCACCGCCTGTTAAGACAAAGTCGGAGTCCTTAATGGCCACGACGAAAACGAAACGCGCGAAGAAGACACTGAAGGAGAAGCTGAAATAAATGACACTGTTGTATTGTTACTTCTAAATGGTATTTTTGTTGTTCTTGTTGTACAGCCCAACCAAGCTGTAGAAGCTCTACGTGGATAACCACGTTCCGGATGAACACGCAAATTGTTATACAGCCAGTAAAGATTATCTTTAAAGAAATATGTTTTGCCTATAGGAAAAATAAGAATAAAGTTTAAGACTTTTGTATTGTAATTGAATATTTTAAATTTAACCATTTGGTATAGTAGCCGCTGCATCAATATTATTTGGTATTCCCGGCCAACGTTGTATTGTTTTTGGATAACCGTTGTCTAGTGTTTGCAATTCATCATTGTACCGCCAAAATATTGTATCAGCAAATATGTAAGTTAGATTATTTTTGGCTAGAAAAAAAGTAAAAGTAACAACAAGTAGAAATTTAAAGTAGAAGATGAAAGTAAAAGTTAAAAGTTGTATAGAAAAAAATCTTAATTCTCTCATTATTTTCATAAGTTTATAAATTTTATCCCCAAAATTTTTCTAAGAAAATAGGCGAATTTTGAAGAAAAATTTTGTATAAAAAATAGCCTCTAATTAAAAAAAATCTTCTTACTCGAAGTAATCGAATTTTTCTTTACAAAAATATATTTGGGTTTCGGTAATTTCAGTTTAGTAAAATATACCCACTATTTTTTAATAGAAAAAATTGTAATTCTAGTGATTTATTTTTATAAAATTTAATAAATAAAATCTAAACTAAATTCAGGTTTCTAAATTTCCAAAAATTTTTAAATACCTTTCACACATTTTTCAAAGAAATTTCAAATCCCTTTTGTCAATTTGTATTTAGTTTAGAATTTATTTAGCCACCTCACACATGACCTTAATTTAATTAATTTTAATTTTTTATTCTCTATACACAGATTAAAATTAC
Source organism: Eustalomyia histrio (assembly GCA_949748255.1). NCBI lineage: Eukaryota > Metazoa > Arthropoda > Insecta > Diptera > Anthomyiidae > Eustalomyia > Eustalomyia histrio. The sequence goes on from OX456525.1 coordinate 96,314,718, forward strand.
ACAGAAAAAAGTATCACAAAATTTTAAGTAACTAAAAACATTTGTTTAAATTCAAACTCGTTTTGTAAAAAATTGTTGGTTTAAATTGTTTGTAAATTGTTATTTTTCATATAAAAATTCTTTAAAACTAATAATTTAAGTTACAAAAAATTGACAAAAAGTTTTTTGTATTCACAAATTCCATTGTTGGTGCCTTTTTAAAAAATATTTTTTTTTATTTACAAAAATATTCGATGAAATATGTTCAATATTGCAAACAGAATTTTGTAATTTTATTATGTGTTTTTTTAACTTTTTTCTATGTGAATGGTCTTTGAACCTGAAAAATTTTCTATAAAAAAACGTCTGAAATTCTTTGAGTTTTTAAATAGAAAATAGCTTTGAATTCTAAAAAAATCAATAGAAATATGGTCTCGTATATTGAGAATATTGTATAGAGAAATTTACAGAATTTTAAGAAATTTTTTAAAAATTATTTTATATAAAAATTGCTTTGGATTTCTTAAAATTTTTGAGTAGAATCCATTTTTGATATTTTACTCGCACTCTTTGCTTCGATTCGAAAAAAAAAAATTTTTAACCGAAAAAAATTTTTTAACTGAAAAAAAAACTGAAATTGCAAAAAAAATTTTAACTGAAAATCAAAAATTTTTTAACTAAAAAAATTTTTTTTGCAATTTTTTTAGGAATTTCTTTTTGCCCAAAAACTCTTTAAGTGAAAAAATCCTTTCGTACTATAAATTAAACAAAAACTTTTTTTTAGTTTTCCGTAAAATAATCGGAATGTTCTAGAAACAAATTCATATAAAATTGTAAATTTTTGTTCAACAAGTTATGATTTTATGTAAAAACAAATTTTTAACACCGCAGAATGTAATTTTTATAAAATAATAAAAAAAAAAAATCAGAATATAGTCTCTTAAGCAAAGAAACTCTAAATAGCTTTTAGTTGATATCCCAATTTCCTATTGGGTATATTTTCACCCTCCTTTCTTTCCCCCCGATCCGAAAAAATTTTTAACTGAAAAAATTATTTTTACTGAAAAAATTAATTTTACTGAAAAAAAAATTTTCAACTGAAAAATTTTTTACCGAAAAAATTTTTTTTACTGAAATTTTGTTTTTTGACTGAAATTTTTTTTTTTTTGAATTTCTTTTTCTCGTGCAATAAAGATTCTTTCGTACGATAAATTAAACAAAAACTTTTTTTAGTTCTCCGTAAAATAATCGGAATGTTCCAGAAAACAAATCCATGGTTTTATGCGAAAACGAAATTTTCATGTGGATTCGTTGTAAGAACACTTTCGAATGTAGTTTTTATAAAATAATAAAAAATTTCAGAATATAATTCCTTAAGGAAAGAAAATCTAAATTTGTTTTCCGCTCCTAAGATAGCTCTTTAAAATAGCTTCTCCTACTTTATTGTTCTTTATATATGAGATTGAGCCGATAACAAAAAAGTGGATCCATTATTTTTGTCATTATTATAACCTATCCAAATTTTATCCCGTTGAAACCGAATGAGAAGTAATATGCATCACTTTGTTTCTCCTGCACTTTATATACAATTTATTGTACTCTTTTTTTAAATACTTTGTATTGCAACGCTGCTATGCTATTACTAACTGTTTGCATTGAAATATTGAATATAGTCTAATAAATGAATTCTTCACAACATATATCAATCGAAGTTCTCATTTTTCTTGTAAATCACAACAAATTTAGTTACTTTCATTAAAATCGGCACATTAGGATCTCCCAACCCTTAAAAACAAGTTGGCAAAAGATGTTCTGCAACTTTTAAACTAGATAGGAATTCTTTAAAAATTTCTCGTATTGATTAATTTAATAAATTTAAATTAATTAAAAAAAAAAAACTTACGCCATACGAAAGCAGCATTCACTCGTTCTATAACCATTGCATTACCCAACATGTCTTCTAAAGTTTTCGGGCTATTTTCAATTAACTTATTATCCTTATAAAACCAAATTTGATTACCTAAAAATTAAAGTGATTACAATTTGATTGTAACCTTAAAAAACCTCAATAATTCACCCGTAAATAATATTAATGTTTTATCATAACGTTCATAACAGGCATCAATATATTGAGTAGAGGTTGGTAAATCCTTAAACAAATCTTGTATCTTCTTGGGATAACCCAAAACAACTCTATAATTTGAGGAGATTTTCCATATATATTCTCCTTTAAAAATATGTATAGAATCGTTAAAATGACAAACGGCATTAAATCGTCCCTCACAAATATTGGGTATAGATGATTGATAAGATCTTTCCACGGACATATCCGTTGCAATGGTAGGTGAATAATCGGAATGCTTAAAAATAAAAAGAATTGGAATTTACACTTAAATAAATTTAGCATTTTTTCATAAGTACCTTTTTATTATTACTATCATTTTCCAACTCTGAATCATAAACTGTTGTTGGATAATAGAATTCAGTGGTTTCTTCATTATCAGTACCATTGTCAGAAGAATCTATATCCTCATTGTGTACAACTTCCTCAGCATCATCATCATCCAGTTTTTTATTTACTGTTTATTGCAATATTTTTTAATTTCTATCATCATTTTCTTTAGTTTAAATTTTACCTACAGTACGCTTTATACATGGCCAATGTATCATCATAATCCAGTACATTATGCTCTGGACCCTTATAGTATGGAAACATTATTGAACTAAATATGGGCGAGTGAGCCAAACCCAAACTATGACCCAATTCATGTAAAGCCACTGTATAGAAATCTACACCTATTGTTAAATCTGTTGAATTTTCTTTCCAATTTTCCTCCTCATCAAAATGAACATCACCACCCCATGAACCCATTTCATAGGGATAAAATGCATGAGCCAATATATTACCGGGACCATCAAAAGGAAAACTTGATGTGAATTATATTATTATTGTTATTGTGTTGAGTACTTTTTTATTCAACATACTCACTTATCACCATGATATTGGGCGCCAAATCCCACAATTATATCGGCAGAAGTATCTTCAACTCTTTGAAACTTTAAATTGCTATATTGAGACCATACATTTAAGGCACGTGCTATATCTCTTTCTACTTGTTCTCGAGGTATTTTTAATGACCAATTGCCAATTCTATTGAAGAAACATTAATTAAATTAAAATATCTTAAAGAGAGTCAAAATCTAAATACGAAATAATTATAATGTTTATAGGCCGATTTTCAAAGATTTCGCATTTACCATCTCTGATGTTTAGAGGGTAGTAAAGGGGGACAAACAAAAAAGTACTTATCGTTTGAAAGTTACCTAAATATAAGGTAAAATTATACGTACCTCAAATTATCTCTCGTTAGGAGATATTTTCTTAATTGTGTAAAATGGGGTACATAGCAGATGTCTCAGTATTGAGACAAGTACCTCAATTTTGGGTCTCTTAATGGCCCAAGTACCCAGGAAAACTTGCATTAGTTTCACAACTAGTACTTTTGAGCCAAAACTAGTTCTAATTTGGCGCTTTCACTCATATTTTTTTTAACTGCCACCAACGGAAATAGTTTTAGGGAATCGTTTGAGGAACTAGTACTACACCTCTTCCAATTATATTTCAGAAACAGACAATTGTATTTCAGAAATATTTAATTGTATTTCAGAAATAGTTAATTGTATTTCAGAATAGTCAATTGTATTTCAGAATAGTCAATTGTATTTCAGAATAGTCAATTGCATTTCAGAAATAGTCAATTGTTTTTCAGAAAAGTCAATTGTATTTCAGAATAGTCAATTGTATTTCAGAATAGTCAATTGTATTTCAGAAATAGTCTGCGGAACGGTTATAGAACCTATTCTTGTATCTATCATTTTTGTATGGAATTGTAACGCTCGCAACTAGTTCCAAGAAACCATTAAGAAGCATTATCGTCTTTGGTAGAACGGTTTTAAAGCAAATATTTTTACGTCATACTGGAAGAGTTTCAAGAACTATGAGTCCCATTTTTTAAAAGTTCCATTTCCTTCCTTCGTTTCGTTAATATTTATTTTCGTGAATAGTTTATGTGATATTTTACATTTTTAGTTTTTTTGGTTTTTTAAGGTGGAAGAAATATTTTAAATTTTCCAAATTTGTGTGATATTTATTAAGATTTTAGATCATATAATCATATTCTTTATTATTTAGTGTTTTAAATGCAAAGAAACATAAACATTTTTATTACTTATTTATAGAGAATAAAAATTGAAAAAAATTTCGATCAGAGACAACAGAATAGGTTATCACCACACAACCATCTTCAGTATTTTTTAATAGATCTATGGGGCAGTTTTAGAACTTTTATCAGATTTTGCGATCCGATGTTCTAGTTCTAGCACACTAGTTCGCAAAACACACTAAAGATGTAGTTGAAATGCAAAAAATGACTCTTTTGCATGGATTCTGCAACAAGTTGTACCATCACTAGTTCTAAGCATGCTATTAAGGAATTTGTAGTCACTACAAGGACCCTGTAAACCAGGATGAACAAACTACCTAAATTTTTAGCTACCCATGATGCCAAATGGTGCGACTACAAAAAAATTCTTAGCCGAGACCACGAAATTCTTAGCCGATTTACAGAAACATTTAGCCGCTAGCAAGGGTTGTAGCGCAAGTACAGTGATTGTGATGTTCATGTATACATGTTTGAATTGGTACAACCCTTTGCTCGAGGCTAAGCGTTTCTGTAAATCGGCTAAGAATTTCGTGGTCTCGGCTAAAAATTTTTTTGTAGCCGCACCATTTGGCACCATGGGTGGCTAAAAATTTGGTAGCTTGTACATCCTGGCTTATAGGGTCCTTGGTTCTACAACAATTTGTACCATCACTTGTTCTAATAGGCTTCTTACACTGAACAACATCTTTGTGAAACGCGTGGAAGATGTTGAAAATGTGAAACAAGTGTTTACATTGGCAACATCTTTCATCTGCCATTTATTCAGCTGTCAAAAAATAAAAGAAAAGGACGCATTTTTTTTGTTAAAAATAAAACATGGATTTAGAGAAAGCATTAATCATTGGAGTAGTTGTTGCTTTGTAAGAACAAACCCGAATTTTAATGCAGTAAATTGAAATATTAAAGATCATTCTGAAAGATGATGAAGAAGAATTTTTTATAGACATAAAAATGAACTTCTTACATGAGCCGTTGTTGAATATATTTTTTTGTTTATTTTCTGCAATATCAGTTTGCTAGTGGTGGCACATAGAAAATCGATTTTTTTTGTAAATAACGAAAGATGTAAGATGGAACAAAATGAGAAAAGATCATCTTTTGTAGATGTAGAATTTTTGGCCTGTATAATTCTTATGGGAAGATGTTAACATCTTTGCAAATTGATGAAAGATGTAGCTCAGTGGAAAAACGCTATAAGCATGCTATTAAGGAATTTGTAGTTACTCCCTGAGAAGTAGCTCTAAAACTAGTAATTTTAAAATGGGTTCTATAATTGTTGGGGTAGTTTTTTATAATCCAAAAAGAACATAAATCTAATAGGGAAATTAGCCCAACCACTACGATGTGGTTGGAATTTGGAAACTCTAAAATCGACCTGTATCGGCTTATCGGGCCACCTCAAAATTTTGAAATGGTTAAAAGGCGGATCAAAAATTTTTTTTGTTTTTTTTTTTGCCGTTTTAGGTATTTTTTTTTTAATTAAAGGAACCATACTCAAGTTGGCTTCAAGGGCTTTTTACTGGTACCTTTTTTAGGTACTACTCTTCTTGCTATACCCTCCGCCATCTATGGTGAAGGTATATACTATCAGTTTGTCATTCCGTTTATATAGGTCTAAGACCCCATAAAGTATACGTGATCCTTATACAATTTTAAGTCGATTTAGCGATGTCCGTCTGTCTGTCTGTTAAAATGGAGATCACGACGCGAATACGCAAGCGGGGGCGCTCATTTATACCTACATCAATGGACATCCTTCCGAGCAGTTTGGTATTGAAAATGAGCAAAATTCGTCCAGAGCGGTTAAAAAAGTAAAGTGAAAATTTGTAGGTACCTCTGTAAATTTTCCATACAAATGGTATATAGACACAAAACAGCAGATATCTGATTGAAATTTGCCTTGTGAATGATATTTGAAAAATTAATAAATCATGCCTCCAAATTTAAAGAAAATCAGAGCATATTTGGACCTATAGAGAAAAAATAATATCTAATTGTTGGTGTAATTTCAATTAAAATTTTGTAATATTAACAAAAAAAAAAATCATTGGATTTTTCATAATTTGTAATGATAAACAATGTTTTGCACCAACAATTGCCAATAATTTTGTTTATGCAGTACCCGATATTTGCTTTAATGGACTTTTTAGGTCATTTCATTTACATTATTCGCTATATTTTGTGCCATGACCGGCGTTCTTGCTTCCTGGAATAGGATGCAAATTATATTTAGTATAGCCGAGGTTAATTTTTGTATTAGTTTTAAGTTGAAATATTTCTTCAAAGTAATTCGTTAATATACCAGTTGGAGTTAAAAGAGTTCCTCGATCTTAGGTATTTGTTAGGTCGTAATCTTTGGTATTTGTAGGTTTATTAAAAGTTTCAACAATGTCTCAATTATCGAGATTTTACGGATCAAAATAGTTCGTTAACAACAATTGGTTCAATTTTTTTAAACTTTTCTTTTTTGCTTTTAATACTCACAAATATTTAATATTTCTTTTACTCCAAGTTCTTGCACCAAATACAAATCTTTTCGTTCTTTTGTGCTTCTCAACATCTTTTGCCACGTAAGGTTGTTGTCTTAGATAATATGGTTTGCCTTCAATATCGGGTACTCCGCAGCGGGGTTTTGTAAAAAGCTGATAAAAATAATTTCAAACAATAACACAATATGAAAATAATATAAACAATTATTTAGAAAAAAATTCAAGTTCATTAAACAAAAATAGAAACAATTTTTAAAATTATCTCTGCAAACACACATTCAAAATATTTCTTATACAAAAAGCCGGCCCTTCTTATCGCTGGTAGCATAAATTCAATGTTACTCATTCATTCATTCATTCATTCAGAAAAATCCAATCGAGGAAACCTACATCAATTGTCAAAGAGTCCAGTCTACCAGTTTGATTTAAAGCGCCATATTTTTGTACATTTTTAATGGCTTCCACTATGGCACTTTCATGATATAAAGCCTCCGAGTCGTCAGGATTTTGATCTAAATAACCAAAGCGGCGCATAAATTTAAGCTGTAATATAAGATTTTTTTGTTGAAATTTTTAAATGAAATATTTTTACTAATGCTTGCTTACCACTTCCGGTGGTGGAACTTCTATGCCATCCCTTAATCCTGCAGGGTATGCGTCAATCAGAAGACAGAATAACAACATAAATGTAATTATCCATGTTGTTATATTTAACATTTCACTTTATTTTCATTTATTCAACACACAGCTTCAACAAATAATTTCAACTAAATATCAACCGGCAAAATATATTCTTTTCCAACCATTTAAAAATATATCAACAAATTTTCTTATCAGTGCGTGGACTTTTGCTTCTTCCTCTCTAGAGAATAATATTTTTTTGTTCTCAATAAAACACAAAAATCATAATGTTCATGTTGCGGAGAGGCAGAATTTAAAGTTATGACAAAAGATTCTAAAGTACTGCTTTTTCACAATATTGAGTGGCAAAATGTATTTTTTCCCCAGGTTAGGGGTTAAATAAAGAAATGACCATAATTCGGAAAGGGGCACTCAAAAACTTTTGGCAGGTTAAGTCATAACAATTTGATGGTATCTTCAATCACTAAAAATGTAAAAATTTGATTACCATTTCAAATTTTGAGTTTCAATTTTTTTCTCAGTTATTTTTACTGCTTTTGTTAGTAATATTTTAATAGTTAAAATAACTTGTTGCATTTTTAACTGCAGACATCCTTGTTCTGTAATTTTTAATAAATCCTACAATTTTTTGAAGTATATATGAGTCGAGCTACTTTATATCTTATCTGTCATTCGATTTAACCATTATTATTATCATAGCGTCCTCATATGACATCAAAAAAAACCCGAACCTATTCTCTTGGATCGATAAGTGCTATAACAGCGCCGTAAAAAGCTGAAAATAGTATGAAAGTTTTGTCAGTCAGATTCTTAAATTTCCAAATATCTCCGCTAAGAAAAATAAAAAAGTTCATAAAAATCTTATTTCTAATTTTCGTTGAAAAATTCGCTCTTTTTTATTTCAGGAGATTATGGGTTAAGGTGAGCAAGTGTCTAGTGTTTTTTCGATTTTCGCATTAGTTTGAATTTTAGATGAATTGTTTCAATGTGTTTTAAGAAATTTAAAAATGTCGCAACTAAGGATCCAGAACTTTAGAAATATAGGTGTCAAAAAATTTCTTTTACACTCAAAATAGTTTGTATATTAAATTAATTGAAAATGTAACTGAAATTAAATGAAAAAATCACTTAAAAACCGGTCTACTAACTTTGAATTTATTTTTAGATTTGAATAAATTAACTTACAATATCCGTAAATAATAAATGATTTTTCGTTTACTTAAATTGTTAAGAAACTAACCATAAATCCGTAAAAACAAATGATATTTCATTTATTTATTTCTTTAAACTGTGAACTTATATCTACAAAAACCGCAAAAAGTCAAAATATTTCCTTTAATCAGTTTTTTTAACTGTCTACGAATTAATTAGAAAATCCGGAAAAATAAATGATATATCTTTTTTTTTTTTAATCTCATAAATATTAACAAAATCTGTGAAAATAAACAATTAATTATTAATTATTATAAAAAATAAAAACAATTTTTTAACAAATCATTTTAAACGAACATATTAACTTTAGTAGAAAATCCGTATTTATTCTTTAAATAAATGTAAAAAAGGGTTGAAAAAATATATTTCTTTGTATTTTTACTATTAAAAGTAAATGTACGGGTAACTTTTTTAATACACTAAATTCAGTTACTGTAAAAATATTTTGAGTGTACGAGTTCTTTAAAACTAAATATAATTAAATTTGAATTTCGTAAATTTCAGTTTTAAAGCCTTTCCCAGAAGACCCTTCGCTCTGGTGTTTTAACGTCCAAAAATTACCTCACAAGCAAAATCTACTGCGGCTGACTATCAAATCTTTGAAAAACATGGATATGTGGTACAGGGGAAAAAAGCTGACAAATTCGCTTAGAAACAGCAGTCCAATCTATTATTTAAGGGGCTAAAAATAAATTTAAAGGTTTTTTTTGCGTACAAACATTGTATAACACGAAACGGTTTAAAAATATTTATAGAAACAATTTATAATTCCCATTAGTTTTCACATCAAAATTTTGAAATGCGCTTAAATATTCCACTTTACAAATTAACTTCATAAAACGCAAGAAACAGAAAAACCCTGAATTTTAAATGCAGCGCCCCGGTAGGCCAGTTGGCAGCGTGTTAGGATATCAGTGCAGGGGTCGTGGGTTCGATTCCCACCAGAGGCTCTGGTTGGTTTTCGCTACAACGAGCCGATAGTCTTCGTGTCTTTGTTGTTAGTGCTAGGGTATTACGATATAATCTGTAATTATATGATTAATATAAATAAAATAAAAAACTTTAAATAGCAAAAATGTTGCTAAAAAAATATGGAATAAAAACAAGTAAGAGCGGCTAAATTCGGCTATGCCGAATCTTATATACCCTTCACCATGGTATTCTGAAGGAGATGAATACATCGTTGGAATCTACTACCTCATAGCTCTCCACAAACAAGCGGTATCCCCATTTATTTTTTCTTAAATGTCCAAAAATTTTAATCCAAAATAATATGTCATGTAAAATCTCAAATTTATATTTTTCCATATGTTTCAGCGCTTTTCTTGTCAAATTTGGCATTTTCTAGGCAAAAAAAAGTTGGCGACACTACTATTTATTTTTTATTTATATCATTCACAATAGTTGTGAAACGTATTTAACCTACGTATTTATCTTCACACTCTTATTAAACAAAGGGATTTTACTGGAAAAATTAGAGGTAGTCCTGGTTTTTTGCTAATATCTCAGCCATTTATTAACCGATCTGTCTGATTTTTAATAGCAAACAGAAATGGATCACATGTAACAGAAATAAAAAAGAATCAAGTCCTCATCATGTCTGGGTTCTTCGGAAAACCCATTTCAACACACAGACGGACAGACGGACAGACGGACAGACGGACAGACGGACAGACGGACATCGTTAAATCAACTTCGCTCTTCATATGGACCCAGAATATATATACTTTATAGGGTCTAAGATCAATATTGTAGAAATTACAAACGGAATGACAAACTTATATATACCCTTCCACCTATGGCGAAGGGTATAAAAAATGTACAAAAAAAAAAGTGAATTGACCTTACCGAGATTTGAACCTAGAACTCCGCGGGCTTAGAGAAAAAAAGTATTTGTGACATGGCGTCTAGACAACTGAGCTATTGAAGCTTACACAAAATCATCGTCAATAGATGTACATATATAAAAGTCTTCGTCATTAGGGATTTGTTTATTTTTATTTAAATGACAAATCTTTGTATGTGTGTTGTTTGTGTATAAATGGTGGAGAGAAAGAAAAAAAAAAAATTTTAACACATGGATGTGTTGTTATGTTCAAAATTCTACATACATATTAAACAAAGGGATTTTACTGGAAAAATTAGAGGTGGTCCTGGTTTTTTGCTAATATCTCAGCCATTTATTAACCGATCTGTCTGATTTTTAATAGCAAACAGAAATGGATCACATGTAACAGAAATAAAAAAGAATCAAGTCCTCATCACGTCTGGGTTCTTCGGAAAACCCATTTCAACACACAGACGGACAGACGGACAGACGGACAGACGGACAGACGGACATCGTTAAATCAACTTCGCTCTTCATAAGGACCCAGAATATATATACTTTATAGGGTCTAAGATCAATATTGTAGAAATTACAAACGGAATGACAAACTTATATATACCCTTCCACCTGTGGTGAAGGGTATAAAAATAAATTTTTATCTGGGAGGCTCACAGGCCGCGGCCCCAAAAACAGGTAAGTGTACTAACATACAAGTGAGGGTACACAAATAAAATGGAATTTCTTCAGAATCTTAAAAATTGTTTCATGATTCATGATGTGTGGCTCCCTCTGGATCCATTTAGGATCCCCTTTTGAATAGAGATATACATTTTTTCTATTTTCGGTGTTTGGGGCCGGAGCCCATAACTCCGGCAGACCGAGTTCAAATCCTGGCGAAAGCATTGTTTTTTAGAATTTTATTTTTTTTTTTTATTTTTTATTTTTTTTTTATAGGTTTTTAATAAACTAATTTCCGTGTATATTTTATTGTTGGATCTAATCTGATACAATTTGATCTGACATTTTTCGGATAAATTTGGATATAACTTTATCCCTAAATATATTGTTGGGTCTAATTTGATCTGCCATTTTTCGGATCAATTCAGATCCTTCTAAATCGCAAAATATATTGTCGGATCTTATTTGATCTGCCATTTTCAGATCAATTGAGATCCTTCTAAATCAAGAAATATATTGCCGGATCTAATTTGATCTGCCATTTTTCGGATAAATTTAGATCCTTGCCGGATCTAATTTGATCTATCATTTTCGGATATAATTAAATATTGCGCTAGATCAATAATAGTTTTTATTGATATTCTACTATACTTATATAAATTAGAATCTCAGTTGTTTTTGTTAACAAAAATGTCAAAAATCATCATATTTTTCCACAAAATTAAAAATTTTTTGTATATTTTCCATAAAATTTTTAAAATATCTTCAACTTTCTGGGACTCATATCCGACCTGGAAAATGGATTGTTAATATATCCATTAGAGAGCACTAAAAGGCAAAAATATTACAAAAATTTTTTAATAGAGAATATTTGCTCTACATATCGCAAAGTTTACTAGAAAATGTCCAGCAAAAAAAATCCATACTAAACCATTTTATTATAAAAATCAGGATGTGAAGGAAATTCTCTTTAATAGAAAATTAAAGTAATTAAAACACCTTTATTACCTTCTCTTCTCTTTCCTTTCTTTTGTTTATTCTTTAATCTTTAATTGTTTTTTTAGTTTTTAGTAATTTACATAAATTTACAACTGTACATTAAAATCATGCATTATTAACGTTCATACTTTACTAACACAATTAACATTACTTAACATTTCTTTTTAGTTCAACATCTTTCACTCCACCTCGTCCTTTATGTCCTTTTTCAGACGTTAACAACTTTAATACTGATTACGACGTTTATTTGATGGACAATATTCTGCATATTCTTCCCAAGTGCAACCAACTTTAGTACAACATTCATTTGTTATAGAAGGAGCATTCGAACGTCGTGTTCTTAAAAATGTTTGAGCATATTCAAGATTAAACCATGTTGGTGAAATTGTATCAGCTGTAAGTATACAATTTTTATTAAATTTCTAATTTTTATTTATTATATTTTGCAATTAAATCTTACATTTGCTGCGCTTATGTATTGCTTCGTTCGTACGTTTACGATTACGTCGTGTCATACGATAAATATCCTTTTCACAAGCCCAATAGAGATGACTTACTAATTTATCGCGGCAACGTGAATGCGTTTCACTATGCCAAACGTCTTGCCAGTCCGATAGAGATCTGAAATTTAAAAATAATATATTGTAAATTAAATTATTTCATATAGAATTATAAAACAAATATGAAAAAATGTTCCTCTTCAAAGGACCAATAACACCAAGTTTACAAAGAAATTAACTTTTTCTGTGCACTAACAAGGGAATCGTGCCTTCGCCTACGCGATATGTAAAATACCACTTTTTTGCTTATGTGCCATCTCGATGTTTAGGGATTAAAATATGGCGCCTACAATAGGTTCTTTTTCTCTTTTTTTTTAATTAATTAAACATTTCTTCTAAAGAATTCGGCTTATCTATTTTTAGACCACACAATTCTTAGTTATACCAGTACTGAAATTGTTTTCCTAGTGTTTCTTCGGCGCTTTTTGAACAGCCGGCCCTTTTGTCTAATGATGTTATATTTTTTTCCCAGCATTTTGTATTTTTTCTAACTGAAATATCTCGTTAGTTTAGTGGGTAGAGTTGTTGTCTGACAATCTGACAGTCTGGGTTCGAATGCCGGCATGAGGAGCAACAAATTTGCAACTAATTTTTTTTTTAATTTTATTTATGAAAATCTATTTTTAGACCACGTAATATTTGATATAGCCATCGTTTTGCCAACACTGCAAATTAAGTTTCCTTATTCCTTCTTCGAAGCTTTTGAATTTTGAATTATAAAATTAATTGCTTTTAGAATGATCATTCATTCATTTGAATCAATAAATAATTTATAAAATCACATATATTTAAATAAATTCTCTCAATTTTTTTTGTTGTCATTTTAGACTGAGAATTCACCTTAATCAATAAATAATTTATAAATTCACATCTACTACAAAAGGTTGAAAGATTTTCTTTAATTTTGTAAAAGATTAAAAGAAATGCTTAAGATTTTTTATTAGGTTTTAATTTTTATTACTTACTCCTTATTAACTCTACACTCAGTAAAAAAAGCTTGTAGAAAAATTTGTAAACGGTTTTCAATCCCACTTTACTATTTTTGTACTAATTTTTAGTAAATAAAATATTATTTAGCAAATATTTTAGCTATTTACATTTTACAAATTACACAATTCTTACAGAATATTTACAAATTTTTGTTGCTAATTTTAGAAATCATTTTACAAATTTTTGAAAACCGATTTGCTAAAATTAGCAAATAAATTTTCTAATTTTAAAAAAGTAGATATTGAAAGAAATGTTATTTCTAATTAAAACTTACACCTACAAACTTAAATTGTCTTAAAATGTTACATAAATTAAAAAAGGGATCGGAAGTGAATATACTATTCCGACTCATGTCTAAAAATAGGACATCCGCTTAAAATAGCCCTAAAAACAATTAAAATTTGACCTTAAGAATAAAAAAAATGACTAAAATAATTTTCAAAAAGAAATTAAACAAAATGATAAATTCGTGTATGTTTTTACAATTTCTAAGCCTTTAATTTTTTTTTTTAATTTTGTCTAAAATATTTGTTGAAAAAATAAATAAAATAAAAAAATGTTAATGCTCGTTAAAAAAAAATATAAATTTTAAATTTTGTACTAATATTAATAATATCTAGTAATTTTTTTTGCTGATTTTAGCAAAAAGATTGTAAATTCCACTTTACAAAAAGTTTACTAAAATTTAGTAGCTGGAGCTAATTTTTCTACAAATTTCATTGTACTATACGTCAGCAGACATGTGTTGCTAAGATTAGCAAAAAATACCGCTGGGCTCATATTAGCAAAATTTCCCGTAATAACAGCAAAATTTTCAGTTGCCATTACAGACTTTTTTTGCTGAGTGTATGGGTTATATCTAAGTTACAGTTATTACCTCCCTTAACCATGCTGCTTATTTTGGATTATCAACTAGAGTGTTGCCAGACTTATTAAAATCTTTTACAAATTGCATAAAAGGTGAATTTTGATCAGCCATTTTTAAGAGATTTGAATTAATCAACAAATTAATAATTCAAGTTAATTGTAACTCGATCGGAATGAATTAAACTAACAATGAAATCCAAGGTTGGCAACTGATATATTTTTAATACCATTATTCGTTTCAAACCCCTTTTAAATTGGTAACCGATATCGATGCCAATACCGTAACAATTCATTTTAAAAATATCGTTGTTCTAAAAACCGTTTCCCTTAATACCGGTATCGATATTAAAACAATTATTTGTTTTCTGCAAAATATTTAAAATTGTTAATCAATTTAACTTTATTGATTTGTTAATTACAACTCGTATTGCTAACTTGAAGTGCGGTTATCTGTTTTAAATTTTTGGTTGGCATTATTGTGTTTTTTTTTTATAGCTGCACATAATTTATTGCAAAAAAACAATTTTTTAATACTTAATATTGGTATTGATGTTTCGGTAACAGTACAAATATGTTCCAATTTTGTTTGACTTTGGTCGTCGCCCGAAACTCCAACCAACTTACATTACGTTAAATACAAAATTTCTTTAATGAATAATGATTAAACGAAATTTCCATAATAGGCAAAGCAATCTTCATCTCGAAAATATAAACGATTAATATTTGAATTTATTTATTCACAATTATTAATTTATTAACACTATTTGATAATACAGAAATAAATATAATTGCCGCATATTTTAGCGAGCTAATATGTATCTATATTTTAAACACAACCCATAGAGTTAATGAAAGGTAATTAATATAGATGCAAACCATAATATAAAATCCAAATAATTCTTTTAATCTTTTACAAAATGTATGAATGAAAAATCTTTCAGCCTTTTTGTAGTAGAATTGCATTTATAAATTAGGTATACATTGAAATGAATTTTCTTTCAAAAAGGAATGAATTCATGAGAGAATTAATATATTAAGATATTTTTAAATTGTAAATGAGACTATAAAAACAGAACTAGAATTTAGACAAATTAACTTATTTGGAGAAAAAATTTAAATCAAAACGGCGCTAAAGACTCATTTTACTAAAAATTTATAAAATTTTACTTAAAATTTGATAAAAATTTCTAAATTGTAGAAACATTTTACTATTGAGAACTAAATTTTTATTAGAAAACAGTAAAATTTCCTTCTAATTAGTTCATATATCATCTTAAATTTTACTGTTAGTTGGGAAATGTTTCCTTGATTTTAAGAAATATTTTATTTTATTTACATAAGTTTATTAAATAATTTTTTACTAATAAAAAAAATATTTTCTAAAATCATGTTAAATAGCACTTCTTTTAAGTAAAAATTATTCTTAAATTTGAAAAAATTTTCTAACAAATATAAAACCGTTTCTATGGTAAAGCTAATATATTTTACCATATACTTTAAAAGTACTTTACACTCATTGTGTAAGTATTTTCCCACTTTCGAAGGACTTCCGCTGTGTTGGAACACTGCTTTCAAAAAGCTTTTTGCTATACATTTTTATATTTGAATTATACTAAACTCATGTATTTAAAATATAAATTAAATTTCATTAGAAAAAAGGTTAACAAATTAAAAAAATGTACTGCAGGGTATCCTGAAACGTAATAAATTGTGACAAAGTCAAAACCTTTTCTGTAGCTAAGGAACACTGCGGGTACTTTGTCTTCTTAACTAATTTAAGGAAATTATTGCAAAAATACAAAATATCACAGTTTCATTTCTTGTTATTATTGGAAAATGGAAAAAGGTTAAAGTTTATTTTGTGGCATTTTTAGCTTAAACTTTTATTTCGACTTTCTTTTGTTATTAACTGCAAAGCAATATTAATTGATTGATTTTTTGTTAAACATTTTATAACTTTTAGAATTCTCTTATTGTTGCGCCGTTTGCAAAACGTCCAGTTAGCTACTAACATAATTGGGACTTTAACTGACACATTTGTTGTTGTTTCTATATACAATTTAATTTAAAAAAATCCACAACACTTTGAAATTTCTGGCTAAATAAATGCATTATCCGTTGTTTTTTGCTTTTTTTTATATAGACTTTTGCACACAAGTGTCTGCCACCAGTAGCTAAAGACGCCCTTTAGAGGAACCGGTGCGATATGTTGCTTTTATTAGATATAGAATTTATTTAAAATTTTTTTGAATCTTGTTGGTCGTTTTTATCTCCTTAAACGTAACTGTAATTCTCAGTTGATTTGTCGATTTTATTTGTGGATTAAGTTTAAGTATTCTATATTTAATTTATATTTTTCTGATTTTGTAAATATTAGATATTGAAAAATAAGTTTTCTTCGATTCAAATAAAAATTTTCTTTTAAAAACTTTACGAATTTTAACTTCTTGAATTGCTTTATAAAAATTAATTTTTGTGAGTTAAAAATAATATTCATTAAAAATAATATTCATTCACATTAAATTCTAATTCAAAATTTAGAAATTTATAAAAAAAATTTTAATGTTAAATCATTGTACCTTTGCCTGAATTGCAATTCTAAACCATCTTCTGTGTGATGGATTGCAGCCACTTTAAAATCTGTGAACTCAAAACACATAATAATGGCAAAAAGTCCATATAAACACTGCTTTGTCGAAATCTCCATCTTGTTATTAATTTAAAAAAGTTTTTTTTTAATTTTTTATTTTTTAGTTTTATTTCTTATTTTTCTTGTTATATTTTCAAATTGTTGTCTACACCTCAGATGGAAAACGGAAACTAAAAGTTTCCTTCAGAATGTTTTGCAATTTCAATGATATTTTTGTCCACGTTTATCGCATTCATAAATTGTATCAAGCATAACCCTCTTCCAATCGTAGGTGTTGACGCCGTTTTTTTTTATTTTTGTGTAAATATTGTATAAATTTGAAATTACGACCTGGTTTTTAGGTATATTTACACAGAGAAAAATAGATTCATGGTGACACCGAAGTTTTTGCCAACTGCATGGTTTGTCTGTAGCTACCGACATTTATGTATAATTAATACTGTATACACAGAGAATAATTTTGTTAGTTACAAACTGATATTCGGTTACTACTACAAAAGTTGGTTGTTACAACTAAAATTCGGCAAATACAATTAAATTTTAGTTGCAACACCGAACTTATTGGTTGTGGCAACTAAAACATAATTTTTAATTCGGTTGACAATTTATTTTTTTGTTTGTAGAATTTCAATTGGAACACGATAATTTCAGTGACTCAGTAATATATATTTGATTGAGAGAACCAAATAATTTGGTTGCTGCAACCTAACTAATAAGTTGGCTATTAATTTGGTTGTCACAATGAATCGGTTTTCTGAGTGTAATAGTATTTGTACTAAACATTAGGGCGCCTTAAGACTTTAAGTGAAATCGTATTTTATATGGGACAATGTAGGATCGATCAACAGCATTTTATTGTATCCAAAAACGTAATGGAAAACCACCGGTATACCTCCTATAAATACATAACATAACCTCTTATAAATACGATTTAAATTTATTCAAATTTCGAGAATTTTATTTGTTTCTACCCCTTGAACCACAACACAGAAAACAGATTTGTAGTTCCAACTGAATTTTTTGCCAACCGAATTTTTGCAGTTTCATAAATTTTTAATAGTGTTGAAATTATCGAAGTTTATTTACAAATTTCGAATTTTGATTGTAATATTTAATTGCTTTTCTATTTATAGTTTATAATATTATATAAATAGATAATCTACTAATAGAAATACGTTCAACAAAATTATTTTAAAAATACATTTTTTTTGCCGCCAACTGGCCTAAAGCCGGCAACCTTCTGTTTGTCAGGCCATTGATTTTCCAAATATTAAAATAAATTTTTTCTGGTCAAATTTCAAACTTGAATATTTTTGTTAAAAATTGACATAGCATTATAATTTTAATCAATAAAAAAATATTAAAAATAAAAATTGAATTTCTTAGGGTTTGAACTCAAAACCCTAAGACTAGCAGGCTCTGTTTCTACCCACTGAACCACAGACACTTACATTAAGTTGGTGTTTAATTTTGAATATAAATAAAAAGCAAAACTATAATACATTTCATAAATTTTTTATAATAGGAAATATAACGAGCGTTTCTCGTATAATAGGAAATATTACGAGCGTTTCTTGGCTACAACACTAAGTTATTTTCCAAATTTTCGATGACGCTAAGGCATAATTGAGTTTCTATGTCGTTAATGTGCCGAATTATCTTATCCTTTAGCTCTTGAATTGTTGCTGGCTTATCGACGTACACCTTTTCTTTCAAATAACCCCAAAGAAAGAAGTCCAACGGTGTCAAATCACATGATCTTGGCGGCCAATTGACATCGCCACCACGTGGGATAAAACGGTCATTGAATTTGTCGCACAAAAGATCCATTGTTTCGTTAGCTGTGTGGCAAATGGCACGGTCCTGTTGAAACCACATATCGTCCAGGGTCATATTCTCAATTCCTGGCCACATTAAGTTCGTTATCATCTCGCGATGGCGAACACCATTCACGGTAAATGCTTGGCCGACCTCATGGCACACTAGCGCGAACAACAGTAACTGGGCGAGCATGCACAGGTGTTTTCACAGACCCTGTTTGCTGAAATTTGCTCACAATTCTCCCGATTGTGGACACATTTGGTCGATTATGCTGACCAAAAAAAATCACGAAGTGCAGAAAATGCATTTTGATTTGAACGCCCATTTTTATAATAAGCCTGAATAACTTTAACGCGTAGCTCGATTGTGTATCTTTCCAAGGTTCAAGTTGAGTTGAGAAATGTCAAATGCAATGCAGATTCACATTCAACATCGGGCCTTAAAATTTAAACACCCTTTAGATATACAATAATACTAACATGTTACACTGGCGGTCATAAAAACCGCACTTGGCAACTCTTCATCAATTGGATAAAAGTTTAAAACACAACATACCTTCTTCTTTCTACTATGGGTATTTGCCTATTTACCGTTATGTAACGAATCAAGCAGAGTCTGCCAATTTTTTACCGCATCACTTTGGTTATAAACCTTTTTTTTTGTAAGAACGTAAAAAATGTCTACACGGTATAAGCAAATCACGTGTGACCAAAAGGTAGACACTTTTGTTTTAAAGTATATGGGAGTTCCTTATATAACACATAAAGTGGGATGCTCACATTCAACCATTGTAAGACTCACAAGAAAAAATCATTCGGATGACTTACACCCGGGCAGACGGCGTAATACGAAGAATAAGCTTGAAGAATCGCTTCAAAGGTGCAGTGGAAATAAGGGCTGAAATGAAGAAGAGCTACCACAATCTAGATTTAAGCGCGGAATCTTTGTGTAGAAGACATCGGGAGTGCGGACTATATGAAAGACTACCGGATAAAAAGCCCTTACTGATGAAATAAAACCGCTTGAATAAAAATATCGAAACTGCAAATTCAACTTGCTATACGCAGATAATCTGCGTATGTTCGTCGTTCAGATGGTGAAAGTTACAAGGATAATTGTGTAGTTAAAACATTGAAGTTTCCAGAAAGCCAGATGGTGTGGGGTTGTTTTTTCTACTTTATCCGGGGTTCCTTATTGCATATTCAAGGAACCGCGAGCGCTGAAAAATATGGACAAATTATTAGGGACCACCTTTTCTTTTTTTTTTCTTTTCTTCAAATTTCTGTGTTGTGCTGTTTTTTTTTGACCGCCAGTGTAATTAAAACATCAACTTTAACTTTTATTTTCAATATGAAACCGAACTATAGCATCCCTGAGGAAGAATATTTCGTTTAAATGTTTAAGTTTAAAAAATAAAAAATAAATAATTTCGATCGAAAAATTAAGATCACGAATGCCGCAATTCGACAAAAGTTCTTCCACAAACAAATCCCAAACCGGATTTGCTGGAATCGCGATGTTGTTACAGAAGAGGATCTTTGACCAATTTTGGAACACTTTGAACTTTGGCCAGTTTGTATAATTTTACTCATAAAGTAATTAAGCATTTTTTGTTCTAACGATTTTTGTAAAACAAAATCTCAACAGATCTAGCCGAAATTTGGAAATAATCATAAAACCAACATTTTTTATCAAGGAATGCAAGGGACCCGATTCTTAAAGAAAGTAAAATAACCGATTTCTTCTGGATAATATTAAATAAAAATCATCACTCCTAGAAACCGATATCTCATGCAAAAGAAGTTGTGGCACAGAAAACTGAACTAAGAAGTTTAAGTTTAAAAACTATAAATTTTTTCATGAGTCGTCTTACTGTACAAAATATATTTCGATTTATAATATTGTCCACCAAAATTATCAACATCATTTACTATTTTCATTCTATTGTCGTCATCTGTATAAGTCAGATTTCCTCTTAACAAAAATCTTTAATGAAGACATATTTACGCTTGTATACTCACTCGAACGTACGTACGTACGTATGTGGACAGTAGAAACGCTGGCATTATTGCGTTACATGCAGTTTATTATTGCCGATTTACACGGTGATGTGTAAATTAGTTTCACACAGAATACGTACAACTCCTTGTGGCTTTAGCACCTACCAACACACATGTTAATAAATAAATACAATAATATAAATTCATTTGTTCCTGTATTACTATCCACAATTTACCGGTTCATCCTTTAGCACTCTGTCTTCAACATCAACATTGTATATATTTATTTGTTTAGCATTTGTTTTTTTTTTTCATCAAAAATACCCTACAGCAAATTAGAGTTATGGTAAGTTTATTATTCTATTACAAAAGTTTAAAATACATTCAAAGTAACCGTATGAGTTTAAAAACTTTTAAATTTATTTATTCAGGGAAGCAACTCTCAGAAATTTCTTCCTGATAATAATAGGTTTGCGCTATTTGGAAAGGCAATAGAGATGAGATAAAAGGTGGTGAATAATAACGGGCTTCAAATATGGCATCACTGAAGTGTTGGCGGAATTGTTGTAGCCCTGTTATGTTATTTTACTTCGGTGGGGTTAAGTCTTATGTGAACACAGAAGGAGGACGTTGCGATATGTATAAGAGATAAAAACTCATACATATAATTTTTCTAAATTTATGTTGGCATCGCTGGGGATCGAACCCGCAACCTTCTGTGTAACAGTCCAACACCAAAACGTCCACCAAATTTGAGCTTCTAGGCTTTTCCATTTTTACACTTTTATTACATTTTTTTACATTTTTCAAAAAATCGATACTATTTTTAGTACTACTTCGAAGAAATGCTGAAATTTTTATTAAACTTTGTATTGTCACCATTGCTGTAGTGCATTTAAAAATTCATTTAAATCGCCTTTTCAATGCCTTTTAGTTTGTCTTTAGCTTCATATAAATTAGATTACCGACATTTACCAGCAACAGGCGTTTGCGTTTTTTTTGGTTTATTTACCATCCTAAGTTTTTTTTTATTTCATGTTTGGTCACATTTGTTTTTTTTTTTTGGGAATGGAGTAAGTGACCAGTTTATGTTGGCCGGCAACAAAAACGTATTGTAATTTGATTATCCAGTTTTATGTGTTTTTATATGGCGTCATGAGTATTAGTCAAATGGTTTTTATTATCATTACAAAAAGGATCCCATAAATTTGCAATCGAGTTTTTGTACTCAAAAAAAAAAAGTAATAAAATGAATTAATGCAAATTAAATAAAAACCATAACAAATATGCAAATATTAGATTTTATTTATAAAATATTTTATTTACTATATGGTATAAATAAAATTAGTTTTTTTTTTAACCATACATGGGACTCAATAAATAAGTGGAAAAACTAATTGATGTTTTCATTGGCATGGCATTGATATGAATGGTGATGACTTTATTTGCATTGCCATTTATTGAGTTAATGATAATAATTTTTGTGGTTTGGTTACCGAGACATAATTTATAATACTATTCAACTAATTTTATGTTTTTGAAGAACCGAAACTCCTCTTTAAATGTGTATTTTGTTAAAAAAAAACTATGATAGGTTGATTCCGCATTTGGCAGGAAACAAATTTCTAAATAAACTGTTTTCCCGAAATCGCTGTTTTAAAATTTATGTTTGTAGTTTTTAAGAATGTTTAAAAATATTTTTTAATTTTTTTCAAAGCTAGTAATTTCAAAACCTAAATTTTTCGACCTTTTTGAAGCATTTAAAGCAAAATCTACAGGTTTTAAATTCGTATAAAATTTTAATATAAAACTTATTTATCACAATATACATACCCAGCAAAACTTTGGTAATGGTTGCGATATTCTCATGCGTTACCTTGTAATGATAGCTCGTTACCTTTTTCATCATTTGCAAGCATAAAGTAATAAGTTACTGATTATTGATTACGTAATATATGATTTATAAATGTAAAGTAATAATTAAAATATTTTTGAAAATCTATTTTTAGATACATTACTTTGTGTTTTTTTGTAAGCAAAAGGGTAATGTATGTTTGTTTTGATAACACTAGCGAAAAAAACAAAGCGCAACAATTCATTTAAGTTTAAAGCAATCAAATAATACATGCGTCGATAGCTCAGTGGGTAGAGTTCTTGGCTGGCAACCACAGTTCCCTGGTTCGATTCCCATCATGACCGCATTATTTTTAATTACAAATATTATAAAAAAAAAAATTTGTAATAATTTTTTTTAATAAAAATTCCTCTTTTTTAAAAATTTCTTTTTAGACACATTACTTTTCCATTCTCGTAACCATATAATGGGTATATACATTACATTGAGGCTCATCGCCTGTGAAATTCATCAATGAAGTAAGGTGTAAAATAATCCATCGGCCCCTATGGCTATACATTACTTTACCCATTATTTGGTAATGTGTGGTTTTACTGGGGTCTTACTTCGCCCATTGAATTTCATAAGTACGTTTTGATTCTTTTTGTGTTGTAAAGTTTCTCTCCGCTTTTAGATAATTTTGATAAAAATCTATGAGGCTACAAAATTGTATTGGCGAAACGTTAACGACTCGGCTTTGTGTGTAAAATAGTGTTATTGTTGTGATTCAGTCGATTTGAAAATAATTTGATTGCATTTTAGTTAGTTTTTTTAACGTTTTTTTTTTGCCAATTTTAAGAAAATTAGGAAGTTTTAAACAAAATAAAAATTAAAAATTTAACCGGTTAATCGACAAATTATTTGAGTTTTAAATTATTTGTTTCGACATTAACCGAATTGGTTAATCTATTAACCGAATTGGAAACACTAGTTTTTTTTTTAAAAAGTCGTTAGAATTTTAAATTTTTTTTTGAAGTATTTTGATTTAAAAATGTTCATTTAATCAAATAATCATAATATTACTGTATGGATCATATTATGGTAAAATTATTATTATATTATTTTCATGATATGATAAATATATTATAGTACGACTATGATTGGCACAATCATAATCCCAAAAATATATGATTGCCCCAATCATGTTTTTTCACTGTGTGTTCAAACATAATTTTCTTAAAAAAATGATGCTAACAAATTCTCAAATAATTCGGGAATATGTTAAGTGCCAAAAGAACTATGTTCCAATTTTTCACTATCGGATATTAACTTGATTAACTTGCGGCGATAAATATCTTGACATAAATTGCAGCAAATGTCAAAATTAAAAAATCGCTTGTGTGGACCGCTCGATTTCGTACATTTTTATTGCCGGCAAATATGACGCAATAATTCTCCAGCAGTATTTGTTAGAAATTATTGCCAAGATAAAACATCAAACTAGGTGTCATTTTTCTTTGACACCCTACGGGAAATGGACCAGTCACAGAGTTGGTCACGTGACCGGAACATTGTGGCAGAAACCGGTCCTCGAGTTGGTTCTCTTATATGAAAGTAACCGGTAACGGAGGTGGCAATTTCAACATTTTAAGCTACTTGCGACTTATCGCTGACCTTGTCTAGAGTACCATATCACTGCATTGGTGTAAGTGAATGCGCAACAGAATAGGTTAGAATTATCTTAACTAGTCTCATGTTAGACAGTACGTGATGTGTATCAGTACTAGTGCAACATGAAACGTTACGTGACTGGCCCAAATACACATACCACAGGACTGAGAACAAGTAATTAATAAAAAACTGGTTTCATATCAATCACAATGTGTTATCTAGCAGAACTTGTAGGGAATGAATAGTTTCGTGACATATCACTTGACTGTTGCAAGTGAACATTTCACAGAGCTTGTCTCATATTAAGAACGTATTTCTGAAAGATTCCATACGGTTCAGTCACTGAATTTACCTGCAATGTTTATTACAAAAGTTTTTAATTTTTTATATTTTGCTATTTTAAACTATTTTCTAAAAAAATGCAATCACAGAATGTGAATATTTTTCAAATTTTAACAAAATTGAACAATGAAAAATTGTTTGCTATTTAATTAAACAAAAAATTAATTCGCAATTTTCAAATTATGGGTGGAGTTAAAAGCAGGTTTGTGGAGGCAAGTCTGCCCCTGACAGTCCTATTTACGATATGCTCTAGGAAAAAGTTTAGCTCTTTGACTGCCAATGTTTTTCCGACTTTTCCCTTAATTTTGCTCTCAAAATCGCATCCGCCAAAAAAAAAAATATTTTTGCAATACCAAATTATTCCTTAAAAATTATTATAAATTAATTACAGACTTGTAAAAAATGTTTGTTCAAATTAATTCGGAAAATGGATTAATATAATTTAAACAAATTAAGTCTAAGTACTATTGTAACAACTTATGATTTTTGACTTAAATTTTTCTTAAGAAATTTTCAAACAGATTTCAATTAAATAGTCGTTTAAATGAAACAGTGTCAATAATGGAGTTAAGTGAAAAATTATTTTTATATATTTTGATTTGATGAATTTTTTAATAAAATTTTAACAATGTTAAGAGAAAGGAGTAGTCGATCAAAATTTTCAATAACAACTTTTGGATTTTTAGAAATAATATCCCCCCTAAGTGTTTCTTAATAAACCCTTAAGCGTTGTGATACCTATAAGTCGGTAGCTTTATTTGCCTGTCATTGCCACTTTATCATGTACATGGGATAAATTTTCAATTACTGTCACTATCTAAACACTTGCGTAATCACTTTTTTTTGAACAAGATTAGTGTTATGTCATCATTTCTGCAGTTACAAAGTCGATTCTGTTTAAATCGGGGGTTCCTTATGGACGAGTAAACACCAATACATTAAAAGAATAACTAATTTTTATCCAATATTTTTTATTGTAAAAACCTATACATACAAAGGAATAAGAAAAAAAAAATATTTCATATCATACGTTAAACAAAAACAAAATCTACATTGATGATCGCTGTTGCTTTGCACTTGCGTTTATACAGTAAAGAACGACAAAAAAACTAATAGGGCAAAGTTGTTTGTGTATTTCGTATTGCTTTTGCTGAGTGCTCTATGTGTATTAAAACACACAGCCTATAGCTAAGAGCATTTACAAAAACAAATGAGAGCATAGGGCTTGGACACCCTTGGTTTAAATCAATTTAGTATTATGTCAGCTATGCAACAGTGGCAGATTGGGGTTTTATTCACCGATTGACATTCTTTTATACACCAGTTCCGTGTTCTGTCATTATTTCAACTAAAGAGCCATTCCATGTCCAACCTCACAGCATTCGGATTTGTCATCTCCGCTTTTAATGAAATTCGCCACAAATATTGTAAATGGGTAGTGTTTATCAAATGATTAACCTTTCGACCCCAAACCCTATCGGTTTTCGAAATATGACGTCATGAATATTGGCAAATAAATAATATTTGATAAACACTACCCATTTACAATATTTGTGGCGAATTTCATTAAAAGCGGAGATGACAAATCCGACATTGATGTTGGTGTTTTGCTCATTTCTCTTTAGTTACATGATATATCCAGAAAGAACCAGTCAATGTTCTGCCACCATTTCAATATTTGGGACACTGGTAATTTAACAGCAATTACCACTTTTTCAAACACTGAATTATAGTTTACACCAGCTTTGTGACATGTCCCTCATTCATCTATCACAGATTTATCACCTTGGATCAATCGACCCTTCATTTCCCGTAGGGCAATTATAAAAAAGACGCCACAAATAAACAAAAATAAAAAAGTGATAGAAAATCAGCAAAAAATAATTAAATTTAAAATAATTAAATAAATTTTAACAAATTAAAAGTAAAAAATAGAAAAATAAAAATTTTCACTTTACCTTCATCCTTGAAATTTATTCAAAATATGATGAGTTCACATAAATACGTGTTCTCCACTTTTAACATTAGCTCCGCAATCAGCAATTTTGTGCCGTTGTTTTGCCGACGCATTTTACTCATTGCTAAGATTTTTATTTTTAATAAGGGGAGTAAGGTTAAGCTGAACTTGGGGAATTTCTTGAACATGTGCTTATAGACAAAAATTCTTCTTTATGCCGTCTTTCTGAGACAGGGGGCTTGTGTGTGTACTACACTCAGAATATTATGTAGTTAACTGTTTGTAGTTTAATAAAAAAGTTTTCCGTTCCATTTATTTTTTAAAGAAATTTCTATATTAACTTTTTTATACATTTATTCGAAATAATTTACTATCATTTACCGATTTTTTTCAGTTTCATTCATTTTTTTTATTTGTTTGAAATTTAATAAAAATTTACCAACAAAACGGAAACTTGTGGTTTATTTGTGTCCGTAACAGTTATTACAAATTTAAATTTTGTTTGCAAAAAAAAATATTCAAAAAATTTCAATTTGTTTTTTTATTTAAATTGTTTGTATATATAAAAATTTTTTCAATACAAATTACAAGAACTTCATAAACACACATACATATGTATACAAACATATTCATACAAAATGTGTTTATAGCTTCATATGCATACATACATTTTGTATTGTAGGAGTATATTAAAAAAAAAACAAAAAATACAAAAACGGAAATAATTTCAAATAAATGAAAAAAAACATTTATTTTTTAAAGACTGGTAGGTAAAATTTTTACATTTATTTTAACTGATTATATCATTTGTTTCTTACGGATGTGTCAGTTGATTAATCTACATTTAAAAATAAATAGCAAATGGCATTTAATTTAAATTAAAATTCACTAGACCAGTTTTTAAATGAAATATCATTTCTTTTAAATGATATTTTCAGTTATTTTAACTTACAAACTTTTTTAAATGTACCTCCTCCAAATAAAACTCAATATGTTTGTATAATAATATATTAAATAAATTTTTTTATTTTACAAAACACATTCACAATCTTACAGATGTATGTTTTCTTTTTATTAAAATTCCTTTAAAATAAATTATTTTTCTTTTAGCTCTTTTTAAAATTTTCTTTCATACACAGAGAAAATAGATTTGTGCTGACAACCCAAAATTATTTAAAACAAAATGTAATTTAAACTACGACCACCAAATTTGGGTTGACACAACCTAAAAATTCGGTTGTCAATAAATTCGGGTGTCAGCACAAATATGTTTTCTGGGTATAATATTTTTCTTCTTACAATTTCAACAAATTCATTTAAAACAGTTTCCCTGTTTTTTTTTTTTATATTTTTCTATTTTTTATTGTTTATTTTTTTTTTAACAATTTCAATTAAATTTTCTTTTTTCTTTTTTTAACTGTTAATTTACATTTAAACATGAATTTTACATTACAGTTGGATTTTTTGTTTGTTTTTTTTATTCTTAATGCATTTATTTTTTTTTTTATTTTTCTACATTTAAAATGTAAATTTTCTGTTTTGTTTTGTTAACAAACACTTCAAAAATAAAAACTATGTATTTCTATGCTATTACCATTTCATACAGAATGTATAAATTACGAAATGAACAAAAAGAACTTTAGAAACAAAATAAATGAACAATTATAAACTGTATTTAAATTACAAATGGCACAATCGTATGATATCCCATACCACTTAATAATAGAGGAATATAAATATATACAAGAGGAAGAATTATAACTAAGATAATTAATTAATTTAATTTTTAAAAATTCTAAACTTTATTTTGTGTTTTTTTAGTCGTTATTTTTTTAAATTAATAAACTAAAAACTTTAAAATTTAAATGAAATAAATAAATTGTGAATAATACAAATTGACAACTTTAAAAAATTTACTCAATGAAGTGTAACATTCAACATTTCTCCTCCTCCATCCCATAACATATTTTCGTAATTTCAATACAATGCACTACATTAGTAGGAGCATCCGCTGAGTGTTGGTCTATGGCAAAAATTAAGTATGATGGCAGGTTTAACTTAATTTATAATATAACTGCTAGTTAGGAAATTTTTCCATATAAGCATCGAAATATAACTTTTTGAAATTATTCTTTGAATCAATAACACTTTTGACATGTCTGATTTGATTTTTACCCAATATGTATTAACTTCATGGGTTGCGTATGAGTAATATTAATTGTTTTCTTCAATTAATATTACTTATACGCTCCAAAAAAATGGAGGTTTTCATTTCAACACTACATTATTTTCAATAATCCATTAAAAAAAAACGTTTAAAAATATTTAATTTATGTTATCTGCTTAGAAGGGTTTCGCAAGTTCCCAAGAAATGTTTTGTGCAAATGTTCACCAATTTGAATAAAATAAATTTGAATAAAGAATATGGACCAAACAATTAATATTTGAAAGCCATTTTCCAATAACTCTATGCAAGTGAAAGTAATCTAACAGGTAATATTGATACTATTTTTCTCTAGAAATATTTTGAGACTCTGAGGAAAATTATAAAAATTTTAAAAAAATTCACAAAATATGTTTTCCTAAAAAAAAAATTGTGAGAATCTAAATCTAATTCTCTACAGAAAAATTCTCACAATCAAAGAGTATCTTTCTATAAAAAATGCTCTGATTTTAAAACTATTTTTCTATAGAAAAATTCTCACAACCTACTACAACTTTTCTGTGGAAAAAATACCTCACAGTATCACACAACTTTTCTATAGAAAAATCCTTACAATGTAATACTATTTTTCTACAGAAATATTCTGAGAATCTGAGGCTATTGTTCTATAGATAAATTCTTATTGTCTGAAAATATTTTTTATAGAAATAAGATTAACACCATTTGTATACAGAAAATTTCTCTGCACTTAAGATTTTATTTCTATAGAAAATTTATCAAAATCTGAAATTTTTTTCTTAAGAAATATTTTCAGGTACAAATGGACAAATTTTCAGAAAATTATCAAAATCTTGTTTAAAAGTCTTTTTTTTGGAAGAGAAATATTCTAAAAATATTAAACTATTTTTCTACAGAAAAAATTTCAGACTCTGAAACGATTTTAACATAGAAAAAATTTATGTAAAAACTCTTAAAATCTAAGGCTATTTTTTGATTGAAAAATTTTCAGAACCTGAGACTATTTTTCTATAGAAAAGTTTTCAAAATCTAGGCCTTTTTTTCTATAAAAAATTTCTAAACTTAAGGCTTTTTTCGTAGAGAAATATTCAAAGAATATTATACGATTTTTCTCAGACTCTGAGATGATTTTGCCATAGAAAAATTCTCAAAATCGGAGACTATTTTTTATGGAAAAAGTCTTAAAATCTGAGACTATTTTTACATAGAAAAATGATCAAACTCTTGGTCTTTCTATAGAAAAGAACCTGGGACTTTTTTTTGCAGAAAAACTCTCAAAATCTAAAATAATTTTTCCATTGCAAAATCCCAAAATTTTAATTCTAGCGCAATTTTTCTATAAAAAATTTCTGATTATCTATAATACTATTTTCTATAAAAAAATTATCACAATCTGATACTACTTTTGTAAGGTTTTCAGATTTAGACTTGTATTCATATAGAAAAATTCTCAAAATTTATAATAATTTTTTCTATAGAAAAATTTTCAAAATTTCGGTTTTTTTTAATATAAAAAATATCTGATGATATGAGAATATTTGCCTATAGAAAAGTTCTGCTTATCTGCGACTATTTTTCTATATAACAATTTTCACAATCTGGGACTACTTTTCAAAACCAAAGGCTATTTTTCTGTGAAATCTAAGACTATATAAAAAAGTTCTGAAAATCTTAGACTGTTTATGTATTGTAAAATTTTGAAAATCTAAGACTATACCTTTTACAATTGTATTTCAGAAATAGTCAATTGTATTTCAGATATTGTAAATTGTATTTCAGAAATAGTCAATTGTATTTCAGAAATAGTCAATTGTATTTCAGAAATAGTCAATTGTTTTCAAAAATTGTTATTTGTATTTCAGAATAGTCTATTGTATTTCAGAAATAATCAATTGTATTTCAGAAATTGTAAATTGTATTTCAGAATAGTCAATTGTATTTCAGAATAGTCAATGGTATTTCAGAAATAGTCAATTGTATTTTAGAAATAGTCAATTGTATATCAGAAATTGTCAATTGTGTTTCAGAATAGTCAATTGTATTTCAGAACAGTCAATGGTATTTCAGAAATAGTCAATTGTATTTCAGAAATAGTCAATTGTGTTTTAGAAATTGTCAATTGTATTTCAGAAATTGTCATTTGCATTTCAGAAATAGTGAATTGTATTTCAGAAATAGTCAATTGTATTTCAGAAATAGTCAATTGTATTTCAGAAATTGTAAATTTTATTTCAGAATAATCAATTGTATTTCAGAATAGTCAATGGTATTTCAGAAATCGTCAATTGTATTTTAGAAATAGTCAATTGTATTTCAGAAATTGTCAATTGTATTACAGAATAGTTAATTGTATTTCAGAATAGTCAATGGTATTTCAGAAATAGTCAATTATATTTCAGAAATTGTAAATTGTATTTCAGAAATAGTTAATTGTATTTCAGAAACACATCCTTGGTTTTGGAGTTGTTATATTTAGTTTCGTTATTGACTGGTATTTTAAAAATTTTTGTACTTTCAAATGCTTTTTATTTTAACAAAAAATCATAGATTTATATGATTAAAAATATTTTTAAAACACTTCGTACATTTGAGGAAAGCCAAATATAAAATACAAATAACCCAGAATTTTAAAACACCACCCCCGATTAGAATCCCTTATACGTTTTACAAATATTTAGTATGACAATGTTAGCGTGGGGTACAGTAAAAGATATTTGAGGAATGAAACAAATGTGTAATATAACATAGTATATGTTCTTACAATGTAGGGTGTACTATTTTTTTATTTCTGAAATACAATTGTCTATATCTGAAATACAATTGACTATATCTAAAATACAATTGACTATTTATGAAATACAATTGACTATTTTTGAAATCAAATTCACAACTTCTGAAATACAATTGACTATTTCTGAAATACAATTGGAAAAGATGTAGTTATATATAAAAAATTTTCACAATTTAAGCAATTTTTATTAAAGGAAAATTCTCAAAATCTAAGACTAGTTTTCTTCAGAAAAATTTCCAACATCGGATCCAATTTTTTTTATAGGAAAATTCTCAAAATCCTAAAATATTACTTCATATAAAAATTTTTAAAATATGAGACTACTTTCTAATGAAGCTAAAATTACTTTAAAAATTTCAAAACCATTAATTGTAACTGCATTAATTACAGCTAAATTTGTTTGTTGTGTTTCATTTATTTTATTTTAAATATTTATTAAATTTTTATTAAAATCCAAATTTCTTTTTTGGATGACTTTCCCAATTAGTTTGCAATGCAAATTTTGCAATCTCTTCAATGTAAAAAAAAGGTGTAAGACTAAATTAAACTAACAAAATCTATAGACCATAAATTTATTTACAATACAAAATTTGTTTTAACTATTTTGTATTTATTTATTAGTATTTTTTTGTTGTATCTTAATTTATTAACATTCAGTACAAAGAATTTGAAATTAGTACTGTTTTTATAGATAAATAAATACAATATTTTTATTAAATTCTTAATATAAAATTTAGTTTTATAACTACATATTGTAAATTGCTAAAAAAAAGAATAACAAATTATAAAATAAAAAAATATAAAATTTTTTCTTTTATCAATTAAGGCCCAACTACAATTGTTTTAAGTGACTTAAGCTATGAAATGAAAATTAAATTTTTTTTTAGAAATTAAAATTTTTATTTTTAAAATTGTAGTTGGTCCTTTAGTTTATGATTTAAATTCTGTAACAATTTTTATAGTTTTAATTAATGAAAACCTGTCATTTTATTACATTAGGAATATTTTATGTTGCTTTTAAGCTGCTTTTATTACTATTGGTTGGTTGGGCGTTTTTTCATTTGTGGTCAGAAATTATAAAAGAAGAACGTAAAATTATTTAATTATGCAGTCACTGGTGGTTTTGGAGGTGTTGTTTTTTTTTATTGTTTTGAAGGTGGTTGTAATTAATAGTCGTCATGATGAATTTTGAAGGTGAAATTAACAATAGTGGTAATACCAACACTCGAGTTTTAATTTAATTACTGCAAAAAAAGTATATATGTATATAATTTAATTAAATGAGTTGGTAAAATTTATCATATTGTATAACAGTGATGGCCAAAATAAATCAAAAGTATCCTAGATTCTTAAACTATTTTGGTATAGAAAAATTCTTGTAATCTGTGACAACTTTTCTAAAGAAAAATTCTTAAACTTTAAGCATATGTTTTTATGTAAAAAATTCGGAGTCTAAAACTATTTTTCTCTATAGATATATTGTCATAATCTTAGACAACTTTTTATTGAAAAACTTGTACAACTTTCTTTCTAAAGAAACAGTCTAAGAATCTTAAACAATTTTCTTTATAAAAAATTTTTCGAAATCTGGTAATATTTTTTATTAACAAATTTTACCAATTCAAAACTTCTTTTCGATAGAAAAATTTTCAAAATCTTCGACTATTTTTCTATAGAAAAAATTCTCACGTTATGAGACTATTTTTTTTATAGCAACATGCTCACTTTCTGAGACTTTTTTTTATAGCAAAATGCTCAGTTTCTGAGACTATATTACATTTCTATAGGTACATTTCTATAGAAAAATTCTGAGAATGTGATATTTTATTTCTATAAAAGAATTTTAAGATTCTGGGTCTAGTTCCCCAAATGAGAATGATTTTTTATAAAGATATTCTCACAATCTGAGACTTTTTTTTAGATAAATTTTTAGAATCTGAAGATATTTTTTCTGTAGAAAAATTCTCACAATTTGAGGCTATTTTTGAATAGAAAAGTTTTCACAATCTGAGTCTATTTTCTAGTGAAAAAATCTCAGAATCTAAAATAATTTAATAATAAGCTTTTATTGTAGAAAAAGCCGATTCAGAGTCTAATTTTCTAAATATAGAACAATTTCGAAATCTGAAACTGTTTTTCTTGAGAAAAAGTTTCAAAATCAGGTTTTATTTTTCAATAGAAAAATTTTCAGATTCAAAGAATTCAAATTCTATATAAAAATTTTTAGATTTCTATGGGAAAATTCTCAGATTATGGATTTATTTTTCTATAAAAAAATATCCTATAGCCAGACTTTTTTTTATTAAAAAAAACTTTAAATCTGAGACCATTTTGCTATAGAAAATTTTCTCCGAATCAGAAACTATTTTTCTATGGAAAAATTCTCACAATTTGACACTGTTCTGTAGAAAAACTATAAGAATCTGGGAATATGAAATAAAAACAGAACAGTCTCAAATTCGAAAAATTTTTGTATAGAAAATTTTCGGAAACTGAGGCTACTTTTCTATAGAAAAATTGTAAGATTTTGGGTCTACTTTTTTTTCAGCAATAATATTGGAATTTGAAACTATCTTCTATAGAGAAATTCTCAGAAACTGAGAAAAATATTCTTAGATTCTGATAATATTTTTCTATAGAATAAATCTGAGAATTTGAGATTATTTCTCCTATAGAAAATTTCTCATAATCTGAGACAATTTTGCTATAGAAAATTGAATAGAATCTGAGACAATTTTTTCTATACAAAAATTCTCACAATCTGAGACTATTTTTCTGTAGAAAAACTATTAGAATATTTTTCAAAACTAGAGGATACTTTTCTATACAAAAATTCTCAAATTTTGAAACTACTTTTCCATAGAACTATTTTGGTATAGAAAAATTCTCAGAATTTGTGATTATTTTTCTTTACAAAAATTCTGAAATTGAAAATTTCTATAGAAAAATTCTTAGATTCTAGCATTATTTTTCTATACAAAAGATATTTAATTCTCAGAGTATTTTTTTTTTATTTAAAAATTATCCGACTCTAAGAAACATTCTCAGAAACTGGCATCATTCTACAGAATTTCTCTTTGTCAGATTCTAGGAACATTATTGCAAAATTCAACAATTTATGTTAGTTAATTATTTAGCCATTACTGTACACATACATTTAAATAATTAAATTACTACTTTTGATGTGTATTTCGTATTAAAGTAGTCATAGTATCAACTACTAGTACACACCTAATTTCATTTTCGAATACTTGGTGAACAACTGCAACATGATGGTGTTCATCGTTGTTGTTATTGTAGTTTAATGCCTATTTATTTGTCTACAGCATATCAATATTAGAAGCGCCATTTCCGGTTGCCGTGCGCGTTGTTTTAGTAACTTGTTGATTTGTAACAATGGGGGCAGGACTACCACACCAGACAACCTTAAGAGTAAAGAAAAAAAAAAATAAATAGAGAAAGGAAGAAAGTAAAGAATAATCCTTAAATTAATTGAATATGTCAACATTTTCAAGTAACTTTTTTTTTTATAAATTTTTAAGTCATTTATTTATTTTATTTATTTATTTCTTTTTTTAACTTTTGATATTAAACAGCTTACCTTTCTAAATGCTTTGCGAAAGTTTTCAGATAAAAAGGCATATAAAATTGGATTAATACAAGAGTTTGTGTAGGCCAAGACATGTGAAATAATTTGTATTATAACGGTTAGATGTGAACTGCCATATAAATTTAAAGCCTTAAGCACCAATATAACCTAAAGTTGATTGTTGAAATATTTTTAATTTTGTTGTTACCGTCGTAGTGTGTTTTGGGTGGATGTAGATGTAATAATAAGAAAAAATTGGAGAAATAAAAACTCATTTAGTAAATATGTTTAATACAAAGTCAAAAATTCAATAAGCAAAAAAAGGATCAACATTTTATTTAAAAATAATTTTTTTAAAAGCTCTAGACAAAAATTATTGTTGTTCCATTTTATTCAAGGTCATTTTCATCATCGTCTTAACTGTTAACACAGTAGTTGTTAAAAATTATTCTTTTTT
The DNA here is from genome assembly GCA_949748255.1 of Eustalomyia histrio. Lineage (NCBI taxonomy): Eukaryota > Metazoa > Arthropoda > Insecta > Diptera > Anthomyiidae > Eustalomyia > Eustalomyia histrio. The sequence goes on from OX456525.1 coordinate 96,350,479, forward strand.
TTTTATTTTCTAAATAATACACAGAAAAACTGAAAAAAAGAAACCTTTTAAAGTTAAACATAAAAAACGTATTAAGTATCCAATTTTTTAATTGTTTAAGAAATTCAATATTCTGCTAAAATACGAGGGGTCAATAAAGAAATTATACAGACAATGTTGAAAAATGCTTTATTTTTTTTGGACCTCAAAAAAATTCAAGCTTTGACTCCGTAGTGTAGTTATATTAATGGACTACACCTTTTCCAATTGTATTTCAGAAATAGTCAATTGTATTCCAGAAATTGTAAATTGTATTTCAGAAATAGTCAATTTTATTTCGGAAAAAGTCAATTGTATTTCAGAATAGTCAATTGTATTTCAGAAGTTGTCAATTGTATTTCAGAAAAGTCAATTGTATTTCAGAAATTGTCAATTGTATTTTAGAATAGACAATTGTATTTCAGAAATAGTCAATTGTATTTCAGAATAGTCAATTGTATTTCAGAAATAGTCAATTGTATTTCAGATATAGTCAACTGTTTTTCAGAATAGTCAATTGTGTTTCAGAAATAGTCAATTGTATTTCAGAATTGTCAATTGTATTTCAGAAATAGTCAATTGTAATTCAGAATAGTCAATTGTATTTCAGTAATTGTCAATTGTATTTCTGAATAGTCAATTTTATTTCAGAAATAGTCAATTGTATTTCAGAATAGTCAATTGTATTTCAGAAATAGTCAATTGTATTCCAGAAATTGTCAATTGTATTTCAGAATAGTTAATTGTATTACAGAAATTGTCAATTGTATTTCAGAATAGTAAATTTTATTTCGGAAAAAGTCAATTGTATTTCAGAATTGTCAATTGTATTTCAGAAATAGTCAATTGTATTTCAGATTTGTGATATTTTAAGACTTATAGAAGAATTTTTTGACAAATATTTTTGTATAGTATTAACCCCTTATATCCTCGTTTTAAGGGTATTTTTCCCCTTTTTCACGAAAGGAATATATATTGAGCTGTTGGAGGGTTAAAATGTTCCTCGTACAAAAATCTGCTAAACATATTTTATACCTAAAATGTAGGGGTCACATGGTTTCTTATGCCGATTCACCTTAAGAATATGCAAAAGGGGGAAATTTTAACCCAAACTTGAACCCTAAATTATCGTCTGGAAGAAAGAAAAATTATGTTAATATTTTTTCCAAAATTTCGAAAACATTAAATAATAAAATCTTAAAAGGTGGCGGACGAAACTAGGCTTTACAAGCACGACACCAAATCAAACCGTCCATTGTATTGAGAACGGAAGTTCATTATTCGAGCGAGAGCCCTTTTTTTATCTATAACAAATTTTTCACCAAAAACCCATTAACACCCTTTTTAACGGGTATATTGAGTAGGTGCCAATCAACTCAGAATCACTTGTTAAGTCGATTTAGCGATGTTCATTCGACCTGTCGTCCGTCTGTCCATATAAAATAAACGACCTTTGTAATCATTTCTCAACTTAATTTTATGCAATTTGCTACGTTAGTTTGTATTTCCTTAAAGACAAACTCTACTAAAAAATTGTTAAAGTCGACCCATGTTTTGACCCAGTAGCTTTGAAATGGTTCTATCTTAGCGGGAATGTATTGAGCTTAAATGGTTGATTTTAAGTAGTTTCTTGCACGGGCTTAGAATAAAACTAACGCAGGAGCAAGTGAAATTTCAAATGTGATCATGTAAGTAATATTTTTTTTAAAACAGTTTTATCATATTTATAAAGTGTTACATTGGACGAAGTGAAGTTTTTTTTATCATATTTATAAGTTTTTTAATAAATACGGTGAAGCTTTTGTTTTTGAGTATATATTTACTGTCCCTTTAATTGTATTCCTTTTCCGAAATTTGATCCGCTTCCCGGAATATGACACAAATCGTACAACCAGATAAAAGTTTCTTCAATTTTCGTTTCATAAATATTTACTGTTTGTATTTTAATAAAAAAAAGATTTCACTTCAGTTAAAAATAAAGGAACATACATTTATTTTTCAAAGAAAAATTTATTTTAACTTTTTTTATATATTTTTTTAAAATGATTTACAGTCAATAACCTATTTTTTTTATTTATTTTTTGATTGTGATTTATTTTGTGATTTATTTCTTACAAATTTAAATTTTGTTTTTTATTTAAGTTGTTGTTTCTATACCAAAATATTTCAATGCGAATTACGAGAACTTTATAAACACACACATATGGTCATTCACAGAAAATGTGCCTATAGACTGTGTGAGTACACATTTTGTAGATTAAAAAAACCGAAAAAGATTTCAAATAAATATTTACTCAGTTATTATTTACGAAATTGTTGGGTAAAATTTTAACATTTATTTTTAACTGAATAATCATTTATTTTTACTGTTGTGTCAGTTATTTAAACAACATTTAAAAGCAAATAACAAAACCCTTATGATTTTTTAACATGCTAAATATCATTTCTTTTAAACTGCATTTAAGGGGCATTATTTATGGGAAGTAGGAAATCCTCAATATGATAAAAAAAAACAAATCATAACTTTTATAAAATATTTTTTGGGTCTTATTAAATGTTTCATAAATATTATGAAACGATACATTGGACGAAAACCTATGAAACATTTCATAGACAACGCCATAGTAAATTGACTGATTATTTTTAGGTATAAAGTCTAATCCCGCACTAATTCACTGCCTTAATAAACAAGAAACCTGCGAAACCACATTTTACTTATTTCCCAAATAATCCTCGTAGTTGTTAACCATCCCACTTTCATTTGTGTTTTTAGTGTTGGTTGTAATCTGTCCATTAAAATGTATTTCTCAACATATTTTTTATTCCTCTGTGTTTTTTTTTTCTTTTACATTTTAAAGTAAAATGATTTGTTAAAAAAAAGGTGTGTGCTGGCACTTTTAATTTCAAATGAATTAATCCAAATTGTCCTGTGGGAGTTGTGTGTGTTTGAGTCACAACAACATCAGCAACTATGTAAAACAAATTCATATTATGAAAATTGTTTCATTTCATTTTGCCTCAGTTCACTACTGCCAAGTTGAATTTAGTTCAAGTGTATTTTGTTCTGCTTTATAATTTAAAATAACAGAGTGTGATAATTGGAAAGTACCTCAGTATACAATTTAAGTACTGTAAAAAAATATTTATAAAAAATTGCTATAATTTTCGATTACAATTTTCTGTATCATTATTTATTTTCTCGTATAGCACTAATGACATTGTCGAATGATTTGAGTGGTAAATCAACGATATAAAAGGAAGGTGATGGTGATGTTTAACAACAGATTTAAATTTTATGTAAATAGTTTTTATTCACAATTTTTTTTTAATCTAAAAATTAGATTTTGGTTTTACAATTAAAATAATTTTTGAAATTTTAATTGTACATTGTTCATTAGGGTATAGTGATCGAATAAATATCGAAATTGCCTTTATTCGCTAAATATTGTAATAATTTTGTAAAATTTTATTACAATTTACCCTGCGTAGTTAATCTAGAAAATGGGGATTAACTGCCTTGTAATTAAGAAGTTAATCCACTTTTTACAAATTTTTTTTTTTTTAACATCCCATTTTATTTACACCTGTCCTTATATGACAATAAGTAATTAGTTTTAAGGTTTGGGTATTAATTAACTTAAATCAACACTTAAGATAACTTATATTTAGTGTAAGTAAACATTTATATTAAATTATATAAAATATATTTTGCCAAATTATCAATTATAAGAATCGGACAAATAGCTCCGATGGAGTGCATCGCTTAAGTCTTTTTGAACCTGAGAGCTCGTTATAGGGTAGTTGTCTAATTTTATTGTTAGAATGAGATGTAAGTTTAAATGTATGTTTTAAGCTGGAATTCCTTATGACTTCTTGGACTGTGCTGACGTTAAGATCACGATGTATATTTTCATTGGATATGTACCATTCGGCGTTTATAATAATTCTCAGTATTTTTGATTGAACTCGTTGGATGATTTTTATATTAGAGTTGCTTGCAGTACCCCAGAGCTCTGCGCCATATTTCCAAATAGGAGCTATTATTGTTTTGTATATAAGCAATTTGTTTTGTAAGGATAAAGTTGAATCCTTTCCTAAGAGCCAGTAAAGTTGTCCAAATTTGTACTTTACTTCGTTTTTTTTAACGGATGATATGATCTTTCCAGATTATTTTAGAGTCGATTATCATGCCAAGATATTTAGCTTTATTATCATTTTGAATCGGAGTGTTGTTTATCGTAATTGCTTGATGATCACTTATCTTCCTATAAGTGTAAGTCACTTGTACTGTTTTTTCACTATTTATTAAAATACCCCAGGTTTTAAACCAGTTTAGAGTATTGTCCAGCAATTGTTGAAGGTTTGATATGTCCAAAGTTATATCATTATTTGATGACAAAAGGATAGTGTCGTCTGCAAATGTTGCAATCATATCTGTGTTTCTTGTTGGAGTAGGAATGTCTGCTGTGTACAGAAGGGCCAAGGACACTACCTTTAATTATGCTTGAGCATTCATCTTTATTTTTAACATAAAAGTGCCTGTCAGTTAAATACACTCAGAATATTATGTAGTTAACTGTTTGTAGTTTAATAAAAAAGTTTTCCGTTCCATTTAAAAATAAAGGAAGATACATTTATTTTTATAAGAAACCTCTAAATTAACTTTTTTATATATTTATTCGAAATAATTTACTATCATTTACCGATTTTTCCGTAACAGTTATTACAAATTTATATTTTGTTTGCTGTCTGTTTCAAAAAAAATATTCAAAAAATTTCAATTTGTTTTTTTATTTAAATTGATTGTATATATACAAAATTTTTCAAAACAATTTACAAGAACTTCATAAACACACATACATATACAAATACATTCACAAAAAAAGTGTTTAGAGCTTCATATGCATACATACATTTTGTATTGTACGAGTACATTAAAAAAAAAAAATACAAAATCGGAAATAATTTCAAATAAATGAAAAAAACATTTGTTTTTTAAGGATTGGTGGGTAAAATTTTGACATTTATTTTAACTGATTATATCAGTTGTTTCTTACGGATGTGTCAGTTGATTAATCAACATTTAAAAATAAATAACAAATGGCATTTAATTTAAATGAAAATTAAGTAGACCGGTTTTTAAAAGAAATATCATTTCTTTTAAATGATATTTTCAGTTATTTTAACTTACAAACTTTTTTAAGTGTATCTTTGTAGAATAAGAAAAAAGTCCATTAGTAGATTTTTTTCAATTTATAAAGTAGATCAACATGCCACACACTGTCAAACGCTTTCGCTACATCAAGACATGTGGCCACGCAAAAATTTTTCTTATCAATTTCAGATGAGATTTTGTTAGTTACTCTATGTATTTGTTGGATCGTAGAGTGCATGGGTCTAAAACCAAACTGATGCGCTGGTATAAGATTTCTTTCTATAAGTATTGGTTCTAGTCGATCAAAAATAAGTTTTTCGAATAATTTAGATACAAGTTTAAACTTCATGTAGAGAAACGTTTTTGATGTGGCAGTTTGTGGATGAAATGATATTTGGCAGAGTAATGTTTTGTTTGTCCATTTCATTAGAGAAAATTCTGTAAATGATTTCTGGCCCACGTTAAGTCAGATTTTTGAATTGGCGGTTGATGAATAATAGCATTGTTAATTAAAAAAAAAAAATTACTCTGAAATTGCGTAGAAAATCAAGACACACGTTATTTCATGTCGGTGTTATCTAATTTTTTTTGTACCCTCCATCAGTGATAATTTCAATTGGAATTGAGACCATATTTACTTATATATGGCTTATACAGAATCATATATAATTATATATGATTTCTAATATTGGAGATTTAATGTTCCATTATCAAAAATATTTTTCAATATGGTATGAGATATATTTATATTTATGTATGTATATCATTCAATATATAGTCCAATATAAATCATATTTTTTGATTATATCTTATATAATTACACTCAGAATATTATGTAGTTAACTGTTTGTAGTTTAATAAAAAAGTTTTCCGTTCCATTTAAAAATAAAGGAAGATACATTTATTTTTCAAAGAAACATCTATATTAACTTTTTTATACATTTATTCGAAATAATTTACTATCATTTACCGATTTTTTTCAGTTTCATTTATTTTTTTCATTTGTTTGAAATTTAATAAAAATTTACCCACAAAACGGAAACTTGTGGTTTATTTGTGTCCGTAACAGTTATTACAAATTTAAATTTTGTTGGCTGTCTGTTTCAAAAAAAATATTCAAAAAATTTCAATTTGTTTTTTTATTTAAATTGGTTGTATATATACAAAATTTTTCAATACAATTTACAAGAACTTCATAAACACACATACATATACAAATACATTCGTTATAGCTTCATATGCATACATACATTTTGTATTGTACGAGTATATTAAAAAAAAAACAAAAAATACAAAAACGGAAATAATTTCAAATAAATGAAAAAACATTTATTTTTTAAGGATTGGTGGGTAAAATTTTGACATTTATTTTAACTTATTATATCAGTTGTTTTTTACGGATGTGTCAGTTGATTAATTAACATTTAAAAATAAATAACAAATGGCATTTAATTTAAATGAAAATTAAGTAGACCGGTTTTTAAATGAAATATCATTTCTTTTAAATGATATTTTCAGTTATTTTAACTTACAAACTTTTTTAAGTGTATATATAGTATTTTATATAATTATATATAGTACAATATTTGCAAACAAATTTGAGATATTGTTATATATAAAGGGTGGTTAAATTTTAAGGGCCGATGTTGATTTTGAAAAAAACACAAATTATTTAGGAAATTATTGTCATTTCTTTTTATTATGATAATATAGTATGATTCAATTATGTATGGAACAAAATATCGGTCAAATGGCCGCCGCGATCCGAAGATCCAAATTTTCAATGACGCTGAGGCATAATTGAGGTTATATGCCGTTAATGTGCCGAATTATCTCATCCTTTAGCTCTTGAATTGTTGCTGGCTTATAGACGTACACTTTTTCTTTCAAATAACCCCAAAGAAAGAAGTCCAACGGTGTCAAATCACATGATCTTGGCGGCCAATTGACATCGCCACCACGTGGGTCATTGAATTTGTCGCGCAAAAGAGCCATTGTTTCGTTAGCCATGTGGCAAGCGGCACCGCACAGTGCTTTGTCCCCATATAGTGAATCGGCAAAATTAGAGGAGTTGTCGCAGAAACTTGAAATTTGGTATGCTGGCTCAGAATATCTAAATTAAGAAAAATTTGAAGTTTCGAAAAAATCGGCCCAAGGACACGCCTACTTCCGATACATCCTTAAATTTAAAAGTTTAATTCCAGCTACTATTATGAGCAGAATGAAGCAAAAATTGGTAAATCTCTGTTAAATTATGTCATTTAGCTAAGTGCTTAATTTTGTTTCATTCGGAGCAAGGACATAACAACCTCTCAAATATCCTTTTTCTTAAAATCTACATTTTGGCTACATTAATGATAAGAATAAAGTAAGAATTCGGAATAGCTTATGAAATTATACTTTTTTGCTCTGTGACAATTTTCGTTTCATTCGGTGCAAGGACATTACTACCTCCCATATATCCTTTTCCTCAAAAACTGAATTTTAGCTACATTAATGATCAGAATGCACTAAAAACGGATAATAAGTTTTAAAAAGATACTTTTTAGATCTATGGAGATTTTTTTTAATTCGGTACAAGTACTTGACTTTCTCCCACATGTCCTTTTTCTCAAAAACTAAGTTTTTCCCAATTTTGCTATTTATTAATACAGATATATACTTCTGGGATTTTATTTTTTTACACAGATATCCAAAAAGCAACTATACACAATTTTAAATACAATTTACCATTATCGAAAAATATAACTTTACAATTATAAAATAAATTTAACAAAATGGCTTCATTATGTATATACATATATATAGAGAAAATATGTCAAAAATTGATAATTTTAAAAAGGGCTATACTTATTCCTTCAAATTTTGTAAAATAACTTCAAAATAATGTTAAATTTGTTTAAGAACGATAGCAATCGTTTTCAATGCAATTTTATAATTTTTTGGGAATGCACTCTACATGAAGCATTGTCCGAATTGATACATTTTTTTAAAATGTTTGCAAGTTTCGATTGTGTGAAAAAATGTCAAAACTATTCTTTGCTTTAAAAACATGTTATTCGACCAATAAATGCGGTTACATATGCTGATTTTTGTAAAAAAAAATAGTATAGACCATTTTCTATTTAAAAAAAAGCCAATATTTTGATTTTTTGTGAAAAACCGGCACTTTTTTTTTTAATAATATGTTAGATAATGTTATAGACTTACAAAAACCGAAATAAAAAATTATTTAATTTTATATAATTTTTTATTATACTCAATCAAAGATAATACATTTTTTCAAACAAATGTGGTAAAAATTACAAATTTAGCCATTTTTACAAAAGCCAATATTTTGATTTTTTGTGAAAAATCGGCACTTTTTTTTAATAATATGTTAGATAATATTATAGACTTACAAAAACGAAATAAAAAATTATTTAATTTTATATAATTTTTTTTTTATACGCAATCAAAGATAATAAATTTTTCCATATTCCTAGTATGTTCTTCTAATTCGTTGGGAGCTAAAAAAATAGTTTGTAAGTAGACTATTCAAAATTTTCATCCGATTCGAATGAAATTTGGTACATGATGATTGTGACTAATTCTTTTTACTAATATTTGTACATATATCCAATTTGCTGAAAATTGGTCAATATTCAATCATATAAGTCAAAAAAATGCGGTAAAAATCATAAATTAAGCCATTTTTACAAAAGCCAATATTTTGATTTTTTGTGAAAAACCGGCACTTTTTTTAATAATATGTTAGATAATATTATAGACTTACAAAAACCGAAATAGAAAATTATTTAATTTTATATAATTTTTTTTTATACTCCATCAAACTTAAGAAATTTTCGAATTTTCACCAAAAAAAAACCTATTTTTTGGAGTTGTAAAAAATATTTGTTTTCAAATATATATTAAATAGTGTATTAAAGGTTTACTACAAATATATCTAAGTATTCAAAAAATAAAACTTTAAATCAGTATTTAAAAAAATATATTTTTGAGAATTATTTTCGTGAAACAACTGAAAACAATATTTTTTGTTCAGTAATTTTTGCTTAATATTTTCAAACTTTGGCGCCCTCTACTGACGGCGAAAGCAATCAGACTAAATGTTTTTTTTTTTTGCATATTTATTTCAGTTAATTTCTTGTCTTTCAAAAAATGTACTTTTAAAAACAATTTGAGCCCATGCTTAATTTTTGATTTTTGCCTATGGGACAAAGCACTGCACCGTCCTGTTGAAACCACATGTCGTCCAGCGTCATCTCCTCAATTCCTGGCCACAATAACTTTGTTATCATCTCGCGATGGCGAACACCATTCACGGTAAATGCTTGGCCGACCTCATGACACACTATCGCGAACAACAGCAATGTTTTCCGTAGAACGAACTGGGTGAGCATGCACAGGTGTTTTTACAGACCCGGTTTGCTGAAATTTGCCAACAATTCTCCCGATTGTGGACACATTTGGTGGATTATGCTGAACAAAAAAATCACAAAGTGCACGAAATGCATTTTGATTTGAACGCCCATTTTCATAATTAGCCTGAATAACTATAACGCGTTGCTCGATTGTGTATCTTTCCATAGTTCAAATTAAAATAGTCTGAAATTGTGAAATGTTAAATGAAATGCAAAAAAAAAAACTTGACGTTTAGGTGTGGTTAACATTCAACATCGGCCCTTAAAATTTATTTTTTGATAGGGTATAAGATATAATTATATATGAGATATTGAAATATTGTTATATATATTTGCATATCTAGAGTATTTTTATATGATATAATATATAATTATATGTGGTTCCATCTCAATGGTTTGAATCTCAGCCAGGTATATACATTTTTTTATGTTTTTTAAATTTTTTCATATTAATATTTTTTTTACTTTAAAATTTTAACTCATTTCGGGACAAGACCTAGAAATTTTTGATATAAAATATAATTAGTTTCATCTAGGTACATATAATATTATATATAATCTTTGTTTCCAAAACTCCTATACGTGGTGAAAATTTATATATACGACGGTGGGTCAATAAGTCCGTGACTTTTTGAATGAAACAGTTTTTTTTTTGAAAAAAAAAAAAATTATTTTTCAACATAATATCCTTTTAGCTCAATACACTTAGTCCAACGTTTCTCCAATTGTTGTATCCCCCAAAAATATAGGATTTTTCGAAGTTTGATCAATAATTTCATCGTTGCGACTAAGTCTCTTTCCACCGAGCCATTTCTTTGGGATGGAAATAGGAAATAGTCACTGGGGCCATGGAAACTAAGCTGTCACACGATTCCGTTGGTGGTCGATTGTGAGCAAACGCGGCAGCCATCTTGCGGAAAGCTTTCTCATACCGTTCAATTGTTCAAAATTGAAAGCACTGAGCCATCTGAGATGCCTATGTCTTTCACAATCTATCGCACATTCAATCTCCGATCGACCAACATTATATCGGGAATTTTTTCAATTGTTTTGGGTGTAGAGACCTCAACTGGGCGTCCAGAACGTTCGGCATCTTCCGTGCTTGTAAGGCCACAACGAAAGTCAGTAAACCAATTTTTTTTAATATTGAAATCGATGGTGCAGTCCCCATAGTATTTATAAAACTTTATCATGGTTTTATTGACGGTTTTTTTTCACAAAAAATAATGTTTAATGAGCACTCGAAATTCACTCTTTTCCATTTAAAAAAAATCCACGAGGTTGTATGCTTTGAACAGCTGTTAAACGCAAAGTAAATGACGGAACTTGCTCAAAATTTGACAGAAGTGTATTAACAGATGGTACTTGTTGGGAGCAGTGTGGCATTTCATATTAATACGAGGAAAGTTCGAAAAGTCACGGACTTATTGATCCGCCCTCATATATATTGTTTTTGATTTTAATATTATCCCACATTTTTTCTCAGTCCATAATTGTATATAATTATATAAAATCAGATAAGGTCAGAATCGATTAAGTCTTATTAATTCCGCCATATCTAGAAACTTTTCCCAACACAATTGTACAAAAAATGAATTCTAATAAAGTCAACTATACACTCCTGAGTGCTTAGCTCACTGCAACTCTGGCAGACCGAGTTCAAATCTTGGCGAAGGCATTGTTTGTTAGAATTTTAATAGTTTTTTAATTTAAAATTTTTTTATATGTTTTTTAATAAACTTGGTTCGGAATATGTATTAATATAATCTGATACAATTCAATCTGTCATTTTTTTGGATTAATTTGGATCTTAATCCCTAAGTATATTGCTGGATCTTATTTGATTGGCCATTTTCGGGATCAATTAAGATCAGCTAGATATTAAAGTATATCAAATTGGATAAGATTAAATATTGCGCCAGATCAATTTTTTTTTTACTCCTGAAGATATAATTATATATACCACGTACTAAAGTCTGGCTTTATGTGTAGTAGTGTGAGGCCGTGTTTGTTAAGCAGTCGACTATAACTCTGGCAAACAAAGTTCAAATCCTGCCGAAGGCGTTTTTTAAGTACATATTTAAATTTTTTTTTATTTTGAATTTTATTTTTTTAAACTCTTTTTAATACAGTAGATTACATATAAAATATTGTTGGATCTAATGTGATACAATTTGCTCCACAATTTTTCGGATCATTGCGGATTATCTTACTTAGTCCCCAAATATATTGGTGGTTCTAATTCTATCCAACTTTTTTCGGCTCAAATAAAATCAATTATATATTACAGCAGTTATTATATAATATCAAATTGTATATTAATAAATATTGAGCCAGATAATATTTTTTTTATTTGGGTGATTATATGATGATATAATAATATATAAAAGATTTTTTTTAAAAGAAGTATGGTACATAAATATATATAGCTACATATTATAATAATATATGACTATATTTTTCGTCGGGTTAATAATAAATATATTTACATTTTCTCAAGAATTCAGAGAATTCTTTTTAAAAATAAATATGTTTTTATTAGTAATCCTCTTTTTAATATTTTTTATATGGTTTTAATAAGTATTCTGGGAATTTGTAATTGCAACATATTCATAATCAAATGATATAAATAAAAATAAATACATACGTGTCTATTTGAATGTATTTATGCCAACAATAAATAATATCATGTAATATATCCTTTGACTGAGTGCGTATGATTTTCTGATTTATCGCATTAAAATTGAGTAGGCAGCCCAGGGTATTAATACGAGTATCCCAGCAAGGAATGAGTCATTACTTTACACCTTACTTCATTGATGAATTTTACAGGCGATGAGTCTCAAAGTAATGTATGGACCCATTACTTTAGAGGTGATAAAGTATGTAGTTACTTATATGGTTACAAGGATGGGAAAAGTAATGTACAGTGAGCGTCAATATAAAGTATACACGTCTATCTCAAATCGTACACATCAATTTTTTCAGTTTTTAACTCTTCTTCTCTTTTAAAGGTTGCATTTTTCTCAAACAATATTTAATACTCTCCATGTTAAAAAAAAAACTCAAAATTCCAACAACAATTTAAGTTCAGCAGCAAAAACAAAATGGACTTCATATTTAACGCATCAATATTAAGTATACAGCCATGTTGTTTTTGTAAAAAAACGCAGTGGAAAGTAGCGGAGAGCAAAAAAATTAACCGTTATATTTTGTTACTTGTTTCAGTTGGTCATTTTAAGAAACATTCTGGATCACTATTCACACTTGCTTGTAACCAAACTTTTTTGTGCAAATATTTTTTTTTATAAAAATGGGTAAACAAACCTCCGTGGACACGCGTGAGCTTGTTATAAAATTACACAAGGAAGGAAAAACTTTAAGAGAAATTGGCGATTTAATCAGCAGAAATCACAACACCGTAAAAAAAATTATCAACATATACAATAAGAGTGGAAAATTGCAGAATATTGATCATCCTCGAAGACCACGACGGCTTAATAATACCCAAATTCGAAGTATAGTACGAACGGTGAAGGCGAATCCCTTTAAAAGTGCTGTGTAAATAGCGAAAAATGTGTCAGAATTATCAGGCGTAAGCGTAAGTGCCAGTACAGTACGTAGGGCACTGCATGAAAATGGCATCTATGGCCGAATCTCCAGAAAGAAACCATACATTACAGAGACCAACCAAAAGCGACGCCTTGAATATGCAAAAAAATATGAAAATAAAGATTTTTCTTTCTGGAGCAATGTCCTGTTTAGCGACGAAATCAAATTTGAGATATTTGGCAAAAAAAAAGCTGTAAAAATTTTTAGAACCAAAAACCAGGCATTCGCAGAACAAAATTTGATTCCGACCGTTAAGCATGGTGGTGGCTAGGTAATGGTGTGGGGTTGTATGGCCGCAGGTGGAGTCGGAAACTTAGTGTTCATAGAGAGAACAATGAATAAGGATGACTACCTTAAGATTTTAAGGGATAATTTGCCACCCAGCGTTGAAAAATTAGGCTTGCGTCAATCTTGGGTCTTTCAACAGGACAATGATCCGAAGCATACTGCTAAGCTGGTGAAGGAATGGTTACTGTACCGCACCCCAAAACAGCTCGATCATCCCCCCCAGTCCCCGGATCTGAACCCCATTGAACATTTGTGGGAACATCTTGACAAACAAATCCGGAAAAGAACCATAACCAGTCAGGATATGTTAAAATCAGTTTTGGTCGAAGAGTGGCAAAAAATTTCATCAGAAGTTACAACGAATCTCGTGAATTCTATGCCGAGACCCTTACATGCCGTTATAAAAGCAAAAGGGAAGCAGACAAAGTACTAAAAATTTTTTTTTTATAAAATATATTTTTTGTATACTTAATATTGACGCATTAAATATGAAGTCTTTTTGGTTTTTAATGTTAATTTTAAGTTGTTGTTGGAATATTGTTTTTATTTTTTTCTATACGTTAAGCCCATTAAATATTGTTTAAAAAAAACCAACCTTAAAACAAATAAGATGTAAAATAAGAAAAAATAAATGTCACAATTAAAAAAAAAATTGTATACTTTATATTGGTGCTCACTGTATATAAAAATAGTTTTTGATAAAATAAATTTTTATTAAAAAAAATTGTTATGATAGGAATTGAACCTAGAAACTCTGGTTGCCAGCGAGCAATTGGTTGCCACCGAGCTATTGATGCATATGGGCAAATCTTATGGGACGAACGCTACATTCGTACGCGTTTTTGTATTAAAATATATAGTGTTTAGTGGGTTTCAAGTGTACTTTCTAATGGCATAAGACATAATTTTTTAACAGGTATTTGTTGCGAAATAATTGATCCAAAAATGGAAGTAACTTTAAAAGTTGAAGAGTGTTTTAGTAATTTTTAGCAAATTTTGCATAATAAAGCACACAAAATCTTATACCTAATAGATAGATGATTATAAGAGAATTCTAAAATAACTTATTTGCAGCCAAACAATTTTATCGTTTTTTGCCAAAAGTTGTGAACCCTTTGTGGAGCACGCTACGTCACGCACATTACATTTTTTCTTGTAGTATATAAATTAACACATTTTTTTTTATTTTAACGAAACAATTTATATTATTTTTATTTCTTTTATTATTTTTATTTCTTTTATTATTTTTATTATTTATTTTTATCTATAATACATGGATGGTAACCGAAACGAATGCGGTTATCGGTAAGGGAAGCGCTATTTTCAATTATTTCGGTAACGGTATTTTAAGTGTAACTATATTTTAGTTATTTCGTTGACGCTAATTTTCCAGTTATTTCGGTATCGGTACTTCAAGGATAACGGTATTTTAAAGAAACACCGATATCTTGAAATGCATTATATCTTTTCAAATCTTATTACTTCACAGCGCCACCTAGTAGAAATTTTTAAAACTAGCGACAAAATGTTTGACATAGTTTGGAATCATTAATGGATAAAAAAATCTACGAAAAGTGTGTATACGATTTAAGAGCACCTTATTTTGATTTAAAAACAAATTAGGTGAGAATTAAGGATATATATAATTAATTTGTTTTTTTAAAGCGCAGACTCCACTTTTAGTCATAACTTTAAACTGTTAGATATTTAGATAGTTACGACATATGGAGGATTAAAGTTTTAAAAATATGGGGAACTCTTAAAAGGTTCTACGACTTTTTTGAAAGAGTTTTATTTAAAAGTGAGAATAAGAATTCCGATTGTTTTTTGAAGAACTTAAAACTTGAAGAACCTACTCAATACTTCTGGAGTTGTATTTTTTTATGACCGTAATTTTGCCCCGAAAACATTATAAAAAATACAAACCATCTGAAGGGCTTGTTTTTTTATATGGGTGGATGAATGGTAACGGTATTTTAAGAGTAACAATATTTCAGTTTTTTCGGTAGTGGTATTTTGCGGGTAACGCTTTTTTAATTATTTCGGTAACGGAATTTAAAGGTAACGATATTTCTGTTATTTCGGTAATGGGTAACGAGTTTTTGATTATATCAGTAACGGTATTTCAGCGATAACGGTATTTTAGTTATTTCGGTAACGGTATTTTAGGAGTAATGATTTTCCAGTTATTTCTGAGGATAACGATAGTCAGCTTAAAGGGTTTTGAATCGATAACGGTATTTTACCGTTATTGCCTGCCAACCCTGCTATAATCTTATAAAGGGTGGTCCAACCATAATGCACGATGATAATTGTGAGTCACACCTTAACTTCATGTTTTTTGCCCAACTTAATTGGACATTTCTTTGCTTCAGTGTTTGACAAATTCAACCATGGAGAGGTACACAATTGAACAGCGCTTTAAGATTGTTGAAGCCTTTTGCGGAAATGGGTGTTCAAATCAAAATGCACTTCGTGACTTTTTTTGGTCAGCAGAATCCACCAAATTTGTTCACAATCAAAATGTGAAAATACCATGTTCGCTATCGCGAGATGATAACAGACTTCTTGTGGCCAGAAATTAAGAATATGGACCTGTACGATATGTGGTCCCAACAGGATGGTGCCACTTGCCACACACCCAACGAAACAATGGCTCTTTTGTACGAGAAATTCAATGGTCGTGTTATCTCATGTCGTGGCGTTGTTAATTGGCCGACACGATCATGTGATTTGACACCGTTGGACTTCTTTCTTTGGGGATATTTAAAAGAAAAAGTCTAGTCAATAATGGCAATTAAACATTTTGCTGTTACAACGGCATTTTTTTTGCTAATCTTAGCAACATATGTCTGCTGACGTGTAGTACAATGAAATTAGTAGGCGCTACTAAATTTTAGTAAACTTTTTGTAAAGTAGAATTTAAAATCGGTTTGGTAAAATCAGCAAAAATAATTTACTAAATATAATTAATATTAGTACAATCAAATTAGTATAAACAATTAGCAAGCAATACTAAATTTTAGTGAATTGCAAAAAAAAAAAAAATATTAAAATGCACAAATTAACATAAACTAAATTTTAACATACACTTGTTACACTTTAAGTCTGCTAATTTCTTTTAAAACTGCCTTTCAAATTCGTATATATAATTTTTTTTCGAGCAAAATTTTTTTATTTTATTTAGTTTTTTCAAAAAATATTTTTGAAAAAATTAAAAAAGGTTCGAAAAATAGTAAAAACATTAACGAATTTATCATTTTGTTTTAATTTGTTAATTTTTGTTGTGTAAAATATTTTTTGTAAATTTTTTGGATTGTAAGGTAAAATTTTAATTGTTTTAAGGGCTAATTTTGAGAACTTTTTAGGGCTAATTTAATAAGTGGACGTCCTATATTTGAACGTGAGTTGGTTGTGAAAAGTATCTTCATTTCAGATCCCTTTTTTCAATCTATGTAAATATTCTATACAAATTTTGTAATTTATAAAATGTAAATAGCAAAAAAATTTACTAAATGATAAATTGTTTACTTAAAATCAGTACAAAAATAGTAAAGTGGGATTAAAAACCGTTTAAAAAGATTTCTACAATCTTTTTTTTTTTTCTAAGTGTAATTGTCATAGATACTTCTATCACAATAAAAAATATTAAGATAATTATCTAAAAACTTTTTGTTTTATTTACAATTAATATCGTGCATTATGATTGGACCACCCTATATATCTAGTCTTATTTTCCATTACAAAAAAATATTATGTTGGATTTACTTAATTTTTTTTTGGTAGACTGTTTCTGTGATTTGCCAATATAGCATTTGATTGCTTTGAAGATAAATTAATAGTTGACCTTCGTCGTGTTTTCGTTTGTGATGTCGAAGCGTAGATGCACTACTCTTTTGTTTGAGTAAAAATAAATTTTCAATTTTTGGATTTCGTGACTTATAAAACATGCAAAACGTTATCAGTGATCGGTAACTCATAACTTTATGCCTGCGAATAATGCGAAAGGCAAAGAGCTATCATTACAAGGTAATGCATGAATACAACGCACCCATTACCAAAGTTTTGTTGGGATGCAAACAGTTACAACATGTATTGACATAATTGTATACATATTAAGTATACAATTTACATATGAATGCAAATACACAGACACTTAAATGTGCGAATACATAAAACATGTATTAAAAACAAGTACAAAAAGGCTTAAATTCGGCTGTGCCGAATCTTTGAATACCCTCCACCAATATCCTAAAAAAGTGTTTTCTACTGTTTTTGATACAAATAATGTAAAAAACTTTTGAAGTAAAATTATGGAGGTGAAAAACTTTGTTGGATGCGAAAACGAATTTTTTGTTGTAAAAAAAAATTTTGAGGTGAAAAAAATTTTTTGAGGTGAAAAAATTTTTTGCGGTGAAAAAAAATTTTAGTGGTGCAAAAATTTTCTGAAATGAAAAATATTTGAGGTGAATACAAAATATTATTAATTTCTAAGCGACCGGTGAAAAAATATGAGAAAGTATATTATATACCTGTCCCTACTATGAAATTGTACTAACATACACCAATTTGTATGGAAAATTTAGAGGTATCTTCATATTTTCACTCATAATTTTTTAACGGCTGGACCGATTTTGCTCATTTTCAATATTAAACTGTGTAAAAATAGGCACCCCCGCTTGCGTCTTCGCGTCGTAATCACCATTTCAACAGACAGACGGACATACCTATATTTCGACATGTTACAAACGGAATGACAAACAGATATATACCCTTACCATATATGGTGGAGGATATAATAAGGATTGCTATAATACTATAACTGACATATACGAGTACATATTCAATTGTCAGAACACTTATATGCATACACTTGTAATATTTTTACACATTCACAGACACACACATACTCACCCACTCATGCATACACTTATAGATTTAAAGTAAATTTACCATAAGAAATCAATATTAAATACATCTTCAATTGGATTCTTTTCTTTTCTATTTATTTCTATATAATAAGTTTATAAGATGATTTTGAATGTTTTCGTAGTAGTGGCAGTAGTCTTAGTAGTGGTAGTAGTAGTCAAAGTATATAGATATGCATATATATACATATGTATTTATGTGTGCAGTTGAGTTGATGTTGAACAAGCAAGTGAATTGACATGAATAGCCATGTAAATAGGATGCATTAGGATATAAAATTAAATTACACTTGAAAATCAAATATTGACAATAAACGGACGGACAGACAGACAAACAGACGAACATATGAACGGACAGATGGAAATACAAACGGATGTAATAAAATACAAGGAAAGTCTGTTGAAAAAAAAAAAAACAACTTAACAACTTAAAGTTCCTCCTAACACACTCATTCACTTTTCAAGAAACTTAGACATCCATTTGAAATCATATTTAACCTTTTACCGTTTATGGCTGCTTAGAAAAGTCCATACTTTGTTTTTAGATTATTAATTTATATGCAAATTTTGTAAATCACCTGCGTTTATCACATCACCAACACGTCGCTCATACTAACGCGGAGACCAACAAAATTTATGCTGTAAATCCCTAAGTCTTCATGATAGATTTTTATCTATTGTTTTGTCAAATATATGGGTTTTAGGCTTGCCATCTTTATTGAAAATGTAAAAATGTCAAAGATTTTTGTAGGGATTACTATATTGACGGCAGGCTTGAAATTACGGGCATAAATGGCAGATTTCTAACCGAATACTTTTGAACATGAGATTTTATTAAAAAAAAATTAAAAAAATTCCCACTCCGTAGATGCCTACGCTGGAGTTTATATCTAATTATTTATCTACACCCACAATATTATTTTGTTAAAAATAATCTAAAATACATATTAAATTAATCGAAAATACAATCAAAAGGAGGACTACTGATTTTTCATTTTATTCCGCCCATTTCGTTGTTTATTTTCAATCATTATTTAATAGTCCACAAAAGTAGTAAAAGCAATCGAAAGTCGTTTGAAATAACCATAAATTTTTAACTGACAAAACATAGAAAAAAAAAAAACGAATTTTGTGGTTTACAAAACACAACACACACAGATGTATATATTTTTATTTTCCATGTGTGTATCTATATTTGAATTATTTCTAGTAATTTTTATTGAAATAATTTTGTATATAAACAAACAATTTTGGTAAAAAAAACAAAAAAGAATTATATGAATTTCAATTTTTAAAAACAGAAAACGTAAAATTTTACATTTAACAGAAAATATCAACTCCTACTGAATGTCTGTATTTTTTTATACGATGGCGGATTAATAAGTCCGTGACCTTTCGAATGAAACACAGTTTTTTTTTGCAAAAAAAAATATATATTTTTCAACACTTAGTCCAACGTTTCTCCAATTTTTGTATCCCTTCCAAAAAATAGGATTTTTCGAGGTCCATAAAATAGGCATTTGTTTGATCAATAATTTAATCGTTGGAGCTAATCTCTTTCCACCGAGCCATTTTTTTAGGTTTGGAAATAGGAAATAGTCACTGGGGGCTAAATCCGGAGAATAAAGCCAATGAGGGGCAATTCGTAGCCAAATTCATGGAATTTTGCCATTGAGACTACACACGTCGCACGTTTATGGTTAATTGAGAGCAAACGCAGCACCCATCAGCTTTCTTATATTCAACCGACAGCTTTTTTAAATCCAACTGATCATTTAAAATGGAAACGACACTGCCATATGAAATGCCTATGGCATCAACAATCTCACGCACTTTTACTCTTCGATTGGCCAACGTGGATTATTTCGACATTTTCGAATGTATTGATCTCAATTGGCCGTCCAGAACGTTCAGCGTTATTTGTACTTGTGCGACCACAACGAAAGTCAGTAAACCACTGTTTTACCATTGAAATCGATGGTGCAGAGTCCCCATAGTATTTATCAAGCTTTTCCTTGGTTTGATTGACGTTTTTTTTTCGCAAAAAATAATGTTTAATGAGCACTCGAAATACACTTTTTCCATTTTTAAAAAATCCACGAGGTTGTATGTTTTGAACAGCTGTTAAACGCTATAGTCTATAGTCTATATATAGTCTATAAACAGGTGGTACTTCATGGAAGCAGTGTTGCATTACATATAACTACGAGGGATGTTCGTAAAGTCACGGACTTATTGATCCGCCCTCGTAGTTTGTTTTTTGAATAACTGATTCAAATAGTTAAAAAATATATTTTTATAACTCAATTGATTCTGCATTTAAAAACAAACTCTAAGTATTACTTTTTAAATAAACTACAGTCGATAACGGGAAATATATTGTGAGTGTATAAAAAATAATCCTCAAAAAGGAGGATTTCCTTTAAAAAAATGTGAAGTTATTCCATAGGGGAATCTCCTTTGAAAATAATTCTTTTTTATACAAAAAAAAAAAAAAAAAATGCCCGCAGTCTGATAGGTTTTAAGAGAAAAAGTCGCCATCACCTAAAACTTTTTCTAATGGGAACAATTTTTGCATAGAAAAAAAATTAAATTCTGAAGTTTTACTGAAGAAGAACCCTCAAACCCTTATTTAGTAGTCTTTTTAACCATATATGGCCTCATGGGCTCGGTTATAAATTTATTAAAATAAAAAAAAAAAAAAATTGTTATGAGTATTTTTTTCCAACAATAAAAATCTCGTTCTGAAAAATGTTTCTCCTTGAACAAGCGATTTTTCTTTATAAAAAGACACACAGATTCCAAGGACTTTTTTCTATAGCGATATTTTGAAGACTTTTTTCTAATGAAAAACCCTTCTATTTTTTGATATTTTCCAATAGATTCTTGGGACCTTTTTATACCCTTCACCATAGGTGGAAGGGTATATATAAGTTTGTCATTCCGTTTGTAATTTCTACAATATTGATCTTAGACCCTATAAAGTATAAGAGCGAAGTTGATTTAACGATGTCCGTCTGTCCGTCTGTCCGTCTGTCCGTCTGTGTGTTGAAATGGGTTTTCCGAAGAACCCAGACATGATGAGGACTTGATTCTTTTTTATTTCTGTTACATGTGATCCATTTCTGTTTGCTATTAAAAATCAGACAGATCGGTTAATAAATGGCTGAGATATTAGCAAAAAACCAGGACTACCTCTAATTTTTCCAGTAAAATCCCTTTGTTTAATATGTATGTAGAATTTTGAGCATAACAACACATCCATGTGTTAAAATTCTTTTCTTTCATCTCCACCTTTTATACACAAACAACACACATACAAAGATTTGTCATTTAAATAAAAACCAAACAAATCTCTAATTAACGAAGACTTTTATATATGTACCTCTATTGACGATGATTTTGTGTGAGCTTCAATAGCTCAGTTGTCTAGACGCTGTGTCACAAATACTTTTTTTTTTCTCTAAGGCCGTGGCGTTCGAGGTTCAAATCTCGGTGAGGTCAATCCACTTTTTTTTTGTACATTTTTTTTTTATTATTTTCTTAAGACTTTTTTTTTGCTTATTTTTGTTTTTTTTTAACATTTAATAATTAATTTATATAAAATTTTATATTAATAATTAAAATTCTTTTCTTTCATCTCCACCTTTTATACACAAACAACACACATATAAAGATTTGTCATTTAAATAAAAACTAAACAAATCTCTAATGAACGAAGACTTTTATATATGTACCTCTATTGACGATGATTTTGTGTGAGCTTCAATAGCTCAGTTGTCTAGACGCTGTGTCACAAATACTTTTTTTTTTCTCTAAGGCCGTGGGGTTCGAGGTTCAAATCTCGGTGAGGTCAATTCACTTTTTTTTTGTACATTTTTTTTTATTATTTTCTTAAGACTTTTTTTTTGCTTATTTTTGTTTTTTTTTAACATTTAATAATTAATTTATATAAAATTTTATATTAATAATTAAAATTCTTTTCTTTCATCTCCACCTTTTATACACAAACAACACACATATAAAGATTTGTCATTTAAATAAAAACTAAACAAATCTCTAATGAACGAAGACTTTTATATATGTACCTATATTGACGATGATTTTGTGTGAGCTTCAATAGCTCAGTTGTCTAGACGCTGTGTCACAAATACTTTTTTTTTCTCTAAGGCCGCGGGGTTCGAGGTTCAAATCTCGGTCAGGTCAATTCACTTTTTTTTTTGTACATTTTTTTTTTTTATTATTTTCTTAAGACTTTTTTTTTTTTGCTTATTTTTGGTTTTTTTTAACATTTAATAATTAATTTATATAAAATTTTATATTAATAATTAAATAATCCATAAATAGGCTAAAAACATCAACATTTTTATAAAAACCCTCTGATACAAACAAAATACAAACGTTTTTATACCTTTCACCACAGGTGGAAGGGTCGCGGGTTCGTTAAGATTTTTTTTTTTTGTTTATTTTTTTTTTTTTTTACATTTAATAATTAATTTAAATAAAATTTTATATTAATAATTAAATAATTCATAAATAGGCTAAAAACATCAAAATTTGTATAAAAACCCTCTGATACAAACAAAATACAAACGGTTTTATTTCTATTTTTTGCTCCGATTTAAAAGAATTTATAAAAAGATTTTTAAACCATTTTATTTCTCACATATTAAGAAAATTTTATACATAATTTACCTTTGAGTGCAACTATTTTAGGTCATAACTTATAATAATTTATAAAAAAAATTATAAACTATTTTCCTTCAAATTTTTAAAATTAAGCTAAAGAAATTACAAATATTTCTAATAAAAAAGCGAAATAAAATCCTAAATGCAAATTTGCCAGCTAAATCAAACTATTTTGTAGAAATAAAACACATGCAGTTCTAGTGATTTCTTTTAACGATTTGTTGAAATTCTTTTCTTTCACCTCTTAACCTTTTATACACAAACAACAAACACTATTCTAGAGCTGTATTATGACCTATGGATACGTCTTATATAGCAAAAGATCGAAAATCTTTAGTATAACATATTTGCTGAAAAACTCGGAAATATCGGTTCAGATACAAAAAAGTTATGCCCAAAACATACATTTTTTTAAAATACATATTTTCTGGAACCATAAATCTATCCAACTCCAAGTTTTATCTCCAAACTAAATGGTTAATTTCCTCTTAAAGGCTTCCGTATATAAATCTGTCCATTTCATATATGTCCATATATAAACTTCAGTTTTTTCCCAACCATGGTGAAGGGCATATAAGATTCGGCATAGCCGAATTTAGCCGCTCTTACTTGTTTTTATAAGAAAACCCTCAGAAAAGTAAGTGAATTAGCAGATTATATTTTCACTTTCTGATTTTAGTTGAATTTTAATGTCGACATCTAAAAATGTCTTAATATATTGAATTAAAAATCGCTACAATAGAAAAAATATACAAATCGATAAATATCATATAGTTCCCTTTTTTACTTGTTTCCCGTTCCATGTCCACTTGTTTTTTAAATTTCATGTTTCTAGTTAAAGCTATTTGGGCAGGGGAAACTTTCCCCTTTTTGCCCTTCCCGGTAGGAACTTCCAAAAACTCCGTCTTAGCAAACGTCTATGCCGTTTTGGGGAAACCTTCCTATAGAATTTCGCTTTTAAATTTATCAAATCGCAAATGAAGCTGTGATTTTCATCCAGTGATATTAATTTTCAAAAAAAAAATTGTCAAAATTCAAATCAGAATTTAGATTTTTCATATGAAAGTGATAACATTTCTACAGAAAATTATATTTTCTTTTTGGAATTGATATTCTCCACTATAAATTAAAACTTTTTAAATAAAAACACGATTTTGTGGAAATCAAAATCAATTTTTTTTGTTAAGGGCTAACTATATTATACTTTTGCTAACTTAAGCTACTGTCAAAAATTAACGAAAAGTCTGTCAAATGCTTAATCAACTTATTGAAGACTTTTGGGTGGCTACAATGTACTTTTTAAACTTAAATACTTACTACACTTAGTTGCAAATATTTGTACTTTTGCAAAAACTGTTTTCTTCTTATATTTCTAAAATATATGTATCTTTTCGAAAAATATTATTTAATGTGTTCAATTTATAAATTTTTTACAATTAACAAGTAAATCTATATTAATTTTTAATAATTTAAAGAAACAAATGAAAACATAAATAAAAAAGTACTAAAAAATGCAACAGTGCTTGCATCTGAATCGAAAAACAAATACAAAACCCACCCCTTTTGTTATACATGCACGTTTGTTTTTTAACATTTTCAATTAAATTTTCTATAAAAATATTTTCCGCGTACATTGCAATTTGGTTTTTTTTTCATAAACAGTTTTTCTAAAAACATATGATTCCTTAAGTAAAGTGCGGTCAGTTTCGCTGTTTGCTTAAGCAAATGACACTTGACGAAACTGAACGAAAAGTTTGTTAAGTACAATATAGTCATACACATTTGATTACATGTATTCGCACATTTGCTTAAGCTAGCAAAAGTATAATATAGTTAGCTCTTTAAGGTTTGCATGGCTTAAGTCAATTAAAAAAAAATTATAATTATTTTCTAAAAATATATTTTAAATACTTTATGGGGTTAACAGTGAATAACTAACTTTCACTGCAACAACTACAACTACTACTTCAACTAAAGGTACCTTAACATTAAAGTCATCATCAACGTCATAATAATATGCATTTGTAGCCACTTTGTGCTATGTTTAACGCTCTCTTCTCTCTTCTTGTTAAAAACACCAAGTTTTTCAAGAGGTAGGAAGAATAATTGTACTCGTATACAACTGTAACCATATGGTAATATTTAAGACTTCCAATAATATTGCTGGTGTTTTGCATTTCAAATTCGTATTTGTGGTAGTGCATCCTCAGCACCGGCAATGCAATCAATCTTTATTCTTTACGACTTCTGCACTATGGGTAAGCAATTTTAGAGATCAGTATAAAACTATGAAATTGGTAAAATTAGACTAGGCGAAATATTTAGCGATATTGTTCTTCTCCTTTATACCTTTAAAAATAATTTTTGAATTAAATCTAATTAGATACTAAAATTGATTCTATACCCTCACCAAAAAAAGTATGTAATGACAACTGAAAAATTTGCTGTTATTACGGAAAATTTTTGCTAATTTGATCCCAGCGCTATTTTTTGCTAAACTTAGCAACACATGGCTGATGACGTGTAGTCAATGAAATTAGTAGAAAATTAGTACCGGCTACTAAATTTTAGTATACTTTTTCTAAAGCGAAATTTAAAATCTGTTTGCTAAAATCAGCAAAAAAAAATTACTAAATATTATTAATATTAGTACAAAATTTTAAATTAATTTTTTTTTATAGAGAATAAAATTTTTCTATTTTATTTATTTTTTTTTCAAAATATATTTTATACAAAATAAAAAACAAAATCAAAGGCTTAAAAATCTTAAAAATTGTTAAAACATAAACGAATTAATCATTTTGCTTTTATTTGGTAATTTCTGTTCTGAAAAATATTTTAGTAATTTTTTTTTTACTTTAAGGTCAAATTTTAATTGTTTTTAGGACTAATTTTTGAACTAAAAAAACTTTTTATTGCTATTTTAAGTGGATGTCCAATTTTTAGACATGAGTCGGTATATTCTCTTCCGAACCCTTTTTTTAATCTATGTAACATTTTAAGACAATTTAAGTTTGTAGGTGTAAGTTTTAATTAGAAATAACCTTTATTTCAATATCCATTTTTTAAAATTTGCTAATTTTAGCAAATCTGTTTTAAAAAATTTGTAAAATTATTTATGGAATTAGTAACAAAAATTTGTAAATACAGGTTGGTTGAAAAGTTCCTGCGCTCACCAAGAGATGGCACTGTTAGCTCCAAACTTTTTTTTCTCAACTTGGTAAAACTGTCCTGAGAACACATGCATTCTGTCAATTCTTTCTTTGTTTACAAGCCATTTGAAGTTGAAGTGTCATTGATTTTTTTTAATATGGAAAAAATTGAATATCGTGCAGTCATTAGATTCTTTGTTTTGAAGGGGTTAAAAGCAAAGGAAATTTATGAACAATTGTTAGAAGTGTATAAGGAGTCCTCACCTTCAAAACGCACAGTTGAATTTTTGGCTGGTTAATTTAAACGTGGTCGTACCAGCCTTGAAGACGATTCACGCGAAGGACGACCAAAAACTGCAACCACAGCAGAAATCATTGAGCAGGTACATAATATGGTTAGTGAAGATCCAAGTTTGACTAAGCGTGAAATTGCTAATGCCATAGGCATCTCAGACGAACGAGTACTCCATATTTGACATGAGGAATAACGTATGAAAAAACTGTTTGGAAAGTTGGTAAATTAACAATTCAACAAAAACTGGATCGAAAACAAATTTCTCAGCGTAATTTGGAGCGTTTTAAGCCGAATAAAACCGACTTCTTGCGTCGTTTTATTACTATGGATGAGACTTGGATCTACCACCATGATCCTAAATTGAAACAAGAACGTTTTCTGGTTGTTCAGCTCCAAAGCAGGTGAAGTCACAACGATCAGCAAAGAAGGTTATGGCATCGGTTTTTTTGGGATGCAAAAGAAATTTTGTTGATTGATTATCTTCAGAAAGGTAAAACAAACAACTCTGAATATTATTGCAGCCTTTTGGATCAGCTGGATGAAAAAATTCGAGAAAAGACCTGGTATAAAGAAGAAAAAAATCATTTTTCATCAAGACAATGCACCTGCTCACAAAAATGTTTTGACGATGGCTAAATTCAAAGAATTAAAATACGAATTGCTTAAACATCCACCGTATTCACCAGATTTGGCTCCCAGTGACTACTATCTCTTCAGAAATCTCAAACAATTCCTTCTTAGAAAGCATTTTTCGTCGAATGAAGAGGCCATAGCAGCCGTAGACGGTTTTTTTGCAGAGCTTCCGGAAAACCATTATAAGGATGGGATAAAATTATTAGAATATCATTGGAACAAGTGTATTGAGCTTCTAGGAGATTATATTGAATATAAAAAAAATATTTCGTAACAAAAACAGTATTCTTTCATTTCGAGCGCAGGAACTTTTCAACCAACCTGTATTATGTAAATATTCTGTAATTTTTAAAATGTAAATAGCGAAAAGATTTGTTAAATAATATTTTTTTTATTAAAAATCAGTACAAACTAACTTTTTTTTGTGAGTTTGTGATTCGATCAAATTAAATACATTAATATGAAGAATTATATAAAAATATGTACGTTGAATATATTATATCGGAGTTTAAGTCTCATCTGATATAATAGAAATAAATATAATATGATACAATTGCATATATTTAGATGTTAAACCATATAAGATATACATATACATATGTTTGGTAATATAAAAAATATAAGTTATAATATAAATCATATAAGGTGGAGCAATAAGTATCACCCTATTTGGAAAGTGCTGCTACTAATGCAAATGACATTGTATACCAGTTTAGTTTTGACATTCGTGAAGTAGAAACATACGAAATTTATAGATAATAACAATAAATTTCCGCAAGAAAGTAAGATTTGGAAAGTCAACGACAAAGTGGATGATTGTCCAACATTAGTGATCAGGAGCTGTGAGGCTCATTTTTATAGTTAGCGGCCACGATGTCAATAAGCAAATTTCACGCTCTGGAGCTATTATTAGTTATTTAAATTTATTATTTTTTAACATTTTATATTTCGTAAGTGAATAGTATAGTAGGATTTTTTTTAAGATCATATCATATTCTTTTTAATTATTTTTATTGTAAAGAAACATGAAAATTTTATTAGTAAGTTATAGAGAATAAAAATTGAGAAATTCCACTGAGCCAGCAGGATAGAATACTTAGTATTTTCGGTTGGCGCTACCCAACCTTGTCAATACCCATGCTCTTCTTCTCCCTTTACGGTCATTGCTTGTTGATGATTGTCTATTTTATATTGAGTGTTAGGAAACAAATTAACAAACTTGTAAACAACAACACAATTAGACTAACATCAACGAAATTTAACAATTTATATTTATCCTCTATATTTTACAGTTTTTTGTTATGAACTTTAATTCTTAAAGTATCAAATAACACAGCTTATATGAAGCATTTATTATCAAATGTTTGTCTTAATCCATATTAAATCTACAACATAATCTATGTTGATAGTTAATGAATAGACAATATTTTGAATTATATTTTTCACTGTATCCTTGTGTGTAAAGTAATGGAATTTTATGAATTGTTGATCTGTTATTTTGTAAGTGAATAGTATAGTAGGATTTTTTTTTAAGATCATATCATATTCTTTTTAATTATTTTTATTGTAAAGAAACATGAAAATTTTATTAGTAAGTTATAGAGAATAAAAATTGAGAAATTCCACTGAGCCAGCAGGATAGAATACTTAGTATTTTCGGTTGGCGCTACCCAACCTTGTCAATACCCATGCTCTTCTTCTCCCTTTACGGTCATTGCTTGTTGATGATTGTCTATTTTATATTGAGTGTTAGGAAACAAATTAACAAACTTGTAAACAACAACACAATTAGACTAACATCAACGAAATTTAACAATTTATATTTATCCTCTATATTTTACAGTTTTTTGTTATGAACTTTAATTCTTAAAGTATCAAATAACACAGCTTATATGAAGCATTTATTATCAAATGTTTGTCTTAATCCATATTAAATCTACAACATAATCTATGTTGATAGTTAATGAATAGACAATATTTTGAATTATATTTTTCACTGTATCCTTGTGTGTAAAGTAATGGAATTTTATGAATTGTTGATCTGTTATTTTGTAAGTGAATAGAAAATACTAAGTATTCTATCCTGCTGGCTCAGTGGAATTTCTCAATTTGTATTCTCTATAACTTACTAATAAAATTTTCATGTTTCTTTACAATAAAAATAATTAAAAAGAATATGATATGATCTTAAAAAAAAAAGTCCTACTATACTATTCACTTACAAAATAACAGATCAACAATTCATAAAATTCCATTATTTTATATTTCTTCTAATATAGTTTTTTTTTTTAATTAATTACGAAACTTCTAATTTTCAAAAGAATTAGAGAATTTATAAAACAATAATTATATAAAACATAAAAACCAAAAAAAAAAAATTCTTTTGTTTCTCTTCCAGAAGCATAAACGCGTGTAAAGACATATCTTTGTATTAAATGTTTATTTTTAATAAAATTCTGCTTTAAAACTCACGGAACGCGTGGAGTAAAATAAAATTGACAGATAGTCATTATAACAATATTTTTTTCATATCGAGAATGAGAATCTCTCAAAATGAAAACATGCAGTAAAAACTAACTGCCAAGCAACTTTATTCGGAATTAGCTTCCTGGCTGTATTTTAACTTTTAATAGATGACAAATCAAATTTTGGCCCATTGTGTTGTTGTTGTTGTTTTTTTGGTAGCAATAGTAATAATATTAGTAGTTGCAAAATGTAGTTGCTGCCTTCATTCTTCTTGAAAGATATTATGCAAAATCAGCAAATCTAACTAATGAAAGGTGAAATTACATTTTACTGACAACACAAGCATAAGTAGAAATTTGTATTTACAACCACTGCCCGGATATACAAATGATTGTTTGGACGTGTTTCTGTTAAAGCGTTTTTATTTCCGTTTTGTCTGTATGTGTGTGTGTATTTGTGTCACACAGGCACTCGCACACACAGTAATTTCAAATAGTTATAGTTTATCTGAATATTGTAAGTGCAATTCATAACAGTCATTTGTTTTTTTTTAAATACAATATATTCTAGGAAATATTGAATTGAAGTTATGCACATTTTTGTTTATCACATAAATTTATAAAAATATAAATATATTTCAAATGATATTTGCAAATGAGCAACGTTTCACCAAAAGGCCAGAAAATAAATTAACTAGAATAGAATAATTCTAAAACTGAAATATTTTTAGCTAAATTTTTTCAAAAAGTGAGCATATTCTTTCATTGGTTTTCTTAAGTAACCGGGTAACTCTTTAAACAATATTTACATTTTTATTTTGATGCCTATTGAAATGGCTCAAATATCTAGGATCTGTTACCAAATCCCTTTGTATTGGGTGTATACTTAAAAATGTGGAATTTACAACAGATGGCGTATCTTTTTCACATGGTTTTTGTCTTTAAACTTATATGCACAGAGAAAACGAATTTCTTGCCAACAGAATATGTTGGTTGCAGCAACCGAATTATGTGGTTGTCCCAACCAAGTGTATTCCTAACAGAGAACTGCAAATGCTGATTGCAAAACGTTCATACGCAATCTACACAAGAATAGTAATACCAAAAATATTGTTCTTTGTAATTTTTTTTTTTAATTTAGGTCGATATCTCAGGCTCTCCCAATCCGGTTAAAGTTAAGTATTGCCTAATTTTCCAATCAAAATAAATGAAAAAAAATTTAGACAATATTTAAATTTTTCCGGATTAGGCAAGCCTGAGATATCAACCTAAATTTTTTTTCCAAAAAAATATTTTTATTTCACAAAGAAGAATATTTGTAGTATTGTATTACTAATAAAAATTCTAAAAAAGCGGGTTTAAGTCCCACCCTAATGTACATTTATGAAATGTGTTTCTATTTTGTTGTAATTATGAATACACTCATATGCGTTGTTTGTTGTTTTTTCTGATTTATTCAACGCTGACTTTTTGTTGAGTGATTACATTTGCAGTAAACATAATCGACATATGATCCCAATTACGCGTTCAGTAACATGATGCTGATTTTATTCTACAGTGAATTTTGTTGATTTAAATATATGTGAACAAGAATTTTTGTGTATGATTAAATCAAGAAAAAAAGTTGATTTTGCAGTTCTCTGATTCCTTACATAATTAAAATACGAAGGCGTATCAATAAGTCCTTTTAGCTCAATACCCCTTCCAAAAAATAGGATTTTTCGAGGTCCATAAAATAGGCCTTTGTTTGATCAATAATTTTATCGTTGGGGCTATTTCTCTTTCCACCGAGGCATTTCTTTAGGTTTGGAAATAGGAAATAGTCACTGGGGGCTAAATCCGGAGAATATGGCGGATGGGGTACCAATTCTTAGCTCAACCGTGCATTATGGTCAATTAAGAGCAAACGCGGCACCCATCTTGCAGTCAGCTTTCTTAAATCCAACTGATCATTTAAAATCGAAACCACACTGCCATATGAAATGCCTATGGCATCAACAATCTCACGCACTTTTACTCTTCGATCGCCCAACACCATATCGTGGATTTTTTCGTTATTTTCGGGTGTATTGACCTCAATTGGCCGTCCAGAACGTTCAGCGTCATTTTTACTTGTGCGACCACAACGAAAGTTAGTAAATCGCTTTTTTACCATCGAAATCAAGCTTTTCCTTGGTTTAATTGACGGTTTTTTTCGCAAAAAATAATGTTTAGAGCACTTGAAATTCACTTTTTTTCCATTTTTTTAAAAAATCCGCGGGTTGTATGTCTTGAACAGCTGTTAAACGCAAAGTAAATGACGGAACTTGCTCAAAATTTGACAGTAGTCTATTAACAGGTGGTACTTGATGGGGGCACTGTTTCATTTCATATAACTACGAGGGAAGTTCGAAAAGTCACGGACTTATTGATCCGCCCTCGTATATATAAAAAAACTACCCACGTAAACGAAATGTTTGTTGATCAAATCCTTTAAATTTATGTGCAATTGGAAAACCAATACAAATGAAAGATGTTCTATAGCTGATAGGAATATATTTACTACATGGAGTGAAAAGTACGTGGCATCACATAGATATGGCGTGACAAGTGACAATATTTTTTATTTATTAATTAGAGGCAACTGTAAGAAAAATTGTTTCGAAATTTCATGACATTTTATTAATTAGAAAAAAGTTACCGTTATAAAAATTATGCTGCTTTTAAAGTTTGAGAAAAAATGGATTGCAAATAGTTTTATGTTTTGATTAAACATGTTTTGTTTTTGGTGGGAGAAAATACTATCCTAGCCAAAGAATAGATTGATAAACATTATGGTAAATCACCTCTGTCATATTTAATGGTTAAAAGGTGGTGGTCCGAATTTAAACGTGGTCGTACGAGTACAAATGATGCAGATCGTCCTGATCGTCTAAATGAGTCAGTCACCGAAGTAAACGTAAGAAAATTGCATCAGATGGTATTGGATGATCGAAAGATTAAAGTGAGTGAGATTGCTGGCATGATAAAAATATCAACAGAGCAAGTTCGGCATATACTACATGATCATTTAAATTTGAAAAAGCTTATTTTCTCGATTTTTAACAGCTGAACAAAAACTAAAACGTGTTCATGATTCAAAGTATGTTTTGGAGAGGTTTGAAGTAAATTCAACAGAATTTTTACGTCGATTTATAACAACGGATGAGTAGTGGATTCATTATTATACATCGAAGTCCAATAGACAGTCTGTGGAGTGGTTACAAGCCTGCGAAAGCCGACCAAAGGTAATGGTCAGTGTTTTTTAGGATGCACGTGGTATAATATTTATTGATTACTTGGAAAAAGGAAAAACAAATACTATGTTGAGTTGTTGGACAAATTGAATAAAGAAATTAAGAAAAATGACCCCTCACAAATAAGAAACAAAATCTTGTATTAACCTGACAATGCACCGGCGCATTCATCTGCTTAGAGGTTGGTTGAAAAGTTCCTGCGCTCACCAAGAGATGGCACTTCTAGCTCCAAATTTTTTTTTCTCAAGTTAGTATAACTGTCCTGAGAACACATGCAAAGTTGCAAGTCATTCTGTCAATTCTTTCTTTGTTTACAAGCCATTTGAAGTTAAAGTGTCATTGATTTTTTTTAATATGAAAAAAATTGAATATCGTGCAGTCATTAGATTCTTTGTTTTGAAGGGTTTAAAAGCAAAGGAAATTTATGAACAATTGTTAAAAGTGTATAAGGAGTCCTCACCTTCAAAACGCACCGTTGAATTTTGGGCTGGTGAATTTAAACGTGGTCGCATCAGCCTTGAAGACGATCCACGCGAAGGACGACCAAAAACTGCAACCACAGCAGAAATCATTGAGCAGGTACATAATATGGTTAGTGAAGATCCAAGATTGACTAAGCGTGAAATTGCTAATGCCATAGGCATCTCAGACGAACGAGTACTCCATATTTTACATGAAGAATTACGTATGAAAAAACTGTTTGGAAAGTTAGTGCCGCACACATTAACAATTCAACAAAAACTGGATCGAAAACAAATTTCTCAGCGTAATTTGGAGCGTTTTAAGCCGAATAAAACCGACTTCTTGCGTCGTTTTATAACTATGGATGAGACTTGGATCTACCACCATGATCCTAAATTGAAACAAGAACATTAACAGTGGACTGAAGCTGGTTGTTCAGCTCCAAAGCAGGTGAAGTCATGATCAGCAAAGAAGGTTATGGCATCAGCTTTTTGGGATGCAAAAGGAATTTCGTTGATTGATTATCTTCAGAAAGGTAAAACAATCAACTCTGAATATTATTGCAGCCTTTTGGATCAGCTGGATGAAAAAATTCGTGAGAAAAGACCTGGTTTAAAGAAGAAAAAAATCATTTTTCATCAAGACAATGCACCTGCTCAAAAAAGTGTTTTGACGATGGCTAAATTCAAAGAATTAAAGTACGAATTGCTTGAACATCCACCGTATTCACCAAATTTGGCTCCCAGTGACTACTATCTCTTCAGAAATCTCAAACAATTCCTTCGTGGAAAGCATTTTTCGTCGAATGAAGAGGCCATAGCAGCCGTAGACGGTTATTTTGCAGAGCTTCCGGAAAACCATTTCAAGGATTGGATAAAATTATTGAAAGATCATTGGAACAAGTGTATTGAGCTTCTAGGAGATTATATTGAATAAAAAAATATATTTCGTAACAAAAACAGTATTCTTTCATTTCACCAACCTGTATGCTTTAGAAAAATGAAACTCTTTACATTACGAATTGCTTTCCCACTCCCCCAGCAATTATTATTTACTCCCAAATTTGAAAAGATTGCTGCAGGGAAATAGATTTTTCACAAATGAGGAAGTTATATCAGAGGCGAAAGCCTATTTTGAACAGTTTGACAAATCGAATTATTTCAAGGGTAACGATTTAAACGGAGGGTAAACAGATTAACGGAGATTAAGTTGAAGAATAAAATTGATTTCAAATCCAAAAAACTGGTTTTTCATTTTTAGGCCACGGAATTTTCACTCCATGTAGTACATATGTATGTAGTTTCGTATAAAAGCTTTTCATTCATATTTGTATTTGTATATACATAAATATTTATTTATGGTTTCTTCCATGATATAACTCATGTATGTAAGCGTATGAATTTATGTTTGTATTTGCAAAAAAAGAAAAAAAAACAATTGTATACTTACATGTATTGGTAGCCAACATATGGCAAAGGCTAATACAACTACAACCACCAAGCGTGTGACACGTTTTTTTCCTTTGCTGTGTATAGTGAGTAATAGAAGGAATATGATACGGAACAACAGAGTACGTCCGTCAATCAAATAATCCAGGCCGTCAAGCAGGAGGATCATCAAGCAGCAAAATCATCAAAAATATAACAGAAAGATTTGATTCACCAAACATCATCCCATCATTCCATTGAATGTTAACAAGAAATTTAAGATTAGAATAAAAATGTACCAAGGAGAATGTACAGAAGGTCATCATTGTACCAAGAAAGATATAAAAAATAGAAGAATAACAAATATAATTTTAACAATAAATTAAAACACAAACATTGATTGATGTTTTCAGTTGGTTGTGTGTTGTGCTGTTGTCCTTTATGCATTTTTAATATGTGAGTTAGGTAGCAAGTGTTGGTCTATGTGTAGGTGTGCTGAGTAATTGTGTGGGTGTGTTTTTTTTGGGAATGTATGTATGTAGGATTTTTATATAAATAACCTCAATTATAATTTGTCATGTTCAATAAATACAACCCAAAAACAATACAATACAAATTCAATAGGTTTACCTTATAATAATTTTATTTTATTATTTACTTAAAAATTACGTTTCTTGTGTCTTGTTTTCTCCTTCACATAACTGGATTTTGTTTAACAATGACAGATCACAATATTTGTACTCGTATATGTTTTGTTTGTGGTTTTATTATGATTTTTATCAAAAGGATATGACTTGGGTGTTTTTTTTTAAATTAAATTGTTACAAAGTTATAAATATTTAAAACATATAATAAACATTGTACCAAATTACCAAACTTTAGGGCCTAGCAAAATATGAAAAAAGGTCGTTACACATGAACCGATTAAAAAAATTTATCTGGCGCGATATTTCATCTTATCCAATTTGCAGATCATTTTAGATCCAGCAATATATTTGGGGTTTAACTTAGATCACAATTTATCCAAAAATGGCAGATCAAATTAGATCCAGCAATATATTTAGAGGTTAAGTAATATCCAAATGTATTCGAAAAATGGCATATCGAATTGTACCAGATTAGATCCAACCTAATACCTATTTCTTAAATTAAAAAAAAAAAAAAAAATATATATATATATATATATATATATATATATATATATGTGCACAGCACATGTTCCGGGGACGGGTTTTCGTTCCACAAGTTACTATGAAGACATTTTGTTACTTTGGGGACTGTCCTTAAACTTTTTGTTATTCTACTGTTTACACTGAGGACATTTTACTGGATTCAGCGCATATTATAGGGACTTTTTTGCCTGTATATACAGATGTCTTCAAAGTATGCGCAATGAATATATATATATATATATATATATATATATATATATGTGCACAGCACATGTTGCGGGGACGGGTTTTCGTTCCACAAGTTACTATGAAGACATTTTGTTAATTTGGGGACTGTCCTTAAACTTTTCGTTATTCTAGTGTTTACTCTGAAGACATTTTACTGGACACAGCGCATTTTATAGGGACTTTTTTGGCTGTATATACAGATGTCTTCAAAGTATGCGAAATGAATATATATATATATATATATATATATATATATATATATATTCATTGCCCATACTTTGAAGACATCTCTATATACAGCCAAAAAAGTCCCTATAATATGCGCTGTATCCAGTAAAATGTCTTTAGAGTAAACACTAGAATAACGAAAAGTTTAAGGACAGTCCCCAAAGTAACAAAATGTCTTCATAGTAACTTGTGGAACGAAAAACCGTCCCCGCAACATGCGCCGTGCACATATATATATATATATATATATATATATATATATATATATATATATATATATATATATATATATATATATATATATATATTAAAATTCTAACAAACAATGACTTTGCCAAGATTTGAACTCGGTCTGCCAGAGTTATAGTGAGTTAAACACTCATCAGTCTGTGGCTGACTTCTCCTTGTCTACTGATTTATTTCCACTCGTTCCCATTCCATTTATTTTCCCTCCTTTAATGTTTCAATTACACTAATTCCCAATTCCATTTTATTTTTTACCCTATCAAGTGTATCGGTTTCACTCGTACCTCATTTCATTTCATTCCATTTCAACCCCCTTGTCAAGTGTTTTAATTCCACTCGTACCCCGTTTCATTCCATTTCGTATTCCTTGCCTAGTGTTTCAATTTTACTCGTACCCTTTTCATTCCATTTCTGTCCCCTTCCAGTTGCAATTTTACCTTGAAATGGTGGGCCGGAGTTCACAGATAATTACCGGAGTACTTAATTTTTACTTTATTGATCTAGGACCAAAATTCTTAGATATACCATACTCGAGGTATCACACATTTCAAATTTCAGATTTTTCCCCTTGAACCCCCATTTTTACCGGATACATTTCATCCTTTAAAACCCTATTTGTATCCCATCCCTGGCTTAAATTCTAAAATGAGAGTTAGTCCATACTCCAGGTAATATATATTTAAAAATTCAGGTACCTTGTTATTTCTTTGTGGACAGGCCGTTAAAGGGGAGGTTTTGCCCCTTATTGCCCTTTCCCGTAGGAATTTACAAAAATCCCACCTTGGTGAATGTCTACACCTCATGTGGAACCAATATGTACAATTTCAACCTTCCAGCTCTAACGGTTTTGGCAGGCCGTCGAGGGGGAGAATTTCACCCTTTTCCGCCCCTCCCCGTTTGATTTTTAAAAAATCACGTCTTATCTGTTATCTACACTGGAGGAGTCTACATACCAAATTTCAACTTCCCAGGTCCAACGGTTTGGGAAGACCGTAAAGTGGGACCCTTTTGCCCTTTAAACCCCCATTTTTACCACATCCCTGGTCAAAATTCTAAAATTTACCCTATCAAGGAGTTAGCACATACTCCCAGGAAGGCGTATTTTATATTTCAGGTTTCTAGCTAAAGGTGTTTAGGCAGGCCGTGAAGGAATTACTAAAAACCCGGTTTTACGGGTGTCTACGCCGCTTCCTAGCTCCAGCGGTTTGGGCTGGGCGATGTTGAATGAGTGAGTGAGTCAGTCCTTTTTATAAAGATTATATATTTTCGAAATTTGGGAAAAATTTATACATATCAAGGCGGAATTAATTAGACTAAATTGGTTCTGGTACTTATCTGATTTTATATATTTATATATAACTATATAAAGGGTGTCCCAAGAAGAACGCAATTTTTAAATTTTAAATAAAACACAGATATTTAAAAAAAAATCGTGAAACTTTATTATATGGTTAAGTAGACAGAATGAGGTTATGTATGGCATGCAGCGTCCAATTTCCTCTTTTAAGGCTTGAGTCGTCGTCGGCTTATTCGCGTAAACCATCGACTTCAAAAAACCCCAAAGAAAAAAATCTAGTGGTGTTAAATCGCACGATCTAGGCGGCCAATTCTGATCTCCAAAACGCGAAATAACACGACCGGGAAATGACTGATGCAGCAATTGAATTGTTTCTCTGGCTGTATGACATGTGGCGCCGTCTTGTTGGAACCACATGCCCTCCACATTCATTTCTTCAATTCTAGGCAAGAAAAAACTGGTTATCATTTCACGATACCGGACACCATTGACTGTTTGCGCTTGACCTGCCTCATTTTCATAAAAAAAGGTCCAATGATTCCTCCAGCCCAAAAACCACACCACACAGTGACACGTTGAGGATGCATTTGCTTCTCGTGAATCACTCGAGGATTTTCCTCACCCCAAATGCGACAATTCTGCCTATTGACGAAGCCATCAAGATGAAAATGGGCCTCGTCACTGAAGATGATTTTATCGGCAAAATCAGCATTTTCATGTTGTCTCTCCAATACCCAATTAACGAACTCACTTCGCTGTCCATGGTCAGCTGGCTTCAGTTCCTGAGTCAATTGAACTTTGTATGCATGAAGATGCAAATCTTTCGTCAAAATTCGCTGCAAAGTGGATTTGGAGACACCAATTTGCTGAGCTCGGTGTCGAATTGAGGTGGATGGAGTTTGAGCGACATCATCACGTACAGCTGCGACATTTTCGGTCGATCGACCTGGTCGATGGCGCGTTGTTGTCTTTACATCACTAACAGACCCAGTTTCGGCAAATTTATCCATTAATCTCTTTGCAGTTGACTCTTTTGGAGCATTATTGTGACCCCAAATTGATCGCAATTTGCGAACTGTAGCCGCAAAACTTTCACCATTTTGGTAAAACAATTTCACAATGAGAATGCGTTGTTCATTCGTGTAGCGCTCCATTTTTACTAACCTCGTACCTTCTACTAGCAAACAATAACAATTGTTCAAATGTCAAACAATGACACTTCGAATGTTGCCAGATTTAAAAATTGCGTTCTTCTTGGGACACCCTTTATAATACTACATATAATATAATAATATCTTATGCACTTAGCAAAAATGTAGATAAATAATTATATTTAAAACAAAAAAAAAACAGTATTTAAATTTTCACCATTTATAGGAGCTTTGGAAACAAATATCATATATAATTATATATGTATCTATATTGTTATAAACTAAATATATCTTATATCAACAATGTCTAGGGGTTGTCCCTAAATGAGTTAAAATTTAAAAGTTTTGTAAAAAAAATATTAATAAAAAAAAAAATAAAATTAAAAAAAAAAAACACTAAAAAAATATTTATCTCCCTTGCTGGGATTCGAAATTCCTGACATGTAACAACATATAATTATATCTAAATATATTTTATTTATATATCTTTAGGTTTTATCAGGCTCGAGATCATAATTTAATATATTTTATTTATATATCTTTAAGTTTTATCAGGCTCGAGATCATAATTTAATGTTACTAACGAATAGTAAACACTATTTTTTTCTATTTAATGGAAAAAATTTATTTTTAACATTAAATTTAAAGATGTATAATTAAAACAGATCGAATAATATATACAAAATTTACATAAATATATTTTATATCATATTAAAAATACTCTAGAAATGCAACTATATATAACAATATGTCAAATTTGTTTGTAAATATTGTACTATATATAATTATGTCTTATACCCTATCAAAAATATTTCTTAAATTGGACTATATATTGAAGAATATTCATAAAGGTTGGTTAAATGTTAAGGACCGATGTTGATTTTGAATAAAACACAAATTATTAAGGAAATTATTGTCATTTCTTTTTATAATGAAAACATAGTATGGTTCAATTATGTATGGAGCAAAATATTAGCCAAATGGCCGTCGCGACCTCGTTAGCACACCTCCATCCTATGGTCCAAAATTTCGTTGACGCTGAGGCATACTTGAGGTTCTATGCCGTTAATGTGCCGAATTATCTCATCCTTTAGCTGTTGAATTGTTGCTGGCTTATCGACGTACACCTTTTCTTTCAAATAACCCCAAAGAAAGAAGTCCAACGGTGTCAAATCACATGATCATGGCGGCCAATTGACATCGCCACCACGTGAGATAACAAGGCCATTGAATTTGTCGCGCAAAAGGCCCATTGTTTCGTTAGCTGTGTGGTAAGTGGCACAGTCCTGTTGAAACCACATATCGTGCACATCCATATCTTCCGGTTCGGGCCATAAAAAGTTCGTTATCATCTCACGATAGCGAACATTCACAGTAAAATACGGCCCGATGATGCCGCCAGCCCATAAACCGCACCAAACAGTCACTCTTTGTGGGTGCATTGGTTTTTCGATAATCACTCTTGGATTATCATTCGCCCAAATGCGTCAATTCTGCTTATTGACAAATCCACTAAGGTGAAAATGTGTCTCATCACTAAAGATGATTTTCTTCTAAAATTTATCATCCACTGTTGCCATTTCTTGCCACCATTCTGACCATTGACGATGGCTTTAGTTCTTGAGTCAACTGCACCTTGTAAGGGTGTAAATGCAAGTCTTTATGCATAATGTTCATCAACGATGAGCGTAAGAGGTGCAATTGCTGGGCACGACGACGAGTTGAGGTGCGCAGCTCTTCAGCCACACTATCGTGAACAGCAGCAATATTTTCTGCAGTACAAGTTGTACGAGCATCTCCTACAGACCCGGTTTGCTCAAATTTTTGCACGATTTTTTCGATTGTACGCACATTTGGACGATTAAATTGACCGAAAAAATCACGCCCATTTTCCAAATAAACCTGAATAACTTTAATGAGTTGCTCGATTGTGTATCTTTCCATGCGTTGCTTGAGTTAGTCTGAAATTGAGAAATGTCAAATGAAATGCAGAAAAAAACTTGACGTTTCACATTCAACAGCGGACTTAAAATTTAACCACCCCTTATATATCTCATACCATAATAAAAAATACTTTTGATAATGGACCATATATTATAATATATATTATATATTATTATAGCCATTTATATATAAGTATATATGGTCCCGTGTAAGCCATAGATATGATAGAATATATACCATATCTTATCATATGAATCATATCTAATTTTATACAAATCAATATATAGTTAGATGTGCTTATACACTCAGAAAAAAAAGTTAGTAGAAAAATTTGTAAACTGTTTTCAATCCCACTTTACTATTTTTGTACTGATTTTTAGTAAAAAATGTATTATTTAGCAAATTTTTTTGCTATTTACATTTTACAAATTACAGAATTTTTACAGAATATTTACAAATTTTTGTTGCTAGTTTCAAAAATCATTTTTCAAATTTTTGAAAACAGATTTGCTAAAATTAGCAAATACTAATTTTGAGAAAGTGGGCCTTGAAGGAAATGTTATTCCTAATTAAAACTTACACCTACACACTTAAATTGCCTTAAAATGTTACTTAGATCAAAAAAAAAGGATCGGAATTGAATACAACGACATCCATTTAAAATAGTACTAAAAAGTTTTTTTAGTTCTAAAAATCAGCCCTAAAACCAATTTAAATTTGATCTTAAAAGTAAAAAAAAAAATAATAAATTCGTTTATGTTTTAACTAATTTTAAGATTTTTAAGCCTTTGATTTTTATTTAATTTTGTCTAAAATATTTTTTGAAAAAAAATAAAAATAAAAAATTTTTATGCTCGATAAAAAAATAAATTAGAAATTTTGAACTAATATTAAATATTTAATAATTTTTTTGCTGATTTTAGC
Source organism: Eustalomyia histrio (assembly GCA_949748255.1). Classification (NCBI taxonomy): domain Eukaryota; kingdom Metazoa; phylum Arthropoda; class Insecta; order Diptera; family Anthomyiidae; genus Eustalomyia; species Eustalomyia histrio. Next base: position 96,392,492 of record OX456525.1, read on the forward strand.
AAACAGATTTTAAATTCCACTTTACAAAAAGTTTACTAAAATTTAGTAGCTGCTACTAATTTTTCTACTAATTTCATTGTACTACACGTCAGCAGTCATGTGTTGCTAAGATTAGCAAAAAATACCGCTGGGCTCAAATTAGCAGAATTTTCCGTAATAACAGCAAAATTTTCAGTTGCCATTACAGATTTTTTTTTGATTAGTGTATATGGCACAATATATGGTATTTTTAAAAAATTATTGTAATATATAATTATATATGGTAATGCATACTGATATATCACTCATTTGCTAAAAGACTGGCATAACTGAAAGTATATGTAAAGTTTTTAATTGAGTCTAACTGCTGACCAAAGTACAAAACACTCTTGGTCGCCATTCAGTGAGGGAAAGAAATATCAGTATCATTCGTGGATATGTTTTATTTTATAATGTGGACCCATATTTCTGCATCATTAACTCAAAACTCGCGTCTTCTCGCAAATGATAATATATTATTAGATGAGGCTACATATAATTATATCTAAACTTTTTTACTCGGGATGTTAATGTTAGACAAGAAGGGAATCATTCCATGATCCCGTTTCCTTATAAAAGAACCTCAAAGTTTCAAAGGATATATACAATTTTTAAAGGACATTATCACTATCCTCGTTTCGCAATATGATAAAGTAAAAAATTGCATAAAATTGCTTAGTTTGTCCAGTTTCGTTGTTGTGGGGCGAGTATAAGTATTACATTTTTTTTTTAAAACTTTGTGGTTTTTTTAAAAGTAAACTAGATCACGAAATGAAAAACTGAAAATTTCGTTTTACTGTATGATAATATATGTATGTATCCTAAATAGAAGTATATGGACATTTATAAGTTCACACAAGCTCATGTTTATGAATGGATACATACAGTAGTGTTCAAAACATTTGGAACTAAGACCGCATTTGAGCTTTTCTTTTCTTTTCTTTGTTTTTTTCTTCCTTCATGACTTTGTTACAAAATATTTATTTTTCACCGCATAACTGACCTTCTTGGCTCAGTTATGCTTCCTTATGCTGAATGGAAAATGCCACTGTCATAGATATTCCAACACAATTGCAAATGTTTTGACCACCACTGAATCTGTAAATTTTCAACAGGGTTTCCAAAATGTGTTACCAAATTTTTAATGTAATTAAATTAAACTAATCTCAATTTAAACGTTTTTGGTTTAAAAATATTAACTAATTTTAATGTTCTATTAAGCAAAAGTTGCAGACAGCTCATTTCAGTACGAGGTGTTATGCGTGTGTTGGTGGGTACGTATGTTATGTATGACTGCTATTATTTAGCCTACACACACAAAAATAAATTGCCAACCAAATTGAAAAATATATTTTGGTTACGACATCCAATAAATTCGGTTAGCGCAACCAAATGCAAATGTGATTGCTGATAATTTTGGGTGTTGAAATTAAAACTCAGTTGTATTATTCGAATTTTGTTGTGGAAATAAATATTTAGTTGTACCAACCGATTTCAGTTGTAGAAACCGAATTTTAGATGGAAATTTACCAAATTTTTATCATAATTAAATAATTATATTCGGTATTGTGATTAACATTCCTGGAAAAACTGTCTACTTTATTTTCAAACTTTTTTTTTGCAATAATGTCAATCAAATATTTAATTTTAATTTGGTAAAATTTCTCAACAACAAAAGTCATTAAACAAATTTATTGATTGCAAAATGTTTGTTAAAAGTGTTGGTTTCAAGTTTTATAAAACAATTTTAAATTAGTTAATTACATATAACTGACTTAATGTAGAAAGGTCCTAACTTGAATTTATTTTTATTTTACATTAGAAGGAAAAAACTTTGGGGTAAAACATAATAAAACAAAAAACACCAAGTTAGGGCCTTTCCACATTAGGCCGTCGATATATAAATTGTGTGTTAAAACTGTTTTGTTAGTTACTTAAAATAATTTTGATACATACATTAATTAAAAACAGGCATGTCAGCTTAAGGCTGACTAAAAGATCAAGAGATAGTTGTTGTTGTTGTTAATTTAAGTGCTTGTCACACACATTGTGCTCGTCTACGCATACAAACATATTTGTAATACACTCATACTGTAAAGTTTATTTTATGCACACTAACTTGTTCATTTGTATTTTTGTGACATTGAGCTATAACACACGAGAACAATTATGCTGGCATAACAAACGAGCTTGTTGATAGGCGGGGCAAAGAGAATGATTTTTTGTTGGCGTAAAGTTTTAACCAGCTTCTACCCCGCATTAGCAGCATAAAAACGTCAAAAGTTAAATGAATACAAAAAGCACTAACACACACAAACTATGTATATGTATACATTTTATGCCAGATGAATATAATTCTCGTGTGTTACGAAAAAAAAAAACAAAAATTGTGGGCTAAAATATTAGTTTCGTGTGTTTTGGCTCATTTGAAATATATACGATGGTAAGCATAAAAATAATTGGAATTGACTACACACAATGAGATTCCGGTGTCTGGCTATAACTTTATATAACTATAACTGGTTATAACTTTTTTTTTTAGTTTTTCTAAAGAAACTAAAACATAACAATAATTTCAAATAGCCTGTTGTTACAAAAACGAAACATATTATTGCATACAGAAAACAGATTCATTGTAACAATCGAATTCCTTGCCAACTGAATCGTTTGGGTGAAGCCACCGATATATTTGCTTGTAGCAACGAAAATTCGGTAAATGTAACAGAATTTCGGTTGAAGCCAAATGTTTCAATATTTTGGTTGTGACAATTTAATAATTCGGTTGATGCAGTCAAAACATTCTGTTGGCAAGAAATTTGGTTGTCAGGATGAATCTGATATCTCTGTGTATCTGTTGCATAGTTTAGCTATAAACAATTTTATGGTTAAGCTTATATAACTACATATAATACAAGATAAGATTTATATGATAAGATATGTAATATATTACATCATATAAAATTGTATATATCGATATAAATAATTATATATAGCTTACACGGGACTATATTTACAGAACAACATATACTTATATATGGCTTATACAGAACCATATATGATTATATATGCTATCTAATATTTGGGATATAATTTTCACGATATTTTTAAACAAATTCGAGATATTTTTATATCTAGAGTATTTTAGATATGATATAAGATATAATTATATATGGTTTCATATCAATGGATTAGAATCCCAGCCAGGGAGTAAAATTATTTTTAGTGTTTTTTAAGTTTTTTTTTATATTGCTATTTTTTACAAATTTTAACTCATTTCGGGACAAGACCTAGAAAATTTTGATATAAGGTATAATAAGTTTATAATAATCTATGTAAATATACAACTATATATGATATTTGTTTCCAAACTTTCTATACGTGATGAAAATTTATATTTTTTTGTTTTTAATATAATAATTATTTATCCAAGCATAGTGAGTGCTTAACTTACTACAACTCTGGCAGACCGAGTTTAAATCCTGACGGCGAATGCATTGTTTTTTACAATTTCAATATTTTTTAAATTAAAGAAAGAACTGGATTCCATAAATATTATATTGTTGGATCTAATCTGATACAATTCGACCTGAAATTTTTCGGATAAATTTGGATCTTACGCAATTCCTAAATATATTGCTGGATCTAATTTGATCTGCAATAAAGAATATCAAATTGGATATGATTAAATGTTGCGCCATATGCTTTTTTTTTTACTGGGGTACTATTTACTCTTTAAATAAAAAGCATGATGTTTTAAATTTTTTAGTAGCGTAGTAAGATATGTTTAAAGACGTTCAGGGAAACCATTTTTTACAGAAAACGTATGCCCATGAGATATGTTACTCGTACTACCGTCTACAAGACCGTGCCAATACTGTACCCTTCGAAATATGAAACATATTCTAAGCTAATTTAGCCATGTGCGTCTGTCCGTTGAATGTTTTAGCTTCTGGTGAATTTTGTGATATTTCCACCACACGCCTAAAGATGAATAATATTTTTCAATTTACCTCAACAAATTTTTTAATTTAAAAATTTTTATTTTGTTTTAACTACAAACATTTTTTCGCCTCAAAAATTTTTTCACATCCAAAAAAGTTTTTCACCTTAAAATTTTTTATTTTTCCTTGACAACATGTTTTTGATTTTTTCCATTTCTTTTTGGAGTTATTTAATTTTTTTTTAAATAAACAGCAATATTTGTTACAATTGAAAGATGTTTTAACAACATTGTGCTACAAAGTAGAAAAAAAAATTAATACGTATACAAGGTGGGTCAATAAATAGAACCCTATAGGAAAGTGTTGCAATTTTTGCAAATGGCACCGCATGCCAGTTTGATTTTTGTATTCTCGAAATTATAGTGAATAACTGTAGCGCCCGTTCAGAATACAACGGTCAGATTTTGAAACTAGACGACGGAGTGGATGATTTTCAAACAAAATTGATCAGGAGCGATGAGACTCATTTTTTTCTTAGCGGTCACATAACTGTTCTGGTGAATGAAATCCACCCATAATTCAGAAATCACCAATATAAAGTCGCTGTGTGGTGTGTAGTTACGTAGGAAAATGTGATTGAACATTATTTTTTTGAAGGAGTTGAGGGTAAAACTATTACCGTTAACGCGACCCCTATAAAACCATTATGACTGAATTTTTTTACCGCAAGTTGACGATCTAAATTTTGAGGACATGTGGTTCCAATATAGGACGGTGTCACTTGTCATACTGCACGCGCGTGTAATCTCACGATTCGATAATTTAGTTTGGCTAGCCAGATCTTCCGATTTGACTGTCTACTTCTGGGCTACTTCCTCTCAGAATATTTAAAGTCGTTTGAGTACGCGAACAAGCCCCGAACCTTGTAGGAGTTTAACGTTACCATCCTAATGGTTTAACGCTCCCATGTCCTAGTCCAACCTACACTAGGTCATTTGGTAGATCTGGTCACATTACAATTTTTAGAAATTTTAATACGCCCTCAAAATCTTAAGTTAGGTTTTTGTTAAAAACTCTTTTTTTTAATACTTCGGTGGCTAAAAGAAAATCATTAGAAAATTGTCCGTTAATAGAAATTTACAATTTATACAAATGATCAAATAGGGTTTTAATAAAATCTTAAACAAATAAAGTTGGTCTTTAAATATTACAATAATAATTTATTATATTGCAAGTTTTTCTTTTGTTCCCACAAATTGATGTTCATCCCTCGTATGTACAACATACAGTAGCTGTATGTTTATGTCATTTTTAAACTAATTATAAATTAGTTTTGTAATAGCAAATGTTGGAAGTAACTTAATAATATTGTTGTCAGTGTTATTGTTATTGTAGTTGTTGTTAATGTTTTTTTCTATTGTAATAGTTTTTGTTATCGTTCGTATATCGTCATTATTGTTGTTATAAAAAACATGACACCTACCGTGACTCTTCTGATTGTTTGCAACCAGGCGCAGTTTTCCATAAACGTGCCAACATTCCCATGTACAAGAAACATATTAAAGTCAATGGGGCCACGTACGATGACAGGAAGAATGAAAGCTAAAAAGAAAAATTAAATGAAAAGAGAGGAAATAAAGTTAGTATTTATATAAAAACACTTACACATAGTATACAGTGACGAATGAAATTATTGGCACACTAAATACTTTTAACTTTACGATTGATTTAATGGTCTTGTTAAAGTGATTTTTAATAAAAAAATATTTTGACTACATAAAATGATAAATTTTACAAAAAATTTAATTCATTTAATTTTAAAATTTTTTAGACATTATTTATTAAAAATAAAAACTGCTCCATTATGTTAAATAAAATTATTCGCACACTTGTTTAAAAATTATAAAATATTTGTTATTTGTGAAAATTAGTATTTAGTTGGTAAGCCTTTTTGTTTTATAACATATCCCAGCAAAAATATGGTAATGACAGATCAGTAACTTATGCATTACTTTGTAATGAGTATTCCTTACATTTAGCATTATTTTGAAAATAAAAATAATTTATTACCTATAATATGTTACTTATTTATTATTTTGAATTAAATAATAATAAGTTTTCTATTATTTTATTTTATTTATATTTGTGATATAATTACAAATTATATCCTAATACCCTAACAGAGCACTAGCAACAAAGGCTATCGGCTCGTTGTAGCGAAAACAGACCAGAGCCTCTGGTGGGAATTGAACCTACAACCCCCGTACTGATAAGCTAGCACGCTACCAACTAGCCTACCGGGGCGCTATTTTTTCTAGGCGCTAGTTTTCTATTATTTTAATATAAATAATAATGAGTCACTGTTAAAATTTTAGTAAACTTTATTTATTAATAAGTATTCTATTATTTTATAATTTAATAAAGTTTAATTAAACAAAGTAACATATAAGTGATTAGGAAAAAGCCTACAAATTTGTTTAGAGTCCCAGCAAAAACAGACATTACCAAGTAATTAAGGAAGTAAATAGCACACAGAGGGTTTCACTGGTTACCATCCTATTTACTTGCTTAATTACTTTATTTCGCGATGTCCCAAAATTCATGGGTGGTCATTAACCTCTCTCTTCCAAAAAAAAAATGAGAACAATAAGTTACCAGTATGGTTACTCATAGTGAAAAAATAAGTGTTTACTTACAATAGTAAAGTAAGTATATACTCTTAGTAAATTAATATTGAACCTTACTCAACTAAAATTTTTTTACTTAAAGAAATCGATATTATTATTTTTAAGTCAAGATCTGATCCCACGGCCGGCACTGCGGGCCACATGGATCTTTTGTACAAAGGATCATAAAACTAGACCAAATTATGTATAATATTCCCAATGAACTTTATTATAGAAGATGGAGAAAAGTTCCTAAAAGGAATCGATAAGAATAATTTGTTATTGAATTTATAAAAAGAATACTTAAAATATCTACTTTTTGCATTCAAAAATTTAAGTTTATTTAGATGGAATACTATTTCATGTTAGAAACCCTTTAAGATCTTAAAATTTTTGCAAAATCACTTTTTGACAGCATATAATATTCTATTTTGATTTATAGTTTTTCAAAAAACATAATCAATAAATATTAAAAAAAAATAGAAATACGAATTCGGTGCTTATTTCAGTAACCACCAGTAATTCATTATTTTGCATGTTAATATAAGTACTTCTACCATCCATTATCAGTAGGTTATTATTTTGTATTTTAAAGTATTGCACAAGGTAATGCCCTATCATTACATGGTAATCTACACGGTAATGGCCTGTCATTACGAATATGGCAAAAAATTTTAAATTTTAAAATCGAGTAGTAACTGTAGTTCCGAAATATTCTTTATATACAATTTTTCAAAATTGTAAAAATCAAATAAAAATTACTTGAATTTCCAAGCGCACAAAAAATTTTTAAAAATTAGCAAAAACTTCCTTTTTTGACCTTTGACGATCCATGGAATTCTATTAGAAAAAGTCCATGTTATTTATGTTTGTTTATTAAAAAAGTCCTTAGAAATTAAAAAAAATTTTGAATTATTTTTCTTTAAAAAAGTCTACAGAAAGCAGTTTTCTGTAAAAGGTCCTTACACGCAAAGTAAAAATATGGTTTGAGCAATCATATTCGAAGAGCATCATATATTTTTGGGTTTATGGTTGTGCCAACCATAGACATACTATAATATGGTTATCATATTATGATAATAAAATAATCATATTTTTACCATAATATGGTCCCTACAGTTATATTAAGATTCGAAAATTACCATATTATCGTCGTAAAAAAAATTATATTGAATTTAGCATAATACGATCGCACGTAATCATAGTATGCTCAAAATGTTATCATATAATAGTCCCTCATAACTATTTTATGACTCCTAGATTATTATTATATGATCCATGATCTAAGAACATTTCTTAAAGAAAAAGTGCATAAGAAACTATGAAAAAGCTCTTTAAATTTAAAATATTTCCTTTAGAAATGTGTTTTCTAAAAAAAAATGATATTAAGGACTTTTTGAAGAAAAATCGTTAAGAAAAAATCATAGATTCTAAGAACTTTTCGTTCAAGAAAACTTTGATTCTGTGGACTTTTTTTAAGAAAAATACTTGAAACTTCTTTTTTTAAATTCTAATGACTTTTTTAATAAAAAAAAACCTGGACATTTTTAAGATTTTTTTTTAGAAAATTTATAGAAATTTTTCTTGAATAATCTAATAATATTTTTACTAGAAAAAGTCTTTAGAATCTAAGTATTTTTCATGATGAAAAGTCTTCAGAATCTGTGAATTTTTCTTTCAAAGAAAGGCCTTAGAATCTAAGTTTTTTTTTTGGGGGAATATGAACTTTTATCTGAGAAACAGTATGGAGAATCTGAGAATTTTAGGTTAACGAAAAGCCCATAGAATCTAAAAATGTTTTTATGAGATAAATTTATAAATATCTATTATTTTGTGTAAGAAACTTTTTCGTACAAAAAAAAATTATAGGCTCTACAGATTTCTTCTTATAAAAAATATTTTATAAATATTGTGGGAACTTTTTAAAAGAAATGAATTAATAAACATATTAAAAAATAAAAATCTAATTGTTTTATTGAAAATAATTAAAAAATTTAAAATCCTTCAATATAATCTTTTTGACAATGAATTGATTAGTGTAAATAATATTATATGTATAAAGAATTTTAGAAAAACCCCTTTTAAAAATCTTCTTAAGCTAAAAAAATAACTGGATATTAATGGGTCAATTAATGTAATGTTTTAATGGCATGTGAAAGGTCTAATATTTGTCCAGTTTTAGTAAACAATATATAATTGTTTTTTTTAAGACATTTTGTAGTAAAAACAAATAGACTGAACTGATAAAATTTTGGTTGTTATAAAAACAAGACAATATTATGACTGTTAATGTGAAAGTCATGTTATACTTAATCTATAATTATTTAATGATTGTTGCCAGCATTTTACTGTTGCATAATTATCATATTTTTATCAAAGTCAGAATTTTTGTTACCACAGTATGGTTACCGTCAATCATGTTATAAATATAAGGTGCCAATCATAAAATAGTAAAATATTTACTAAATAATTACGGTAGCGACCATGTTGATAATTAAAAAACCAATAACTTAGTTGTGACAACCATACCCGATTGCAGTAAGCACAATATAGTAGCAGTGATCATATTACAACCATGTTTTTTCTCTGCGTGTACAAGCTTTTTTGGGTGAGTGTATTAACAATACAAAGATACAACAGAAAATAAGATTAATTATTTGAAATAAAGGGACAAATGAATGAATAAACAACCAAGCCAACATTTAAATTAAATGAAAACAATTAGTAAGGACTTTAACTTTTATTTATTTCTATATTTACAACATTTATCATTCACAGTTACAGAGCGAAAGACGTGATGCTGTGTGCAACAAGCAAAATGATGTTGTAAACATTAGTAAAGAGAACACAAAAATATATAGAATGCAATAATGAAAACATTTTTGTTGGTTTTATAAACGTTAACTATTCTTTCAACATAAACTTATACAAGCCTATATAAATAGTGTTTTTCTAAGGATGGTCTATCTATCTTTGAAGATGATACAATTTTAAAGAATTTATAGCTGAATATAATATATAAACAGAAGCATAAAAACTTTCAATATACTTTCGAAATATATGTAACATAATTTATTAAAATTCAATTGGTACTTTAAAGGGCTCCCTAATGTCAAACTTTTATTAGTTTCATATGTTTTTGGACTTTTGGGTTTTATTCAAGTAACCCAAAATATGACATAGCTAACATATGGTAACACAAAAACTGTCAATAGTTGGATTAAAAAAAAAAAACAATCTAAGAACCCTTGAAAGGAAAATTGGAACATACTTTTTGGTAATGGCAAATAGCCAACAATACATATTTTCATAAAGTCTTTAATTTATTGTTTTATCTTGTTACGTTTAAAAAATATCCTCTTAATATGTGAAAAATCACTACGGTGTATTTCGGGTTAAATTTCCAATAAAATCCACATGTACTCAATTGTGTATGTGTGCATGTGTGTGTTTGCACTAATACAATCAATGTGTGTGGTATACGAATGAATAAAAGCAAGATAATAAAAAAAACGATAAAAACCAATAAAAATGTAATAAAATTACACAATGCAGAGAACAAAGTTCAATTAACAAAAATAATATAAAACTTTTCTTGATGTTTCTACATCATTCATCTAGATAAATACAAAATGTAGAATTCACAAGAAATAATTGTATCTTAATGGTGTATAAGCAATAAAAGTTCAACAGAAAAAAAAGTTTCTGATTTTCACGAATGATTACTTTTAAATAGTTAATTTAAGATCAATGATTCCATGCTAAATTTACCATGATTTATGGCTTTTAAAGCTATTTAAAATTAGTATGTGTATTACAACTAAGCTTTTTATAGGGAAATTTTTTTTCAGGAAAACTTTGATTTACATAAATGAGAAAATATAGACCCAAAAAGGTGGCGATTATGGTGGTGGAATGTATTAGGCAAAATTTCGAATTTTTAAATATACACCTCTTTTGGTTTCAAAGGTATACAATAAAAATTTGACAACAATTTTGACAACTTGTCAATTTTATTTTAGATAAAAAATGCTGACATATCTGTTGACAAACTGAAATTTGACGTTTTCACTTGTCTGTCATTTTAGACGGCAGTTCGTGTGCATAACTGACTGCAAACTCAGATGACACCTTAAGACAACCCGTTTTCTTACAATTGCCAACAATTTGGACAAATTGATATTAAAAATTACATAGTGAAAACCATGCAAAACAATTGTATTTAAAAATAATTGAGTTAATTTGTGCATTTTAATATTTTTTTTATAAATTAAAATTTTGCTATATTTTACACGTGGAAAAATCATATATATGCAAAATTAACTCAGATGAAATTAAAAATCATTGAAATCAATTGGTTAATCGGAAGAAACTCCAGACTCATCCTCGATTGTAAACTATTGCTGTACAACTCGATAATAAAACCCATATGGTATTATGGATTTCAACTTTGGGCAACGGCCTCCCATTCAGAGAATTCAAAGAAAGCAGAACAACTTGTTACGATTAGTAACAGGCGCTCCCTGGCATGTAAGAAATTCAAATATACACTCAGATTTGAATGTTCCTCTAGTTAAAGATGAGGCCGTGAAATCTACCCAAAGCTATTTAGGTAAACTGGAGACTCATCCATATGAACTAGCGCGTAATCTTCTTGGAAATCGCGGCCACCAGCGTCTGAGAAGGAGGGCCACAGCCGACTTGGCATACTAGTACAAAGGACCTATGCTTTGAGAAAAATTGAGATAATACATGTATAAATGATATTTTGTTTGGCACTGGCTGGACTAAGTAACTTAGTTTTTAGCTTTTAAGATTTGTAGTACTTATTGTTAGTTCACTATTTTTGAGTGAAGATTCAATAAATAAATGAATTAAAAAAAAAAAAAATTTACAATAATTGAGTTTACAGCAATTAACTAAAATTTAGTAGCGTTTACTAATTTTTTATACTAATTTCATTGTACTACACGGCACACAAAACACAAAATTTTTAGTTGCCATTAGAGCGCCCCGGTAGGCTAGTTGGTAGCGTGCTAGCTTATCAGTGCGGGGGTCGTGGGTTCGATTCCCACCAGAGGCTCTGGTCTGTTTTCGCTAAAACGAGCCGAAAGCCTTCGTTTCTAGTACTCGGTTAGGGTATTAAGATATAATTATATGTTTAATAAAATAAATAAATAAATAAATAAATAAATAAATAAATAAATAAATAAATTAATAAATAGTTGCAGTTACAGACTTTTTTTAAGTATTCTAAAAAGTATCTTATTGATGGATAAGGTCATGGTATTTGGGCAAGATAATAGGGAATTATTATTGGATAATTTCAAAAAGTACTTATTATTGAATTAGCCAATAACCCCGGGAAAACAAATTTTTAAATTTATTTTATTTACGCCAGACTTTTTTTTTACCCCACCCGTAAAAATTTTCAACAATCCTGTCCGAGTAGATGTCTACTACAAGTTTTCAACAAACGTAAAAATTAAGAAACATCGCTGAAAATAAAAAATATATATATTTAGTCGGTTAATATCATTAAAATCCAGGCCCTCCATTCCATTTCGTCGCCTGTGCAGTGTTTAAATTCCACTCGTTACACGTTCCCCTTGTTTAGTGCTGCAACTGCACTCGTTCCCCCATGCATTCTATTTCTTTCCCCCTGCCTAGTATATAAATACCACTCGTTTCCTGTTTCATTCCATTTCGTTTCTCTTGTATAATGTTTAAATTTTACTCGTTCCCCCTTTTTGTTTTATTTTGTTCCCCTTGTCTTATGTTTCAATTCCCCTCGTAATCCGTTCTATTCTATTTGCGCTTCCCTAGCCCAGTGCTTCAATTTCACTCGTTCGCTGTTCCAACCTATTTCGGTCCCCTTGTCTAGTGTTTTAAATCGTGTCACAACTTTAGAGTTTTAATTTACTAGTTTAAATTTCTAGTTTCTAGCCAAAACGGTTTGAGCAGGCCGTTAAGACTGGCAATTTTTTCCTTTTGAAGCTCCTGACGAAAAATTTAATCAACACTGTCAACACAATAAATGCCTTTTAAGTTTGATTTCAAAGATGTTTCTATGTAAGTTAATGTTGTTTGCGCTTTTTTAAAACTTAATTTTTTCTGTGTTCAAATTTCATATCACACAGAGTTTAAAGAAAATATTTATACTTTATTATTAGCATGCTGAGCAACAGCGGATGTCGAGGAAAAAATATGTGTTCAAGACTTTTTAATTTATCATTGGCAGCACTGTTAAAAAGGTTGTCAATATTTAATAGTATTAAAAAAATTAAGTGTAATACTACAGCCAACAATAACCTCCAACTGCAAATAATAGAGGGCAACAGCCCTGATAAACTTTAACAAGTCACGAGGGCTTAATAAATTAATTGTTTTGGTGACAGCTAAATGCGCTAAAATAATACAAATGAATTGTAAAGATCTCTGACACAGATGATGACACTAGTCATATACAGAGGGGGAGAGTTTAATGAACAACTTAGTAAATTGCCCATTTTACAACAACAAAAAACAAACAAAAATTGTAAAAAATTAAATTGTTTGTAGGAAATTTAACAGAATGCGAATTGTAAACAAATAAATATAAAAATGAAATAACAATAAAAATTTCTTAACGGACGTTTATTTGCGTTGTTTTCTTTAATTTTTTTTCTTTTGTTTTTATTTTGATTTGGTACTTTGTTCCAAATCATCACTCCCATCTAACTGTAAACTACCTACTTTATTACCTACCAGCCAATACAATAAAATCGTTGTGTTTTACAACACTTTTTAGAGGACAATTCAAAAATTGATATAAAACATAAAATAGAATGTGGGAAAGAAAAATTTTATGAGTGCCAAAAAAACATTTTTGAAGGAGGACAAAACAAGTTAAATAAGTATTTTTACCGTTTAGTTTAGTTTTCTTTTATTTATTTAAAAAAAAAACTTTTGTTGTTAAATTTTTTGCCACGAGGAATTTCTATAAAATAAATGTAATGTGTCATAAAAATGTCAAATTTATAGTAGGGCAATGTCTTGTGACTTAAAACGTTTAAAATATAAACATCTTTATCGCTTTCGAAAATGCAACAAAACAGCTTTCTGTAATTTAAATACATTTAGTTTTTGAGATGTATACATCTTCACTTTTTATTGGAAATTACACAGAATGAAATTACAAAATTCTTTTTGTAATATTGAACATCTTTCATAGAATATTTTTCCAAATACAAATAAAATATTATTTAAAAAGGCACCAGCAAAGGAATTTGTAAATACAAAAAACTTTTTGTTATTTTTTTGTAACTTCAATTTTTATTTTCATATGAAAAATAACAATTTACAAAGAATTCAAACAGAAAATTGTTAGAAATCGAATTTGAATTTGAACAAATATTTTTAATGCTTTAAAATTTTGTGATACTTTTTTCTGTGTATAAACTTTATTGATTGTAGAGAAAAATCATTTCATTATACCCTGCTCCATATAACATATGGTGAGAGTATCTTGAGGGTTTGCTGCAGCAACTTAGTATCTCAAAAACTAATACTTTTTAGGAGAGACTAAAATACTTTTTTTAATAAACTTGACATTTTTTTGAAATTTAAAATTTATCATTAATTTTAAAATTATTTATTATAAAAAATTTTTTTGTCTTCTGAAAAGTAGTAGTTTTTGAGATACGACGTTGCTGCAGTAAACCCTCGATATATCAGTTTGTCATTCAGTGTGTAACATGTCTACCTGTCTGTCGTTTTTTTTCCTGTACATAGGTACTTTTTGTGGTACTATTAAAGTAGTGATCGGCAAACTAATACAACCATATTTTTGCCATTGTATGTGTTAGTTACGCTCTCCCTCTCTTAATGCACTGAAAGAAAGGTGTTTGTAATTTTCCTAAAGCTATGTGCATATAAACAAACATAGAAAACAAAGGATGAGAACAAAAAAATCATAACAAAAAAATTACAAAAGCAAATAAAAAAACAACAAAAAAACGAAAATTTATAATTAAAATCTTCAAAGATCCAAGTATTTCTCAGTTACAGCCTAGGAAAGTCAAACCCTTCCCTATTTAAATATGAATTTTTAATAAATAAATATATATATATATATATACATATAAATAAATCAATAAACAAATAAATAAACAAACAAACAATTAAATAAATAAATAAAGAAATAAAAAAAAGAAATATTAAAGATTTTAATATACTCCTTTTTTTCTATTTTATATTCTTCAAAATCAACAATCATTTGTTAATAAAATGGTTTTTTAGGGTCAAAACTAGTTTGCTTCTTGCGTCATTAGAAATATTTTCATATTCCCTTTAACATAAAAGATAATGCCTCTCTAAATAATACTTACTTACGCGTGGCATCGTACGCTGGCGTATTAAAGTTTGCCGAAAAAATTTTCGACAATCAGGTAATCATACTCCCATTCTTCGTAAGACATTTCGTTCAGTGTAATGTACGTACTATCCGTCGACACCACCTTACTGAACGAAAGCTCAACTGAGACTGATTTATTATTTTTATTTTCATGATATCTGTGTTAGTATGTTAGTATAAGTGAGTCGCCCATGGGCGACTTTTTGCCTATAACTGTATTAAAGCCTTAAAAGTACAATGGTGCACTCACAATATTATTTCGTTTAAAATAATCTAAAATGCATATTAAATTAATCGAAAATACAATCAAAAAGAGGACTACTGATTTTTTATTATATTCAGCCCATTTTGTTGTTTATTTTCAATGATTGTTTAATAATCGACATAAGTAGTAAAAGCAATCGAAAGTCGTTTGAAATAACCACCAATTTTTAACTGACAAAAAGTAGAAAAAAACGAGTTTTGTGGTTTGTTTTTCAAATTGAAATTTTTTTTATTTGTATGTAATTTTACAAAACACAACTAACACAGATGTAACATATTTATTTTTATTTTCTGTGTGTATCTATAATTGAATAATGTGTTGTAATTTTTATTGAAATAATTTTGTATATAAACAAACTAATTTGGTAAAAAAACAATAAAGAATTATATGTATTTATATTTTAAAAAACAGAAAACATAAAATTGTACATTTAACAGAAAATATCAACTCCTACTGAATGTCTGTAAATTTTTATAGTTTGTTTTTTAAATGACTGATTCAAATAGTTAAAAAATATATTTCTATGAATTTCAATTGACAAACTTAACGTATTACTTTTCAAATAAACTACAGTCGGTAACGGAAAATATATTGTGAGTGTACTTCCTTCCTCTTCACAAAAATATGTATGCAGCTAATAACATATATTGTAGATTACAAAACAAAATAGAATAGGACAACCTAAAAACTTAAAAAGATTGGTGAAAAGTAACGAATATTTAGACTACTTCTTGCTAAGATTTGACTCTTGCCAAAAATTTGGGTTTGCTAATGATCAGGGCTCTGGAAGTTTTTTAATAAAGTCCAATTCTAAAATAGGTTTTTTTCTAGAAAACAAAGCGAGAGCGAGAGAGGAGATAGAGAATAAAAAGTACTTTTGTTTACTTCTTTGGAATACTAATACATTCCCTACATACATTTGGTTCATGTCTTGATAAGGATCTGAAAGCTTACACTCAGAAAAAAAGTTAGTAGAATAATTTGTAAACGGTTTTCAATCTCACTTTACCATTTTTTACTGATTTTTGGTAAAAAATTATTATTTAATAATTTTTTTTGCTATTTACATTTTGCAAATTACAGATTTTTTTCTGAATATTTACAAATTTTAGTTGCTAACATCGAAATTAATTTTACAAATTTTTGAAAACCGATTTGCTAAAATTAGCAAAAAAATTTATTAATTTAAAAATAGTGGATATTGAAGGAAATGTTATTTCGAATAATTAAACTTATTGCCTTAAAATGTAACGTAGGTTGAAAAAAGGGATCGGTAGTGAAGATACTTTTAAACCCGCCTTCTACTGAAATAGGACAACCACTTAAAATTACTCTAAAAAGTTCTAAAAATCAGCCCTTAAAACAATTAAAATTTAACCTTAAATTCAAAAAATTTACTATAAATATTTTTCAAAACAAAATGATAAATTCGTTTATGCTTTAACTATTTTTTAAGCATTTGATTTTTTTTTTATTTTGTCTAATACATTTTTTGAAAAAAATAAATCGAATAAAAAAATGTTCGATAAAAAATATAAATTTGTATATTCGAATTTGTAAGGCGATTTCAAAAGAAATTGTCAGCTTTAAAGTGTATCTAAAAATAATTGAGTTAATTTGTGCATTTTAATAATTTTTTTTAAAGATTAAAATTTTGCTATATTTCACAATTCATTGAGTTTACAGCAATTTACTAAAATTTAGTAGCGCTTACTATTTATATACCCTCCACTATATATGGTGAGGATATATATCAGTTTGTCATTCCATTTGTAACATGTCGGAATATAGGTTTAAGACCCCATACACTCAGAAAAAAAGTTATTAGAAAAATTTGTAAACAGTTTTCAATCCAACTTTACTATTTTTAGTAACAAAAATAATATTTTAGCAAATCATTTTGCTATTTACATTTTACAAATTTTGTTTTACAGATTTTTGAAAAACGATTTGCTAAAATTAGGAAAAAAATTTAGTAATTTTAAAAGTGGATATTGAAGGAAATGTTATTTCTAATTAAAACTTACACCTACAAACTTAAATTGCCTTAAAATGTTGCAAAGATTAGAAAAAGGGATCGGAAGTGAAGATACTGACTCATGTCTAAAAATAGGACATACACTTAAAATAGCACTAAAATGTTTTTTCAGTTCTAAAAATCAGCCCTAAAAATAATTAAAATTTGTTCTTAAAATTAAAAAAAAAAATTACTAAAATATTTTTCAAAACAGAAATTACAAAACTAAAACAAAGTTATAAATTCGTTTATGTTTTCACAATTTTTAAGACTTTGATTTTTTATTTAATTTTGTCTAAAATATTTTTCGAAAAAAAAAGTTTACTGAAATTTAGTAGCGGTGAAGGTACCTCTAATTTTTTCATAGTAGCGACAGGTTCAAAATATACTTTCTCATATTTTTTACTCACCTCAAATATTTTTCACCTCAAAAATTTTTTTCACCACAAAATTTGTTTTCGCATCCACAAAAGTTTTTCACATCAAAAAATTGTTTTCACCACCATAATTTTACTTCAAAAGTATTTTACATTATTTGTATCAAAAAACAGTAGAGATTGTAAGATATTGGTGGAGGGTATTCAAAGATTCGGCACAGTTGAATTTAAGCCTTTTTTTACTTGTTATATAATAATTTGATTATACTAATGTTAATAATATTTAGTAATTTATTTTGCTGATTTTACGAAACAGATTTTAAATTCCACTTTACAAAAACTTAACTAAAATTTAGTAGCGGCTGCTAAATTGTTTTACTAATTTCATTGTACTACACGTCAGCAGACATGTGTTGTTAGCCTTAACAGCAAAATTTTTAGTTGCCACTACAGACTTTTTTGATGAGTGTAAGCTTTGATTAAACTGTCACTACAAAACAAATTTAGTTTTACTAAGTTCTAAGTTGAATTTAACAATTTCTTTTACTTTAATTTCATTTCATTGAGTTTTTAATATTTTTTTAAAGCGTGCAAAACAGTGTTAAATTTTTAATGAAATTTACTGACTTTTCAGTTATTTAAATAAGGTTTTAATAATAATGATATTTTTGCTCAAAAACTACCTTATTTAACCTTAATTTTTTTTATTTGAATTTCCTATTCCTTTTGTAATTTAACCCAAATTGTTTTTTATTTGTTTTAAGTGATTGTTAAAATGCATGAGTGACTCTTTCTGTGAAATACGATGTTTGTTGGGTAACCCTTTTTAAACAAAAAAGAAAAACAAACCGTCAACCACAAAGAACACTGTGTCAATATTTGGCATATATTAGAAGAAGAATAAAAAAAATACACATAAACAGCAATAATATATAAAAAAGTTTTCTTTTTTTCTACTTTGCCATACTATAATCGTTTTCCTCATAAAAACAACAACAACAAAAACGAAACAGGCATATCAAAAACTTAGCAAAAGTTTTAAATTGTTGATGTGTTGACCTTAAGCTAAATGTAAGCAGCAAAAATGTTCTCCGGCCGCTTTTATTTTAGTTAGCCAAAGACAATAATTACCATTTTTCTGATGGTTTCTTCCTTACCTCAAACCACATTTGAAAAAATAAATACTTTAAAACTTATTTTTGGTTAAAGGATACATTTTAAACTGTTATTAAAATATTAAAGAATTTTTTTGAGGAAATTTATGCAAAATATTTTAATGTCAGCCATCAGAAATAGATGCTAGATTTTTGTTTAACTTTTACACACAGTTTAAAAGTTAATTTTTTTTATCTCTGTTTTTTTAATTCTACAAGAATGCCCTTGGGAGCATTAAAGGGTTTAAATATTTCACTAAAAATTCTGGTTATTTTATAATCGATATCTTTATTTATTTATTTTATTTTATTTTTTTGTTTTTTTTTTTTTTTGCGCGCGAAAGAGTGTATACTGGTTTACTCGTATTAATTCGTTTATATCCTTTAAAAGTATAAAGTTCAAGGATGAAATAAAATCAGTATCATAATTACTTTCAGTGTTGTTTTTACTGTCAAAAGTTTCAATCAAAAAATTGGGATAGTGTAAAAAAAATTGTGGCTGATTTTTGTTATTGTCTCAATATTTTTTTCCTTAAGGCCGTATGACACTAGCTTGTTTCTAGTATTTTTGATATATTTTTTTTGTAGAAGCAAATATCATTTGAAATTGTAATAACAATTTTGAGAGGGTGATAAAGTATCGAAAAACGTTAAAATGCATAAAAGCACCAAGTTGTTGTTACTGCAAGTAACTTTAAGCAGGTTATGTCAAATTATAGTTGGACATTTTTTGATAGATAGTGGCAATTTCCTTTTTTTATCGATAAATAATTTTAAAAATGTCAGCAGACATGTGTTGCTAAGATTTGCAAAAAATACCGCTGGGCTCAAATAAGCAAAATTTCCCTTAATAACAGCAAAATGTTTAGTTGCCATTTCAGACTTTTTTTGGTGAGTGTAAGCCAGAAATGAAAAATTGTATCAAATTGATATCAAACGACTGCATACAGTCGAACCCCAATTTGCTGCGCCCTATTTGTGCTCCCAATTTAAAAAAATAATAAAAAATATTATAAACTAATGCATTTTTGCACCCGAAGATGATTTTTTATGCGCGGCAAACTTCTCTTTATCAAAAAAAGAGTGTTCGGCGAAGAAAAATTTTTTGAGTAAAAATTTTGATTTTTGCAAACTTGATTTTCAGCGAAATTAATTTTTGGGCGAAACAAATTTTCCCTGTAAATGTTTTTTTTTTTTATTAAAAAAAGAGTGCAGGGACAAAAAAAATCGCAAAAAAGGTTTTTTAACTTAAAATTTTTCAGCAAAATATTTTTTTGGACGGATTTTTTTTTTGACCAAAAGTTTTAAGAGTAAAAAATAAAAATAAATTAAATCGGTCGTATTCTGGGAATCAGATTAAATAAGGAATATTAATTAGCGGGACATAAAATGCAGAGAAAATAAAAAGTGGATATGGGTCAAATATTTTTGGAAGTAAGAAACATCAGCACAAAGTCATTATACCCTACTATACCACATAAACGTGTTTGAACATTTCAAATCGCGATTTCTTCAATATCTGAACGTATCGGGGCTTCAAGATACATATTCTGTCTGTTAAGCCAGATATTCTTGATCCCAAATTAATACGTAACGTAAATATCAGCTCAACTGTTTCCGATGGCGATCGAGCATTTTTGCATTTCTTTGGGGTCTTGAAAATGTATACGTCAAACTTTTGCCTCTATATGAAATGTTAATCCGTTTGTTAGGTATTAAGATATATTTTCAGAATTGGTAGGACTAATTTAACAATTTTATACCAGATAACGAAAAAACCACAAAAAGCCATACATTTTTTTTGTATGTTTTCTAACTTTTTGCAATTTTTTTGCCTAGAAAAAGCACTATCTATTTAATGAAGAAATTGCCTAAAATCATTTTAATTTGTTTATACCATTTGAGCTCAATAAGCCGAGAAATATGAACCGATTTAAGGCATTTTTAATTGGGGAATTACAAATTTATGTATCAAATTTCATTTAATTATCTTCAGAATTCAAACCTGTATTTTTATTTTATATGGGTAGATGGACGGACATCGATAAATCGGCTCAGCAAGTGATTCTAAATCGATTGGCATACAAAAAGATTATCCTACTCACATTTATTTTTGTATTTAAAATATTTTGCTGCCAAAAAAAATTCCCGAAAAGTTGTTTTATTCGCGACAAATTTTTCTTTATCAAAAAAAAAAATATTTTTTTTGGATCCAAAAAGAGAATAAAAAAAGTGCAGCACAAAAAATGTTCTCGAATTATTCAATAAAAAAAAATCGTTGAACATGCTTTTGCATAAAAAAGGAGCTTGAGTGCTGAAAAAATTGGATTTTTTTCGCACGAAAACATTTTTTTTGGACGAATTTTTTGTTTATAAAAAAATACTCTTCGCGAGCAAAAATCCATTAGCTTTTAATAATTTTGATTATATTTTAATATAGATCATAAGTCGAGTAAATCGAGATCAGACACGCGAAAAATTTTTTACTCAAAAATAAATTTAAAATTTTTCGAATTTCCCTTAAAGCTAACTGTTTATCTGATCTTTGCTGCTAAAAAATAAACCCGAAAAGTTGTTTTATTCGCGACAAAAAAGTATTTTGGCGCGAAAATTTCTTTGAATTTTTTTATTTTTATTTTTTTGAATCCAAAAAAAAGAACAAAAAAATTCCTTGAATTATTCAATAAAAAATTGTATGAACAGACTTTTGCTTAAAAAAGGAGCTTGATAGCAGAAAAAAATGGGATTTTTTTCGCACGAAAAAATAAATTTTTTAGACGAATTTTTTTTTTTGGAACAATCCTCTTCGGGAGCAAACATCCATTAGCATTTAATAGTTTCGATTATTTTTGTATTAGAGAGTGTAAATTGAGTTTTAGAAACGCAAACAAAATTTTGCTGAAAAAAAAATTTTTAATTTTTCGCTTAAAGCTATATATGTATGTATTTATCTGGTTTAATAGAATTTGACTTTAACAAATTTCACAGTATCATGCTGGTCCCTCCCTGAAGAATTTAACATCAAATAAAATTTTTTTTATTTGAAGTTAAATTCTGAAGTTTTAAGATTACTTAGTGTTGTGAGAATTACTAAACGTTTGTGACAAAATAATATTTTTCAAAAAAAAAAAAAACTTTTTAAAAACTCATTAAATTTGTTGTTGTTTTTTGCTAAAAAACAAATTGGAAAATAGTCCACATTTTTCAAAAATGTTTTGCTCCTTTATATTGGGGCAATAAAATTTAAGCAAGCATAAAAGGATTTAAAAAAATTTAAAAGAAAAAATCTTAAGTGTTCACTATTAAACTAACCCTATATTAACTATCAATTTCTTTCTTAAAATCTTTTAATATCTTAATAAAAATTATAACCAGAAATCCTGTATCGTCATATAATAGGGAGCAACTTTAACTTTTTGTAATGTAAACTAAGAAATAATTTCCGTTTATGTATTTATGTTAAAATAATGTTATTGGTCACGCATTATTAAATATTCATCAAAAAACATTTCAAAGTCACATGAGAAAATACTTATAAGGCGGCGTTAGGGAAAGGGGCCATAACATTATTTCTATTAATATGTTAAGTATTGTGTTAATGTCAAAGCGGAAATTGTTTTATACTGATGTGATTGAACATGAATGAAGAAATTTCATTAAGTGTAGTAGGAAAAAGAGTATAAAAAAACACTGAGGAAAATTGTTTATATATAATCATATGTGGCCTTATCTAATTATCATATATAAATACATTATTATATATAATCATATCTTGTTATATATTGATCTATATAAAATAAAATATGGTTGATATGATAAGATATGGTATATATTATATAATATAAAATTATGTATGAGTTATATAGATCCATATATACCTATATATGGCTTATACAGAATCATATATATTTATATATGCTATCCCATATTTGAGATATATGATCCCTTAGAGGGCGTTGTGGTGTAATAGTTAGCGGGTTCGACTGTTACCCCGAACATTGCGGGTTTGATTCCCAGCGATGGCAACATAAATTTCGAAAACTAATGTTTATGAGGTTTTTATCCTTTTGACATATCGCAGAGTCCTCCTTCGGTGTTCCAATGGCACTTAATCCCACCGAAGTAAAATACGAGGGCGGATCAATAAGTCCGTCGACATAATCTCCTTTTAGCTCCAACGTTTCTCCAATTTTTGTACCCTTTCCATAAAAATAGGATTTTTCGAGGTCCATAAAATAGACATTTGTTTGATCAATAATTTCATCGTTGGATCTAAATAAATCTCTTTCCACCGAGCCATTTCTTTAGGTTTAAAAATAGGAAATAGTCACTGGGGGATAAATCCGGGTAATATGGCGGATGAGGTGCCAATTCGTAGCCCAATTCATAGAATTTTGCCATTGAGACTACACACACTACACGATTATGTTTATGGTCAATTGAGAGCAAACGCGGCACCCATCTTGCAGACAGGTCTATTAAATCCAACTGATCATTTAAAATCGAAACCACACTGCCATATGAAATGCCTTTAGCATCAACAATCTCACGCACTTTTACTCTTCGATCTTCCAACACCATATCGGGGATTTTTTTTTCGAAATTTTCGGGTGTATTGACCTCAATTAGCCGTACAGAACGTTCAGCGTCATTTGTACTTGTGCAACCACAACGAAAGTCAGTAAACCACTTTTTTACCATTGAAATCGATGGTACAGAGTCCCCACAGTATTTATCAAGCTTTTCCTTGGTTTGATTGACGGTTTTTTTTCCGCAAAAGATAGTGTTTAATGAGCACTCGAAATTCACTTTTTCCATTTTTAAAAAATCCACAAGGTTGTATGTTTTGAACAGCTGTTAAACGCAAAGTAAATGACAGAACTTGTTCTAAATTTGACAGTAGTATATTAACAGGTGGTATTTGATGGTAGCAGTATTGCATTTCATATCACTAAGAGGGAAGTTTGAAAAGTCGCGGGCTTATTGATTAAATGTTGTGCCAGATTATTTTTTTTACTCGGGAATAAATAATTTTATTTGAAAATACACGGAAAGTAAAATTAAATTAATTTGTGTTAAAAAAAAAAAAAATATAAAAGAATTCTTAATATCATAATTTTTCTAAATGTTCAACTCATTATTATTGGCATTCGAATTCATCTTTATTAATTTCTTTCAGTGTCCACAGTTGTTTCTATGCCCACAACTGTATTTTGCTTTACTGTAAAACATGGTAAATAGCGTAAAATAACTTTGTTTGTTATTCTTGTTTCTTATAAATAACTTGTATCAATCTCTGCTGCCTCCCTATCTAAATAAGTTTTGTGGCAATTTTCCAAACTAAATACTTGCAGTTAAAACATTCTTTTAAAATTTTATGGTCATAATACGAAAAGTGAAAAGTTGAACTCAAGCCAAATGGTTGACAAAAGAACACAAACAAAATTAAACAAAATACACTCACACACACACAGACACACACACCATGACAAAATGTATATTTCTGAATACTTTTTCCAATGTGTTAAACCATAATGACATTTGACAAGTAGATAAAACGGATTTCATTTCCATTTCCTGTTTTACTAAACAACAAGCGAACAAAAAATACTTAGGAATTTTCCATAGTCACTTGGTAACAATGCTGCTAGATTTTTATTAATAAACTAACACTGAAAGAGATTTCTTTAAATATTGACAACTGACTATACAATTTATAGAAACTTTTATTGAATATGTATTGCTTTAAATGAAGCCCAAATAGAGTAGAAAAAGAAAAGTTCAGCAACTTTTTCTTAAGAAAAATATAAACTTTAATATCCAAATGATAAATAATATTTCCACATTGTATTGTTTTATAAAGAAAACTAATTTAAATTCGTTTGAATTGTTTTACAAAAATTATCAACTCAAATTGTGTGAATTTATTCTTAGAAAAACTTTGGTCAGTAAATCTTTTGAATACGTAGGTCAAATAATTAAATCAAATAATAAATATCTGTAGGCTTTTGACAAGAGCACTTAAGTCGACTTAACACAAATTTTTAAGATTTTTACAGGCAATAAAACTTTTGAAAACTCATATTTTTGAAAAGGACCTCCTCACCTGGTAATGATGCGAATAAGCGAATTCTTAAATATGTTTTACCAAACAATATGTTTCTAGTTGAGTTCTTCAATTTTTTTTTATTAAAGTCAAATAAGTTACAAATCCCCCTGTTCTTTTTTTACATTTTGTAATTTTTTTAGGAAAATAAAATTTTCAAATTAAAATCAATTTTTTATGATTATTTATAACATAAGTATTGTCATAGTGCTTGTTAGAAAAATACCCAGCACCGTGTTTGATTGCTTAGAAGACAATAATGCAGCAAAATATACATTTTAATAGGTTTTTTGTTTAAGCTCTGCGCATTCCGTTAGGGTTGAGCTTTTCTACAACTTTGGGTTCTGATGAAATATTTTGCCAGCTCAAAATACATGTATCAAGTTAAATAAAATATAATTAATTTGCTTTAGTTTTGTAAATATACGGAGGTTGCAATCTCTTTATAAATAAACACAAATTTAGTTCTAAAATTTGTAAGAAAAATTTAAGCAAACTGTTTTTAATTAAAAAGAAATAATTTTTTGCATTAAGTTTTTCTAGTTAAAGCTATCAACCTGATGTATTTCAGAAAAAATTGTTATATTCCAAAAGCCCAACTTAAATTGACTTAAGTGCATTAAACTATGTATCGGTACACTTACCAAAAAAAAGTTTGTAATCGCAACTGAAAATTTTGCTAATTTGAGCCCAGCGGTATTTTTTTTTGCTAATCTTAACACATGTCTGCTGACGTGTAGTACAATGAAATTAGTTAGTGGCCCCTACAAAATTTTTGTAATCTTTTGTAAAGTGAATTTTTAAATCAGCAAAATGAATTTACTAAATATTATTAATATAAGTACAAAATTTCAAATTTATTTTTTTATCGAGCTTCAAAATTTTTTTTTATTTATTTTTTTTTTTTCAAAAAATATTTTAGACAAAATTAAAAAAAAAAAAATCAACTGCTTAAAAATTGTAAAAACATAAACGAATTTATCATTTTGTTTTAATTTGGTAATTTCTGTTTTGAAAAATATTTTAGTAAATTTTTTTTTTACTTTTAAAATCAAAATTTAATTTTTTTCAGGGCTCATTTTTAGAACTAAAAAACTTTTTATGCTATTTTATGTGGATGTCGTATTTTTAGATATGAGTCGGTATCTTTACTTCCGATCCCTTTTTTTAACATATGTAATATTTTAAGGAAATTTAAGTTTGTAGGTGTAAGTTTTAATTAGAAATAACATATCCTTCAATATCCACTTTTTTAAAATTATTAAATTTTTTTTGCTAATTTTAGCAAATCGGTTTTTAACAATTTGTAAAATGATTTCTGAAATTAATATTTTATTTAATTTATATTAATCATATAATTACAAATTATATCCTAATACCCTAACCCAGCACTAGCAACAAAGGCCATCGGCTTGTGGACGAAAACAGACCAGAGCCTCTGGTGGGAATCGAACCCACGACCCCCGCACTGATAAGCTAGCACGCTACCAACTAGCCTACCGGGGCGCAACAAACATTTGTAAATATTCTGTAAAAACTATTATTTAGCAAAATATTGGCTAAATAATAATTTTTTTTACTAAGAATTAGTACAAAAATAGTAAAGTGGGATTGAAAACCGTGTACAAATTTTTCTACTAACTTTTTTCCTGAGTAAACAAATTAAACCGGATGTCTGGAATTAATTAGCGGAGAAATTATGTCTTGAGTTGGCTGGCGATAAGTATACCTGTGGAAAGAAGGAGGGAGTCATTCCTCGAACCGACAAGTATATGTTGCGCAACGTGTCGCTTTTGATAGTCACTCCCCAAAACGCCGTCACACACTTTTAGAAGCCAAGAGATCTTAGATAGGCACTCCACTAATTGGCGGAAAGACACGTTTGACTCGATAGAGGAACCTTTGGTAGACACTTCTTTGTCAGCTGTACAAAGCAGAATGCACTCATCTTTGAGCGGTATGAGTGAAAAAACGTGTCAGAGGGATCCTGTCTAGATACTTGTAGCTAGAGCAAAAATACCTGTCGGAGGGACTTCCGGTTGTTAGTCCGCAATTAGCGATACGATAGAACGCGGTACACCAAATCAAATAGATCTTTTAACGATAGCGGGCGAAGCCGGTAGAAGAACCTTTAAACCAAATTTTAACTTTCTAGTTCCAGCCAATTTGGCAAGCCTTCAAGATGGATAATCTTCCCCCTTTTGCCACTCCCCGTAAGAATTTTAAAAAATGCCGTCTGAGAGGATGCTTACGCCGGAGAAAAAACCTTCGTAATAAATTGTAACTTTCTAGCTCCAGCGCTTTGTGCCGGCCGTTAAGGGGGAGAATTTTACCCTTTTTGCCCGATTTTCCAAAAATGCCGTCTTAGCTGTTGTGTACACTGGTGGAAATAACTTCATAATAAAATCCAACTTTCTGGCTCCAGTGGTTTGGGCAGGCCGTTTAGGGCTATAATTTTCGTCTTTTGAACCCCCATTTTTTTCCCCCGTTTCTGGTCAAAGTTTTAAAATGTTCCTTATCAATGTGTTAGCCTATACTCCAGGTATCATATATTTCAAATTTCAGGTTTCTAGCTAAAGTGGGTTGGTCCATTTTTACCACATCCCTGACCTACCTTTGTAATGAGTTAGCTCAAACTTTAGGTTTCTAGCTAATAGAGCTTCGTCAGGCTGTTAGAAGAACACCTTTCCCCTGTTTTCCCCTCACGTAGAAATTTCCAAAAATTTTATCTAGATGGATGTCTACACCAGAGGAGGAGCCTATTTATCATTAGGAGGAGCCTATTAACCAAATATTTAACAGAAGTTTTGACAAACCGTCACGGGGGAGGATTTTACCTCTTTTTGCCCTTCCCGTAGGCTTTTCCTACAATTTAACCCCATTTTTACCACGTGCCTGGCGAAAAATCGAAAATTTTAGGTATCTTGTGGTTTGGGCAGGCCATCAAGGGGGAGATTTTCTTCTTTTACGCCCCTGTCCGTAAGAATTTCCTAAAATCCTGTCTTCGCGGATGTCTACGCTGGAGAGGGAAATTACATTCGACGATTAATGTTTGAGTCAGTCAGTAACATTATTTATATAAAGAGTGTGAAGATTGTTCTTTTAAGTATTATCAAATATCAAAATATCCTGTTCAAAATCATGAGTTTTTTGTGGGTTGAGTGGTTTATAAGGAGGCTGACGATGACTTGGTCGCTCAGGTCAAAAGTGTGCATTCCCTCAAGCGCTGATCCTTACAATTTTTTCCATTTAATAAAAAAATTAGAGATTACTATTCGTTACAGTTTGCTTTAAAACTATGGTTATAGTAGAGATCACAACTTGACAGAAAACAAAATAAATAAATGAAAATTACAAAACTTTAGCTAAACCTCCAATATTTTAATACTCTATCGAAGATATCTTATTGTTTAAATACATATTTCTCTATTATAATGACATTTTAAGATTATTCTATAATACTATTGTATCTGTGATTGTTTGGATATCGTTTCCTGCTGCTGCGTCTGAAAAAATATAAAGTTTTACCCTCCTTTAAAATATTTTTTTTAAAGTAAACATTGTTTATTTTTGTTTAAAGAAAAAGCTACTTTTTGCATTTTTTTTTACAAAAACTGTGTAATGCTGGTAGTTTTGTTTAACCCTCATGCCTTTTTAGTTATCAAATCCATCGTATTCATCATTTTCATCATTGTCTTCGTTGTCGCATTTCTATCTTTAACTTATGTGCGCTTGTCATATCCGTGTCAGTTTTCAATTCAAGTCTTAGCTCAACAGATCCTAATGCTGTTTTAATATTACAACTACTTTTACTTCTACTGTTACTACAACAAGGAAAACATCCTTCCGGTTTGAAATTCTTCTTGTATATTATTAATATTAACGAATATCTGAATGTACAGATACAGAAGTAAATCACATTGCATGAAATCTTGTTGAATGCACTGTGCAACAAATTTTGGATCATAGCTGCCAGCCTCTCCAAACAAATTGGAACATTTTTATATAGAGATTTTAAAGTTGTTCTTACAATTTTAGTCACAGCTTTTAAACCACATATTCGATTTTTTTTAATACTTAACTACTAAAAATGGGCAAGCTTTCTTAAATATTCGTGGCCGTCTAAGCCTTTAAAATAATCATATATTTAAGGCGTTAAAAAAGCGGAATTGAAAGTGAAGATGCGTTCTCATGATGGTTCGAATTTTACTGAGGATCGGATCTCTCCTTTACCTCAAACACTCGCCATTTTTTTTTTGAGCTTGCGACGGGCTGACAGCAGTCAAGACAATACTTCTTACTCAAGTAGCAAGCAAGTCTCAAATCAGGCAGGTATAAAAAATCCGATCTAAATTTGCAAATTGGCATAGCTTCATTTCGCGTTAAAACCATTGAGGTTGGCTTTACTTGTTGCACTGTGTTATTGTAACAAAATTTAAGTAGAATTTATTTAGTCTTATTTTAGGTAGAGTCTTGTATTTTTATTCCAGTCTGTCATCCTATTCCCCCCTCCTCCCTTTACCAATCCTCTTCTTTATACATTTTGTGTATTATATAAATATATGTTGTGTTGAAACTTCGTTACCGGTAGTTTTAAATAACGTTATGTATTTAGAGGATATTTAAATTCTGTTTTCATAGTGTGCCTTTCTTTTGACAAAATGTTTCACCGTTTTATAGTTTAGTTTTAAATTTTAAGTTTTAGATTTGTAAAGAGTTGTCAGATGTCATTTAGGGGTTCACTTTACTAAATTACTAAATATTATTGTTAGTACAATAAAATTATTATACAAAATTAGTAAGCGCTACAAAATTTTAGTAAATTGCTGTAAACTCAATGAACTGTAAAATATATAAAAATTTTAATTCATAAAAAAATTATCAAAATGCACAAAAAAACTCAATTATTTTTAGATACACTTGTTACACTTTCAAGCTGTTATTTTTTTTTTTTTTGAAATTGCCTTACGAATTCGAATATACAAAATTATATTTTTTTTTATCGAACATTTTTTTATTTAATTTTTTTTTTTTTAAAAAAATTTTCGACAAAATTGAAAAAAAAAATCAAAGACTTAAAAAATAGAAGAAACATAACGATTTTTTTAAAATGATTTCTGAAAAATTTGTAAATATTCTGTAAAAATTCTGCTATTTGTAAAATATAAATAGCAAAAAAAATTATTAAATAATATTTTTTTTTACTAAAAATCAGTACAAAAATAGTAAAGTGGGATTGAAAACCGTTTACAAAATTTTCTACTAATTTCTTTTTCTGAGTGTGGGTGATTATGGGGATACTTATTCCTTTTATTTAACCTCATTCTTAACAAGTTCTAATTGGAAATTTGAAAAAGTATATATTCAGTGAATTAGCTGGTAACGCATATTTTAAATTTTTGGATATCAGTACGTCAAGGGAGAATTTTTTTTCTTTTTACTCCTTGTCAAGATTTCAAAAAATCTCATCTTTATGGATGTTTACGCCAGAGGTGGAACACACATGCCAAATTTCAAGCTTAAAGTTCCAGCTGCTTGGGCTGGCTGACTAAGGTAACACTTTCTCCTTTTCAACCCTACGGTCTTATTGGAAATTCCAAATAGTATATCTTCAGTATATATACTCTATACTCCAAGGAAGACATATTTTAAATTTCAGGCTTATGAATAAAGCGGTTTGGGCAGGCCGTCAGAGGGAGAATTTTCCCTTTTTTGTCCGCCATTTTTGGCACTTTCGTTGTGAAAATTGGCCAAAAGTTTTTTATCGGGGTATTCAGGCAAAGCTGTTGGGCAGGCTGTTAAGGGAATGTTTTTTTCTATATCTGAACAGCCATTTTTTTTATCATATTCCGGTAGAAAATTCCTTTTAGCATCCACTGTTCCTGATGAATATTCCAAAAAGTACCTAATGAGTAAATTAGCCAAATCTGTTTGGACAGAGCGTTAATGGAACGACTTTTCCACTTTTTACCCCTATTTTTACCACGTTCCTGGCGAAAATTCCAACCAAAATATTTTATCGTTGAATTAGCCAGTACCCCAGGGAATACATGTTCGGACGGCCGTTAAGGGACCCTTTTGGCAGTAAGCCGGCTCTTAAGGGGTTGCAGCAAAATTTCTTAAAAGCGCTTATCAGTCTCATTCCAGTCTATATGTCAGAAAAAAATGTGATTAAAATTGCCTGTCTCTTGCTAAAACGAATTTTGCAGTGTAAGGGAACAGAAATTTTAAATTTCACTTTTCTAAGCAAAGTTGTTCCCTTTTTCAACCTCTATGACCATTGGCGTAGCAAATAATAGCTTACAAGTGATTAGAAACATTCTTCGAAGAACACATATTTCAAACTTCTGGTTTTTACACATAGGGTTGGGACAGGCTATCAATAGGCGACTCTTCTGTTTCTTGCCCCTCCAAGCAGCAGTTCCCAAAAAATCACGTCTTAATAGATGTCTACGGCGAAGGAGGAATCCATCTACCAAATTTAATTTTCCTAACTTCAGCTGTTTGGTCTGGAAGAAGTTAAGTCTGTCAGTAAGTCACGTTATTCTTTTGTATATGTACATGATGATTTATTATGACATTTTAGTTGGTATCAGTTTTTTATTTTTTGTTTTTTGGGAGGTCACAAATCTGTAACGAACTAGTTGTTTCGCGTAAACATTGTTTTGTAGCAAGGAATGACATGCACAAATGAGAACAGCAAAAGATGACAGTAAATATCTTGGATAACAATTTAAGGTTGTCAGATGAAATGTATTTTTTTTTTAACATTAGGGGAAGAAATCATTTGGAAGTATTTAGTTTCCAAAAGTGCAAGCGATAGAAAAAAAATTGCCCGTTACAATTTAGACATATGGAAATTTTTGTAATTTTTTAAAATTGTTTCTAAAAGCCCTTTCCTACTAAGATTCTAAAAAAACGTATTAAAAATATGTTTAAGAAGACCCTTGAACATTCGTTGGAAACTGAAATTTGGCATGCAATTTGAAGTTAACGCAGACATTCACTATTTCGGGATTTTTGGACATTTTAAGAAGAAAAGTTTTCCAAAAAAATATAAATCTGAATTTAAGTTTATATATATTAAAACTCTATCTACTAGAGCAAAAGTTTTACCCATAAAATGGTCACATAGAATGACGTTAAGTAATGCTAATGTTTTTTTAATTGATTCATTAAATAATGGTAATGGTGATAATGAAATTCAAAAACATTTTTATTAATCAATGAAATCAGATTCTTAAATCATTATCATTATTTGTTTTTTATGTATGATCTGAAAGCAATTAATTTATTGGGCAACAGTTAAAGATTTTTTGTTTATTACATTTACAAAATAAAAATCACTGGTAAACTCCTTAATTTTTTTGGTAAAATAAATATAATTAAATGTTCGAAATGATGGGAATGTTAAGCTGTATTTCGTTTTACAACAGCAAATACAAGAGTAGAATAAATTTGTGTGATTCTAGATTAGGGTGGACCACCTTATGATTTTATTTAATTATTTTAAAATCACATTTTCAAGAAATGTATAAATATTTTCTCACTATTGTTTAATTGAAAAACCAAATTAATAAACAGATTACAGCATAAAAAGAGTATCCGGAAAGGATCCTGATACTTTTTTCTATGAACGGAGCTGGAAATATGGCAATAAATCTGAACGAAATTGCTAAAAATGCTAATTTAAGCAAATACTGGGAAGGTATGTTCATATGGGGACTAGGTCCAAATATGCTCCGATTTTCTTTAAATACATTCACAACTCAAATTGCGAACGGATATCTATATACATATTTTTTATTATATATTTTTTCTATGATAGAAGAATCTATGACAATTATGTGTGAAACAAATTATCGGCCAAATGCTCCCTACGGCTTCGGTGGTCCATATTTTCCATGACTGAGACATAATTGAGGTTTCTTTAGCTCTTGAATTCTTCTTGGCTTATTAACGTACACTTTTTCTTTTAAATATACCCAAAGAAAGAAGTCCAACCCTTTAGATTTCATCGTGGATCCAATGAAACATAACATATTGGCTGAAAAGTCCGTAGGATAACCAATAAAACAACAATTTTTTTTTTTGGGAAAAATCGACTTTATTCGGCAACATAGTCGCCTTCAAGAGCGATACAATCACTCCAATACATTATTAAATAATTGATCTTTCGGCATTCAATTCTTTATTCGAACCAAATCTCTTCCACACTCAGAATATTATGTAGTTAACTGTTTGTAGTTTAATAAAAAAGTTTTCCGTTTCATTTAAAAATAAAGGAACATACATATATTTTTCAAAGAAATATCTATATTAACTTTTTTATACATTTATTCGAAATAATTTACTATCATTTACCATTTTTTTCAGTTTCATTTTTTTTTTTTTTCATTTGTTTGAAATTTAATAAAAATTTACCCACAAAACGGAAAATTGTGGTTTATTTGTGTCCGTAACAGTTATTACAAAATTAAATTTTGTTTGCTGTCTGTTTCAAAAAAAATATTCAAAAAATTTCAATTTGTTGTTTTATTTAAATTGGTTGTATATAACAAAATTTTTCAATATAATTACAAGAACTTCATAAACACACACATACATACACAAACACATTCGCACAAAAAGTGTTTATAGCTTCATATGCATACATACATTTTATATTGTACGAGTATATTAAAAAAAAACAAAAAATACAAAAGCGGCAATAATTTCAAATAAATGAAAAAAACATTTATTTTTTAAGGAATTTTTAGGTAAAATTTTGACATTTATTTTAACTGATTATATCATTTGTTTCTTACGAATGTGTCAACAAATGGCATTTAATTTAAATGAAAATTAAGTAGACCGGTTTTTAAATGAAATATCATTTCTTTTAAATGATATTTTCAGTTATTTTAACTTACAAACTTTTTTAAGTGTGAAAAATAAAGACGACACGTTTCGATATCTTTACTTTATGGTGTACCAAAACGATTTTATGAAGTTTTTTCATATTATCCAATATTAGCTGCTCTTTTGGGCGACCAAAACATTCGGCTTGATCGTTTTTTGTACGATCACGTTTAAAGCCAGCGAACTACTTTTTAACCATTTGTTTCAATAGAGTAGAGTTCGAGTAACACTTGGCACTTGGAATTCAATTTTTCCATTAAACAACGAAATTGCTTTAAATCCATTGTATTTTAAATCGCAAAATTAGCGTCTCTAAAACGGCTGTGACTTGATCACTACACAGGTATAATCTGAATGCTGGTAGTTTTAAAAAATTGTGTGGATTTTTTATAAGTGGCGCCACATATGTGAAATCCCACCCACCAGAAGTATTTAATCGCTTCTGGTTAAGAATAACACAAGTTCTTTAGCCTTAGGATCGTATGATCTCGTGATAATTTTTAACACTCTGCATGTTTCGTTATTCCTCCAAACCCTCTCAGTCTTGCTAATTGTAGTGGAATCTACATCACGTTTTAAAAAGTTCAGCACTAAGTCTAGTTAAAGAGTCACTGCAGCTTTGAGCAATGAGTGATTACGTCAGATTGGCGTAAATCGAATTATAAGCCACTCGACTAGCAATTTATAAATTAATGTTAAAACCAATCGTTTCAGAGGCAAAGCAAGGTCAGCAGCGATTTTGGCCGCCAGAATTTCCACCTGAAAAATGCTGCAGTCATGGGAAAGTTTATACGTCTCCTCAATACTCAGATCTTGACAGAAAACAGCAGCTTCCCCCCATTCTAGAACCATCTATGAGGAAATTAAATGTTCTGTGGTCAGATCGAAGACCTGCCAGTTACGCGTAGTTCCCCCAGTGAAGCTCAACCTAGGGATAATGTAGTCAATGCTGTCATTTGCATCCACAATGAACCTTCTGTGACAATAAGACGTATACACAAACTGTCCCATAGTCCTCAAGCAAATAAGGGACTTTAGCGAGGTCCTTTTCCCAGTTTCTAGGGACTTGCAGTGAATACAGCGCGTATTTTTTGGTATTTTCGACCCTCTCTACAACATTGAGTTTCCATGACAACTTGAGTCCAAAATTACTGCCGGATACTTTGTATGGTGTTTCGGTATCCTACACTACTATGTGGAATTGAAACCCAGTATGAAATACCATAGGACCTCTGCCTTTATATTAAAGAGACCTATCAGTTTTACATGGCACATACTCGAGGACATGTTTGGCGAACTTTAAGGAAAGTTCTTTGAGATATTATTTACAATTATTTAGTTTTTAAATTACATGGAAATTTTAGGTGATAGCAAAAAAAGAAAAAAACAACTCTACCCTATTTTATGTCCATTCGCCATGTACTTTAAATAATTGCTGTGTAAAGTATTTATATTTGGTTTACATTGCAATCACTTCATATAATACCACACAATTCTGTGAGTTTTTTCATACATTTCGTATATAAATATTTATGTTGTTTTATACTGGCTCTTTTTTTTTTTTTTTTGGTATTTAATGTCAAAACCGATCCGATAATATAAATAAATTTAAGTTTTTATTCGTTCATGACGCCTGATGATAGTTTGTAAATACGTACAAAAGGACAAACAACATAAATATAAATACAGACATTTATCCATTAAAAGAGTAATAAAAATACGTACAAGACTAACATAAATTTAAAAGTATTTAATCATTTGTTAAATATTGTAATTAATGGCTTTTTAGAATAGATGTTATAAGTGATGAGGGAGACATGACATGGCATGGCATAGAATATTGTGCAAGATCTCGCCCCATATGTATTAAACAACAAATGAAGGTTCAGTTGAAAACTTAAGAATTATTTGTGTATTTAAATGTTTTTAAATTTATATTTTGTTCATTTGTTTTTACTTACAGACAGTAAAATTGACTGTAATAACAGTTAATATTTATTATTTTTACTACATGAAGTAAAATTTACAATTTTTACTGTAGTTTTGATTTTTGCAATACATTTCAAAATTAAGTTTATAATAAAAATGCTAAAATGGTTGCTAAATTGGCTAAATTTGGTTAAAATTTGTCAAATTTAAACAAAAATCGCTTAAAGAAAAAAACAATCGTCAAAGTGGCAGAAAGTGTTTTTATCTATAGAGAATATAAATATGGAATAAGTCTACAAAAATGTGTGAACTAAAAACTAAACTATTTTATTGCCTAATTATTAACCATCAACATGGGTTTTTATTGTAAAATAAAAAAAAATGAAGGGTATAATAACGTTTGTACTTCATTAGCAACCTGCTTTGTTTAATAAATATTTTAAGAATTTATGTTCAAAGCAACAACTGTAATAAAAATCGGGTTTTCCAATTTGTTTTCGACACTCAATATAAGTAAACAACTCATCTGTCATTAACCCAAAGGTAGGCGGTATGGATACTGAGGATGGTTTTGTATGCGAAAAACAATTTTATTGTTTATAATTTACTAATAAAACTTATCATGTTTCTTTACATTTGGACAATTAAGAAAGATCATGATTATGTGAACTAAAATCGAACTTAAAATCATTCATTTTAACTACATACACTTTATAAAATTCATTAAATTTGGAAAAAATCCCTAAAACTTATTTTACGTTAAAAAGAAGAAAAAACCGCAACACTTTGAGTATTATGTAAATTAATAAAAAAGTTTTCGGTTCAGTTAAAAATATAGAAACATACATTTATTTTTCAAAGAAATATTTACTTAAACTTTTTTTATACATTTGTTCAAAATTATTCATTTACCGATTTTGTTTTTCTTTCATTTGCATTAATTAATTTGTTCGAAATTTAAAACGGAAATTATCGGTTTATGGACTATTTATGTAAATTTTGTTTGCTGTGTGTTTAAAAAAAAAGAAAATAAAAAAATAAAAGAATTTTACAAAAAATTCCAATTTGTTTTTTATTCAAATTGTTGGTTTA
The DNA here is from genome assembly GCA_949748255.1 of Eustalomyia histrio. Lineage (NCBI taxonomy): Eukaryota > Metazoa > Arthropoda > Insecta > Diptera > Anthomyiidae > Eustalomyia > Eustalomyia histrio. The sequence continues at coordinate 96,429,353 of OX456525.1, forward strand.
CATATAAAATTATTTCAAATCAAATTATAATAACTTTATAAACACACACACACACACATATGGTCATTCACACAAAATGTGTCTATAGACTGTGTGAGTATAATACATTTTTTAGATTAAAAAACAAACAAAAGTACAAGAAAGGGAAACAATTTCAAATAAATGAATAAATCAGTAATTCTTACGAAAGGTAACATTTATTTTTAACTGACTTATCATATGTTTTTTTAGTGATGTGTCTGTGTTTGAAAAAACATTTTAAATTATATAACAAAAACCATTTCATTTAAATGAAAAGTAAGTAGACCGGTCTTTAAACAAAATATTATTTTTTTTAAATTTTTAGTTCACAAAATTTTTTTTACTCACAAACTATTTTAAGTGTAATATTGGATTTATTTTAGTGATTTTTTTAACTTCTATCGTTTTTTTAATTTTGGTGGTTTTTTTCAATTTCCATTTATTTTTTTAATTTTTGCGACTTTTTTTGATTTTGCCGCTTTTTTCAAATTTAGTGAGTTTCCTTTTGATGTTTATTTTTCAATTTTAGTCTCGGTTAACACACAGGAAGTTTACTTGCGCAAATTTTCTTTAATTCGCTTATGAACTGGTTTTTATGTTCACACAGGGAACGTTTGTCTCAGTATTTTTCATTAATATTAATCTGCAGCCAACTTCGTGTAGGAAATTGCTGATGATAAAAAGGAATAAAGTACTGTTAAGTGCAGACCATTCTCCTTTTCTCGTCTTTACACTCAAGACTTGCAAAATTAAACTTGCCGTGTTTGAACCGGGACTTAGCAACCCAGGCGAAAATGTTCATATATGTTCATATATCATCATATATGGCTTTATATATGATCGTATATGTTTTCATATATCAGCATATATAAACGTATAAGTTATGTATGGAAGCATATATGGGCCAATACATTTTAAGATAAAGTTCATATATGGTAATATATGTATCCAATATATGGTAATATATTGCATATGTTGGTCTATATATTGGTTCATATACGCCGTATATGTTCATATATTATTCCATATATGGGGTAATATATTTAAATTTTTATCAGATATTGCCATATATGAGGGAAATTTAAACCTTTGTTCTACCGAATTAAGATACAGTTTGAATTCTTAAGTGAACATAAAGGCAGAATCATAATTAGATTAAATGACTTATACTAGGTGTTGTATTTCCGTTATAAACAAAATTTTTTAAATTAAAAATTTGTATTTCCAAAATTTTGTTTGATACCAAAACAAAGCTTAAGTCACTTAAGCCAAATGTAATTAGGTCTTAAGACTATTAATAATTTTCAGACTTTTTTAATACGTTTCCAAAAAAAGGATTGAGGTCAATAATACAAATTTTAAAATCTTTCTTATTGAAGAAATATAAATGAAATTATTATTATTAATAATATTAATATTATTTTATTAGATAATAGTACAACAACTCTTCATTTCATGTAACAATTCATACTTTGTTGTTTATTTTTTGATTATTTATTTATTCTATTTTTAATACTGTTTTTTAATAATAATAAGAAAGTTTGAGTTGTTATATAAAATGAAGATACTATAATCTAAAAATAATATTGGCACTCTTTTCCCAAAATTTATGTGTTTTTTTTACCTTAAATTTATTGCATGTAAATATCCCTTTTTCCCTTGAATTTAATGTTGATTTCATTTTACTTCATTTAATTTTAATAAAAAAAGCAATATTTTTGTTTAAAAATAAAAAAAAGCATTTTTAATATACCGGAATATAGAAAAAGTACTTATATATGACCATATATCAACACTCATATATGTCCATATATGACCATATACGGCCATATACCCTTTCGGATCCGAGCATATATTGAATAATATATGAACCCATATATGTAGTCATATATGACCATATATGAACATTTTCACCTGGGAATTTTTTTCTTTTTTTTTTCCAAATTTTTCAATTTCAAATTTGACATTTTGGCGATTCCATGTAATCCACTTTTTATTTATTTATTTATTTATTTTTTTTATTAAACATATAATTACAAATTATATTTTAATACCCTAACCGAGCACTAGCAACGAAGGCCTTCAGCTCGTTGTAGCGAAAACAGACCAGAGCCTCTGGTGGGAATCGAACCCACGACCCCCGCACTGATAAGCTAGCACGCTACCAACTAGCCTACCGGGGCGCTCAAAAATTGTTAAATACTTTTTGTTTAAATTGTTAAATACTTTTTTATATTTCAGTAAGTTTTAAAATTTTGGAGATTTTTACGATTTTGGGTTTGTTTTCATTTCTAATGTTTTTTTTCAGTTTTGGCGATTTTTTTTTTAAATTTTTGTTAAATTTTAAAGATTTTTTTTATTTTTAAGCGACACTCTAATTTATTTCTGTTGAATTGTTCCCAACTTATAGTGGAAAACTATACTCCTACTATAAATTTGGTAAATTTACTCAGTGTGCGTAAACGAAAAAATACACACATTATACGTAATATTATGCACACATTATTTGTAAATTTACATTAAAATTGCGTAAAAATTTAAGGAAATTTTAAAATTAATTTGCAAATTTACTAAAATTGTGTTTAAAAAAGTTTTTTTTTATAAGAAAATAATACTAAAAATGCATTCCTGAATGATTAAGAATTCCAAAAAAATTCAACTGCACAAAAAACTTTTTTCAATAAAAATAATCAATTTATTTTTATTATAACACAAAAAATACATTCAGCAATTTTTACAGGCCATATTGTAATGTGCAATATGATTTGGCCTCTTCTTCGTTCTAAAAGATCCAACTTTATAGATATACAAATTTGAAGCAGTATTTCAGTTTTTTGGCGGATGTTTGAAGTTTTTGATTCTTGACCCAATAATTTAATATACATTTATCACAATTTCTTCAGTAATTGACAATTTTAAAAAATAATTATTAAGATTTTTTCTTTTTTTTTTTTTGAAGTCTTTTTTAATTTCAAAATGTCAAAATAATTATTACCATTCTGGGTTTGTATATTTACAAATTTTGTGCGTAAAATTTTAATATAACAAAACAATACTTATTTTAGGCATAAAGTGCTTAATTGTAAGCACATTATGTTAAAAAACACTTTGTGTTAGTATTATTGTATGTATATGAAAATGTGTACAGAACTATTTTACGCATTTTAATATTTTTTTATTTATCAACTTTTTCCGATGTTATAGATTTTTCTACTTAAGAGACTTTTTTAAAATTGTATTTAAGATAGACCCGAAATTAACTTTCTATATAAAATTATCAATTATTTATATTTTTTTTTTTTGTAAAATATATCTTTTATTATTATGGCATTATATTCTGCATAAATTAATAAATTCGATTAAAATTTAAATTTACATTATTTAAAATGTAAAATATGTATTAATAAAATATTATTTCTTTTTCAGATTTTTAACATTTTTCCAAAAATTGTTCAAGGTAAGTCTACTTTGGTTTTCTCTCACATATTCACAATATATTTATATTTCCCCTTTATTGATCAAAACATATTTAAAGTATGTAGAGTACCTCTACATATTTGGCAAATTGTAAACTATATATCCTTTTAAGACTCTGATATTCTTTACTTTAGTTAACTGTAAATATAAAACCTTTAAATAAAATGTGACAGTAATCACTAAATAAGCAATCAGTTAAAGCATGCAAATTTGTAGTGTAAAGCGAGAGAAAAAATAAAACTTAAAAAATTGTTATTGTCTTCTCACTTACCTGGAAACCCAATAAACTCCAAACTTCTTTATCGGATGAAAAAACACATGCCGTATAATTGTGACCATGAAATTGATAAATTCTAACTGAATGAGCCAAAGCCACTGGTATCGATGTTGTTAATATTAAAATCCATGCAAAAATTACAGCTCTAAAAGAATGAAACAATTGTTATATTGAGCTAAACTTTGGAAAACAAATCTACATAAATTTATGCTTTTCTTAACGAACAAAAACAAAAAATAATTTTAGGGTTAAGCGCCCCGGTACGCTGGTTGGTATCGGACTTGTTTATCAGTACTGGGATCGTGAGTTTCATTCCCAACAGACGCTCGAGTCTCCTTACACTACACCCAAAAAAATGAACTATAATTTAGAAATATTAACTTATTTGGAGGAAAAATTTAAATGAAAACAGCGCCAAAGACATTTTTTACCAATATTTAATAAAATTTTCCTTGAAAACTTGGTCAAAACTTCTAAATTATAGAAAAATTTTACTATTGTGAACTAAATTTTTATTAAAAAACAGTAAAATTTCCTCCTAATTAGTTCTCAAATTTGACTGTAAGTTAGGAAATCTTTTCTTGGTTTTAAGAAAAATTTTAATTTTATTTAAGATAATTTTTTTTACTAAAAACTAGCACTTAACAATAATTTTTTTAATTTTTTCTTTAATTTGCTTCCTTTAATAAATTTTTTTCTTTAAAATTAAAAAAAGTAACTAGTCTGTTTTAGTTTGTTGTTTCTTTTTTTGGAAAAAAATATTGAAAATAATTTAAAAGTCTTCCAACAAAAAAATCCTATACCTAAGGTTAATATTTCTCAAAAATTAGAAAACTTTAAATTAAAAAAACAAATTTATATTTTATTAAAATTTTTAAAATTTATCTGAACTAAGTTGCATTAAAATTTTCCTTAAAAATAGTTCATCAGTTTCTAAATTAAAAATGAATTTTCATTATTGCATAAGAAAAAATGTATTACTTTCTGTTTTTAATTGCCTGAACTAGTTTTTAGAAAACAATGCTTAAAAATTAGAAAGTGTTAGACTTAAAAACTAAATTAAAAATAGATTTCTAGAATTTAGTTAGTTTTACTTCTCGCGAAAAAACTGCACACATTAAGTTCAAGTAGTTTCTCATTCGAAGTTAGACACTAGAGTATTCAAAAAACCGGTTTCGGTTTTCTTCGAAAAATAGAATTTTAAAAAAACCGGTTTCGGTTTTTGCAGAAAAACCCGGTCAACCGGGTTTTTCGTTTTTTTTTAATTTGAATAAAAAGCTTATATAATTTGTTAATTGTTTTTATTACAAAAAAAAACAAATTTAATATATAAAGTAATAAATATAAAAACATACATTCTTTGTAAAAAAATATATATACATATATATTCATTTAAATTTAATTTTTTATTGTTTTTCATTTCAACAAAAAATGAACTTAAAACCAATATTTTTTAATATAATATCTTAAAAATTAATATTATAAAACTATATTCATATCAAATGAGTAGAGATCATTAAGTTTGTAAATTGGTAAAATTAGGTAAGTTAGTAATTTGAACGTTTAAAACGTTTGGCATTAAATAAGTTTTTTTAATATTACATTTAAAATATGTAAAAAGAAAATCTTTTTTTCAGTTCTAAAATAATATTTTAGAAATAATATTCAATTTAAATGTTTTGTTTTAAGACGATTTTTCTGTTTGCTTTTGATAAAACTAGAAGTAGAAAATACTCTTTCACTAATAGTAGATGTTGGACAAATAGTCAAAAGACAATTATATACATTTTCCAACTTTTCAGTTCTTTTTTCGCATTTATCAAGATATATGAAATCATCATATAATGATGAATGATTTTGTACAGTCTCTTTTTTAGGATTTTGAATACTGTTTATTGTGTTATTTAGATCAGAAATTAAGTTATTTGAATTTGGAATATCCAAAGTTAAGTCTTCATCAGAATCTATCAGACTTACATCTAAACATTCATAACCAAACAAACGATTATAAGTGTTCGGAAAAAATAAAAGAGACCAAGTAACCCAGTTGGTGATGTAATTAAAAAACCGGTTAACCGAACAAAAAATACCGGTTTTCGGTTTTCTTCGAAACCGATCGGTTTTTAAAAAAAAGAAACCGGTTGACCGGTTTTCGGTTTCGGTTTTTGAATACTCTATTAGACACATTTTTTGAACTAAATGGGAGTAAATTATGTTTTAATTTTGTTTATAACTAAACTTATTTTTCTTACATTTTAGTATACAAATTTCTTAAAACTGAAATGTTTTTCTTAAAAAGTGATAAATTTTTATTTAATATACTTTAGAAAGGTATGAACTATTTCTGAGTATATAAACTATTTCGTTTTTACCCAAACATACGAATTTTTATTAATTTTAAGAAAATTTTTCAAAGTTTTAATAAAATTTTACTTAAATTGAGAAATATTTTTAAACTATCTTAAAGGAAATTTGGGATTAATTTTTAGTTCATGTCTTTTTTTTAGTGTAGATTGAGCCGATAACCTTCGTTGCTAGTGCTCGCTTAACATAAAAAAAAAATATACATACATATATAAAAAAAATATAAAAAATTAAATTAAAGTGAATAATTTTATGGAGATTCATTTTCCAAAACACCCCTAATTGTTTTAATTAAGTTTCTATTACGAGTACTTACATTGCTGCATTTAGTTCCGTTCTCAGTGACATACTTGTTACAGGATGTACTACTGCTAAAAATCGATCGAAAGACATTAGGACCAGTGTATAAACACTACAATGACAGGTTACAACAATCATATATTGTACACATTTACACCATCGGTTACCAAAAGGCCATTCAGGTAAAACATAATCAGTTGCTGTGAATGGTACACAGAATATAACAAATAATATATCGGATACGGCAAGATTTATAATAAGTACATTTGTTGTGGATCTCATACTTTTATTAAATAGCACCACTGAAAAGAAGAACAAAGATGTATACAAAAGATGTATTAACAACAATTTTTCAATATGTACGTAGAGTGAGGGGGGGGGGGGGGAAGTTGGAGGAAGTAAATGGTAATAATTATAAACTCAAAGAAAGCCTGTAAAAGTTAACTAATTTTAGCACAACAGACTTAGCTTAGCTAATTTTAGCAAAATGTGTCTGTAAGTTTTAGTAAAGTGCATGTTATAGCAAGTATTTTTAAACGTTACTAAAGTTAATTCAAATTTTAGTAAAGCCTTAATGGAAATCGATATGCTCAAATCAGTAATTTTTTTCATTATTAAATTAGTATATTTTAGTCTGTAACAATTTTCAGTTTATAAAATCCTTTACTAAACAATAAGGAAAAAAAAAGAATTAGTAAAATTTTTTGCTAACAGTTTGGTTTTAAAAATTATTAAAATATTTTGCAACGGAAATTGGTAAATAATTTTTTACTTTTAAATTTTTACTCAAAATTAATTTGTACAAAATCTGTAAAAATGTATATAAAAAGGCAAATACTTATTTTTTTTAACTCAACAGAAATATTAAACTGTTTAAATAGTAAATATATCAAATCAAATTTTAATTCGTTGTGGTGCTGCAGTAAGCAAAAGAGTGAACTTTAAATCTGAATGCCCAGGTTCGTTACCGCACTCAGAATATTATGTAGTTAACTGTTTGTAGTTTAATAAAAAAGTTTTCCGTTCCATTTAAAAATAAAGGTAAATACATTTATTTTTCAAAGAAATATCTATATTAACTGTTTTATACATTTATTCGAAATAATTTACTATCATTTACCGATTTTTTTCAGTTTCATTTATTTTTTTCATTTGTTTGAAATTTAATAAAAAATTACCCACAAAACGGAAACTTGTGGTTTATTTGTGTCCGTAACAGTTATTACAAATTTAAATTTTGTTTGCTGTCTGTTTTAAAAAAAAATATTCAAAGAATTTCAATTTGTTTTTTTATTTAAATTGGTTGTATATATACAAAATTTTTCAATACAAATTACAAGAACTTCATAAACACACATACATACACAAATACATTAACACAAAAAGTGTTTATAGCTTCATATGCATACATACATTTTGTATTGTACGAGTTTATTAAAAAAAAAAAAACAAAAAATACAAAAACGGAAATAATTTCAAATAAATGAAAAAAACATTTATTTTTTAAGGATTGGTGGGTAAAATTTTGACATTTATTTTAACTGATTATATCAGTTGTTTCTTACGGATGTGTCAGTTGATTAATCAACATTTAAAAATAAATAACAAATGGCATTTAAATTAAATGAAAATTAAGTAGACCGGTTTTTAAATGAAATATCATTTCTTTTAAATGATATTTTCAGTTATTTTAACTTACAAACTTTTTTAAGTGCGGAAAAATCTAAAATATTTTTTTTGTCTTAAATAAAATTTTGTGGAACATGATAATATTTGTGTGGAATATAAATATTGAATTAGACTACTGAATTTTGGCTTTCACAACTACAAATATAATTTAATAAGAACACAGTTGTCGTAACTGCCTGAATTCGATTGGAAACAAACTCGGTGGTCACAACTGATACTGTTTTCTGGGTGTACAAATATGATCCAGTTTGCCAGATTTTTTCTTTGTAATATTTCCTTGTCTAAGTATTTTCCGATTTGTATCAATTTTGTTACATTCAAATAAAGTGCCACCCAAATAACATGTACAAGGTTTTGCCCAAATTAGGTGAAAGTTGCGGAAAGTTAAACTGGATAGTTTATTTTAACCCAAATAATACAAAAATAGCAAAAAACACGTTTTTACCATGTTTTCCCCAGAATATCTTTCTAACTGTTTACTGTTAAATTTATATCTGAGGAGGCACCTGAACGTATGAGCAATTTATATTAAAAAATATATCACGCATACGTATGCAGTAAATTTGCTTGGTGTTATGGCTTTCAAAATATATAGATGTATTTTTAAATGGCTAATCCTTTTAATATTCATAATATTAAAAAAAAACAACAATTATTAAATCTATGAGCACAAGCTGACAACTCAAAATTAAAGATATTTTATTCAAAAGGCGTTATTTCGCTTCCGTATCACAAACTGTTAAAAATTGTCAATTAAAAAGTGTCAAGTTATGACCAATATTGATTTTTCATTTCGGCATATACAGAAAGAAATATCTGCTCATATTTATAATATTTACACTTTGCATTTAGAATTGAACACTAACTACACTTAGAAAAAAAGTTAGTTAGAAAAATTTTGTACTGATTTTAAGTAAAACAAATTATTATTTAGCAAATCTTTTTGCTATTTACATTTTACATTTTACAAATTACATAATTATCAATTACAGAATATTTACAAATTTTTGTTGTTTATTTCAGAAATTATTTTACAAATTTTTGAAAACCGATTTTCTAAAATTAGCAAATAAAAAATGTACTAATTTTTAAAAAGTGGATATTGAAGGAAATGTTATTTCTAATTAAAACTTACACCTACAAACTTAAATTGCCTTAAAATGTAACATAGATTAACAAAAGGGATCGAAAGTGAATATACCGACTCATGTCTAAAAATATGACATCCACTTAAAATAGAACTAAAAAGTTTTTTTAGTTCAAATAAGAAATTTCCAAATTTAAACAAAATGATAAATTCGTTCATGTTTTTAAAATTTTTGAGCCTTTGATTTTTGTTTTATTTTGATGCTCGATAAAAAAAATAAATTTAAAATTTTGTTCTAATAATAATATTAAATTTTTTTTTCCGATTTTAGCAAACAGATTTTTAATTCCACTTTACAAAAAGTTTACTAAAATTTAGTAGCGGCTACTTACTTTATCCACTTATTTTATTGTACTACACGTCAGCAGACATGTGTTGCTAAGATAAGTAAAAAATACCGCTGGGCTCAAATTAGCAAAATTTCCCGTAATAACAACTAAATTTTCAGTTGCTCTTACAGACTTTTTTTGGTGAGTGTATGTCAAAAATAATAAATTTTTGATTTATCGCTTTATTTAGGCGATATGGCACAATAAAGCTTGAAGACGAATCAAGAAATCCAATAATCAAATAATATAATTTTTCAATAAAAATAAATTATGTACAAAAAATTTGTGATCTAGTTTTGTTATTTTAAAAGTTATGGCGATTGTCGCTTTTTGGAAATTGCGAAATTGAGCGAGATTGACACTAAACATCAATTAATTTTGACAAAATTTAATATGCGCTAAGTGCATTTTACAAACATTTTTTTTCTCTAAAAATAAATTCTTTATTTAAATAAACTAGAGATTTTACTTTAAATTCTGTTTTGTTTTGCTGGTGTTTATTCGGGAGTTTTTCGATGTAAATATTGTTCTAAAAACAAGGTTTTTTCGTTGAGAATTTTAAAAATTAATCTAATATCTTTCTTTTATTTTTATTGACCACCAACACTTAAAAATATGCTTCTAAAATGAAGTCTATGTGTTGCTGGGATATTAGTATTTACACAGAGAAAACAGATTCATTGGAGCAACCACTTTTCTTGCCAACTGAACTGTGTGGTTGCAGCCACCGATATATTTGTTTATGTCGACAAAAAAAATCGCTTATTACAGACACTACATTTTAAGTGACCTCGGAATACATTTGATTGCGGCAACCAAAAATTTCGGTTTGCTGCCCATAAGGCGGATATAGGGTTAAAAATTTATTATTTATTTAACACACAAATTTTCTTTTGGAACTTAACCTCGCAGTGGATGACTTTTCGTCAAAATTTATCATGAGAGACGAGGCTCATTTTAATCTCAGCTGGCACGTCAATCAGCGAAGTTTTCGGTCCTCGGACAGGATGCACGCGACACAATGCGTATGTAATCTTGCGTTTTGGTGATTTGGGTTTTCCAGTTAGATTTGTCTGTCTCCGTCTTTTTCCTCCTCGAGCCGAAATTGACACCACAAATGATGCGTATAGTTATGCAAATTATAATCCGAAGAGTCCAAATTTGCATCAACGGCGACGGCGGCCATTTTTCAGACATAATTTTCCACAATTAATTTAAACAAAATATACAAGTTTAAATGAGTTTTCATTTTAAACAAAAGTTATAGCGAAAGGAAATTGGATGATTGATTTTGCCCACGTTTTGACATGTGACTCAACTGCGTGCGTGTTGTGAACAGATTAGTTCGTTTGACAACATTTTTGAGCACAATTTATATTGTACACATTTTTTCTTTAATAATTTAATTTTTACACACAGAAAACAGTTTTATTGTAACAACGGAATTTCTTGCCAGCCGAATAGTTTGGTTGGCGCCACCAAAATATATGTGTTTGTCATAACCGAAATTCGGTTAATGCAGCAGAATTTCGGTTGAAACCAAAAATTAAATTAAATTGTACCAGGTAAACATTTGGTTGAGACAACTAAATAATTCGGTTGCTGCAACCATAATATTCTGTTGGCAAGAAATTCGGTTGGCAGGATAAATCTGTTTTCCCTGTGTAAATTTTTTTTTATGATGTTTGATTGTTTTTTTTTTTCTTAATTTGCAACAATAATATTAATAATATTGCTAGATATTAAAAAACAAGAATGAATAAAGAATTTAGTTGAAATATTGTTTGTTCTACAAATAAAAAGAACTAACATAAATGAACGATTGCACAAAAATACCGAATAATGGTGAACTAGTGTAAATTGTTCAATTGAGTGTATCGTTTAATTGAATTAGGTTTTCGTTCATAAACAACACAATTCTAGAATTAGGACTTTAACACTCATACGCACGAGTTATCTCTGTACAGATTACTCACACGTATGCATGCCAATTACTACATGATTTTTTTGGAAATTTTAATAAGGATTATCTGCTGTGATTCCATGACAAATATAAATGATGCGTGTTTAATCATAGTCCTTGATAAATGTTACAAGTGAGTATTTATAATGTTAATAGGTAAATAAGTTGGCAAAAATTGCTAACAATATCCCTTAATATCCTTATAAACAAATAACCACCCATACGAAGTATGTATTTTCCCAAATACACAGACGGAAAAAAGATTAATTTTGGCAATCGAATTATTTGATTGCCACAATCAAATTGATTCTGATAACAATTGAAATATACATATAAATTCTTTTATATTAACCGAATTTCTATTTTCACAAACAAAAATATCGGCTTTTGATTGCAACTGAATCATGCGGTTGGCAAAAAGTACAGTGGATCTATTTTTTCTCTCTGTGTACCTACCTACTTGTGTTTCTACATAAAAATAGGAGTATGTAAAATTTGTTTGTATAGTTAGAATGTATCTTAATTTGTTGTTATTAGCTTAAAAGCCCGATGGTTTTAAATATATGTTATATGTATATTAGAAGAAAATTTAATTCTGTTTTCATAGGAGTTGCCTTTTTTTTTTTGGTAAATTTGTTTAAGCTTTTTGTAATGGATGTTTCAATTTCAAAATTCAGATTTCTAGGTTTCCTTAAAGGGGAAGAAAGTTTGTCGTTTTATACCCCATTTTTTGAAAGTTTTTATCAAAAATTAAAAAAAGTATCTCCTCACTGATTTAGCCCAATATCAGAGGGATCACATATTTAAAATTTTATATTTCTAGGCGAATGTATTTAGGCAGGCGGGTAAAGGGGAGATATTCCCCCTTTAGTGCTCCGAAAAATTTCGATTCCAAAACCACGCTTTCATTGCCAAACTGCAAGCTGTTATCTCCAGTTGTTTAGGTTGGGATATTTTTTTTTTGCAAGAGTGTTATCGTTATAGAGGGATATTTGAGGGTTTTTTACTGATCCTTTTTTTGTACTTTTTTGAATTTGCTATTTGAAAAATATGGCTGATATGGGCGAAAGGGTAACAGGTTGTTCTTACATATATCGAGTGATTTTTTAGTAACTTTCTTTTTGACAACACTGTTTTTGGCAGCTCAGCTGTTTCGTGTCACATAAAACTGTCAAAAATTTTAAGTGTGGGGTATAATTTAACCATGAATCGACTTACAAACGAACAAACGCTTGCAGATTATTGAATTTTATTATAAAAATTCATGGTCGGTTAAGAAAGTGCATCGTGTACTTCTTCCATTTTATGTTCAGCTCATTTCTGGTTAAATGGGTACGTAAACAAAAAAAATTGCCGTATTTGGTGTGAACAGCAGCCAGAAGCATTGCAACAACTGCTAATTCATCTCGAAAATTGCACTGTGAGGTGTGGAGTATGGGCCGGTGACATCATTGGACTGTACTTTTTCAAAGACGACGAAGGCAGGAACGTTACTGTGAATGACGAGCGCTACCGTGCGTTGATTACCATATTTTTTTCCCCAAAATGGAAGAATGGGATTTGGGTGACATGTGATTTCAACGTGTCACACTGCACGCGAAACAATGGCCGAATTGAGAGGCGAGTTCGGTGAACAGTTTATTTCACATTTGGGGCCGCTCAATTGGCTGCCTAAATCGTGCGATTTAACGCCTTTAGATTTTTTCTTGTGGGGCTATGTTAAGGCTCATGTTTATAGGGACAAGCCCGCAACGGTTGACGCACTGGAAGCCAATATTGAAGAAGTTATTCGTTAGCTACCGGTTGATATGTTGGAGAGAGTATGCCAAAATTGAACCCAGCGTATGAAGCATTTGTGGCGCAGCCGCGGTCAACATTCATATGAAATCATATTATTACTTTTATCACATATAAATTTTTCCCAAAATCGGAGTGATGAAGTTTAAGTACTTTCCTTCTTAGAGGATGCCTGCTTCGGAGAAAGAACCTTCATATCAAATTTCAAGATGCTTGCGGTTTGAACTGAACGATTATGAATTAGTCAGTCAGTCAGTCAGCCAGTCAGTCAGTCAGTCAGTCTATCACTCAGTCATTGAGTCAATCAGTAACGTTACTCCTTTCAATATGCATGTCATATAAGCAGATGTCTGTATGTACAAGCAAAATCGGCTTAAATTCCTACTCTTATTTTTTTTTTAGTTCAGTTTAGTGTCTTTTGTGCACTAATGTTACAATCATTGTAGTCATTATCATCATCATCAACAGTGTCCTTATTGCCAGCCTACAACAAATACAAAATAACATTCTATATCTTATATGGCTTGTTGTCGCTCCATCCAATTACTTTGTTCAAGGAATTCTTTGTTCATATTGTTTCAAATTTCTATTGTTATAAAAGAGATGGGATTCAAGTTTGTCATTTTTTTCCCCCACTCAATTTCATTGTTACTATTTTTGTTACCATACCAAAGTTATTGTGTTGTTATTGTTTTTGGGTTTTTGTATAATTTTTCATTTTTTACTTTTTTGGCACGAGTGTTTTTCCATTCGAGTACATAAAGTATGCCAACATCATCATCATCATCAGCAGCATACCCAGCTTGTTGCAAACAGGCAAGTAACCAACCAACCTAACAACAGGCGCTTGCAATTAGCTACCAATTTATATATATATATATTAGTAGTATTGCTTTCATTTAAATGAATGAACTTGTGTGACTACTTTACCAGACTGCAACGAGCGTGAGGTGTTGCATGGCCTTAAGGTGCAGCAGTAACACAGCAAATTTCTTTGTACTTGAAGAATTCATTGAACATCAAATTATTTAATCCATAATAGAAATGATTTTTGAACTAGTTATAGAACTAGTTATAGAAAAAGTTCTGTAACAAGATCTAGAACAAAGCTATTTGATACTATTTGCTTAGAAATATTGCTGGGTTGTACTACGTACGGGTGATGTTTTATAGAAATTTTTTTTATAACATTTGTTTCTTCTTAAATATTAGCTGACATCAAGGCAATTGAGTAAGAAAAAAAATCCTTTTTCCTTTGTTAAAGTGTTTGTTTTGCAATTTAAGAACATATGTCATACATAGGTACGGTTTCTAATAATAAATTATACGTGGGTTGTTTAAGTGTATTTAATGGGGATAAAAATATTCGAGTATCTCCTAAGAAATGTTATTAAAATTACATTGTAGTTGAAAGCGAAATAATGAAAATACATTTTTTACAGAAAAACTTTTTAAAATGGGATAATTAAGTTTACCATCAAGTATGGTTTCCTCTTTGGGCTTATTATTCGATATCATTTTCTAAATTTTTTTCAACTAAACTTAATTGGGATTTGTTCATAATGACCAAGTTGTTCACAAGGGAGGATAGATCGCCGCTTAATTACCGCTATGGTTAAAATTTATAAAAGATGATTTGTTTCGCTATTCGTGACATGTGGCAATGTCAAAAATGCTCAGTAAGTCTTGCCATTTCACCATGAACAGATTAACAAACGAACAACGCTTTAAGATCATCGAATTTTATAATCAAAATTCGTCCTGTGTGAGTAATGTGTTTTATAAATTATGGTTGTCATAATCGAACCACCGAACCACCGAGGTTGTGACCAAATTTCGCACCAGTTTCTCCATTAATCCACCAACCCGTATGATTGATTTGTATGTGTACCGAGGAGAATATTGCTGATGTATCGGCCAGTATCAATAAAGATCGCGGATATGTCAATTCGTTGCCATTGTCAACAATTGGGATTGAGTTGTTCGACCACGGTGTGAAAATACGCCTGCTGTAAGAACTAAAACCAGGTGATATACCACAACGTCATTTGTTTGGCGAATGGTCTTTAGGAATGTTGGATGAAGACCCATTTTTTCATCGAAAAATTGTCTTTAGTAACGAAACACATTTTTTGCTCAAAAGGTTCGTTAATAAACAGAATTGCCGAATTTGGTATAAAGAGTAGCCAGAGGCAGTTCAAAAGCTGCCAATGCACCCTGAAACATGCACTGCTTGGCGCGGTTTGTGGGCCGGCGGCAACATTGTACCGTATTTCTCCAAAAACTATGAAAATCGCAACGTTACAGTCAATGAAGCATTTTTTCCCCCAAAATGGAGGAATGGGATTTGGTTGACATGTGATTTCAACAAGACGGTGCCACATGTCACGCGATACGATGAACCTATTGAAATGTGAGTTTTGTGAGCAATTAATCTCACGTTTAGGAACAGTCAAAGATCATGCGATTTTACCCCACTTGACCTTTTGTGGGGATACGTGAAGTCTATTGTGGACAGGGACAATCCAGCCACAATTTTAGCCCTCAAATGCATTATTACAGCTGTCATTGGTGTCCAACATGCTGGACAAATTACGCCAAAAATGGAGCGCACTTATGGACCACAAATTTTTATTTTTTAAAAAGTAAAAGTAATTCATTCACTTTTGAAAATTTTCTGTGTTTTTTTTTTCAATTTTCATAACACAAACGGTTAAAAAATCATCCTTTATGATGTGATGTCTAAAGTTTTAGAAGCTTTATTCGTACGCCAAATGTATCTCCTTAAAAACGATTGCTAATTTATTCAATCAGAGAAATAAATCCTTACAAATAGGCGAAAAATCTATTTTACTAATATTCAGCAAAAAGAAATTAATTATTTTCAAAAGTTTTCAACTAATTTTTAGTAACTTTGGCAACAATTGTTTTTCTATTTGAATTTTAATATGTTTTTCGAAGAAATATGGCACACAGTGTTGTTTTGTGTTCAATGTAAAAATATTGCTTACTTAATCTCTCTGTAACTAATGCAAACATTTCTGCTTCAAAGCCGCTTTAAGAGGAAACAATTTAAAATCCTTTTTTTTTAGAATTCATATTTGACTTAATAATATGAACACAAATTTTTCTTAAATTTCCTTCTAATTTGTTTTTTCCAATAATTTGTTTAAATGTTCCAATATTTAGTCAAATGATATGATGAAAAGAGAGAATCATTTATTTAAATTTATTTTACAACAAAAACGATGACGATGACTAGGTGTTGTGACATGACTAACTTTGCATAAAAACCGAAATGCATACATAAATGTTTATGAGATGACGGCTTATAATCACATGATGACAATGTAACATTTTGTCATATAAACATATGAGGCTTTTCATGTCATACCATAGAAACTTTGAAATTTATAATATAGCTGGAAACCTTAAATTTAAATTATTTGGTCCTTGAAATTTGGGATAATTTATCTATAAAATACTTTTTGGAATTTTCTTTAAAAATTTTGTAAGTTTCCAACTAAAATTCGGTTGCTACCGCTAAAATAGCTTGGTGCAATTGAATATTAGTGTCCACCACATAAATTCGGTTAATACAACTAAATTTTGGTGACAATAACTTAAATATTGACATTTGATTTTGGTTGTTCTGATCGAATTTATTGGTTGTTGCAACCCAAATAAACTTTATAATTTGATTGGCACTTATTTTTTCTGTGTGTAGGAACATGGTCAAATTGGAGGTTTAAAAGGGAAAAAAGTCTCTTTATTACGAGCCTAAAATTTAAAACACATACAAGAAACCTAAAATTTTAAATATGTGTTCCCTGTAGTTGAAGATATTTTATTGAAAATGTATTTTTTAATTTTAGAAAAAGAAAAAAAATGTAGAAAAATTGGGGTCATAGAGGCAAAGGCTTAACCTTAAAGGCTTCCCAAACCGGTTTGGCTATAAATTTTAAATGTAAATTATGATTTTCGTGGGGAAAATTTTTTGAAATTCCAATAAGAACTCGTAGACATTTACCAAGGCGTATTTTATATGACGAGAGACAAAAAGGGAAATGGAATCCCCTTAACATCTTGCTATTAGAAATTTCGTCACGAATGTGGTATAAATAGGAGTACAAATGGGAAAAAATATTCCTTAACAGCCTACCTGGAATTTAGAATATGTATATCTTTCCTGGATTATGGGTTTATTTACCAATAAGGCAATTTTTATAATTTTCATTAGAAATGTAGTAAAACAATACACATTGTTGGCCATGACCCTCTCGGTCTTATCCCCATTTCCATTTAAGAGATTATAAACAAAATTTGTCGGACATAATCCTCATATGGAACGTGCGGTAATAGTTCGAAGGGTGTTAAAATGATTTTTTTGTAAGGATTATGACCAATATTTTTGTGGTCATTATCTTAATTTTTTTAACCCAAAACCGCCTCTTAGAAAGTCTTAACTCGTCGAAGACGGCTTCAGACATACCATTTATTAGAAAATTAATAAGATCGGCTGTAGGAAATTTACCTAGAATAGCTTTATTCAGTAAAGCCGACTTCATACATACGCACCTAGCTCGCCCATAAGCCGGATATGAAGAAAAACTTCACTGACTTTTTAAAAACGGTCTTGTATTTTAATGGTGATTATGTCGATTTTGATCTGGGGATTTTGACTACATCATGCTGGTCACAGTTCGCATTTTGGTTAATGGTCATTGATATGTCATTGAAAAATATGAGTACCTTGGATAATGGGCTTAATCTCTAAAAAGTTTCTTTTTAGAATTTTCGCCAGGAATGTGTGGGGTTAAAAAGCGAAAAGTTTCTCTAGAAACGTGAAATTTAAGATATATATATTTAATGGAGTATGACCTAATTCCTTCTGTTAGAAATTTAAAATATTTGACCTCGGTTTATGTGCTAATTTACTGATAAGGTGCTTTGTGGAATATATAATAATAACATGGTAAAATGGGGGTAAAATGGCTAACAAATCACCCAGCACAAACAGCTACAGGTGTTAATCTTTCAATTGGGAATGTAGGTTCCTCCTTCGGCGTAGACATCCAATAATATGGAATTTTTTAAAATTTTTACGGGAAAGGGCATAGGAAAATCTTCATTTTAAAGTCCTGCCAATAATTTTTGGTTCGAAATTTAATACAAAAAATATGTGTGCCCCCTGGAGTAAGGGCTGCTCTTAATCATCTAAAGTTAAAAAACGCAAATTTGAAGATAGACATTCAATACGATAAAAAATATTTAGGCGAGGGTTAAAAAGTTTTCCCGCTTCTATCCCAACCCCTTCGGCTAAAAACTTGAAATTATAATTGTACACAGAGAAAATATATTCGATAACCGAATTTTTGGCCAAATGGATCGATCGCTAAGTTGTGGTAACCGAACAAGTGGTTCTTGGTATTTTTCTTTGAGATTTTATTAATGTCGATTTGGACAACAGATGCATAACTATCTCATATGGTTTGTGTTAATAATAACAAATATGGTTTTTGTGGGGTAAACATCTGTGATTAGAATTCAGTATTCGATAGACGCCAAAGTGTAAACACTCATTTTTTTCAATCGCTATAATAATGTCAAATTTTGTACCTAAAAAGGATGTTTTGTGGGTAAAACTGATAACATTCTTTCATTGAAAGAAAACGGCTGCTGAATGTAATCGATTGTTGGAGGAAGCTTACAATCAACATGCACCAACCAATGTACGGTGGTTTGCGCGATTAAAAAGTGGTGATTTCGACACAGAAGGTAAGGAGAGGCCTGATCAGCCGAAAAAGTTTGAAGATGAGAAATTGGAAATACGAAAATTGTTGTCAAATGCATAAAGAACTTGCATTATCATTGCGAGTCACATAAAAATCTATTTCCCTACGTTTAAAAGCATTGGGATTCATTTATAAGCAAGGAAATGGGGTCTCATATGAATTGAAGCCGAGAGACGTTGAAAGGCGAAAGAAAGTAATTTTTGCAACATATTGTTAATGGTGATGAAAAATGGATACATTACGTTACCCCAAGCGCAAAAAGTCATATGTAAAGCCCGGCCAACCAGCCAAATCAACGCCGAAGCCGAATATCCATGGCGCCAAAGTAATGCTGGGATCAGAAGGGTATTTTTTATTGAGCTGTTGAAATCGGATCAGACGATCACAGGGGACCTGGACCTGTAAAGACTATAA
This sequence comes from Eustalomyia histrio, assembly GCA_949748255.1. Classification (NCBI taxonomy): domain Eukaryota; kingdom Metazoa; phylum Arthropoda; class Insecta; order Diptera; family Anthomyiidae; genus Eustalomyia; species Eustalomyia histrio. The sequence goes on from OX456525.1 coordinate 96,448,926, forward strand.
TAATCCGATTTCAGCAAGTGATAAAGAAATTCACTGTTTTAAAAATCTACTTTTTAAAGAAATTTTCCAAATTTGTTCATTCATATTGAAAATTTACTGAATTGCCTAAATTGAACTAAATGACTCACTTAATAAATAAAAAACAAATAGAAGGTTAAAAGTAACACAATACTCTCCTAATGATATTTGATCCCCGAGTCATTTTTATGTACAAAATACTCGTACATTCCAACATTACTAAAATCAGCTTAAGAGAATAAAAGCCTGTCCCTTCACCACTACCACAATGGTTTACAACTTGGTTGCTCATAAATGCAAATATGCATAAAAATACCAACAACGACAATAAATCAACTTATAAATAACTAATTTACTCACACACTCAATGGGTGGGTATATGAGAGTGTGTGTGTTTATGAAAGATTCAATGACGTGATACAATACAAATGCCATAACAAAACGAAATCTTGTTATAGACACATAAATGGCTGTGAGTTAGGATATGAATCGTAGTATTGTATTATACAAAGAATTTAATCTTTAATATTTGCATTGAAATCTAGAAATCTACAAATCTATCTATACCATATACACGTTAAGTTATAACGTTACTGTCTAACTGTCCCATGCCAAATTGTTAAAGCTAGGAACTAGGTTAATGCTCCGGAAATTGAATTTTTGAAAGTTCTGACAAAAAGGGGTAAAGTATCCCCGACAGTTTGCCCAAACTGGCTAGAAAACTGAAATTTAAAATATGCCTTTTTGAATTTTCGCCAGGGACTTGGTACAAATATATGTTCAAAGGGGGGAAAGTTTTCCCCTTAACGGATTTCCCACACCTATTTTTCTAGAGGCATAATAAAGGAAAGGGGGATCAACTGGAATTATAACTCTATACAAGGAGAACCAAATTAAATGGAATGGGAAAGCAGTGGAATTGAAATACCAGACAAGGGAAATGAAACAGGAAATGAGTGGAATTGAAACACTGGAAAAGGGAAGCCAAATGGGATAGAGCGTACAATAAGTGGAATGGAGAGACAGATGAAAAACTATAAAACAAGTGCAAAATGAAACACTAGACTAAGGAACCGAAATGGAATGGAACGGGGAAAAAGTGGAACTGAAACATTAAGCAAAGGGAACGGAATGGAACGGGGGACGAGTGTCATTGAAACACTAAACAATTATAACTAAATGGTTTGTAACGGGGAACGAGTGAAATTAAAACAGTGAACAAAGGAAACGAAATGGGGGGCTAGAAACCAGAAATTCAGAATCTGTCTTCCTTCTAGTGTAACATATGATAATTCTTTGAAAACGTATTTTGAGGAATTTTCGCCAGAGGTTTCTATAATTTCGTTTTTAAGAAAAATTACATTAATATTTTCTTATATAAAATGACTCATATTTCACTTAGATAATAAAATTAGGTCAACTTCGAGTCTAACTCGAAAATTTTCAAAACTGTTTTGTGGACGAGCAAATAGGGAAAGAGACTGACTTTGGGTTTGTTAAAAATCTAAGATTTAAAAAACTGTTGTTGGGCATATGTACTGATAAGGTTTTGTTTGAAATGTCCAATAAGAAGGTTGTAAAAAAATGGTAAATTTTGGATAAAGTATCCCCTTAATCACCCTTTCCAACTGTCGAACCTGGAAACTTGAATTGTGGAATGTAAGTTCCTCCGCCAACATAAAAGATAGTAAACAGGATTTTTGGAAATCTTTGCGGAACATTTTTTCCCCATTAGCGTTTGCTCAAAAATCCTTGACTATTAAAAATTTGTCTTCCTTATAGCCTTTTTCCACTGAGCTACATCTTTCATTAATTTGCAAAATACAAAAAATTAATTTTCTTTGTGCCATCACTAGCAAACTGACATTGCAGGAAATAAACAAAAAAAATTATTCAACAAAGGGAAATGAGCTGCACATGTAAGAATTTTAAACTTATGTCTACCAAAAATTCTTCTTCATCATCACCTTCTTCCAGAATGGCCTTTTATATTTCAATGTACTGCATTAAAATTCGGCAACAACTACTTCAATGCTTTCTCTAAATACATTTTTAATTTTTAACAAAAATTATGCAACTTTTTCTTTTATTTTTTTGACAGCTGAATAATTAACAGACGAAAGATGAAAGATGTTGCCAACATCTTCCACGCGATTCACAAAGATGTTGTTCAGTGTAAAAAGCCTATTAGGAGTGTTTTGATTCACTGAAGAGATACTTCTTGGAGTTTGCAATTAAAGTGTGGCAAAAATTAAGACTGAAAATGATAAATGTGTCCTTAAATGACTCTTTAGAGGGTTGCATGTCAATCTATTTCCAATAACTCCTCAATCTTATCTATATCTCAAAATGATTCAAATTCCTTTGGTTTTTTTATCCAAAATTGCTCATAATTCAATTTTCTTTTTCCTTATTCGCAAATCCAATTTAACTTTAATTCATTCCCAAATTGATTTAATTCCTTTGAGAGCATGTATTGCTTAAGCAGTAGCATACCTGTCGGAATTCATAATGTAACAATGATTTGAAGCTCATTTCTTATGCCTTCTGTCGTCGAGCAACCTTGAATGAGTATTTTTTCTAGTTATTTTATACATATTCTTCTGAACACTTTTACATCTAGACAAAAAAAATGCACATGTGTGAGGGAGAAAGAGAGAGAGGGAGAGACATAGAGAGTGAGGAGGCATATTTGGGAACAATGGTTTGTTGGTTAGATGAAGATGCCCCGCATTTTCTACTTGTAACATGTTTTACTGGCATTACAACAGTTCACAGTTTATTCTAGCATCAATCCGACAATCAACCGACCGACTGTCGGTGTGGGTTTGTGTTTGTAAGTGTTTGTATGGCTGGATGTGTGCAACAATATGTTTAAGCAACAATGCATTGCTATGTTGCTATACACAGGAATATAAAGAAGAAGAAATGTCAGCACTCACAAGTACAAGCGTATTCTTATCATACCTTATATGGCTTGAAGGACACTACGACCCACATATATTAAACTGTGATTTGTTTTTCTTTTGATATGAGTGTTTATATTTTTGGAATACTTACATGTATGCGTTTAAAAATATTCGTACTAGAAAAATCAAATTTAATTCTTTTCAAGGGAAAATTTATTTAAATTAAATTTTAATTAAAATTAATATTCAAAGAATATGAAAAGGTAATTTTCAGAAACAGAAAAACAATTGAAATTAAGGTTATTAAAAAAATGTAATAGCATTTTTATATGCAAAACTTATTGTATGTATGTATCTTTAATGTTTTGTCAATATTTCATTTAAATTTTCGTTGTATTTTTAACAATTCCTACTCTACCCCATTAGTTTTCATCTTATTCTAAGTCGATTTGTCTCAGTTATGGCCAAAAGTTTGACCTCGGCCTACTCCATACAATGGATTCAGCAAAATGAATGTACAAAATAGTCGCAAATATCCTGTAAAAACCATCCTGCACGAAAAAATTATCAATTCAAGTTCAAGAACATGTCTTCTGACCGGTACAAACAGCCCTAAAATTGTTTTTCACCACAAAAATTTTGTTCACCTTAAAATTTTTTTTTTTCATTATAAAATTTGTTTTTACACCAAAAAAAGTTTTTCACCTCAAAAAATTTGTTTCACCTCCATAATTTTACTTCTCAAGTTTTTTAAATTATTTATCAATTTATGAAAAACAGTAGAACATTTACTCACAATATTATTTCGTTAAAAATAATCTAAAATACATATTAAATTAATCGAAAATACAATCAAAAAGAGGACTACTGATTTTTCATTATATTCAGCCTATTTTGTTGTTTATTTTCAATCATTGTTTATTAATCGACATAAGTAGTAAAAGCAATCGAAAGTAGTTTAAAATAACCATCAATTTTTAACTGACAAAAAGTTTTGTGGTTTGTTTTTCAAATTGAAATTTTTTTTATTTGTATGTAATTTTTCAAAACACAACACACACAGATGTAACATGTATATTTTTATTTTCTGTGTGTGTCTATATTTCAATAATATTGAAATTTTTATTGAAATAATTTTGTATATAAACAAACTTTTTTTTGTAAAAAAACAATAAGGAATTATATGAATTTATATTTTTAAAAACAGTAAACATAAAATTTTACATTTAACAGAAAATATCAACTCAACTGTTTGTTTTTTTAAATGACTGGTTCAAATAGTTAAAAAATATATTTCTATGAATTTTAATTGATTCTTCATTTAAAAACAAACTTTACGTATTACTTTTTAAATAAACTACAGTCGGTAACGCAAAATATATTGTGAGTTTTTTTTGGGTATATGTAAGTGGAGGGTTTTCAAAGATTCAACTCAGCCGTATTTAAAACTTTTTTACTTGTTTTGTTGTTAAAGCGATCATATAACCCGTCTGAGGACCGGTCCATGTCCCATTGTACCTGGTCCGATTATAGGGCAGATAAACCCGAATCCTGCTTTACCCCATTTGACATTTTTCGCTATAACTTCTGTTTATAATGAAAAATAAAAATTTAAGTTAAAAAATTTTGCAAAATTATGTCCTATAAATGGCAGTCGTCGGCGTTATGGGATAGTTTGATTACATTTTGTATAAATATGCACAGCAATTACGTGTGGTGTTGTCAGTTGTTCCTTAACTTCTCCAAGGTGCGGGGCTTGTTCGCATACACCAAGGACTTCAAATATTTTCATAGGAAAAAGTCCAGGACGGTCATATCGGGATATCTAACTAGACACGCCAAATCACCGAAACACGAAATAGTAGGCTTCTCAGCGTAGGCTTCTTTCAAAATACACCTTGTACTGGGTGCAGCTTGAAAAGTGTACCCGTCCTATGCCTTTTAGTGGTCGCAGTTCACCGTAATAACGTTACCTTGTCGCTATTGATTAATTTTGATGAAAAATCAATTCACGTACACTACACTTAAAGGTAGTGTACATACAGTACACTAAAAGGTGGGGTACGTACAGTACACTAAAAGGTATTGTACGTACAGTACACTAAACGGTAGTGTACGTACAATATACTAAATGGTAGTGTACGTGCAATCCATTCAAGCTAGTGTACCTAGAGTACACTGAAAGTTAGTGTACGAAAAGGTAGTGTACGCGCAGCCCAATAAACGGTAGTGTGCGTACAGTACATTAAAGGTAGTGTACTTACGGTACACTAAAAGGTATGTTAGTGTGCGTACAGTAAGGTAGTGTACTCGCAGTCCACTAAACGGTAGTGTACGTACAGTACACTAAAGGTAGTGTACGTATGTTTGTGCGACGTGTCTACTTCGCGAATGTCAAAGCCCAATTAACATACGATGTCATTTGCAAAAATGATAGCACTTTTTAATAGGTAAATTTCTCTTTGCCAGCCTATATGCTTGTCGTGATTTAAAGTCTGATGTCATTAAAAAAAATAACCTCTTTTGTCTTAGTAAAGAGTCTTTAACCGTAAATTGTTTTAAGATTTATTGCAAGTTAATTTATAGGTGGCTTTAAAACTAGATATATTACCTTGAAATAACATCTCTACTAGCTACAATATTTCCTTTAAACGTTTAATAAAATCTTACAAGAATAATTATCTTAAACTAACAAAAATAAATACTGTAAGAATTTCAATTTTTAAATAACAGAAAGAATATTCTTACAAGTATGTATTTGTACATAAAAATACATTTCACTGGCACTATCAACTATATGAACTCATGCATCCTCCTTCTCTTATGTTTTTTTTTTTGTCACATTCAGTAGATTTTCTATTTCTAAGTACTGAAATTCAAACAAGTGCTTCCAACATGTCAAGTAGAACACATATACTTGAGTATTTTGAGGTGAGCAGCTGCTAAACTTGCATAAATATTAACAGCAAACATGGTTGTTTTATTAGACTAAATATAAAATGTGTTGGGTTATACACTCAGGGAAAAAAGATTCATCATATTAATGAAATTGTCGTCCTTTGATGATTTTTCTAGGCAAGCATGAAATCCTCCGGATAGGAACCAACCGACAACAAATTATTTTTGATTACAATTTATAAAATAAGTTTTGGGAATTTGCATAAATATTCATCCTTTAACAAAAAACTCTTACAAATAGTTTATTTCGTTTGCAATAAATTGCTATCTTTAATTCTCATTTAGTTTGCATTTTTATTTACTAAAAACATTTAAAAAAAGGAAACAATTTAAAATTAAAAAAAAAACTTTACCATATTGATAAAACTTCTTCATAAATATAAATGAAATATTTAAATTTCTTCAAAAACATGAAAAAGTACCCAGCAAAAACATGGTAATGACATATCATTAATTTATACATTACTTTGTAATGAGTACTCCTTACACTCAGCATCATTTTCAAAATAAAAATAATGTATTACCTATAATATGTTATTTATTTTATTATTTTGAATTAAATAATAATAAGTTACCTGCAATGGCTTACCTTTGCTATTATTTCAATATAAAAAATAATGTCATTGTTAATAGTTTAATAACTTTTTTTATTAGTGTGTATTTTATTAATTTATGAATTAAAAGAGTTTAATGAAACAAATTACCATGTAAGTAAAGAGGAACTAGTGAAAACTAGTTTAGAGCAGTGTCGAATTAATTTATTTTAACTTATTTGTTTTATGACACATCTTATATAATTCATTTTGGTATTCAGATCACGAATATGACAAAAAATTTAAAATATTTTGGGGCAAAAATTGAGTTTTAAGTGTAGTTCCGTATTATGCTTTTTACAAATTTTTCAAAATTGTAAACAAATTGAAAATTTTGGAGACCAAATTTGGAATCAGAAGAAAAAAATCTATAAAAATCAAATCCAATAAAAATTACTTAAATTTCAATGCGAATAAAAAATTTTCAAAACTGAGAAAAACTTTCCTCTTTTTTTACTTTTGACGACCATGGGATATATATGTCCCAAATTGTATCAGTATCTGTAATAAATAAGGTGAACCAATTCCAAATATCTCGATGTTTCTAAAAGATAAAGGAATGGACCAACATTTTGACCCCCTGTGTTGTCCAATAGGATTCGAAAAATGTGTTTCAAATATTATGCAAAAATATATATTTTTTTTATAAATATGTGGTGATACTATTGGCTCTGAGAACATATTGATCTTAATAGTTAGTATTGTGTGAAAGCAACAACTATCATCTGTCGACAAAAACTAAAAATGGGACATTTATCAACCATTGGCCGTCAAAGGGTTAATTTATATATTTCCTTTTGGAAGAAAAGCGGGTTAGAAATTCACTGCATGACATTACCTTGTCGCTTGCTTAAAGTTAAATTATAATTGGTTACCAGTAGTAAAAAAAATAATGTGTTACTCAATTTCTTACAGAAAAATATAATAATAATTGGTTATTAGTAACCAGTTATTAATATGTATACGCTTAACCCTTTTAGGACATCCCATATAAAAAAAAAGTTTGAATTTTATTATAAAGCGTAATACGTAAAAACCTTGGAGTTTATATTACTAGACTCATTAGTTGTTTTGCTGGGTATTTTTCATAAATCTTACTTTATATTTTTGAAAGCTTCTACATAAATTTAAGCAAACATGTCATCAATTTACCTTTTTAAATTAAACGAAAATCAGTGAATTTTTCATCCTATTTATGAAGTTCTTCATAAATATAATGAAGCTTTTTTTTCCTGAGCGTAAAAAGTGAAACTGAAAAACACATGTTAAATATTCATTTGTAAACCAGTTGTTTTTATTTACTAGGTTAAGAATAGAAAGTGTATACAAGGTAGGATTAGCACGAAGGGGGAAGTAAAAGTAGACGGAAAGGAATTATGTTAGCTATATCCTTTTTATATACATCCTTTTTTTTTTTTGTAAAACTGTTGGAAACCACGCAGAAATAAGGAAAAGTTGTTGGCATAAAGCCAACGCCCGCATCACCATAAATATTATTATCATCATCATAATGGCACTTGGTTTTCAACCAGTGATGCCACTTCTAGTGTAATTACACAAACTGCGTATACTTATGTAGGCCATGTGTAATTATGTATAATTTATGTGTAATTTTATATTTACACACAGACTACTCGTAACGATTTTTTTTAATAAATATAGAATTCTCAGTACTTAATTATATAAAAAAATCTTTAAAAATCGTTTGTAATAAAAAATTTAAATAATAAAAAATCAGAAGAAGTTCTCCTAGAAAACCTTTATATTCTAAGGACTGCTTTTCATATAATTATCACTTAAAAACTCAATCGATTAATCGTTAAAATAATTATTTGGGTTTTTTTTGTTAACCGGTTAATCGAATAATAATTTAAAATTAATCGAAAAAGAATTATGTAAAATAGTATACAATTTTTTTTTTGTTTTTATAATTTCATGTAAAAAATAAAAAAACAAGTTAAACGTTAACTTTAAATATTTCTACACAGATTTGACATTCATTACTATAGTAAAGCATTAAACTGTAATTATTTGATATAAGTTAACAGGCTTAAATGAGTTAAATGAGAATAGAAATTTTTGTATTTTCATTTTTATCTTTTTTTATATGAAACGAACACATAAAATCTATTGAGAATGATTTTTTCCTGGATTTTGAAAAAACTTTGAGATTTATTTTGTTAAAACTTGTTCTAAGACAATTGTTTTTTGAAACGGTTATATGTGTGAAAAGTTACTTAAAACTTACAAAAGGGTTAACTGTCATACTGTGACAAATTATTATAAATAGATTGACGCTTGAACTACTGAATTGATTACTGACAATCAGTTATCAATTTGCGTAATTTATAGACGACGAAATTGAGTTAAGCGATGCGGCGCATTTTTGGCTTAACGGGCTTGTTAATAAACAAAGTTGCCGCTTATGGAGTCGAAGCAATACGCAACAGAACTTACAGCCTCCAGTACATCCAGAAAAATGCACCGCTGGGTCACTGGACCCTCTTTCTTCAGAAATGAAGCCGGCGCACATGTTACGATGAATGGAGATCGCTACCACACCATGGTCAATGATTTATTGCTTGAATATATGGATGACATTGATCTGGGCGAGATGTGGTTGCAACAGAATGGAGCTACCTGCCATACGGCGACTGCAATCATCGACTTATTGAAATCAAAATTTGGCAATAAGTTGATTTCGAGAAATGGACCTGCCAATTGGCATCCAAGGTCGTGCGATTTGACACCTCTTAATTATTTTCTGAGAAGACACTGGTTTATGCTGATAAACCAGAAACAATTGACGACTTGGAGACCAACATTGTTCGCGTTATACGTGACTCGAAAAAGTGGTAAACAATTGGAAGACTGAAATGCGCTTCATCAAGAACAATCGCGGTGGCTATTTTCTCGAAATCATTTTCAAATCTTAAAACCATGTCTTGATTTTTTTGATAAAAAAGTTTTTTGTATTAAAATTAAATTTTTTGTGTTATTTTTTACAATTTAAATAGAATGGACTTAAAAAAACACCCTTAATTAAGTGTGACCAAGTACAATATTGTAAACAAATTATTTGTAGATTTTTTTGTTTTAATTTTTAAAGTGGATTTTGAAAAAATCCGAATCTTCTGGCTGACGATATCAACCTTTACTTAAGGATATTATAAAAGCTTTTGCATAAAATCAATTTTTGAAAATTATTAAAAAAAACATAATTTTGAAAAAATTTTGTATATTGTTAACTAAATTTGCTTAATATACTAATCGTTTAAAATTATTTGAATTATTTGTTATTCGAAATTTAGGCATTTTAATCTATTTAAACAATTATTTTAAAAAATTGCTCGATTTATCGAATAACGATTAAATGTCCTACCAATATCACAATGTTACGTTGAAATTAAAAAAAGGGTTTAATTAAAAATGTATGTGGGAAACAATGTTTTAGCTAAAGTCCCAGTAAGTAGCTAACAGGGAATTGTAATAATAGGGCTATAAGTAAGGAATTTTTTTCTGTGGAAAACCTCTAATATTTTAATTATTTTTTTTTAACATAAGACCGCTAAATTTTCAGGAAGGTTGCAAAAGAAGAACTTCAAAGTTCTAAAAATCAGGAATCTAAAATATCATATTTCTTATCATTTGATTCTAAAGACTTTTTCTTATAGAAATTTATCCAGATTCATAGAACTTATCCGAAGAGAAATCCCAACATTCTGAGGACTTACAATTATTAAAATTTTGATTGTATTAAAAATTGTATCTGCAATTTAGAAATTTTTATGCGTAATTTTGAATTTATCTTGTGGCAACATTGTTTTCACTTGATGCTGTTAAATTTGAGTAGAAACAGTAAAAGCAACACTTTGTTTGCTTCTTGTTGTTGTCACTGAACTAATACTGTTGCTTACTACTTGTTCAATGTAGCTCGTTATCAGGGTTGTAAGCAGACATTTTAATTCAAAGGGGTTCTTGAACAAAGGGAAAATGTGGCAAATAAGTTTCAATACAAACTTGCAAAAATCAGAAATGTTTTTCGTCATTATTTATTTGTGATGTCTTAAAACAATAAATAAAAATCACAATTATTTCAGAGGAATAAAATACAATTTATATGGCGTATTTTTAAATTTGCATTGTAATATTTTAGTTGCAAAAACTAAATATATTCGAATATATTGTATTTCGTTTGATATTTATGTGCAGTGGAAGCAACCATTAATTTAATGAATACCCGAGTAAGAAAAATTAATCTGGCACAATATTTAATCATATCCAATTTTATATTCATTAATATCTTATTGGATCCAAAAAATGCCAGATCAAATTGGATCCGGCAATATATTTGGAGATTTAGAAGGATCTAAATTGTTCCGGAAAATGTCAGATCGAATTGTATTAGATTCGATCCAACAATATAATATGCACGAAAAACAATTTATTTAATGACATATAAACAACAAAAAAAATATTATAATTCCTCGGTCTGCCGGAATTGTCGTGATGTAAGCACCCAGTTACACACTGCTATACATAATGGCTGACTTTACTATACTTTATTTTTTTTTTTTACGTATAATTATATTATATATATGTAACTGTATCTTCGGGACTTATATTTAACATAATTATATATTCGGAAATTTGGAAAAAATATCATGGCCATTTTGGTTCTTTGGGGACTGTCCTTAAACTTTTTGTTATTCCACTGTTTACACTGAAGACATTTTACTGGATACAGCGAATATTATAGGGACTTTTTTGGCTGTATATACAGATGTCTTCAAAGTATGGGCAATGAATGAATATATATATATATATATATATATATATATATGTGCACAGATCATGTTGCGGGGACGGGTTTTCGTTCCACAAGTTACTATGAAGACATTTTAGTACTTTGGGGACAGTCCTCAAACTTTTAATTATTCTACTGTTTACACTGAAGACATTTTACTGGATACGGCTCATATTATAGGGACTTTTTTGGCTGTATATACAGATGTCTTCAAAGTATGGGCAATGAATATATATATATATATATATATATATATATATATATATATATATTCATTGTGCATACTTTGAAGACATCTGTATATACAGCCAAAAAAATCCCTATAATATGCGCTGTATCCAGTAAAATGTCTTCAGTGTATATAGAAGATTGATGTAATGTTTGAGGTCAGTCTCTAAAGAATCAAAAAATATATAACGTAATAATATTTATGTGAAATATAAATTATAAATTGGACAACTGAATATTGGCTTTCACAACTAAAACTATAACTTAATATGAAAATAGTTGTCGTAACCGCCAGAATTCGATTGGCAACAAATTCGATGGCGACAACTGATACTGTTTTCTGTGTGTGCTTTCTAGGTCTACTACATAGAGAAAATAGATTCATCGTGACCGAATTATTTAGTTGTCCCAAACAAATGTATTTTTAATACAATTGAAATATTTGGTTTCAACTGAAATTATGTTGTATTAATCGAATTTCGGTTGCTCCAACCAAACCATTCGGTTGGCTAGAAACTCGGTTCTTACAATAAATCTGTTTTCTCTGTGCACTATGTGGTCAAATTTGAGTCAAATAAAATAACCGAACACTGTGCAGCATTTAAGTAAAATTTCAATTTTTTCATTATTTTTATTACTTTTTGAAGAGATTGCCTCAAAATTCACAGTATATTAAAAATTGTTTAAAGATAATTATTGTACTTTTTAGTCTAATACATATGTTGTCTAAATTTGAGCCAAATCAAATAACTGTAGGTCGTGCTGCATGAAGCACAAAGTTCAAGATTTTGTGCATGTTTTTTTGGACAGATTAACACAAAATTTTAAATATTTTAAAGATTGTTTTTAGCTAGCAGACGGATTATTATAGCACAAAACATATTTTTTACACAGCGTAAATAAAGCGTCTTTTTTTAGAGTGTCACAACTTTGAGTTGGCATCACTGCTTTATTTGGCAACCCATTTAACAGCTGATAGTTGCTTTTTGTTTAGTTTGCTTTGAATTTTCATTACAAATTGACTTACACCAGAGGAACGCGTGCAAATTGTTGAAATTTTTGATCAAAATAATTGTTCTATTCGTCAAACTCATCGTGCACTTCTTCCATTTTATGGCGTACATAATCGTCGTTCAGAGCGGCTAATTCGAAGAACAATAGATTGTTTTCGAACCATTTGGAGTGAGGAGAATTCACAAGCTTTTGTCGAAACACCATAACATCCACAGAAAATTACTGTTTGGTGCGTTTTATGGGCTGGCGAAGTCAATTGCCCATATGTCTAAAAAACGGTGATGGTGAGAATGTCACTGTCAATGGTGAACGGTATAGGAACATGATTTAATTACCTCAATTACGTGGCATTAATCTTGCTGATACGTGGTTCCGACAGGACGGAGCCACATGCCACATAGCAGGCGCTGCAATTGATTTACTCAGAAATACTTTTGATGAAAAAACAATTTCACGTAATGGCTTGATAATTTGGCCACCAAGATCGTGTGATTTAACCCCATTGGATTATTTTCTTTGGGGTTATGTTAAGTCACTTGTCTACGTCGATAAACCACAAATTATTGAACACCTAGAAATTAACATTCCGCCAGCCGTGGCGGCCACACGGCAGAAATTATATTTAAACATTAATTTCATAAAATTTTCTTTCCAATAAAGCCCGTTTAATGGATATTAAAAATATATTTCCTTATTTTATTATGCTGTAAACTTGTGTCACTCTATAATAAACACCCTTTATGAGCTCAATTAAAAAAAAATTCAAACATTGTGGCATAAAGGTCAAAGTTTAAATAAGGAACACTTCAGTTCTTCTGTTTATGCTAACAGATGCATACCAGATTTGCTCTTATAGTTTCAAATACTTTGAGTACTAAGATTTCAATAATTTCTACCATATTCTGTTGTTCTTCTTAAAGATCCAGAGTCAATTAACATAATAATTTTTTTTAAGTCGGTATATTTTTTAAAACTTTAGTATTGATCTTTTTTAAAGAAATAATTGTAGCAATTTAAAAATCTTTCTAATAGTCCCAGACTCCCGATTTTAAGTTTTATATAAATAAAGTTATAGTAAAACTTCTCTAAAACGGTTGTGAGTTCTGAGACAATCTTTCACGAAAGGGTAGAATAGCATATGAAAAAAATTTTGACCTTGATAAGCCAAAGTTCATGTCCGTTAATTTAAGCTACAATAATAAGTCTAATTTTTTAATGACATTCTTTGAGCTGTTTTGAATTTTGAGAATAGGTTATGTAGAGGAGAAAAGAGGGAGTAGTGCTTTTGGATATTAGACTAGAATTTCTCTAAATTATAGTTTCCAGCGATGACCTCTGCGGGGAGTTTATTCACCATACGACTAGTCCGACTTATAAACGAATTTTCACTGTTATGTGTTGTGCGGTTCACTTGACGATCGACAAGCGAGTATTTCGGAAAAAAAACCCGGTCCCGAGGAATAATTTCACTTATCTCAGTAGAACACATCCCATGGTAGTATCGATATAACAGTGTCACACAGCCCACATTCAACTTTAACATTGAAGTGCCAAGTTTTATATCTAATTTATTTTGATCAAATTTGGACTATGAAGACTATTCAGACACCGTCATATAAAAAACTGTAAATTTGTTGTAAAATCGGTTTATGCTTTTTGAATTTTTGATGCAACCGGAGGTGCTTATTTTTACCCAGATTAATGAACATCCTCCCGAGCGGGTTAAAAGTTATAAGTGAAAATGTGAAGGTACCTCTAAATTTTCCATACAAATCGGTGTATTTTAGTACAATTTCTTAGTAGCGACTGGTAAAAAATATATATATATCCTCGTATTTTTTCACCAGTTGCTTAGAAGTGCATTATATTTTATATTCATTTATTTTATAGAAAATAAAATTTTCGGGGAGATATAGATTACGCTATAGTAAATTTTGTGCCACAATTTAGAACCTCAAATGTACTTTTGTGCCTAAAAGAAGATGAATATATAAATTTTTATATAATTTTTTAATTTATATGACAAGGTAGATATTTGGGATTTGTGGGTTTTAAAGTAGTTTGACGTAATACAGGGGAATAAGTACCTCCCTTTTTTATTTCAAAATGGTACCGCCCCAAAAGTTTTTATATGCTTCATATAAAAAGTTCGTTCAATATTTTTATGACAAATATTTTTGCTTATATTTAAAAGAGAATATCCAAGAATTTCCAAGACTTGGCAGCATTTTTATAAATTCTTAATTTTTAAGCAGCTATATCTCTAATTACTTAAGAAGTCTATAGCTCCTTGAATTTGTAGTAGGAAATATTTAGAAAAAATTTGAAAAAAAATTAAATTAATTAAGTTGACATGTGAAATGCATTTTTAGTGACTTGGTAAATCATTGTTTTCTTGGGGCAAGGGTGGAGGGTATTCAAAGATTCGGCACAGCTGAATTTAGCATTTTCTTTACTTGTTTTTTACTCTATTTCTATCAGATTTTCTCTTTCTCTCTAACTCTCACATAGATGTGGTTTTATAATATTTTCGTTTTCTAATTTCAGAGTATGGCACAAGAGCAGTCGTTTATATGAAAGTGTCAGGAACATGGCGCGTGTCATAGAAGGACAGAAATTGACACTTCGCTGGTGAGTTGCCAGAAAACCTTCACCACAAAAAGTAAGTAAAGAATTTTAATGTACTTTAATCCAGAGTCATTATATCATTATATTACCGGGTGAGGGCAAAACCGATCATCTGATGTTTTTCACTATAACTTTTGTTTACAGTGAAAACTTATTTGGTTTTTAAATTATTATATTTATTTGTACTAACAAATGTTGTTTAAATTAATTGTGGAAAATTATGTCCGACAAATGGCCGCCGTGGCGTTGGGCTCCTTTGATGATATTTTACATAGCGTGCAGTATGACAAGTGGCCCCCGCCTGTTGGAACCATATATGCTCCAAATGCAGATCGCCAACTTCCAGTAAGAAAAATTCATTCAGCATGGCTCTTTAGCGGTCGCCGTACACAGTTAAAGCGTTACCGTCGGCTCTTTTAAAAAAATAAAAAACAAACGACATAACTGCATACCACACGGTGACTTTATGAATAATGCGTAGATTTTCCGACCCCGAGAACTTAGAATTTTGTCTATTGTCGTGGTTGCTGATGGAAAATCATCCACTGCATCGTTTAGTTCCGAAATTTTCCGTTTTTAAAGTGGATAGTGATTTATTAATAGGGTGATACTTTTTGCGTGGCTAGTCAAAAAGTCAAAAGTGATTTTTTTTTTAAAAACACTTACTATTTTTAAACAAAGTTCTGTTAAATAAAAATATAATTTTTAGTCCGATTATAATAAAAAAGAAATTTGTGTTTGAGAGTAAAAATAAAACAAAAACTCACTTGTTAAATTAACCCCACTGTGTAGCGTAGGGTATCTTATGGTTTATCTAGATCGTCCATAATTTTTTTATTTGTATTGGTTTTACAAATCCCACACAGGTTATATATATTTTTTTTTGCAAGAGATGTGTTGTTTTTGCTAATGTTGTTTTTGTTAAAATATTCCACATACAATTTAATCAACTCGGCTTTTACAGATTGTTTCTGTTGGCATCAACTTTTTTATGTAACTATTTTGTTATTTTTTTTATATTTTTGTTTTTAAAAATATTAAAGTAACGATGGTAGTGAAATATGATCTATTTCCCTTTAAGTCATCTTTGCCTTTTTCTATTTTTTTGTTCGAGAATTATTTTTATACATTTCGTATTTTTTTCTGTTATTTTGTTTGTATTGTATTACGAGTATTAATATTATAAAGCAAAAATTTACATTTGCAAGAGAAAAAAAAGAAACATTAAACATAGCTCGTATTGTAGTTTTTTTTTTAGAATTGTTTAGATTTTGTTTTTAAATAAAAATGGTAATACGTTGACAGTTTAAAGGTAGAATTTTCTCTCACTGAGGAAAAATTCAAAAAGTTGAATTTTTGGCTTTTAGAATTGCAGTTTGTTCTAGGACAATTAAAATTTTTTGTGATCAACTAAACTTCTGTTGTATTGGCCGCATTTACATTGTCAACAAATATATAGATGGCTGCAATTAAACATACTATGACCATTGTTGATTTGGTTTTCGTTCTGTTAGTAGCAGCTTTTGTTGGGTGCTCCATTTTATGCATATTTTATTGTGTGTATGATGTTTTTATTATTTTCGTTTTATTGCATTTTTAACTAAACTAGTAGTGAGTACATAATAATTAAATTTATTCGCTTATCCAATTAAATCTACTTTTTATTAAAAACACAACAAAAAAATATTAAAATATTCATAGTTAGTTAGAAGTGCATGTAACAAGATTTATTATGATCATGAATGGTTTTTTTTCTTAAAGTCAACGAATAATTTTGAAACAGTCCGATGAAAATTGAAGCTTAACTGTTTACGGATTTAAATCAAAATATATTTATTTTATATTTGGTCTTAACTTACATATTTATGGTTATTTCTTCGATTTTTTTCGAAATTCCTCTACTTTATACCTCAAAAGAACTGATTCATTAAAATCTAACGAAATCTTATTTTCAATACTCTTTATGAACTAATTTCTTAAAAATCGCTTTTAATGAAAAACTCTTTACTGATGATAGCTACATCTCTGGGAAAAATTTCAGAGAGAAAAATATCAATGTTAGTACTGTTTTTAATATTTGTTTTTCTCTATCAACTTTAAGATTTATTTTTGAATGCAATACCCTCTAACAACCACATTAAGGCTATCGCTTCGGACAGGAAGCGGTGTAGAGATGAAGATATTTTGGATAACACCAATATAATTCATTTCCAAACTCGACGGGAAAACTGGGTAAGATTTCTTTTGTGATAATCTGGAAATGCAAATGTGCTTTCGGACCACAACGACATTTTCAGGCGGAGGTTGTGGATATTACAGAGTGCATTCGGTTTTGAACTACAAGTGATTATTCTAGGAATGCAATCATCTTCACTAAGCACTAGCACTTCCTTTGTTTTTACCCAGCTTTTGCAAGAAGTAGGGTAAGGCTTTGGTCTTTGAAGTTCTTGCGTGGGTTGATTTGGGAAAACTGAAGGGATCCCTAAGGGATACTGAATTCTTCAGGTAGACTGGAGTGTTTATTTACTTAGTTTTGGAGAGCGCACAACATGCCGATTTCCTGGCACCGATATTTGGGTGACCATAAATGACGAATGATCCTTCCTCTTTTTAACCTAACGCTATTAAAAATGTATTATTACTACATATACAATATGAAACGAAATTGTTTCATAAGATTTATTTTTGAATGCAATACCCTCCATCCCACATTTAATACATATAGTAAACGAAGCTGTTTCCTACAACCTTACAGGTCAATTGTTTATTAGTTTGCCCCGTAAAATAGGTTTTTTGAATTCTTATAGAAACACAATTCAAACAAAAGAATCACAAACAGCAGTCAAAATTAATAATAATATAATCAATAAACCGTTCGATGAAATGTATTTAAATTAAAAACCATAATGAAGGCAAACTTATCCGCTTTACGATCATTAGACCTGGTAACCCTTAAAATTGATCCACGGATTGCGCAATTAAGATATTCAAAGTATTTACCAAACGGTGATGCTTAATTTTCAAAGACTTTTTATAAAGTATACAATAACTTAATCAACTGAATTTAAGAATACACTGCATATACTGAACCAAAACTTCTACATATATGTGTTTGGCAAAGTAAATAGAAGGATACTATCGAACTGTTCGGTCGGAAAATATATTTGGTAGATCAAATTTTTAGCCGAACGTGCGGACAAATCAAAAAGAGTTTGCCGGTCCAACAGTTAACTTTGGCCTTTTACTTAAATATGACAATCAGCTTAAAATCAGCTTCTAAGATATGTTCCAATATTATTAAAATGTTTTCATAATGCCACCCTAAAGCCAAAAAATTATTCAAATGTTGTTGGCCGTACTGTTCGGTTGGACACTAATAAATAATGTCCAACTGTGTTATACATTTAAAACAGTGCTGTTCAAAAATAAAAATGTAGTTGTGTTGGTGAGAAAATGAGAATTGCACTGTAAGAAATGTTCAATGGGTTAATAGCAGTGTTAGTATCTGTATGAATTTATTTTTTATATAAAATATGAGACTGTTATGTTTTGTGTAAAACAGTTTTAAAGAAATATGAATTAAACAAAAATTTTTGAAAAGGAAAATAATAAATACATATGTATATAGTACATTAGGGTGCCTTTTTTCATTTTATAAAAAACAAAAAGTTGTAAATATTTCCTACAGTATTAATGATTTCATTATATTTACATATTAATAAAATATATGTAATATATATAGATCTATTATGATATTCTATTAAAAAAATGCTATTTTTGGAAGGAAAAAAAATACAATAAATTCGATCGGAATAAATGAATAAACGATCGGACTCAAATTTTTAAGAACATTTCAACTTTTATATTAAAAAATGCGTTTTTTTATTAGGTTTATTAAAGATTTTTATAGATCTTGTATTATTAAAATATTTTTCGTACATTGCTATTAATTTTTTTCAGTGCATTAAAGTAAAATCAGCATACATCCGCCACACGTGTTCATTCGTCGCTGTTTCAGTGACGACTAAAGGCAAGAGCGTAAGAATACATGTGAATTGAGCAGGGGACAATTGTCCCATGCAATGAACATCACTGATTTAAAATAATGATTATGACCACAGCGTATGAGTGATTTACAATTTTAAGCCCATAATAATCATACGCCTAAGAGGCGTATTAGTAAACGTGATTAGTAAACTTAACTTAATCGAGTGAAATGCAATGTAAAAGAAAATTTGGGCAGTGGGAAATATAATTTAAAATTTGAATATACAGTAGAATCCCGTCATGGCAATAAAATAAACAGATTAATTGCGGCAATTGAATTTCTTGACAACTAATCATATAGAATTATTCGATTTTCGCTACTAATAGAGCAAATAGATGACAAAACTGCCATGTGCAATATTGTGATAGAAGGCATAACTTTTAAGTGTGTATGGGCGTTAAAGTTTGAGTAAGAAATCAAAATTGTTTAGATTATTATCCAAATTTTTATCGTTGTGTCGGTCAGTTTGCGCAGGTGACTTGTGTAGTTTATTTGCCGCATAATCACGAAGATATTTGAATTAATCGGCAATAATGTGTTTTTGTTAATCTAACACTGAACTCTACAGAAATTGTGTGCTTTAAAAGTATATTTTTTTACTTCTATTTTTTATTTTTTTTATTTTTTGTTCCTTAATTAATCTGCACTTTAAATTAAAATAAAATAAATACATTTTGTGGAAAACTAACCATATCGTTATGTGGCCAGGTGGTCATAAGTTGACAGCTCGTAACTAACGATATAATAACGACGTGTTGAAAGGATACTATTTCACTATCTCAAGTTGTTAATTTTCAATTACAAAATAATAACGTATGATCACCATCAATGTGAAGCGCATCTAATCGTTCGTCTTTAATAACAAAATTTTTTTTAACTTTTTTTGTATTAAAAATTTTCAGTATATTTATTTATTTTATTTATATTAATGATAAAATTACAAATTATATTCGAATACCCTAACAGAGCACTACCAACAAAGGCTATCGGCCCGTTATAGCCAGAGCAGACCAGAGCCTTTGGTGGGACTTGAACCCACGACCCCTGCACTGATAAGCTAGCATGCTATCAACTAGCCTACTTGCTCTTTCAGTATATGAATCTGTAATGTGTACCTAAAAACGATTTTGGCCAAATTCTTTTCCGAATTAAGGAATTTGAAACAAAAACAAGTAAAAAAAGCTTAAATTCGGCTGTGCCGAATCTTTGAATACGCTCCACTAGGATTCTAAAAAAATGTTCCCTACTGTTTTGATACAAATAAACAAAAAAAAAAAACTTTAGAAGTAAAATTATAAGGGGGAAAAATTTTTTTGATGCAAAAAAATTTTTTGGACAAATAAATTATAAATTTTGTGGTGGAACAAAAATTTTTTCAGGAGAAAGAATGTTTTTTAGGTAAAACAAATTTTTTTGTGTGAAAAATACTTGAGGTGAATATAATATATTATTTAAATCAAAGCGACTGGTGAAAAACCAAAAGAAAATATTTTACTTGCCAGTCGCTACTACACTCTAATTAATTTCTATTGAAATTTACCCAACTTATAGTAGGAAACTGTACTCCTACTATAAGTTGGGTAAATTTACTCTGTGTGCGTAAATGAAAAAAGTACACACATTATGCGTAAATTGATGAACACAAAATAGGTAAAATTACATTGAAAGTGCCTAAAATTTGAATTAAATTTTAAAATTGAAGAGTAAATTTACCAAATTTGTGCGTAAAGAAACACGATATTCATGTAAATGTACACATATTATTCGTAAAAATCCTAAAAAAATGCATATTTTCTTCTACGATGTTGAAAATTAAACATCCAAAAAACGTTTGTGTTGTAATAAAAACAATAAATTTATTGCTAAGTAATTCACAATAAAAACAATCAATTTATTGTTTAGAAACTAACAAAAAGAATAAAAACAATAATTTTTTTGTTTAGCAATTCCAAATAACTGATAAATTTAAAAAAAAAAACTAAAAGTTTTCTTTTTAAATTTTGAAAATGTTTTAGATTTTTTTTTTCAATTTCAATATGTCATAATTTTTTTACCATTATAAGTTAGTATATTTACAAACTTTGTGCGTAAAATTTCTATTTAACAAAATAATACTAATTTTAGGCATAATGTGTTTAATTATAAACACATAGTGTCTAAAAATACTTCGTGAGTGTATTATTGTATATGAAAGTGTGCGCAAGAAGTTTTACGCATATGGTGTTTATATTTACCGAATTTTCGTAATATTACATAAAACTTTACCCATTTTATAGTAGTAAATTTACAAGCGTTTTTTAGAGTGTACCTTCACTTTTTCACTCATAACTTTTTAACCGCTGGACCTATTTTGCTCAATAATCTGGGTCAAAATGCCCACCCACGGACAGACAGGCAGGCAGACCGACATCGGTAAGTCACGAATATACTTTATGGGGTCATAGACCTATATTTCGACATGTTGCAAACGGATTGACAAACTTACCATGTGCTGTGGAGGCTATAAAAACCACGCATCATTCAATATATACCCATTGGGGCAATTCACCAAAAACCTTTCTTTAGATTTTTGAAGCGGAATATGAATGCTTATGGTCCAAAACATTTTTGAGAATTTTTTCAGATTTTTTGTAACGGGGTACAGGCCCGCGGAAATAGACTTTTTCAAAAAAATGAGGTTATAAAATATAATTTGTTTTCTTGTTTTCTTCACGAAATGGGTTAAAACACTACTCAAGAGTTCCAGACTACAAAAAAAAGTTATTCGGGATACAAATTATTAGTTTAACACTTTGATCTCTACCCTTCAAAAAATCTGAAATAATTCTCAAAAGGTTTTTGGTGAAACGCCCTAATGTCCAGATATTACCAAATATTATCGAATACGAAGTCTAAGGTTATATGTTAAGGCCGTATGTGATGATATGTGATTATATATGAGCATTAGGGGGCTCACAAAAAAAAATTGGTGAGATTAAATTGTGTTATTTTTATTTTCTAAAAAAATAATATTTTAAATCGATTTTTTTTCTAAAGAATTTTGCTTTACAGTAACTAATATTAAAATCGTAATACGTATAAACATTCATGGTAAAATATGGTCTTCGACATGGGCATACGTTATCATATACCCTTATGTTTAATTCAACGTATGACCATACATCTTTGAATCCGAAATTTAAATTTTACTAAACAAAGAAAGCTTATATTTTTATTCATACGTTATCTGACACACATTTTTAATTTTTATATATTCGCTATAGTTTCGCTTATCCGAAATTTTTCCATTTGGGAATGAAAAATTTTAAAAAACATCGAAAAAGGTATCTCATTATTTTCCATTTACTATAAACATTTATGGCTTTAAACAAGTTCTAGAATTTCAAGAAAACAGCATTAAATAATTTAAAGTTATGGATTTAAAATTTACATAGATTTTTTACATTTTCCTTTCAAATTTTAACTTTCTTATTTATTTTATAAATTTTAATTAAAATCAAACTAGTAAAACATTTTAAAAAGAGTCACCAAATTCATATAGCAAACAACAATTTTAGTATCGTTTATGTTTAAGCTGACCACAAATCCTTTGTAATATTAACACCACATCCGTTTCCGGTTAACAAAAAAAAAAGTGATTTTAAGCACCAAAGCACAAATATTAAAACAGATTCATATCTACACAGAGAAAAATTAAGAGCTATCGGAATTGAAAAGTGTATTTGGGTTGCGAGTTTTTGTGATGTAAACATATATTCAGTTGTACCAAGCAATTTAGTAGCAGCAACCGAATATCAGTTGGAAACTAACATAATTTTTCTCTGTGTGTAATATTGACAAAATCACTATATACTGTGCATTTAACAACTCACCCAATATGACTAAAGCATTCCCCAGCAAACCAGCCAAACCAATAATGCCAAAAAATACTGGCACTATCATAGAGACAACACGCTCTAATGGCCAGTCAACATCCACTTCGAGGTCCATTTCCACAAGATTATCTGGCGGTATTGTTGCATTGCCACCACCTCCACCACTAACACCACCACTGCCATCTGCTGTCGTTCCTGTTGCAAAACGTGCTTTGCCAATGGCAAATGTTAAATTACCACATTCTGTGGCATTTAACCACTCCGAACAGGCGATGGCCAACGAAGAGGACAGTGTGTTTGCCTGTGGTAATTGTGACTGTGTGCTGTGCAATTGAAGATTACTATGATTATGGTTCATCTTTTGGCTGTCCTTATTATTTAGTTAGATAGCCGAAGGTTAGTAGTTGCAGGATGAATGGTTGATTGGTTGCTCCTTTGTGCGTTTTGATAATTAAATGTCTGTAGTATTGTTGTTAAATTGAACGAATACTCAAATATCTAATATTCACAGCAACCTCCATTTATATATTGGCAATAGTTAATTATGTTTCAGTTGCTGCATTCACGAATATAATTCGCCAAACCATTGTTTTAATTTATCTTTTGTTGTTTAATTTTTCAAGCAGAATTTTTTGTTTCAATTTTTGTTTTATTAGAAAATAAATCTTCAAATTTTCTTTCTATTTCTGATGTGTTTATTTTGTTGTTGTTTTATCTGAAAATACACAAAAATGTGAAGAGAGAAAATATTAAAAAAAAATGTAGCTTAGAATTGTGTATACACAGAACAAAATTACAACATTCTGTTTGTAATATTGAAAATCTTTCATAGAATACTTTTGTAAATACAAAAACTTTTTGTTACTTTTATTTTCAAAGAATTTTTATAGAAAAGTAGCACTTTACCATAATTTTAATCAAAATGTTGCTAGAAATCGAATTTGTATTTTAACAAATATTTTTAATTACTTTTGTGATACTTTTTTCTGTGTATTGTCGAGTTTAACTTTGACTATAGACAAAAACCATGTGTCAGGTTAAGAAAAAATATTATCAAACTTTTTCAAAGTGTTAAAAAGTTATGCAAAAATGTTGCTTTAATCAAAAAGTTTCATTTACAAGTTTTAGCCATTTAAAATTACAAAAATGTTTCTTCTTTTTTATTTTTATTTTTATTGACTCTTCTAGCTACTCTGGATGTGTAATACACGGAAAAAAACACAAACAAAAAGAAAAGTTTTTAAATTAATAGAAAAGCAAAAAGTAAAATAAGTTTATAACTTTTCTCTATGGATTAAAAAAACAATAAACGACTAAAAATTAAAGATTATGTCAAAATAGTATGTGTAGAGTTAAAATCAAAGAGTCACCAATCCTCCGAGCCAAGTTCATATAATATGCGAAAACTTAGCTTTTCGGATTGGTGTCTTTATGATTGGCTCGACGATTCTAACTTTGCGCATCCTATTGTTGCATGGTCCCTGTAAAATCTCCGTAAATTTAGGGGAAAATCCCTCAACTCTTTCGAATTTATTTTTTAACGAAAAACAATCTAAATGCATCAAAAATGTTCAACTGTAACAAAATCGGCTAAAGTGAGAAAAAAAATTTAAAACAACAAAATAATTCTTATTGGAGCAACATTAGCAAAATTAGCTGACAAAATTATACGAACGAATACGATTTAAAAATTTAAAGTCGATTAAAAAATTTAAAGTCGGGTATTCCGACTACAAAATGCCCTTCTGCAGTTTGCTTCATCCAGCGAAAAGATTGGAGGATTTTGTGAGGATTTAATTTTATTTAAAATAACCTAAAATCCATTAATAAAGCAAAAATGTTGTATTGGGAATTTAAAAAAGGGAACAGAAATTAAAAATCAATCCTATTATTCAATTATTGGTATTTCCAATTATCTTTAAAAATTAAATTCGTTTAGAATTTGTGTGCGGAAGCAACCATTTATTTAGTGAATATATTATAAATTCGGTACAATCTATCAAATTTATTAAAAAATTGTCGATATTCAAAAGCGATAACTACGGTTATTCTGATTAAATATATCATTAAATTAGGGTTTCAGTAGAAGCAACCGAATTGTGGATTGTATTGATAATAGACGTCACTAATGATTGGTATTGATAAACAAATTTTTTACTAATATTTGTTTTCCTTACAAATTGTTTAAATTCAAAATTAGCCATCAAAATGTATAAGTGTTTGTGGTGTAGTGGGTAGAGAGGTAGCTCAGTATTCCGAATTTCCGAGTTTAAATCCCGGAAAAGGCAAACATTTAAAAAATATTTTTTTTTAATTAAAATAAAATATTCAAAAGTTTTAATGGCAAATACATATATCAAAGAAAATTAAAATTGGTTGTGGTGCAGTAACCAAGAGTGTGAACTATGAATCTGATTGCTCGGGTTCTATACCGAAAAAATGTAAAAATACAATTTTATTTTGAAATAAAATTTTGTGGAACGTAATTATATTTCTGTGGAATATAAATAATAAATTGTACAACTGAATATGGGCTTTCACAACTAAAAATATAATTTATTATGAAGATAGTTGTGAACATCCAGAATTCGATTGGCAACAAATTCGGGGGCCACAACTGATACTGTTTTCTGGGTGTTGAAAGTGAACTAGTGTTAACTTTGATGAAAGTGATCTTTGTTCGTATAAATTTTTGTCTACAAATGGATAAACAATTAAAAAATCAATTAGAAATATTGATTTCGTCTAATGTTAACTTAAGGACCTTCGTTAACCCTTCGGGGCTGGGTGGGTTAAAAAACTGTCCCAGCTTTTAATGCATGGTGGAGTTTATTTCAACTAACTTCGAAAAGTTAAAGTTACCCATAGGTATATAGTTTAATATTTTATCTAAAGTCTTTCATTATGTTGGCAATGTAATGCACCAACGGTAAATGCGAAAATAGGCGAAAAAAAATTTTACAAATTAAAACGCGAGAGTTAGTTAAGTGTGCTGTTTTGATTAATAAAAATAATGCTATGCAAGTAGACTTTTTATTATCTTTAAAATCGTGTATCTCAAAGAGTCAAATCGGTAATAATGTCCATATGGGTACACACAGAAAAAAATATTTTAATATCAAGCAGAGGCAATATTAATTAAATAGAAACGGCTTTCAAAGCAAACTAAAAGCTTAGTTTTTGTTTAATTTAAATATTATTATACTTAAATTTAAAATGCGACAACAAAATATAATCTGTTTAAATATAAATTTAAATAGGAAAAATTAACTTTAAGTAGAATCATATAAAATTCATATAAATAAAAAACTCTAGGACAATACTGTATTAAACATTACGTAAATTGTTTGTTAATATAATTTTAAGAAAATTGTTATTATTTATATTGGAAAATAATAATAAAAGCATAATAAAAATTAAAAACAAACAAGAGTTTTTATATTTTTTTTAATAAAAGACACCTCAAGCCGAATCAATAAAGTGAAACGATTTTTAACAATATAAAAGGTCTACATAGCATATAAACAACAATCAAAAACTCTGTGTTAATTCAAATAACATAATATAATGATGATATCGTTCATATTTGATTGATCTTAGCTATTTAGGTATTTTACTATTTAACTGTTTAACTGTTTAACTATGTAACTATATAACGATTAAACTATTTAATTATTCAACTATTTAATTATTTCACTATTTTACTTTTTACTGTTTTACTATTAAACTATAAAACTATAAAACTATTGAGCTATTTAACTATTTAGCCATTTAACTTTTTAACCATTAACACTATTTAACTATTTAACTATTTAACTATTTCAATATTTTACTTTTTTACTGTTTTACTATTACACTATTTTGTTGTTTTACTGTTTAACTATCTTTTAACTGTTTAACTAAAAATCTTGTATGGTAACCGAAACGAATGAGGTATTTTATCGATAACGATAATTCGGTTGATTCAGTATTTTAGCCATAACGCTATATTCTATTATTTCGGTAACGGTATTTTAAGGATAAGAAAATTTCCGTTTTTTCGGTAACGGTAGTCAGTTATAAGGATATTGAATCGATAACCTCAGTTAAGTGGTATAACCTGCCAACCCTGCTAAAAATTACACAAATCCAGCTCTAGATCGAAATCGATGAAAGCAAAAACAACATTAAAGACTTGGATGATCTCCGGAAACATAATCTTGTGCACTTTATCAGCAACAAAAAAATAAAATATGCCTCTGGAATAACAAAATTAAATGTTTTTCTTTCTTCGGGTTTTGGGGCAGGGTCTCTAAGGCCCCATGCACTTAAAAGCGGTACGCGTAGTAACATATAAGTGTGGGTAAGAAAGGACATTTTCTTAGAATTTTAAACATTTATTTTAATTCATGACCCGTAATACAGTGTTTCGTCCAGATCCACACTTATATATTACTTGCGTACTGTACATTTTCCATTTTAATTAAGCGGCTGTCATATTTTTTTTTTTTAATTACATTGGCCCCTAAAGCCTTAACTG
The DNA here is from genome assembly GCA_949748255.1 of Eustalomyia histrio. Lineage (NCBI taxonomy): Eukaryota > Metazoa > Arthropoda > Insecta > Diptera > Anthomyiidae > Eustalomyia > Eustalomyia histrio. The sequence continues at coordinate 96,476,523 of OX456525.1, forward strand.
AATCTAGTGGGAGGCACATATCATAGATCATGAAACAAAATGCATTTTTGAGATCCTGAGTAACTACGCGTAACGGTTTTAATGGCCTGTGGGGATCACAAGCCCCGGCCCAATAACCGAAGGTAAAACGAAATTTTTCTTATATTTATTCCATATTTTCTATTTTTATTTCATTTATATATTTTTAAACTTTATGAGGCTGAAAATCATAATTTAATGTTACTAACGAATAGTAAACACTGTTTTTTTTATTAAATGGAAAAATTTCTGAGAATCACCGCTAGAGGGAGTGCAAACTTTCTACCCGAGCGACCAGGTCATCGTTAGCCTCCTTATGATTTTGAACAGGCTTATATGTATATCACACACTCTAAGGCAAATGAATATGCGAAATTCCTTTTTCACAGTTAGTGCATGATTACCCGTTCAAATGAGCCTTTTTCCATCTGTTTATAGAATTACCCTTGGCAACCATCTTTGATTTTCGAAGCACAAATTGACAGGGTTATTAACATTAAATTATGAACTCGAGCCTGATAGGATTTAAAAATATATACGAGTAATTAAAACAGATAGATCTAATAATATATACAAAATTTATTTCTTTTATTTATATTATTTTTGGAAAAGTTTCACAATATGCTTACTATATATAAAATTTCTTTCAATGTACATTTCTTATTTCATATTTTACACATGGAACACTTGCTTACCTACTACCACCACCACCACTGCCTCGTGTACTACCTAAACACGCACAGTGACGACGTTATGCCTGTTTACCTCCACAGCGTATAAGTGTTATGATATATGAATGTAAAATAAGGTTAAATATATTTCAAGACACTTATAAGCAGTGTTGTAATCTTTAAATGCATTAAATTAAATATGGATTTTTATATTCTCTTATGAATGCTTATATTTGTCACACTAACATATGTTATGTTATGTCATTCATTTATGCTAGCGATAAAAAAGAAAATATCATTTTTTTTTATCGTGTAAAATAATAAAATGTTGCCATTTAATGTAATGATGTCATTCAAAATGCGAATAAGTAACGATTTATTGAAATAAGGGCAAGTAACTTATCCTAACAATAAACCTACTGAAATATTAGCATGATATACTTTTGACATTTACAACTATGTTTAAGCACTAGTTTTTTTAGAAATTTTGAGATAAGTTAGCAGTAATCGTATTGTAATCGTTTTTTTTATACCCTTCACCATAGGTGGAAGGGTATATATAAGTTTGTCATTCCGTTTGTAATTTCTACAATATTGATCTTAGACCCTATAAAGTATATATATATATTCTGGGTCCTTATGAAGAGCGAAGTTGATTTAACGATGTCCGTCTGTCCGTCTGTCCGTCTGTGTGTTGAAATGGGTTTTCCGAAGAACCCAGACATGATGAGGACTTGATTCTTTTTTATTTCTGTTACATGTGATCCATTTCTGTTTGCTATTAAAAATCAGACAGATCGGTTAATAAATGGCTGAGATATTAGCAAAAAACCAGGACTACCTCTAATTTTTCCAGTAAAATCCCTTTGTTTAATATGTATGTAGAATTTTGAGCATAACAACACATCCATGTGTTAAAATTCTTTTCTTTCATCTCTACCTTTTATACACAAACAACACACATACAAAGATTTGTCATTTAAATAAAAACCAAACAAATCTCTAATTAACGAAGACTTTTATATATGTTATTCTATTGACGATGATTTTGTGTGAGCTTCAATAGCTTAGTTGTCTAGACGCTGTGTCACAAATACTTTTTTTTTTCTCTAAGGCCGTGGGGTTCGAGGTTCAAATCTCGGTGAGGTCAATTCACTTTTTTTTTGTACATTTTTTATTATTATTTTCTTAAGACTTTTTTTTTTGCTTATTTTTGTTTTTTTTTAACATTTAATAATTAATTTATATAAAATTTTATATTAATAATTAAAATTCTTTTCTTTCATCTCCACCTTTTATACACAAACAACACACATATAAAGATTTGTCATTTAAATAAAAACTAAACAAATCTCTAATGAACGAAGACTTTTATATATGTACCTCTATTGACGATGATTTTGTGTGAGCTTCAATAGCTCAGTTGTCTAGACGCTGTGTCACAAATACTTTTTTTTTCTCTAAGGCCGTGGGGTTCGAGGTTCAAATCTCGGTGAGGTCAATTCACTTTTTTTTTTTCCTTTTTTTTTTTATTATTTTCTTAAGACTTTTTTTTTTGCTTATTTTTGTTTTTTTTTTTAACATTTAATAATTAATTTATATAAAATTTTATATTAATAATTAAAATTCTTTTCTTTCATCTCCACCTTTTATACACAAACAACACACATATAAAGATTTGTCATTTAAATAAAAACTAAACAAATCTCTAATGAACGAAGACTTTTATATATGTACCTCTATTGACGATGATTTTGTGTGAGCTTCAATAGCTCAGTTGTCTAGACGCTGTGTCACAAATACTTTTTTTTTTCTCTAAGGCCGTGGGGTTCGAGGTTCAAATCTCGGTGAGGTCAATTCACTTTTTTTTGTACATTTTTTTTTATTATTTTCTTAAGACTTTTTTTTTGCTTATTTTTGTTTTTTTTTAACATTTAATAATTAATTTATATAAAATTTTATATTAATAATTAAATAATCCATAAATAGGCTAAAAACATCAACATTTTTATAAAAACCCTCTGATACAAACAAAATACAAACGTTTTTATACCTTTCACCACAGGTGGAAGGGTCGCGGGTTCGTTAAGATTTTTTTTTTGTTTATTTTTTGTTTTTTTTTTTACATTTAATAATTAATTTAAATAAAATTTTATATTAATAATTAAATAATCCATAAATAGGCTAAAAACATCAAAATTTGTATAAAAACCCTCTGATACAAACAAAATACAAACGGTTTTATTTCTATTATTTGCTCCGATTTAAAAGAATTTATAAAAAGATTTTTAAACCATTTTATTTCTCACATATTAAGAAAATTTTATACATAATTTAACTTTGAGTGCAACTATTTTAGGTCATAACTTATAATAATTTATAAAAAAAATTATAAACTATTTTTCTTAAAATTTTTAAAATTAAGCTAAAGAAATTACAAATATTTCTAATAAAAAACCGAAATAAAATCCTAAATGCAAATTTGCCAGCTAAATCAAACTATTTTGTAGAAATAAAACACATGCAGTTCTAGTGATTTCTTTTAACGATTTGTTGAAATTCTTTTCTTTCACCTCTTAACCTTTTATACACAAACAACAAACACTATTCTAGAGCTGTATTATGACCTACGGATACGTCTTATATAGCAAAAGATCGAAAATCTTTAGTATAACATATTTGCTGAAAAACTCGGAAATATCGGTTCAGATACAAAAAAGTTATGCCCAAAACATACCTTTTTTTTATAATACATATTTTCTGGAACCATAAATCTTCCCGAGTCCAAGTTTTATCTCCAAACTAAATGGTTAATTTCCTCTTAAAGGCGTCCGTATATAAATCTGTCCATTTCATATATGTCCATATATAAACTTCAGTTTTTTCCCAACCATGGTGAGAGGTATATAAGATTCGGCATAGTCGAATTTAGCCGCTCTTACTTGTTTTTCTTTAGAAATGGTATGATTAATATGTGTTTATAGTTTCATATTACTCATACGCGCTAACGTTACATTTTAAAATATTTATAAACATATAAAACAGCTTGAATTGGACAGAAATTTAATGCTGTTAAAATCTACTAAATCTTAAAAAAAAAAAAAAATTGTAGTATACAGAAGGTATAAGAATTAGGTCGCCTTGATATCTCTACTCTTTAGTTTTATTCCTTTTAAGGTTCATTCGTTAAAGTTTTTAAAAAAATGACCATTGTCATAAAAATGTGTTATTTAATTACAACTTAAAAAGTGAATTATGAATTTTGTTAAAAAGAGTAGTGCTAAATTGTTTAATATCATAGTTTCCCTTGCATTTGTTATTGTAATTTATCACTTCTAAGTTCGTTGTTTTAAGAGTTGGTGTGAAAACATTTATAGAAATGCGAGAAAGAAGTGTCAAAGTTGCAAGAACAATAAAAAATTGTGATAAAAAGAAACTAGTTTTTTTTAAAGAGGGCATTTACATAACAATGGTCATAAGTTGATAACTAGTAATTGATATTGTCACTACAACTTAAGCTTTTAAAATGACATCATACTGAAGGCATTTGTCATCCTTAGCTGAAGGGTAATTAAATCATCTATTCTGTTTTGTTAACTTATGACCATCGGAATCGTGTCTTAAATAGTAGAAAATAAGAAAAACTAAATAGTAGCTTATAAAAAGGTAAAACTATAAAATCCAAAGAAATCCATTTCAAATCGACTAAATTTGTTTCAAAGATTTTTTAAAACAAATCTATTCCTCATTTTATTTTTTTTTTGTTTGTTTACTCTATATTATTTTTCTTTATCTAATACATATCGCAACGTCAGATGGTGGGCACCAACCAAGACTTTTCATGTCGCGAAATTGCAGTACGCTAATTAATGTGTTGCTTGTAAGAATTTACTGAGTCTTGCTTCCCTTAATAATAACAAGTGGGCCAATAAGTATCACTCTATTGGAAAGTGCTGCCATTTTGGCAAATAATATCGCTTGTCAGTTTGGTTTTGAAATTCGTGAAATATACACATGCGAAATTTATATTGAATAACAATGAATTGCTATTCGCCTCAAAAAAGTGTGATTTTCGATCCCATCGACAAAGTGGATCATTTTACGTTAAAATTGATCATGAGTGACAAGGCTCATTTTTATCGCAGCGGCCAATAAAATTCTCGGTTCTGGGGGACAGAATACAAACGCATAATTCATGAAGCTTCATTACACATTATTTTTTCAAAGAAGTCTACGGTAACGGTATTACGGTGAACGGTGATCGGTGTTCGTTATAGAGACAATCTGATTGAATATTTCTTATAGCGAAAAAAGAGCAGATGATGGTTTTTGTTATACCCGTATACTAATTTTTTCCAAGAGATTCTAAAGATTTTATATAATTTAGAACAATCTTAAAGTTTTTCCAAAGGAAAAAAAATCAGTTAAATCTCAAACTTTTTCAATATAAATACAATATAAAAAAAGAGTTCTCAAAATCTGAAGGAAATTCTAAAAATCGAAATATTATAGATAAGAAAAAAATATCAGAAAATGGTAGTTTATCTTTTTTTTTGTCAACAAAAGCATTTAAGACAGATGAATTTCCTATAGATAATAGTTCTCTATTATTAGCCCCTAGCCCCGTATTTTGATTTTTTTTTTCCAAGAGATTCAAAGATTTTATATACTTTGTTAATGGACAATACACAATCTAAAAGTTGAATCTCAAACTTATTCAATATAAAAAAGAGTTCTCAAAATGTAAAGGAAATTCTAAAAATGAAAATATTAAAGATTAGAAAAAAATTTCAGAAACTTATAGTTTCTTTTTTTTTGTCTACAAAAGCATTTAATACAGATGGATTTTCTCTTAATCTAAATCTGGAGCTTCACAGAATTTAACGAATTTTTAAGAAAAAATTTGAAAACTCCAAAGGTTTTTAAATAAAAAGATTTCGTAATAATCTGGGTGAAATTGCAATTAAAAGGATTCTAAACTCACGCAATGAATGAACATGGTTAGGGCTATCATATTTATATAATTTTGTGTCTATTATTGTGCCAACCATAGTAGTAAAATAATATAGTTATCATATTATGAAAATGAATTTACAATTATTTTATCATGTGATTTATTATAATATGATTAAAATTAGTAATGATCGTATTATAATCCTAGTGATCATGATATGATCGGTAAGAAAATAATAATTTCGAATTCCCAACTATATTTTTTCTCTATGTGTACATAAAATTACCAACATGAAATAATAAAATATTTACTATGCAAATTGTGGTAGTGACAATGTAGTTGGTTGGAAACTATTTACAAACCAAGAACTGAATGCAGCGAGGATAATTTAGTAGCAATGATAATGTTGTAACCTTATATTTCTTTAAGTGCTAAATTTCAATTAACTGCAATTGAATTGAAAAACTTAAGTTAATCCATATCTAAATTAGGGTTTTTTCTTAATTTCTTACAAATTTAAAGTCGTCGGAAGTGGTGAACTTAATTCTACAAATCGAACCCTCACATTCAATACCTTCTATGAACCATTTTCTTAAAAATTGCTGTGTACTAATGACATGTCTCTGACAAAAATTTCCGAGAGAAAAACTTTTTTAGTATTTTTTTATCTCTATCAACCATAAGATTTTGTTTTTGCAATACCCTCTATCAACCACATTACGTAGTTCTTACACATTTTTGTTTATTAGTGTGTCCCGTAAAATACGTTTTAAAGAAATAGCATTAAATATATGGATTTAGAAATGCAGATTACAAAAAAGAAAAATAACAAAAATTATTGAACCCCTTTTATATTATTTTTTTTTGCGAAATTCATATTAAAATTAACACAATAAAAAGTTAATTGTGGGGAAATATTTACTTAAAATTATTAAATAATTTTTAATCACCGATACAATTTTTTATATTGTAATAAATAAAGATTTCTGTGTGGTGCGGTTTTCATGACCGCCAGTGTAGATACGTAATACGATTTTCTACTTGTTATGCAATGCAAGTCATACAATTGGTAACTTATTGTCATCACAAATTCTTATAACAGGATAAAATGTATCATTATTTCTTACAACATATTGCGATTGATTATTCATCGTCAAATAAAGCAGATGCCAATAACAGTTTTTTATTTGTTTAATTAACAAATGGTTGAATAATAATTATGTAGTTGTTAAATTGTTAGTAAATGGAAACATCTATAATATCAACGAGAATATAATGTTTTATAATATTATTATTTAGTTCAGCTAAAGTCAAAGTAATAATAAGATATGTAGCAATGTCCAATTTATATTATCTAGTTTATTTTTAATTGTTTTGTTATTGAGTTTTTATGTATTGAAAAACTTCGAAAGTTTTATAATTTTTTTTAACTGTTCAATACCCTCCATTAGCCAATATATATTTAAATTTTTTAATTACAATACCCTCTATCAACCCTCGTGCCGCGAACAATACATTATATTACATTAGTTTTATACGTAGGCTTTAGTAGTCATACTTAACGCAAATTGTAGAGAATAAATTAATTCATACTTTAGGAATTTGGACATTAATCAGTATTTTGCCTACTGAAAAAATGTATTTTAATTCAAAGAAGGTATAGAATATAAACTTTCGATATCAAGATTCCTCAATAATGCTTTTAAACATTTTACACACTTTTTGGGACCGTAATTTCAAGACATATTTACCTATCAGTGCATAGATATCTTACTGGTTATTATATTCGCCTACATGGTAGGTATCTAAGCACTGATTGAAATCTATCATCTATCAAAGTTTTCACTTTGTAATTACCTCGAGTTTTTGGATGAATATAATAATTGAAAGATTTTTTTAAAATTAGCGTTGTACTAATTCTATGACCACAAACATGTCCGAGGCAATCAATTTTATTGTTGTTTTCTTAGTTTCAATGTCTTTTAAAACTGACCAAATGTTAATTTTTCTCCGTTTATATTTATGGTTTTACCAAAACAGAAAAACAACATTATCCTAATTTGTGCAGTGTTTTAAAGTTTGTTTTTATTCTACAGTTGTTACAGAAAGCATTTTATTCTAATTTTGTTTTAAAAATGTTTATGTAAACACAATAATAAATTCACTTTGCATAAACGAAATAAATTTGAATGTAATAAATATACTTGTACTTTGCATTGCAATTTACTTTTAAAGAAGTTGTTTTTGTTTTGTTTTTAATTTTAAATATGAAGAATACTCCACCATAGAATTTGATATATAATTTATAAAATTACATGGAGAATAGGCAAAAACATATTTAAAAAAAATAAAAATTTGGAAATAAAATATCTTTAAAAATATACAAAAGTGCAAAAACAAGTTTTTTTTTATCTCATGCGTTAAGCAATTTTTCAAACGAAATTAAGGTATAATTTAGGGAAATCTAATATATGGCTAATTGCGTCCAATAAAATAATTGGATTTTTCACTAATTTACACAAATACGAGTACCACTTGGGGTATCATTAATGTATTAATTAATACTAAAACGTATTATTCATACACCAAGTGATAAACGTATTTGAGTAAATTTAGTTAAAAAGTCACACATTTTATCCTCCGAATTTGTGCATGAATTTTCTTTACATTTGGACAAATCTGTGAATTTTTTGAAGTTCTTTCGTATTTAATTTAAATTCAACACAGCTCCTCTCAACTACTGTCTGTAAGTAGACTACTGTCAAATTTTGAGCAAGCTGCATAATTGATTTTGTATTTGATAGCCATTGAATGCAGACAACCTCGTGAATTTCGACGCAAATGGAAAAATTCAATTTCATGTATTCATCATTTTTAGCGTAAATAACCATCGCCGAAACCAAGGAAAGCCTTGATAGATACTATGGCGACTCTGCACCATCATTTTTAATGGCGAAGAAGTAAGTTTACTTAATTCCGTTGTGCTCGTACCATCACACTATTGATTTAAAGTGCACATATATTTTATTTAAATATATTAATAAAAATTTATACTAAAATTAGAAACAAATTATAATCTTTAAACTAGTATTAATTAAACAATATTAGTAAAAATTTCTTCCAAATAGCTTTGATTTTCATTTTGCAGTAGTTGTTTAGCTTCTTCATCTAACTCTAATGAGGTTGATTTCCATTTCTGTCGAATACTGGACATATATGGGTCTGATGTGCACAACAAAATATTAATAAGATCTTCATTAGTACAATATCTGGAAATTTTTCTTGTATTGTGCTCGCGAAAGAATCTGTAGTCTTTGTTCCTTTTTTCTTGCGCTTCTTCTGAGAGATCTCGAATTGGAAGCATATTGTGCTGCATTATTTGTTCCCCATGGAACAAAATTTTGTGAACTGTGGTTGGCATATGTCTCCAAGAATATTTTTGGTTATAAAGGGTTGCTGTCTCATTAGCATACTGACCAAATTTTTTTGCATCTATCTTTTTGCTACATGCTATAACTTCTAATATGATTTGGAATCGTCGTATTAAATCATAATCTACTCCAGTTATAGAAGCTGCAGTTTCTGGATCGAAAAAAAATCTCCTTGCTGTGTTTCCATCATTAGAATTTCCTTCTCCTTGCTTTGGCTGGTCAATTATAAGGCCTATCTCACGGTATTTTTCTTGAATATCTTTTTTTTTGCTTTCTTTTTTCCAAATTTTCTTTGTTGTTTCTCACTGTTTCGCCTAACGGGCCAAATTCCAAATCGTATCCCAATTTAAGAATATGCTCCATAAAACGAATTCTAGCATGAAGAGGTGACATTCCAAATTCATATGCTTCATTAAAACTATCGTCTTGTGTTGGTGGTTGGCTCAATTGACTTGATGTTTTTTGGCATAGCTTGTGCAACTTTTTTTAAAGTTAACTTCGATGCATTGGTCATTAAATTCAAATATCACTGGTTGAAGTTCTTTAATTTCATCTCTTATTTTGCCAACTTCTTCAGTTATGACATCTTTAGTTTCTTTTTTGTAAGCAAACTTTATTGGTCTACAAAATTTTGTTGACGAGGGAATTTCATTTTTCCATACATCTATCTCTGCAGCTCTACTAGTTGACGGCTCTGAACCAATATAAGTTTTTGTTAAACGTAATCGAACGAAAGAAATCATGAATAAATTGGCATCTGATGAATTTTCCGCATTACATTGTTTGTATTGTTTCTGGCCAGAGGACCCATCACATCCCCATTTAGAAATTAAAGTCATGCTGCAATTTTTAAACTTCTTTAAATAGTCAACATCAAATGTTTTTAATAATCGTTCTGCAGTGTGTTCAAGAAGATCCTGCAATTTTATTTCTGCTGAACTTGAAGTTACACTAATAGCAGTTGGTGAAGGTAAGCAATCTTTTTTCGCAGAAACTATATCTCGATATGATGGAAAAATTCCACAATTTTTTTCATTGGTTCGCTTCCGCAATTCTGTATATTGGTTTTAAGTCATTTTCAAATCCAAAAATAGTGCAAATGCTTCTTCTGGAGTAAATTTATTTTCTTTAGTTGGTGTCGGCATACTTTCTAAAATCCTTTTTGTGCGTCTGGGGCTTGCTTCCACTATTTTTTCAATGATAGCAATTTTACTCTTTTTAGTTTTCGATGGTTGAATTTGGTGCAGAAATGAATCCTTTATGATGCTACAAGAAACTTCTTCATTGATATGTTTAAGCTTGCGTCTTCGTGATCTTTCACTACAATTATCAATTGGCTTTGCTGGTCGACCACCTTTTCCAGTTTCCGTGGTAGTTACTGATGGCTTTTTAAAAATAAGTTTATTTCTTAGCCATTCTTGGTTGCGTGAGTAAAACAATTTCTTGTTTCTGGAACATTGATTGTACCGTTTTCTTAAAGTATTTAAAAAGTTTTTTATTTTTAAGTTATGAATTTTAATTTCTTGTTTGTCGCATATTTTGAAGAATGGATTATTCATTATATGTAAAATAATGTCGTTTTCATCTTTCCTTTCAAAATATATATCAGATAGAACACTATAACTGAATTTAGCCATTGTTTAAACAATAATGAAGAAAAAAAATGAATGCATGGATTAATATACTATTGCTCGAGGTGTCAACATGATCTTTTTTACCTCTTTGAAACATAATATAACAGGTACTTGGTTTACATTGGTTTTAAATTTATTTACAATTTTCAGGTATTTAAGTTGTGTAATATTAGATGGCAATAAAATCTTTTTTACCTTTTCCAAATGAATTGCTAGATACCACATAATTTGAGAGTTAACATGTACTGGTAATAATATAACAGGTACTTGGTTTTACCAGTTATTTACATTGGTTTTAAATTTATTTGCAATTTTCAGGTATTTAAGTTATGTAATATTAGATGGCAATAAAATCATTTTTTACCTTTTCCAAATGAATTGCCAGATACCACATAATTTGAGAGTTCTATTGTCATTTTTGTCAAAATTTTGATAATTTTGGGTCAATAAGAACTCTTGTACAAAATTTCATGAAAATATATGTATAATAGCCACTTTCACATACAAATAACTTCTCAAAAAATATGACGTGCATTTGTACCGAATATCTTACCTTGGGTCAGAAAAATTGCTGTAGCTCAAAAAGTGCAGTCCCGATGCATGGACATGTAAATATAGGAATGCAGGGGAGAGTTAGGACTACAAAATAGTAAATTTGTGTTTTGACTCAGCTTGACTCACAGGAGTTGTGCTCTATGAAGTAGGAAATTTCCGAGAAATTTGACCTTTTTTAAATTGTTCTGAAAACAGTAGAGCTTCAATTTTTTTACTAGTAATAGGAAATAAGTTAAGTTACAACACAAAATTTATTTCGTCCAAAAATCTTGAAAAAGTTATGATCATTTAAACTTTAAAAATTAACTAAAAATATCATAAATTTACTAAATTCTGAAAAAGCCCATTTTGGACCACCCTGTTCTCAGTGAAATAGTTGAAATAGAGTTCTAATTTTTTGGCTCCCGAGGTTTACTACTGTCTACTTTCATATGAGTCTAATAACTTTAAAATCGGAGAACAAAAACCAAAAGGAGTTTTGGCCGCTATCTCAAAATATTGAGTGCGGCGGAAAGAGATTTATCTCCAACGATGAAAGCATTGATTAAACAAATGCCTATTTTATGGACCTCAAAAAATCCTATTTTTTGGAAGGGATACAAAAATTAGAGAAACGTTGGAGCTAAAAGGAGATTATGTTGAAATTTTTTTTGTTTTTTTTTGCAAAAAAACGGTGTCATTCAAAAAGTCACGGCCTTATTGATCCGCCCTCGTACTTCATGAATGCCAATAGAGTGATATTTATTAATTCACCGGTTGTATAGAGGTTGAAAGCACTTTATAAATAAAGAAAAATTATGAAATATTTTGCTTTATGAAAAGTTTGGTAAATACTATGGAACGTTACATTGGATGAATATTTTTAAAATAAAGGGTGGTTAAACTTTAAGGCCGAAGTTGATTTTGAATAAAACACAAATTATTTAGGAAATTATTGTCATTTCTTTTTATTACGATAGTATGGTATGGATCAATTATGTATGGAACAAAATATCGGGCAAATGGCCGCCGCGACCTCGGCGGCTTACCTCCATCCGATGGTCCAAATTTTCGATGACGCTGAGGTTTAATTGAGGTTCTATGTCGTTAATCTCATCCTTTTGTTGCTGGTTTATCGACGTACACCTTTTCTTTCAAATAACCCCAAAGAAAGAAGTCACCAATTGACATCGCCACCACGTGAGATAACATCGCCATTAAATTTGTCGCGCAAAAGAGCCATTGTTTCCTCAAATTCTGATTTCAAGAATTCCGTTATGATCCCGCGATAGCGAACAACGACAGCGAGTCGAGGTTAACGGCTATTCTGCCACACTATCGCGAACAACAGCAATGTTTTCCGCAGAACGAACTTGGAGAGCATACACAGATGTTTTCTAATTTTATACAGACCCCATTTGCATAAATATGTGCACAATCATCCCGATTGTGGACACATTTGGTGGATTGTGCTGAGCAAAAAAATCACAAAGTGCATTTTGATTTGAACGCCCATTTTCATAATAAGCCTGAATAACTTTAACACGTTGCTCGATTGCGTATCTTTCCATGGTTCAAATTGAGTTAGCCAGAAATTGAGAAATGTCAAATGAAATGCAGAAAAACACTTGACGTTTAGGTGTGGTTCACATTCAACATCGGCCCTAAAAATTTAACCACTCTTTATTTCATTAACTTGAATTTCGTAAATTTCCAACGTCTTGCCATACAAACAGATTAACATGTTTACTCTCCCCTTTTGCTCACTAGACATTGGATAGGGCCGCTAAAAAAATTTACTTGTCCTTTCCTATCACGTTCCTTGTAAGTGCAGCCGAATGAAAATAACCTTTAGATTAAGAGTTGAAAAGCAGAATTAGTCTGCACAACTTTTTTTATACATTTCAATATTTTGTATTTTCTCAATATATTTTATATATTTTCCTACCGGGAGTGGTTAGTTAAAAAAAAAAAAAACTACTAAAAAATAGCACAAAAAACTATCAAAGTAAAATCTTTGTCATAAATATACAAAATAAAAGAGACACACAAATTTATAAACTAACAAAATATGAAGGTTCTATGCTTTCTAAATTAAAATACTACAGTAAATTCTGGTTTTGATGAACTCCTAGGGGACGGCCAAACTGCTTCATTAACCGGGGTCAAATTTATTGAATCTCCTTCATAATTCACAAAATATTTAATATTTATAAAAATATAAAATTGAGAAAAAAGTTTGCATTCTTTTATTAAAGCTTCTTAATTTTTAAGAAAATATTTGATGGTCTTATTTAAAATAAAATAAAAAAACAAAACAAAATTTTAGAAAGTTCCTATTAAAAATAGCAACTCATATGAAACAATTCGTTTGAATCGAGGTTTTTTCTTAAGCGAGTTCTTATTAACAGATGTTTTTTTGTTTATAAAAAGTGTTGCGAAAATATAGGAACTTTGAAATTAGTTTGCATTCAATGAGATTTCGTCTTATCGGTGATTGTCTAAAACATGTTTTACTGTAAATACATTTTTGTTTGTAACCACAACTTACAACTGACTCCCTTAACTAACAACTGACTCCCTCAGAAAACATACATGTTTATGCAATTTTACACAAAACTTGTTTTAATTTTACGTATGACTGTTCATTGGTATTAAAATATAAAATAGCGCGTTTACACTGTTACAGTGTATGGGTTTTAAATAACATTAAAATTGAATAAAAGAAATATTAAGTGAATGCAAAATATTTTTATGTTTCAGGAAATATAAAATTCTTGGATTTTTAATTGCAAAAGCGCTGGCAAATTTTGTGATTTTTAGCCGGAAACTGGAACCAAATGTGGGCGCATAATTTAATTTTGGAATTCTTCATAACGAATTGGTACGGATAAAGCCGAAGTCTCTTAAAAAAGTATGGAATTTTTGTATTAATATGTATCAGTAAATTTTTAAAATTTCAGAAAAAAAAAGTTAATAGAAAAATGTTTAAACAGTTTTCAATCCCACTTTACTAATTTTGTACTAATTTTTAGTAAAAAAAAAAATATTATTTGGCAATTTTTTTGCTACTTATATTTTAAAAATTACAGAACTTTTAAAGAATATTTACAAAATTTTTGTTTGCTAACTTCAGAAATCAATTTACAAATTTTTGAAAACCATTTGCTAAAATTAGCAAAAAAAATATTATCTTTATAAAAGTGGATAATGAAGGAAATGTTATTTCTAATTAAAACTTACACCTACAATCTTAAATTGCCTTAAAATGTTACATAGGTTGAAAAAAAGGGATCGGAAGTGAAGATACTTTTCACAACCGACTGATGTCGAAAAATTGGTAATCCACTAAAAACTTTTTAAGTTCTAGAATCAGCCCTTAAAACGATTAAAATTTGACCTTAAAATTTGAAAAATATTTTTCAAAACAAAATTTTATTTTAATCAAAATGATAAATTCATTTTTGTTTTAATTTTTTTTAAGCCTTTGATTTTTTTTTTTAATTTTGTGTAAAAAATTAAAAAAATAATAATTAAAAAAATATTGTTCGTTAAAAAATATAAATTTTTTTATTAGAATTCGTGAGGCAATTTCAAAAGAAATTATCAGCTTGAAAGTGTAACAAGTGTATCTAAAAATATTTGATTTAAATTGTGCATTTTATTTTTTTTTATAAATTTAAATTTTGTTATATTTTACAATTCATTGAGTTTACAGCAATTTACTAAAATTTAGTAGCGCTAAATATTTTGTATACTAATTTGATTGTTCTAATATTCCCAATATTTAGTATGATTTGTTGTTGATTTTGGCAGATCGATTTTAAATTGCAGTTTACAGCAATCTACTAAAATTCAGTAGCGCTTACTAATTTGATTGTACTAATATTAATAATATTTGGTAAATAAATATTAATAATTAGTAAGTGAATATTTCAATATTAGTACAATGATATAATGATTTTATATTCCACTTTACAAAAAGTTTACTAAAATTTAGTAGCAGCTAACAATTTTTCTACTAATTTCATTGTTCTACACGTTAGCAGACATGTGTTGCTAAGATTAGCAAAAAATACCGCCGGGCTCAAATTAGCAAAATTCCCCGTAATAACGAAATTTCACAGTTGACATTACAGACATTTTTTTGGTGAGCGTACTAATCAAAACATGATTATGGAAACTTAGAACAAAACCCTTCTGTATACAATTGGCTATAATTTCGGAATATATCCATGGAGGCATGCATGGATTTTCCTAATATATACCTTGATGTCTTCATTGGAACATGGGCTCTACGCTTGAAATAAAACAAAACTATTTCTTAATTTTAAACGACTTCTATTTTTAACGATTTTTAGAGAACTTAAAAATTTAAATTTTGGCAAATTCAAATTTATTTTTTATTTTTTTTGCGTATTGCACTTAAATTAGTGAACCGATTAAAAACAGTGTTCAACGAGTTAACTGGTTATGCCGAATATGACGCAACAGGCAAAAAATGTTATTATTTCGTAAACTAGTGTTACACTCTAATTAATTTCTGTTGAAATTTACCCAACTTATAGTAGGAAACTCTACTCTGTGTAGGAAACTTGCTCTGTGTGCGTAAATGAAAAAAAGTACATTAAAAGTGTGTAAAATTTAAATCAAACTTTGAAATTGAAGAGTTAATTTACCAAATTTATGCGTAATGAAACACGTTTTTCCTGTAAATGTACACATATAATTCGTAAAAATCCTAAAAAATGCGCATATTTTCTACTACGATGTTTTGTAAAACAATAAATTTATTGTTAAGTAATTCACAATAAAAAAAAAACAATAAATTTAAACAATATACTCATAATAAGAATAAAAAAATAAATCTTTTGTTAAGTAATTCTAAATAACTGATAAGTTTAAAAAACTAAAGTTAAAGTTTTACGCATTTGGTGTTTAAATTTACCGAATTTTCGTAATATTATATAAAACTTTAACCATTTTATAGTAGTAAATTTACAAGCATTTTTTAGAGTGTAGTTACATACAAAAATTTTAAAATATTCATATTGTATAGAATTCAATAAATAGCCGAAAGGAACATAAATAAAACCTCTGCACAGCGAGGAATGTCTTGCCAACTGAATGATTTGGTTGCAGCAACAGATTTATTTGGTTTTCGCAATCTTTGGTCACAACCGAAATAAAAAAAATCGATTGTCACAATGAATCTGCTTTCTCTCTGTCTGGTCAATTATCAGATATGTAGTGTTATCTAAACGAGGTATTTAATACATGTTAGTTTTCAAATTGTATCCAAACAAAGTTTCAAAACAAAATACAACTAAAAAAGAAGGATATATTTTTTTAATGGTTGAAATGTCCTTCATTTACAAGGAAATCATCGTAAAACATAATTCTTAGACTCAGAAAAATCCTTGCATAAAAGCAATTAATGTTAACATACACAGGAACATTAAATTTTGAATTTAAAAATTCGATTGTCACAATGAATAGAAAATGTGCAACAAAAACTTTCATAAACTGTTAAAGTGCGCACGGTTTAGTAATTTTAGTGCTATAGGCACAAAGTCCTGAAAATAAATATAGATTTGGAAGACTAAAATTTTTGTATTAAATTTAAAGAATGAATGCAAAAACCACCATCTGATTTTTTTTCGCTATAACTTTTGTTTAAAGTAAAAACTCATTTGGTTTTTAACTCATTATGCATTTGTGGTGCCACTTTGTAATTTTTTTCTCGAATGTTGTTTTTAACTCCACCAACGTCTTCAAATATTCCGACAGAAAGAAGTCCGGGGCAGTCAAATCGGGAGATCATGGTTCAACAGCGGCTGCCGTTTACCGTAATAGCGAATATTCTCGCTTAAAAACGGACATCACTAGATCGTTTAAAAAAATACATAATGATTAAAAAGAGTAATCGGAAGTGAAGATACTCTTCACAACCGACTCATATCCAAAAATAGGTTTCTAGATAATGTCGTAAAGGTTTTCAGATAACTAGATGCGGAATTTTTTTGTTGACATGCGCCTCGTCAGAAAAGCTGATTTTTTGGCCAATTTCGCTGCCCGATGCTAGCTTCTGTAAGGCCCAAACTGGAAAGCCGTAACTTAGTAGATGGTCGTGTGCCTCCAATTGCTGAGTCAATTGTATTAAATAATCCCAGATCTTTGTGCAAAATTCTTATGATGCTGGTGCGTGAAATAAGATCGATTGCGAGTCGGTGTTCTTGGATTGGGTTACACAATATCGGCCACAGCAGCCACATTTTCATCCGTACGCACCGTACGACAATGGGACCATGAGTGTTGTCTGTCCATTAGCAAGCCAGTCTCACAAACTTTTTGCATAAACTTGCATACAGCACGCGCCGTGGGTGCTTCACTTCGGCCAAAAGTTCTCTTCAATAAACTCACAGTTTGGGCAATACCGCACACTCAATTTCGAAATAAGTTTGCAATGTTTCCCAAAGTTGTTCAAGCGGAAAGCGGCTCATTTTCGTCCGCGGAAGGAAAGGCAAGAAAATCTATGAGTGTCAAAATAATATGTGATTTAAAAGGATATCTGTATTTGTTCATAAATGTGAACAAATTGATTGTTCTTGCGTCGAGATATAGTCACAATAGAAAACAAATTTTGCTGTGTTATTCCATGGAATTGGTTATAGTCGAACCAGTTTTATAATAGATGGTGTTGGAGGTAAGCTGTTCTAAAAAAAAATCATAGAGCTATTACGGACAAATTCGCATATCTACGGTAGGGCGATAATTTGGCGTTCTTGCCCCAAGTAGCAGAAACTTTGTAGTTATTGAGCTTAAAAGCCCTTAACTGGAAAAGACGATGCTATCGAAATTTCTTTAGAAAATATATGTTAGTTAGTATTTTCCCTTGTTTAATTTTAGAATCCTAAAATATATTTTTTTTTACTGATGGTTTAATATAGCTTTATATGCTCCCTTTACAATGGTCAGTAGTGGCTGGACGTTACTTGTTGCCATTTTTAAAGTTTTTTGTTTAACAAACAATTTTAATAAAGCTTAACAACTTTATATTGTTTTTAAAACAACTGTTAAAGTAAGAGTCTTATGTGAGTTGAACAAAAAAGTAAATAAATTGAAATAAATTGCCATTTTTAAACATTTACACACATACACACACACATATACACACATTTAAAAACAAACAAACAAACAACCAAAACTTGTATAAACATTTTGAACATACAAATGCTTGCTGATATAGGGGAAAAGTAATACATTTGATAACTAAAGAGGGAATTAGAAAAATAAAAGGAAATGAAAAAGCACACACACACAATTGAAAGTTGAACATCGCTAATAGTCCGTCTGTCCATGTATTCTTGTAATCAATCCAAATTTAAAAAATTTAATTCCATTAAATTTGTTTAATACACGGATAAAATAGTTTTATTGTGGCAAACAAATTTTCTACCAACTGAATGTTTGGTTGTAATTAAAAATAAGAATCCAATCGAAATTTTCTTGTAATAACTGAATTACTGTCGCCAAAAACATATATTTATGTTATATATTGGTGAGAGAAAACGAATTTGATTTCGTTTTCTCTGTGTAAGTCTCTATTGGCTGAAGGACCTTGTTTTAAAATATTCCTCTAAGAAAGGTCCTGTCTTGAAAAAACATTAAGTTTTATAATTTCTAAAAATAAAGATATATCTGAAATTTAGAACAAAGAAGTTTCAATTATTCTAACAAATTCTGTTGAGAGTGTAGTATGTTTGAAAATTGACCTATAAAAACTACGTTCGACAAGAAACAAATAAATCCCTTTAAATACGATAAGATACAAGATGTGTTATTTAAATTATATTTGTGCCAGATTCTTAAGAGTATATTCACCAGACTTTGAAAGAAAAAAATTCAAAGTTTATAAAAATAAACAATTTGTTTAGACCTATTTTGGAAAAAATAGAATAAAAATCATAACTTTTTGGGTCCCCAGATAATCATTTGACCTAATTCCAACATAAGTGGTTGTAGGATATCAAAAGGTCGATTCTGGCCGACTGTAGTTTTTCTGTTTTCTTATTTTTTTATTTATTTTTTCGGTTGCTGGTGGCTTGTTTGTTATTCATGTTTGATCAACAAGTAAACATTAGGGTGACAGAACTTTTTATTTTTTGGATATTGAGTTCAAAATATCTGTACTCAAAATCGGACTACTTTAACCCGTGGCACTCTCTTATTGATATTTCCGATTTTTCGTAGAAATAAAAAAAATTAATAGTAGGGGAGGGTGTGTACCTTCAAACTATTGTACCTTAGTTTGATGTTTCACAGCCTTTGCGACCTTTAATAGGAAAAGTTTTCTTGTACAAGATATTTTATTTTTACTCTGTAATTCTATCGAAAATACCAAATGCCGTTATTCAAAACTTTTAATTGTAAGTACTTAAAATTCTTCATCAGAATATATAAATAAAATTAATTAAATAAAATTTTGCCAGTAAGAACTTGTAAGAAAAAAAATTGAAAAACAAAGAATTTATCCAAATACATTAAATATTTTTTTAAAAAAAGTAAAAAAAAGCAGCTAATTTGGACATACGGTAAACAAAGGAGAATATAAATAACACAAAAATAGTTAGTAAATTTCGTCCGTACTCAATAATAAAAATCAACTGTATGTTAGCATAAAATAGCTTTTTCCGTTGATTTGTGAGTTAAATAGAGATATTTACAATTGGTATTTCGGCACAAAGAATGTTGATGAAAGTCGTAGCTGACCAGAAAATGCATTCCATTCGGCTGGTGTCTAATAACTTTTTCTGTGTATCCTCCATGTTTACTAAAATTAAAAAAATAAGGAAAAAATTTTTCATTTGAAAAAACTTTTCCTATGATCTTGAGTCAAACTAAAAATACATTTTCATACGTAAAAAAAGAAATATAGAAATATCAGCTTATTTACAATAGAAGAAGTAAGATGGAAGTACGGAATATTTCTGGAAAACACTTCACATCTAATTTCCGATATATATTTTTCATATTGACCGGTAACAATAAGCTGCTTTGACTAACACATCAGCTGAAAATTTCAAAGCAAAATTTGACCATATTCATTAACATAGTCTCCTTCAAGACCGATAAAATCACTGTATAGCCTTTTTACCATTTTGAGACCTTTTTTTTATAGGCCTCTATTTCGCAATTACCTCTTCATTCGAACCAAATTTCTTTCCAGCGAGCATTTTTTTGAGGTGTGAAAACAGGTAAAAATTGCTGAAAGCCAAATTTGGTGGGTGCGGAATCAATTGCAAGTGTAATTCGTGCAATTTCGCCACGGTAGCCAATGACTTGTGACACGGCGCATTGTCTTGGTGGAGAACAAATGCGGCATCCATTGTGAAAACAGTTTTCGCGTGAATAAGATATCAACTATCTCCTACAACTCACCGTAAGACTGCCAAAACGATTTTGTGAACTTTTTTGATATTTTCCGGTATCATCACCTCTTTTTGGCGACCAGAGCGTTCGGCATCATCGTTGTTTGTACGATCACATTTAAAATCAGCAAGCCACTTTTCTATCATTTGCCTCGATGGTGCAGAGTCTGAATAACACTTATTAAGCCAAGCTTTGGCTTGAACGGTAATTTTTCCCAGTAAAAAGCAGTAATAAATCAATACAGGAATTGTCATTTAAATTTGTAAGGTATCATCTGAAGGTTGGTAGTGTTAAAATATCAATGTTTGAAAGACTTTCTATAACAAATAATAACTAAATTAACCTTTAATAGACAATTTTGATTTTTAACACAAACATCAAAAGTTTGTGTTCAGTTTTCGGTTTTGGTGTGTTCCGACATATATAGTAGAGTTCTATGGCCAAAATTTTTGTCGAACATTTTATCCCCGCCCTTCCCCTTTTTTGGGGTATTTTTTACAATTTGTTAGAATAAAGTTGAAAAATGCCGTTATGAGGGGGAGAAAAAGGGTTAATATGTTCTTTTTGCCATACCATTATCTAGAAAGTTGCTAAACATACCCTACAGCTCAGATGTAAAGAAAACATAGTTTTATATACCGATATGCTGCAAGAACAGGCCAGAGCTGGGAAATTTTAAACGCCTCTAAAATGAAATTCCGGTGTGATCGATCAAAACGCAGACACACGCATATTTTTTTTTTTTTGGTCTCCTTAACAATACGTCGGAACCCCGTTATTTTGGAAAAAGTTTGAAATTGTTGTACAGTGTTATGCAAAAAATTAAGTCGGACAATAGGTTTTCGAGATATCATAAATAATATTCTATAAAAGCAATTGTAAGGCATTTTACCACCTTTTTTTTTAGATATCTCCAAAACCTTTGGTGAGATTTGAATTTCAGCATGGCGAAATCAATAAAAAGCAATGTGCTGCATAATATTGAAAAATATAATATATTTTTTTATTTCTTCGAAAAATCTGAAATGTTGATCTTATTGGGCCGCGGTTTAACATTATCTGATTTGATTCAAATTTTCAGCAGATATATTTTCGACCCAGCCTCACCAAATTCAGCACCACATCATAATACCGAAAATTGTTCCCCATTCAAATCGCTGTCACCCTAGGAAATATATATAAATGAATGGCTGTAGTATGTTGGCACTTATTTATACCGACATTGTTTTGATCTGGTGGTAATCTGTGATTAATTTTTTTTTTTAATTTAATTTCTCAGTATTTCTTTTCGGATTTTTAGAAAATCTAATCGAAAAAATATGTGTGTCTCTCTAATAGTTTCACAAACTATGTAGCTTATAATATCCTTTTATAAACACTTTAATATGTTGCTGTTGTTATTATTGTAGTTGTTGTTGATACCATACTTCAGTTGTTATTGTCGGTCCCTTTTCATGTACTACTGGTCATATTTTTTTATTTATCAAAAAAATAAAAAAACAAACTATGTTGCCAAGTTTTCTTTCATCTTATTTACAACTTGAAACTATTTTTTTCTTAATTTACTTAAAGAAGATATTTAGAAATGAATTTAAATTAAATCACCGACAGTTTGATTTAGAGCCTTCAAGATATCAATAATTTCAGAATCAATTTCAGACCAAAATTCCAAGCAAAAATGGTTTTATTGTGGGGATATACCCTACACCACTACGGGGTATTACGAGCTTGTGCTGATGTTTGTAACTACTCAAAATATCATACTTAGACCCATTATATAGAATACCAATTGACACAGAATTACATTTTGAAATTTGGTCAATAAGTTTATATTGGCCCAAGGAACAATCCTATTAAGTTTAGCTAGAATCTGTAGATATACAGACCTATTTGCTTAGAAAAGTCTTTTCTGAATTGAGGTTAAATGGTAGTTAGTTATATAAAATAAACATAATAAATCGTGTTCAAGAGAACGAAAAATTTTCCGTGAAAGGAAATTTCACTCTATGTCTAGAATATTTTTTGGTCCAGCGTTTAAAAAGTTGCAAGTGAAAATGCGAAAGTACCTTAATAGTAGCTATGATTATGCGACAAGCCATCAAAGATGACTAATGTCATTTCCACATAAATTTGGCATAAGCCAACGTTTAGTGTTAACGTCTTACGTTCCTTATGCCAAATTTGTATAGGAATCACAGAATCCAACGTTGATAGGTTGCCACATAAACACAGATAGTATAGCTTTTGAAAAATAAAATATTTGTCATATTTTTTGCCAGACGCTGAGGCTTGAATGATATGTTAAATTCATCTCAAATATATTTTTTTTTTTACCACAAACAAATTTTTTTATCATAAAAAATATTTTTGTCATCAAACAATTTTTTCCCCACCAAAATTGTTATCACATTTAAAAAAGTTTTTCACCTTCATAATGTTTTTGCCATACTTCAAATATTTAAAATAAAATTACTGTGTTGGGCAGAAGTAATAAAGTTGAACTATGGCTCTTTTTGTGGTACTATTGAAACCTTGATAGTTGTGGTACTTTGACTCATTTGGTATTATTCACAAATATTCCCTATTTTTATTTTTATTATTTTATTTATTTATGGCCACTTTTTTGTGATATAATTTCTTAATAAATAATTTATTTGTTGAGCTTAAGGTTCGTTTTTTTTTAAATATTGTTTACTTTACAATATATATTTCCTGAAGATGCTAAACAATGGAGTAGCGAAATATTGAAAAATAAATAATATTTTTATAAAAAAACGAACCTTAAGCTCAACAAATAAACTAGTTATTAAAAAAAAAAGTTTAAATAGAAGATAACGATAAAATTTCTTGTTAATGCTGTTGATAGATAGTAACCTTTTTCGGAATGATACCGAATGGTACTCTATACATATCACGGGATAGGTGAAAAGGTTCCTAAAGTGCCTAAAGTTCCTAAAATGATGTGTTTTTTTGCGGTTAATTGTATGACATGTTCTTTTATATCAGTCCTGTGACATGTCACTGAGGGCAAGCCCATGTTAAAGTGATCGGTTTTTTCATATACCTTAAAAAAACATATCACAATGAACCGGTCACGTGACTTGTCCTGGGACAGGTCCTTTTCACGCAGGGTACTTTGCTGGATTAGCATTACCAGTATGATATTTTATATCAAGATTTTGTGAATTTTTTAAATGGAAAATTTTAAATAATGCACTAAATGTCTATTGTGGTATTTTTTAGGGTAAATAAGTACAAGTTTTATGATGTTCGATACCACATTGAAATTCTCATTTATCATCATTGCCTTACCCTTCGGCAATGATGATAAATGAGAATTTCAATTCAAAATTGGTAAAAGCGAGTTAATAATTTTACTTGTTTTAAAATAAAAAAAATCTCCAAATTTGAAAATGAAATAAACTCCAAAAACAAATATTTACAATTTTTATGTAATTTCTTGAAGGTTACTTCGTAGTTTCAAAATTTTCATCAAAAATCAATAATTATGCCGCCTTTTTACTGTAAGAGTACGATTTAATACAGTAGAATCTCACAAATTAGAATCACTTTGTTCCTTTATAATTTCTGAAAAGATCTAATTTCTGGATATTTTTTGTTTTTCACAGAATATGATAAAATAGTAATAAACTAATTTCGCAAGCTTTATTTTAACACAAAACAATTTTCATTTATTAACAATTATATAAACTTAGTATCCACAGATAAGGTATTTTTTTTCGTTTATTTGACATTTTTTTTAAATCTTTCACCCGAATAAACAACTTCCACTTTGGCCTTTTGTCGTCAACAATCGTATCGAATTTGACATGTATGGTGATTTCCCGTTTTAATTTTACTTCAATGGATAAAAACCGAACTAAAATCACAGGTTCTAATTTCCGAGCGTCCAATACATTAAAATGGTCGGTTCTAATTTCTGGACCATTTAAAATTTCTAAAAGTTCTAATATGTGAAATTCTACTGTAATTTCTTAATTTTGTTTTTCTTAAAAGAAAAAAAAAGTGCTTTCATTACCAGAATCATGTTGTCATAATATGTCATCTTATGAAAATTTAAGTGTAATTCCATCAAGTGTTTTTTTTTTTTTTGTTTATGTTCCTTATTAAAAAAGATTTATTATTTATGAAAGAATTATTAAATTGTATATGAAGCATTCTAATAACAAGGGTACATACGATATGACTTTAAAAAAGTCTTTTACAGCATATATGCAAAATATTGTGACCGTTATATTTTTCTTAAAATAAAAGTTTTATTGTGAATCCAATGGGTTTTTCAAACACACAATTTGTTAAGGGAATAAAACAGATTGAAATTAAAACAGATTATAAATATATTAAATGCGAGAATGCTGACTATATATCAATCACACCAAGTATTTGTAATATGAGTCAAATTATGGGAAATCAACGTAGAGAAAAAAGATTAACCTTATTGAAATTTCTGATTAATGTTTTTTTAAGCAAATACCGGCAAGATGGGTTTATATGGGGATAAGATCCAAATATGATTAGATTTCGTTCAGATTTGTAGGCGTGATTTATAGTTTATATGGACACAGGGACGAACGGACTGACATCGTAAAATTAAATAAGGAAGTGATTCTAAGTCGACATTTATGCTATAATTGGGCTCTATGTCTGATATTTTTGATAGTTACAAACATCAGCACAAACTTATTATAGTCTAATCAGGTAGCCTAAAGCCTCTAAGCCTAGTTCTAGACTGATATTATTATCAGTCAATTTGCGTTGGTCGCTTAAAAAAATAAAGTATTTTCTTCAATTTTGGAGTCTTTTTAGTAAATTCTTTTGCCTCTTTAAAACAACGCACTTAAATTTGCGCAGTTAATAAATTATTGCTGAGATTTTAAATAAAAAACTAAATAAATAAAAAACTAAATATTTATCGCTCATAATATTAAACTTGAAGGCTGTTTTTTTCCTTTAACTAAATCTTCAGCCTTGAAATTATCTTAAAATATTTCTTTTTTTTCCATCAAAGTGAAACCTTTATTAAATAATATATATTTATGAATTTTGTTGTTGTTTTTTATTTACATTTTTAATTAAGTAAAAATTAAATTTAGACATTTTTTTCTTGTTATTAAAAGCTTTTTTTTCTTTAATTATAACTTTTCTGGCAACATTTGACTAATTTACATATTAAAAAAAAAAAAACAATTTCAAATGGCGTAATTTGTTTTATTTTTGTTGTCAAAAACTTATTAAATAAAATATTTTTAATAAGATTTATTTTATTTACTAAAATTCTGTAATACAAAACCATATAGACCAAAAAAAAAAAATATATATATATATATACATATATTACACAGTAACATAACATATATTATGGCTCCCCAGCCATAACGAAGATCTCAAATTAAGAGTAAATAAAGTCCCAATTAGCAAAAATAAATTTAAAGAAGATTTAATACTAATATAAATAATTTAAATATTAAATTTATTGAGTATAAAATATTTTAACACATTTTTATATACTTTAACAAAGGCAATACCGCCCTAAGGAGGGGATAATAAAATGGAATAGGACTTCACTCAGAAGCGAAAAAGTGTCGAAATCGAAATTTTGTGCTTAACATTTGAGAACAATATTATTTAGTGATTAAACTGTTTAAATTAGAGTGTTATTATTAACTTTTTTTCCTATCTAATATTCTCTTATACAGTGAGCTTCAAAAGAAACTATACACGTGTTGGTCTTTTAAATTTTAAACTTTATTTTAGTAATTTACTTTAAAATATAACAATAACAAAAACGACAAAATAATTTTAAAGAATTTAGTCGTTTGGAATAATATATGAACCCATATATGTGGCCATATATAGTGTACAGTAAAAGTCATTGTACAGTAGCTATTATAAAAAATCTTTCGTAATTTATTAAAAAAAATACATAACTATAGATATGAAACTTATTTTGTTTAGTTAATGTGTTAACTTGTATACTATAACAAATCACTTTAGATAGTGTAATAGAAGTGAAGATTTTTTTTTATTTGTTATTGTATACAAGTTAACAACAAATAAAAAAAAATTAAAGATCCTGTCAACTTTATATCATTGCACAGCAAAAGTTATGTTATCCCTGAAATAGTTTTCGTGTATTTGACCCCATTTAGTTAAAAGTAATATACTTTATTCGAAATTGTGTGATTTCGTATGCGTTTTGCTGATTCAAAACGGGACTTTGAGGAGGTGTCTTAGCATATGTGGTGTGTTATTTTTTGCTTAGAGCCATTGTCCTGTTAAAAATAATAAATATTTCGTTTATTCAGTTTTCAGATTGCTGATTTTCTTTCAGAATGCTCATGTAAACTGTTTTTTCCCTTGTGTCCTTAATGAACACTAAATAGCCAAACACCGGTAGCTGACATGCAACCCCATACCATTACTCCACCCTCTCCATACTTCCAAGTTTTTATAACATTATTTGGATTAAGCTCGTCGCATTTTTTGCGTCACACCAATTCGCGTCCTTCCGATCCAAAAATGTTAAATTTTGATTTGTCCTAGAAAATTACTTTTCCCAGAAGTAGTTTGCTTTAATTTTGTTTTCCGTTGCGAATCCATAAGCTTTTTTCTGTTTGTTTCGCTAAAGTGCGGTTCCTGTGCTAGTTAATCCCTTAATTAAGGGACTAACTAGCACACAAAGGGTTGCACTAGTTACCAGGACCTTGTAAAATGCAACTTTGTTTTGCTGTTTATAGGGTGAGTCACAAGCAATTTAATATATATTAATATAAAGAGAATAATAATGCGCTTTATTCATGTTATTTCTCTATCTAATAAAAATTTTTATAAAATCAAATGGGTCCACAGCTTTAGAAGCTCTAACAAATTTCCAGTAAAAATGCAAACAACTTTATCATCTCTTAAGTCACCCAGTATAAAGTTCCGATGCGAAAACTTCTCGCATCAGATACAGAAACGGGGTGCAGGCTATTTACTCGCTTAATTACTTTTGTTCGCGATGTCCCAAAATGCATATGTGGTCATTACCCTCTCGCTTACAAAAAATTGAGAATAATGAATTACCAGTACGGTTATTTATAGTGAAGAAATAAGTGGTTACCTACAATAATAAAGTAAGTAGTTATTATTAATAAAATAATAGTGTACCTTAATTAAGTAATATGACAAAAAAATCTTAAAAAATGTATATTTCTAACTCAAAAATTTAAGTTCATAATTCAATCCTACGAGGGCGAATCAATAAGTCCGTGACTTTTCGAACTTTCCTCGTAGTTATATGTTTTGAACAGCGTTTAACAGCTGTTCAAAACATACAACCTCGTGGATTTTTTTAAAAATGGAAAAAAGTGAATTTCGAGTGCTCATTAAACATTATTTTTTTGCGAAAAACACCGTCAATCAAACCGTAGAAAAGCTTGATAAATACTATGGGGACACTGCAGCATCGATTTTAATTGTAAAAAAGTGGTTAACTGACTTTCGTTGTGGCCTTATAAGCACGGAATATGCCGAACGTTCTGCATGCCCAGTTGAGGTCTCTACTGGTGTTGGCCGATCGGAGATTGAATGTGCGATAGATTGTGGAAGACATAGGCATCTCACATGGCTTAGTGGTCCTGTGACGGCTTAGTTTCCATGGACAAAATCCATGAAGTAGACTACGAATTGCCCCCTCATTCGCCTTATTCTCCGGACTTAGTCCCCAGTGACTATTTCCTATTTCCAAATCTAAAGAAATGGCTCGGTGGAAAGAGATTTAGCTCCAACGATGAAATTATTGATCAAACAAATGCCTTTTTTATGGACCTCGAAAAATCCTGCTGTTAAATGCAAAGTAAATGACGGAACTTGCTCAAAATTTGACAGTAGTCTATTAACAGGTGGTACTTGATGGGAGCAGTGTTGCATTTCATATAACTACGAAAAAAGTTCGAAAAGTCACGGACTTATTGATCCGCCCTCGTATTTCTCCTAGAAATGCTTTAAAATATTAATATTTATAAAAAATCAATTTTACAGCAGATAATTTTCTATTTTGTTGTAGTTTTTCAAAACAAATTAACAAATATAATTGTAAAAAAACAACAATACAATAAATCAATATTTTGTGTGTACATATAAGTACTTCCTTTACCAATTACCAGTAGGTCATTATTTTGTTGTTTAAAGCAATGGAAAAAGTAACGACCTATCATTACATGGTAATGTACATATTAACGACCTGTCATTACCATGTTTTTGCTGGGATGCACACACGTACCATCCCCAGCATCCCCAATGTTTCCTTCAATTTTAGGTACACTTCTGAATGGGTTTGTTTTAATAACAGCTTAAATTTTTCGTTTATCTTTATTATTGAACTTTGGTGGATGGCCGGTTGGTGGCTTATTTAGTTAATGTTTTAGAAAATTAGTACAATCTATCAAATTTATTAAAAAATTGCCGATATTCGAAAGTGGTAACTACAAATACGGTTATCCTGATCATATACATTATTAAATTAGGGTTTCAATTATTTTTAATTCTTTTTCATCTTTGGAAAAATATTATAAATTTTTCTACTGTTGATTTGCTCATATTTATAATTTTAGCAGTTTCGGTGTATGATTTACCCGTTTCGTGACTATTAATTATTACATTTCGTTTTTTTCTCGACATTTTAAAAAAATACTTGACGTGCTTCTTGGAAATTCGGTAAGTACCGTTACGTTTTTTAAAAGATAATCAACGGAAGTCTAAGAGGTGGCTAGAGGTACCACGACTTATGCTGTGCTTAAATATGTGGCTATTCTGGTATACAATTTTTATGAGTTCTATTTAGTTAAACAAGTGAAATATTTTTTGGATTTGCGGTAGTATAGTTACAAGTGAATACACAAGACAATTTTTGAGAAATTTGGAGAGATTTTTTATTTTTACAGGGGTACCATGACTTTTGCTGATCACTGTATGAACATTTTTACCTGGGAAATTGCAAAATATTCCATTGAAATTGTAAACATAATGCTCACAGTAAATTTATTGTTTAAACTTCCTCTGATTAACGCACTAAAAACTTGTTAATTTATAATAATGCATACATTTTGAAAATTATCTAACATGACATGTTCGTTCGACAAATGAACAATGCTGCTATTAATTGATTTTTAATTTATGCATTTATGCAATGGAACTATAGAAAACAGTGCAAGTCCTTTATGTAAAATTTGTTTTTTTTTGTTATATGTATGTGCTTTCATGTATGCATGACAAACGATTAAACTAATTTACATCTTGCATTGTGTACGAGAATGACTTGCAAAACTACACCCATATCCATACGGATGCAAACAAGCACAATGTGCTTTGAAATGAAATTTTATATGTATGAAATGGAATTCGAACAATATTACGTTAGTAGTTTTTTATTTTTGAAGCATTTTTGCATAAAACGTAAATGGCAATGATTGACAAAAACAAACCTAAAAAAAAAAAAATGAGCGCACTGATGATGTTTAAAAATTACTGGTAATTTTATATATTTAGATTCACCCTGTGTATCACCATGGAGCGGTAAGCATATAAATAATTGAAGTATGCATCCATTTAAATAATATTTAACATTATCATGGAACATAATTTGGAATTCCTCCATCCTGTCACCCTGCTTTACAAATGCTGAGGAGCATTTAACCAGTTCGCATGGAACCAGTTCTTGTTAAATGTCACATGGAACCAATTCTTGTTAAATGGATTCACCGGTGATTGTCAGTGGTGCACAAAGATCTTCTCTTTGCTTTGGTGTTTAGTGGTCAACTCACTTTTGGTGGAGATTTAACTTATGTGAATAATGTTTACGCTTTGGTCTTTGATAGGTAAATAAGAATAGCTTGAAGGAAAATGCAAGCTGATTTGGACCTAATGGACATCTGGTGTTCCGGTGTTAAAGGGGTTACTCCCCAACAGTCTAAAGATTGAGGGGCTCAAGGTGTCCAAGGGGCTGCGAATTTACTGGCGGTGTAGGACAGTTTTTGGAATTGACTTGAGCAATCTTGCAGGTGTACCTGATTGTACCTTGTAGTTATCAAAGCCATCGAGACCTACGCATCTGTGGGCTGGTGGCCTAAAACAATAGTGAAAGCCATTCGGGCTAGTCTGAACAGATTATAAAGAGCTGTTGTTCTGGGTATTATCGTAACTATCAGTACACACAAAAAAATTACAAAATTCTGTTTGTAATATTGAACACCTTTTTTGTATATTCAAAAAAAAAATTTTTTAAAAAGGCACCAACAATGGAATTTGTGGATACAAACAACTTTTTGTAACTTTATTGTAATTTATTAAAAATAAAATCGATTTTTTTTTAACAATGGATTTTGTAAATACAAACAAGTTTTTGTAACTTTTTTGTAATTTATTAAAAATAAAATCGATTTTTTTTCAACAATAAATTTTGTAAATACAAAAAACTTTTTGTAACTGTTTTGTAATTTATTAAAAATAAAATAGATTTTTTTCAACAATGGATTTTGTAAATACAAAAAACCTTTTTGTAACTTTTTTGTAATTGTTAATTTATTTAATTGTTTTGTTTTAACAACGATTTTGTGATATTAAAAAAATTTGTTTACTTAATGTTGTATTCTTCAGATATAATTTAATAAAATTTTGCTGCAAATATTTTAAATAAAACAAATAAAAATTTAGTTTAAATTCATGTTTTAATTGTTTTTAATTATTTCAGAATAAAAATAATACAATAATATGCAATTTTAAAAAACATCAGTTATTTTTAATTTGGAAAAAAATGTACAATAATTATTTAATAAGTTTTTTTAAACAGAAAAATAAGGAGTAATAAAAGGATAACTAAAGTTTTTTAAATGGTGTACTAAATATTGTGCTGACAACCGAAATTGTTGCCAATCGAATGGTTCAGTTGCAGCAACCGAAATTTTTGGATGTGACTATCGAATTGTTATTGAAGCTACCGAAATACAGTCAAATTACACAACGGATTTATTCGATTGGCTATAAATTCTGTAGTCAGCACAAATTTGTCTTCTCTGTGTACTTATACAGCCGTATGCATAGATATTTAGTTAGTTTTTTTAACAGTCTTATAACGAAAATTTGTTGTTGTTTTCCATGTTAATTCAATTTATGAGTGTGTTATAAAAATCAACAAAATGTCTATACGTACGGCTTTAACGTTTACCTTCGTTACAGGCATTTGCTTTTAGTAACATAGATGATACTGACGAATTGGCGATTTTTCGTCTAACTAAATCAAACAACTTTTTTTCATACTGTGGCCATTTAACCAACAAATCTTTCGCGTTAGGAAATTTAGTAGAAAAATCAATACCAATCTGGAAGGGCAAAATAACAATTTGAATTACTAATGGCTTCTTTATCTATTACGAAAATAGTCTAAAATGTAGAAATTATCAATTACTTTCATTAAAAATACATGCGAAGCAAAAACAAATTTTCGTTAAACAATTTTCGTAATACATAAAATATTTTAATAATAAACATTTTTATATTCGTACGAACCAGTTTATATCCAGAAGGTTTGTTATATTCTGGCCACTGTTTAAGCACTTCTTTAATAGATTTCATTTCCTTTATTTGGTTAAATCTGTAGTTTGAACATTTTCTCCAGTAAAGGTCAAACTCTTCCGTTGTTATCGTTTTATTTCTTAAACACTCTACCGAAAATTCTGAATCTGGTTCGGGATCTGTATATAAACAAACAAGAACGTTATCTATTTTATATACGAATAAAATATTATTTTACAAACAACTTACTAAAAGATGCTGTTTCTTGCTGTGTAAATTTTGATTTTATTTCTTTCAATGGTTTACTTTGGCGTTTTAAATTGTGGAGTTTGTTATATATTTGCCTCTCTTTCCATTTGTATAATAACTCTATAAGATAAATAAGATAATAACTGGAAACTTAAAGTATTTTCATCAAATTATTCTACTAGGTATATACAAAAAATTAAGATTTGCGGAAAATTTAATTCTTTAGAATAATTAAAAAAAAAACAAAAAAAAAATTATTTACCAAAGTTTCAGTTGAAAATATCGAGCATATTTGTTGTTCAAAATTTGCACAATCTGTTATTGTACATTTGTAACCCTTTACTTCGATATATTTTGCTATTGTATTTATAAGCAACACTCGAACTTCATCGCACAACAGTTTATTTTCTTCGTAGTACTTTAAAATCTTTTTACCAACAATTGTATCGTCTAATATGGTCATTAGGGATGGAATAGGTCGGAAAAATGCAGTTTCAGATTGGAAACAGGTAGTTTCAGATTGTATTGTATTAGGGCTGTGTTCAAAAACAGTTCTGCTTATATTAGCTCTATTTTCAGATAAAGTAGTTTCAGATATCCGTATATTAAGATTGTGTTCAAAAGTGGATTGATCTCCAACCGGTAAATTTTGAAATAATTTGTTTATATGATTTTTACTGAGATAATTTAAAACTTCCACAGTTACACATTGCTCTATAAGAAGTGAAATTAGTATTACAAATTGATTAATAATTTAATTTATGAAAAATAGTCAAAAACAGTATACTTACCACGTAAGTGACCATATATATGACAGAGTTTCCATTCCTTTAGGATTTTGTATAAGTCCGAATTCTGGTAACTAATATCCAATTGATTATCCTTCCAGTTTATAAAACAAATATTTTATTTAATATACATTATGATAAAATTTTTTTAATTTTACAAATTGCTTGCCGCAATAAATTTTAACCACTTGGACGGGAGGCCCCAGAAGATCATTTATTGTCACTATGCAATATAACCGTGTAACTATTTTAAACTCAAAGGCGGAGAAATGAGCATTATATTCTGAGAAAACTTTTTGACAACACATATAAACTTCACCAGAGTTTGTTTCGGCAATACATTTTATTATATCGCACCCGTTCAACAATACTGTATTAACTCAAAATTTTTTTATTTTATCTTTTTGGCAAAAAACAATACATAACACTTATGTCTACCTATGGTTAAAAATTTCCATAGTTCTGACTATTCTTTCTTAATAAAATTGCATGTTGTGACCTTTTTGCTGGTGGAATGGTTTATTTCTGTGAATCAAGAAAACAAAATTATTTTGAGTTATTTGAAGTGATTGGCCTTAACAAATGATTGTTTTTTGCTATAAAGAGTAGTATTTTGAGTTATGTTGTTATTCTAATAATAAAAGTTTATTTGAGTCAGGTAGTATTTTGAGTTGCAACTGTTTAATTGATTCCGGCTAAGTAAATTTTTTGGTTTTAATTCGAAATATGATTGTTTTCATGAAATAATGCTTAACTTTTTCTTTGAGTTCTTACTGTTTTCGTGAAATTATTGTGTTTTTTGTTGAGTTATTACTGTTTTGATGAAATAGTTTTGATGACACTTTGTAATATTATCACTTTATTTTTTTTTTGCATTGCAGCAATATAGCATTGCTTTTTTGATCAACTAGAAATTTTATTATTAAGTTTATTAAACATAATAGTGAATACTTGAAATCAAAAGGTGTAATAAGTTCAATTAACAAAATGAGTTGTCCAAATGAAGAGCAGATCCCCAGATCCGCAGCTCTCCAGAAGCTCTCCAGATCCGTTCAGTAACAATTCGGACAATGATTTTGATCCACGTACAGTGAATGATATCAGTTCTTCGGAGTTACATTTAAATGAGAAAGTGGTA
This sequence comes from Eustalomyia histrio, assembly GCA_949748255.1. Classification (NCBI taxonomy): domain Eukaryota; kingdom Metazoa; phylum Arthropoda; class Insecta; order Diptera; family Anthomyiidae; genus Eustalomyia; species Eustalomyia histrio. The sequence goes on from OX456525.1 coordinate 96,510,943, forward strand.
AGAAAAAGGAAATGCGAAAAAAGAGAACATGATAATAAACGACAAAAGCGGCAAAAAAAATTACGAAACTCAGGGTATTCGTATAAATCGATTTATAATTCGTCAAAGACAATAAAAGAGAAGCGTTTACGAGAAGCTTGTGGAGAAAAGTGTCGCCTTCAATGTAGTAAGAAAATAACAGAATCATCGCGCTATGAAATATTTCATAAATATTGGGATATGAGTACCTTGCAGAGACAAAGAGAATTTATTGCCAACAATATGAAACTAATTAAGCCAAAGTACAGATACTCCTGCACTCAAGATTTACGCAGATTGAACAACGCATTTTTCTTCGAAATTAACTCAGAACAAGAAAGAGTGTGTAAGTTCTTTTTTAAAGCAACACTTGGCATAAACGATACAGTCATAGCAACGGTTATTAAAAAGAAGGACAAAGATGGTTTTGTAGATATAGACTATCGTGGAAAGCATAGTAACCATTTAACCGTGAACCCTGAAGTTAAAAAAAGCATAAGACAATTTATTAACAATATTCCAAGGGTCAAGAGTCACTACTTACGTGCTCAAACAACGCGTGAATACATTGAGAGTGCCAAAAGCCTAACAGACCTATACAGTGATTACAAAGAGCTTCGAGAATCCGAAAATTTGCGAGCTGGTAATAAAAGTATGTTCTACAGAATTTTCAAGAACGAATTTAATCTTTCACTTTTTAAACCAAAAAAGGATCAATGCGATCTTTGCGAATCATTCTTGAATTCAGATGAGAATGAAAAGAAAGACTTAAACGAAGTTTACAACATACACCAAGAAGAAAAGAACTTATGCAGAAAGGAAAAAGATTTTGATAAAAAAAATTCCACAGCAGCTGTTTACGACCTGCAAGCAGTTCTCCCACTTCCAAAAGGGATGGCATCAAGCTTTTATTATACAAGCAAAATAAATTGCTATAATTTCACAGTCAGTGACCTCAAAGCAAAACATGTCGAATGCTTTTTCTGGACGGAAGTAGAAGGAAAACGTGGAGCAAATGAAATAGGAAGTTGCGTACTTCAATATATAAAAAATTTGGTGTCAAAATTAAATAACGCTCAGGACTTTGATTTAATTTTTTATTCTGACAATTGTTGTGGGCAGCAAAAAAACAAGTACTTACTCACCATGTATTTTTATGCACTACAAAAGTATAACTTAAGAAGTATAACACATAAATATCTAATCCAAGGCCATACTCAAAACGAAGGTGATAATGTACACAGCGTAATTGAGAAACAGGTAAAACGGCATCTAGTCAGCAGACCAATATATTCACCAGGTGAATATACGGCTCTAATAGCAACAGCAAAAAAGACTGGAATCCCATATAAAGTTCACGAATTGTCTTATGAAGATTTTTATGATCTAAAGGCCATACAGGAACTGTGGGGCAAAAACTTTGTTGTAAATGAGGAGCGCCAAAAAATAAATTGGCATAGTATTAATACTCTCCGTGTATAAAAGGACAACATCGATTCATTTTTTTACAAAACTTTATACAAGGACAAAGACTATTTAAGAATTTTTGTACATAAAGATAATTTGAAGTCTACAGATTATTGGAAAAACCTGGAGTAAGTTGTAAACCCATTTTCAAATTCTAATACCAATGTTTGTAATTATTTCAGGTTATCTTGTGTTTATTTGGGAAACCTGCCACTGTCGGAAAATAAAAAAAGGATATTATGGACCTAGTCAAGAAAAGCATAATCCCTAAAAAGTATTACTAATCATACTACAAAAATATAATAGGGAATTAATTTAATAAAATATATATTTTAATCTTTTTAGCAGTTGTTAGCATTTATTTAGCTTTAAAAAACTTTGTTTACTTTAGTCTTTTCTCATTTCATGTTTAACACTTTTATTAAAAAATGTATTAAATACAGCAATAAATTTCATGTAAACAAACACAACTCAAAATATTTACTTCTTATTAACAAAAAAAATTCAAGAAAATGATAATAACTAAAAAAATCGCGTTTCTATCTCCAAACAATAAACAAATAAAAAGGTTATGTGGTGCAATACAATAATTGATGGGGTTTCTAAATATTGCCTAACTTTTGTTAATGGAAAATTCCTTAAGCATTAAGAAAACAGTTTTTTGTCTCTCCTGAACACTTTGAAGTTTTTGAGTTAATACAGTATTGTTGAACGGGTGCGATATATAAGTCAATATCCTGTTTAAAATTAGCAATGAACAAATTCTCGCTATATTTATAGCCATAAATTTTAGCTTCACTATATAGAGTTATATTTTGGATGTCAGTTTTTAATTTACGACTAACCATTTCTTTGGCTTTGAAATCATTTAAGCGATTTTTAAGATTAAAATCACGGTTTAATGTAGGCTGCAAAGTTAAATTCGCGAAACACATTTGTTGTTAGCACCTACAGCTTCTCGATAATTAATCCTATTTCTCATTAAAGTTGGATTTTCTTCGCATGATTTTTGCGCTACATCTTTTTTCATCATACAAAATCTACAGTAATAGTTTGCAGAAAAGGATTTTGAGAAATTAAGAATTGTATTGAGCCCAAGATTATCTAATTTAATTTAGAATTATTCCGACGATAAAGTAGACAGATTTTAATCCAGTTTTTGTATTCATTGCATTTACCAACGGCAAAAAACACTTATTACTTCCATACATTTTTACATCAGCAGATTTAACTGAGCACGCTAAAAATACTGTATTTTGTTTGGAAGATTTACCAGGTAAGCAAGGAAAGCTGTAATAAACATTACACATCGCCTGTTTAGTTGCTTTTGCTCCTATGTTATTGTTTATACCAAAATCATCAACATAAATAAAATATGGGATTATAATTTTTTGAGGATAAAGTCTACACTTTTGACGCCATAGATCTCCTTGTATAAAATTGGTAAACTGAATGTTTTTGGTTGTAGTTTCCATATGTAGTAAAACTTCATCAAGATAGTTGTTAGATTCAAATAATTTTTTAAACTGAAACTCTATCGGCATTAATGTGCCATTGGAAGTTTGCGAATTTGATATTTTATACGTTTGAGCATTTGAAATAAAATCCATTTTTTTCATGCATTTTTCAAATTTATATTCGGTTTTAACATCGCGAAATAATTCATAAGCATCATGAAAAATCTCATTTATTTGTCTACTTTGGGGACAAATTTGGTCAAAGGATTTTTTAAGAAAATCAATCAGAGGAGAAACAATGTGGTTTTCTACATGTTCTCTTATTTTATTTACATCTGATCTAGATAAATTATTAAATGAGTGTAATGATAATAAAAATTTACTGGCAGAATTTTGCAGAATTTCTAAACGTTCATTGTATAAAACACCAGAAGCATTTTTTCTTGAGTCATGGTTAAATGTTATATTTGAAGCAGTTGATTGACAGCTATAAGAATAATTAACAATCTCCACATTTTCCAGCGAACCTGAACTTAAAGGCAGTTCAAACTGGGACTCATTTTGAACACTTGTTTCCTTAAAATGATTAAAAACGTGTTTCTTAAACGACCTTTTTAATGAAAATTTTTGATAACAGTCACTAAAATTACACACATATTGTTCATTTTCTCCAACAAATGGACAATCCCTCAAATGAACGAAAAATTCATTAGGACAATAAAACAATTCGTTACATAAAAAGCAGTTGATGGAACATACCATTTTCGTTATTTTTCACTTACACGTGTTTTACTTCACTTTTTTACTTTTATTTGCCACGTATCACTAACTAATATTTTCTTCACAGATTTTCTTTTTCTTACAGCAAGAAAATACGAATTGAATAATATTTATTTTTTTTTGTAAAACTCTAAGGCTGCTTTTTTTATTATTTGTTCAACAATTTACAATTTTTTTAACAAAAAACTTTATTAACTTTGATTTGTTGAAAAAATAATGAATTTTCTTACAAATTACAATCGTTTAACAACAAAATTTGTTAGAAATTTTATATCAAAGCCAACAATTTTTTTTAATTACATAAAATTTTGTGATATTTTTTTCTGTGTACCACATCTGATAATATCTTGAACATGTTACCCCTGGATCTTCATATACAGGGCAAGCCTATAAAATCAATATGCAGACCCCGGAAGAATGGAACCTGACATATAGGTTGCGACACAGGTCACGGTCTTTCGTTGTGAGGATTTCGGGACTTTTCCGATATTTCGAATTCTGCAGAATTTATGGAGTAATCATTTCGACTAGGGAGAACTGGAACACATTTTACACTGATGGAGCTAGTGCCTCTAACGGTACTGGATTCGGTAGCGAACAAAATGGCAACAGTCTTTCAGATTGTGACTTTTACTACTTCGGATGTGGCGAATTGGATAATTGATAATGAATTCAGGGACAGGAGTATCAGTATCTGTACACAGAATAAAATTACAAAATTCTGTTTGTAATATTGAACATCGTCGATAGAACATTTTTGTAAATACAAAAAAATATTTTTTAAAAAGGCACCAACAATGGAATTTGTAAATACAAAAAACTTTTTGTTATTTTTTTGTTACTTAAATTTTTATTTTCAAAGAATTTTTATATGAAAAGTGACAATTTACAAATATTTCAAACAAAAAATTGTTAGAAATCGAGTTTAAATTTTAACAAATATTTTTAATTACTTTAAATTTTGTGATACTTTTTTCTGTGTAGTAACAGCCAGACTGCGCTTAAGGCATTTGAGTCTCCAATTGCTTCGTGCATAGTGCATGCTGAACAAGGTTTCGAGGTATTGCGGACAATGAAATGGCCAACTCGTTGGCAAGTGGTCGTTGAAAGTTGAAGGGTTTTGTAGGCAAACCAGATGGGAATGTGGAACGATTCTTACTAAATTTAACTAAAACTGACTGCTCTAGACTTAAGTAGAGCTGACCGACCTAGACCTGATTTTGGGATACAACCCCTGTGCTCGTCAAATGGCAATGTGTGTGCCATGTCTGGACGAACAGGACACGACAACTTTAGAACAAATCTTCGGAACTCTATCATAAAAATTAAAGATACATCTATCAAAATGTTTTTCCTACCCTAACTAGGTCACCCTGTAACTCTGAAACACAACGGGGTGAATCCAAATATTATATGATTAACGGTAAAATCCTTTTGAATATAACTTTCACACATAATTTACCCATGGAATCAATACCCAAACAAATTCTTTCTCCAAGCGAATTTGATTTCCTATTTCAGTCGTAAGAACTCAAATTCAACTGGAAAAGGAGAAATTGGGAAATAGGGTGTATTTATGAAGTTCATGGCGTAGAAAAATGTTTTTTTTTGTTACCTTATGGATGTAAAGCAGTGATGTTAATTGCATGGGACAATTGTCCCCTGCTCAATTCACATGTATTCTTACGCTCTTGCCTTTAGTCGTCACTGAAACAGCGACGAATGAACACGTGTGGCGGATGTATGCTGATTTTACTTTAATGGACTGAAAAAAATTAATAGCAATGTACGAAAAATATTTTAATAATACAAGATCTATAAAAATCTTTAAAAAACCTAATAAAAAAACGCATTTTTTAATATAAAAGTTGAAATGTTCTTAAAAATTTGAGTCCGATCGTTCATTCATTTATTCCGATCGAATGTATTGTATTTTTTTTCCTTCCAAAAATAGCATTTTTTTAATAGAATATCATAATAGATCTATATATATTACAGATATTTTATTAATATGTAAATATAATGAAATCATTAATACTGTTGGAAATATTTACAACTTTTTGTTTTTTATAAAATGAAAAAATGCACCCTAATGTATATACATATGTATTTATTATTTTCCTTTTCAAAAATTTTTGTTTAATTCATATTTCTTTAAAACTGTTTTACACAAAACATAACAGTCTCATATTTTATATAAAAAATAAATTCATACAGATACTAACTCTGCTATTAACCCATTGAACATTTCTTACAGTGCAATTCTCATTTTCTCACCAACACAACTACATTTTTATTTTTGAACAGCACTGATGTAAAGGATCAACGAATGAGACAGAAAGAATATGATCGGCACAGTGCTGGAAAAGAGTCGGCGACGGTCGGCTATGCCTTGGCCTAACGTAGGATTAACAATATTAACGGTATTTTTATGTTACTCGAATGATAACAACAGTCAATCGTTGGTTGATGCGAACTTGCCACCGTTGGCATACCGTGGGTAAATCAGAAAATGTGGTGCATTTCAAATATCTTGAATTTAATAAATTTTGTAAATAAAGCACGGTTTCTTGTTTAAACTTGTGAAATATAATGAAATAATAAAAAAAAGATAATGCTACTGAATAGTTGAAATATTAAAAAAAAAAAAAAAGTATTTTGCTAGTCCAATGTAGGGTGGGTTTTACAAGAAAAATAGTGGTTTTCCAGTACACTCACCAAAAAAGTGTTTGTATGTATAAGTTTCAATTATTAGAAATAACATATTAAATTAGAAATTTTTTTTTTTTTTGCTAATTTGAACAAATTGGTTTTAACAAATTTGTTAAATGATTTTCGAAAATAGCACCAAAAATTTGTAAACATTCTGTAAAAGTTCTGCAATTTGTAAAATATTAATAGCAAAAAATTTACTAAATAATAATTTTTTAACTAAAAATCAATACAAAAATAGTAAAGTGGGATGGAAAACCGTTTACAAATTTTTCTATTAACTCTTTTTTTTAAGTGTAGTATTTTTGTTTGCACGGTTTGCAGTTTCTGCCTGGGTAAAGCACAATCATAATAAAATATTATTGCGAAATATTTAATACGTTAGAAACCACAATTTAGTTGTATCAACCGATTTTAGTTATAGTAACCGAAGATCAGTTGGGAACCGACAACTATTTTTCATTTTGTACTCGTATCCCAGAAAAAAAGAGATGCAAAAAAGTAGGAAAATCACTAGAAGTAATTATTTATTAAGATGGACTTCTTTTCTAACAGGAAATGTAATATTTTTAACATTGAGTTGTCCCACTTTTGTGACATATACACTTCAATAACATGGAAGTACTTGTTAACTACGAGTAAATGCAAAAAAGTTCACTTCATTTAAAATTTTTTTTTTCAGAACTTTTTTCACAAGTGCATAAAAAGCTATTTTGATCATTCATTTTTATTTTATTTTTTTTTTTTAAACTGAACAATTAGAAAAAAATATTAAATTTATACAAATTAAAAAAAAAAAAACAAATAAATAAATAATGAAGTAAATTCAAATCACTTCTGGGGTAATAATGCTCTATTATGTTGCGTTTACATTTGGCTCGAGATTTCAATGGAAATCTTGCACAAAAATCTTGACCGTTTACATATACACTGAGCGAGGTTTCGAATTGGCAATCACAATTTTTGGTAAACAAACCAACAAAAAAAAAAAAAAAAACAAAACGCAAATTAAAAATATTTCTAAAAGATCTTTATTCTTTAACGAAATACAATTTTCAGTATTTTATGTAAAAAACTAATGCTAGTTACGTTAGCAAATTTATTTTTCTGTTGGAACTACTCGTAAAATCTAGAGTCAACAATTTTAAATATATTGATTGATGGGAGTAAAACAGGTAACTTACAAAGCTTGCTTTATGTTTTTTTCATCGAAGTAAAAAATTAGAACCACACAATACTTCTTTTGATTTGTAACATATTTTTATTGGGTTTTAATTTATTTTTATTATATTTTTAATAATTATTTTATTTCAGTATCTTGCGTTGCCACTTTTTCTTACAAAAAGTTTAAAAAATAAGCACAACACAGTGTTGCATTCTGTAATAAAAGGCTTTCCTACAAATGTCATGAATTAGCGAGATTTTATTTGTGTGGGAAATTTTGAAATTTAATACAAGACCTTCATCAGTCACAACACACTAACGGATATTTTGGAAGCATTGAAAGAAATCGTTTGTTAAGTATGACTTGCATTTTTTTTGCTGGGATTTAATGAACCACAATTCATTGCAAACATGTAAATATTTGCTTACACATTGCTGGACAGACAAATATTTCATATTGTAGGCTTCGTTATCATAAAGATTGTTAAGAGTGGGAGATTGATTGTGTGGGTTGCTTATGTTTTAATTTTCTATTGTATCGCAAAACTGTGGTCTAATGTTAAGGTTATATTGCGATCTGTGTTTGTGGCAATAACAGTATTGAATGACGGTGCTATTTTGTTGATTGTTTGGTTGATAATTATGTTTGTAATGCCAATTTCAATTATATCAATTATTTTACAATCAAATAAATTAAATGTCCTTCTTTTGTATTTTCTGTATAACTAAGGATGTATGTATTACTTTTAAAATAGTTGTTGTTGTTGTCGTTGTCGTTGCTATTGCTGTGATTTCTAATGTTGTTGGTTACCAGGCCTACAATGACAATGACTTGAAGGAATTATTAAGACAAGTATTTACTATTTAATTATTTAACTACATACATTAGTTATAAAATTATCTGGAAATTTAGTAAATTACGCTTTTAAAATGAATGAGTTTCTGTTTACAAAGTGTTGTTATTAATAAAGTTTAAACATTTAATTAGTTTTATAAAAAGGCGTTAACACCCACAAATGCAATATGCCTAATAAAGGGTGGTTAAATTTTAAGGGCCGATGTTGATTTTGAATGAAACACAAATTATTTAGGAAATTACTGTCATTTCTTTTTATTATGATGGAACAAAATATCGGCCAAAAGGCCATCGCGACCTCGGCGGTACACCTCCATCCGATAGTCAAAATTTTCGATGACGTTGAGGCATAATTGAGTTTCTATGCCGTAAATGTGCAGCTCTTGAATTGTGTCTGGCTTATAGACGTACACCTTTTCTTTCAAATAACCCCAAAGAAAGAAGTCCAACGGTGTCAAATCACATGATCTTGCCGGCCAATTGACATCGCCACCACGTGAGATAACACGGCCATTAAATTTATCGCGCAAAAGGGCCATTGTTTCGTTAGCTGTGTGGCAAGTGACATCGTCCTGTTGAAACCACATATCGTGCACATCCATATCTTCCAATTCCGGCCATTCCAGTAACTGCCTAACCGGCCTCATTTTGGAAAAAATACGGCCCGATGATGCCGCCAGCCCATAAACCGCACCAAACAGTCACTCTTTGTGGGTGCATTGGTTTTTCGACAATCACTCTTGGATTGTCATTCGCCCAAATGCGTCAATTCTGCCTATTGACGAATCCACTGAGGTGAAAATGTGCCTCATCACTGAAGATGATTTTCATCGAAAATTGATCATCCACTGTTGCCATTTCTTGCCACCATCCTGACCATTGACGATGTTTGGAATGGTCAAGAGGCTTTAGTTCTTGAGTCAATTGCACCTTGTAAGCGTGTAAATGCAAGTCTTTATGCATAATGAGAGGTGCAATTGTTGGGCACGTCGACGAGTTGAGGTGCACGGCTCTTCAGCCACACTATCGCGAACAGCTGCAATATTTTCTGCACTACGAGTTGTGCGAGCATGCACTGGTGTTTTCACATCTCCTATAGACCCGGTTTGCTAAAATTTTTGCACGATTTTTCCGACTGTACGCACATTTGGACGATTAAATTGACCGAAAAAATCACGAAGTGCACGATATGCATTTTGATTTGATCGCCCATTTTCATAAGAAGCCTGAATAACTTGAACGCGTTGCTCGATTGTGCATCTTTCCATGGTTCAAATTGAGAAATGTCAAATGAAATTACAGAAAAAAACTTGACGTTTAGGTGCGGTTCACATTCAACATCGGCCCTTAAAATTTAACCACCCTTTATAATATAATATATATATCTAATATATATGCAGTGGTACTGCATATAACACAGAGTAACAAGCAATTTTTGGCTGTAGACAAAATCAGCCAAAGAAAAATTATCTAAAAATAGAAATTTAAATTTGGCCAATTAAAAATTCGCCCCAAAATAAATTAAAAATTACCCAAAAGTTACAGTGGTGGACACAATTTTAGTACAAACAAATATTTTCTTATCTATTTAATATTTTAATTTTTTATGTGTCCTAATATGTCACGTGCTGTTCAAAAAACACGGCAATAATTTACTTCTGTTTTGTTCGTGGCAATTCCTTTGTTATCTTTAAAAATACATTATAAAAAAAATACTGGACAGTAATTTAAAAAAATAAAAAAATATTTTCATCAAGAAAAAAAAAACAAAACTAAAAATTCTCAATAGATAAATAGAATCTCAATAGGAAAATCTTTATTTTTACCAACATCTGCACGTCTTTCGGTCATACTGTTCACTAGGGCCATGAAACACTCCTCTAGTATTGCGAATCATGTTTTTTCCGTCCACAAATCGCTTAAATTTTTCGGTTTAACAGCATTCTATAGATTCTCTATAGCCCAGAGATCTGCTGATTGAGTTGGCCAATTTAATACGTCGATATTATTTTGTTCCAAGCAATACAGTCAAAGCCCGGTATAACGAATGCTCGGTATAACGAAAACGCGATATATTAGTTTTATCAGGTTTGAGATCATAATTAAATGTTACTAATTAATAGTAAACGCAATTTTTTTTAAATGGAAAAAATTGTGAGGATGACCGCTAGAGTAGAGGAGTGCACACTTTTGACCCGAGCGACCAGGTCATTGCCAGCATAGTTATTTTCTTTAGGGTGTGTGATATATAAGCCTGTTCAAAACCATGAGTTGTTTGTGGGTTGGGTGGTTCGTGAGAAGACTGACGATGTACTCTCTCTAGCGCTGATCCTTACAATTTTTTCCATTTAAAAAAATTAATGTTTACTATTCATTAGTAACATTTAATTATGGCCTCGAGCCTGATAAAATTTTAAAAATATATAATGCCGAGAGATCAAATAATATATACGAAATTTACATTAGCAAATAATTTTATAATTTTTTCTTTCCGAACCTTCTACTGTAAATGTGAGTTATAATTGCAGTCCTTTTTTTAATTTTAGTTCTCTCAAAAATTTTAAAAATGCTAAGGATGAAGTAAAATTCATACAAACATGTGGTGCGATATAACGAATATTTCAATAAAACGAATATATCATTCGTTTTACCGAGCTTTGACTGAACTTCACTATGTGTGAAGTGTGTCTAAGCCCGTTATCGTGCAGAAAACGCCATCTAAGTAGCGTGTTTTCCTCTTCATATGGAATCATTTTGTTCACAATTATATATTTTTAAACATACTGATCCCTTCGCCTATAAATTTATTTTTAGTCGTATTTGAACCATTTTTTAACGGATTTGTATCGACAGATGATAGTTTTGTTGCTTTCACACAATACAATCTGTTTGGGTCAATATGGTCTCAGAGCCAATAGAATCACCACATATTTATAAAAAAATATATATTTTTGCATTATTTTTAGTACATTTTTTTCGAATCCAATTGGACAACACAGGGGATCAACATTTTGATACGACGTGGTCCATTCCTTTAACTTTCAGAAACATCTAGATAGTTAGAATAGGTTCACTTTATTTATTACAGGATTCTGATACAATTTGGGACATATGTATCCCATGGTCATCAAAAGTAAAAAAGAGGAAATTTTTATTAAAGCCTTTTAATTAATAAATTAATAAAATACACACTAATAAATAAAGTTATTTAAACTATTAACAATGACATTATTATTTATATTGAAATAATAGCAAAGGTAAGCCATTACAGGTAACTTATTATTATTTAATTTAAAATAATAAAATAAGTAACATATTATAGGTAATACATTATTTTTATTTTGAAAAGTAATGTATAAATTAAAGATATGTCATTGCCATGTTTTTGCTGGGATTAGTACAATCAAATTAGTATAAAAAAATAATAAGCGCTACTAAATGTTAGTAAATTACTGTAAACTCAATGAATTGTAAAATATAGCGTAACTTTAATTTATAAAAAAAAAATGATTTAAATGCACAAATTAACTCAACTATTTTAAGATACACTTGCTGCACTTATAAAGGTGCTAATTTCTTTTGAAATAGCCTTACACAAGTTGATATTTTTTTTACACAGCAACAGTTTTAATTTTATTTATTATACCCTCCACCATATATGGTGAGGGTATATATCAGTTTGTCATTCCGTTTGTAATATGTCGAAATATAGGTTTAAGACCCCATAAAGTATATATATTCGTGATCGTTATGCAATTTTAAGTCGATTTAGCGATGTCCGTCTGTCTGTCCGTCTGTCTGTCTGTCTGTCTGTCTGTTGAAATCACGATCACGACGCGAAGACGCAAGCGGGGGTGCCTATTTTTACCCAGATTATTGAACTTCCTCCCAAACAGTTTGGTATTTAAAATGAGCAAAATCGGTCAAGCGGTTCAAAAGTTATGAGTGAAAATGTGAAGGTACCTCTAAATTTTCCATACAAATTTGTACAATTTTTCTGTATCTATTTGTTTTTTCTGTTAAGTAAGTAAAAATGTTATTAAGTCTTCTTATTGTTCGATTACATTTATTGTCTTACATACTATGATAACTAAGTTAACGTAAAAAAAATGAACAATGTTAAAGTCGCTAACAGAGCAGACCTCTGTAAATAACATTGCTAAAACTAAATAACAAAAGTTCGTTACATAAATTGACAAAACATATGCATATTACAGTTCATGCAAAATTTAGTATATACGTATATCATCTTCATCCCCTTTGGTGGAGGGTATTCAAAGATTCGGCACAGCCGAATTTAGCCCTTTTTTACTTGTTTTTTTTTTCAAAAAAATTTTTAGACAAAATTTAAAAAAAATCAAAGGCTTAAAAATTGTAAAAACAAAAATTTCCCATTTTGCTTTAATATGTTTGCTAATTTTTTGTTTTGTAAAATATTTAAAGTAAATTTTTGGATTTGAAGGTCAAATTTTAATTGATTTTTAGAACTAAAAAAGTTTATAGTGCTATTTTTTGCAGATGTCCTATTTTTAGACAACAGTCGATTGTAAAATGTATCATCATTTAAGTTTGTATGTATAAGTTTTAATTATTAGGAAAAACATTTCCTTCAATATCCACTTTTTTAAAATTAGTAATTATTTTTTTTGCTAATTTTAGCAAATCGGTGTTAAAAAATTTGTAAAATAATTTCTGAAGTTAGCAACAAAATTTTGAAAAAATTCTGTAACAATTCTGCAAATTTGTAAATAGCAAACAAATTTAGTAAATAATAATTTTTTGACTACAAATAAGTACAAAAATAGTAATTTTTTTTCTGAGGTTTTATAAAATGTGCTAAATTAACCAAACATAAAAGAAAACCTTAAGGAACAAAAAAAAAAAAATAAATAACGGAGCATATTGATCACGACACAGACAACACAACCCTTAGTGTGGCTAACTTAAAAACTCACCCAAAAAAAAACTAGTTTTTACCAACAACAAACAAAAAATAACCACAAAAAATTAAAATCAAAGTCAACTTTTCAAAACTTTTTGGTACTTTCATTTGGCGTTGGCTGTCGGTGATGACCCACAATTGGTTGCACAGTGTTATATCTATAGATCATTAACTATGTGATTGTTTGAAGTGTTTGTATAGCAGAGAGTTTAAGAGTATTTTAATTAGAAATGTTCATATAACTATTGAATATTATTGTATTTTAATTAAACCAATTCATTGTAGAAGATGTCTCCTCAAGTGGTCTACCACATATTTATCTATGGATGTACATATAATGAATCATATTTGCTAAAATTATTTGTTCTTAATGGTTTAGATAGGTTTTACTTAATATAAATTAACAAAAATAAAATGTAGTGGTTAATAAATTTTTAAATATATTTTCTTTAATTTGAAATTGTGTATTTATAAAACAAATTTTGCTACAATTACAATCATTTTATATTTATCGTATTGGAAAAGAAGGGTCAGTAAAAATTCGAGCAATTCTGAAAGGACCTAACATGTGACCGGTAACAACAAGTTCACTCCGAAAGTATCTACACCGTGGCTGGTGAAATAGAACTAGTCTAAAACTCAAATAATTATTCGACTCGTATAATAGATTAAAACAGGTCGATTAATCCGTTTAATTTATAATATGGTTTTTTTTAACGTTATTTTTCTCTAAAAACTCCTACTTTTTACCTGGGGTATAAGAAATGACAATGAATGTTTACAAAAAAAAACACTAACTAAAATATAAAAAAATCTTTCAAAAATGTATAAGGGAAACTCTTTATGATTATATAACTTTTTTAAGCAACTCAAACAGACTATTGATATTTTAATTCTGTAGCAATTTTGCCTTTTCTTACATCACTCAAGAAAATTCTTTTACCATCGGTTCCCCCAATTTTTAACATGTTCCACTAGAACTAATTCCATTAAACTCAGACCCGTTTATCTAAACTTAAATGTTAGATATAACTAACTATTAGTATTGAGTTCTCAAAAAAAAAGTTTGGTGTTGAGTAATCAATACCCAAATCCTCAATATTTTTACAACTCTAGCTTAAGACACCTTTAATTTACCGTTGCATAAAACTGTTTCTATAAATTTTCTCACAAATTTCAAAAACTAATTTTTGTTTATTTTTAAAGGACTTCAACCTCCGTATATTTACAAAAACAAAGCAAATTAATTATGTTCATCAGAACCCAAAGTTTTAACAAAAAAAAAAAAAATTCAAAACGTATTTGTTGTTCGTTAGCAATCGAAAACGTGATTAAGGCTTTTTTTTTCTAATAAGCACTATGGCGTTAATTATGTTATAAAAATTGCTTTTAATTATTTTCTTAAAATCAGTGTTTGGAATATGAAATTTTGTTTTGATTTGATCTAGGCTGATTTGTCTGAAAATTTTGAAAATTTAGAATTCAGGTAAAAACAAGTTATTTTATCAAAAGTTTTTAAAGAAATCTCTTATTTGGATTTGCATTATTTGCACAACACACAAAAAAAATCGCAGATCTGACATAAATATGAGGATTCAAAAGTTTTATTGAAAAATTTTCTTAAGTCGACTTAAGTGCTTTTTCGGAAGAAAAACTCTGTTTAGTCAAACTTTTTAAATTTAGCTAAAACAATACAATATTTTTAAGAATTTCTTTTTAAATTTTATTGCTCTTGTTTATTGCAAAAATTTGTAATTTATCGTCAGTGACAAATAAAGAAAAGAAAAAAAAAACAAAATTTCGCTCTAAGGCAAAACACGGTCTACAATGTTTTAGGCTTAAGCGTTTACTTGCACTGAACATGACTGAAAACAATTAGTTTTTTAAAGAGTCTCCAGATTCCTTACAAAAAAAAGTCTCAGTAAGCTTTTAATAATCCTGAACAATCATTTTATCAATCAATGCAGTAGATTTATTTTAATATTTCACATAAAAGCAGCTCCCTATGTATGGTCTTATTAATAAAAAATATATACATTTAATTTGCATTTAACGATTAATCGCCATTTTTTTTTTTCAAATAACCGATCAATCAATTTTCCTAATTTGTCTAACTATGCTCTTACCCATTAATCGGAAGGTTTGAATAATTGGAAACACTACCTGCGACCTGTCCCATGAACGGTGAAAAGCCGGTCGGTCTGAAAAAACATAATTTAAAACGCCTTTGATAAATTAAAATGTCAACATTTTATAACACATGTATGTATGTATGAATATGTAGTTTTAGTCATTAAAAAAATCTATGATCTCGAACCAGACTAAAAATACATTTTTGTACACATAATTATTGAAAAGATCAATTATAAAATGAAATTTCATTTTATAAATGAAATTTCATTTTATAACACTTTATTCTAACTTTCAGTTAAATTTTCAAAATAAAAGTGAAAATAAAAAGAATTTTAAGTTTGAACAGGGGCCGCACTAGTAAAACCAAAGGAGCTTAAGGGTCATGTTAGCCTACCTTTGGTATGTTATTAATTAAATGTTGTAATTTTTTTTAATTTCTTCTTTTTTAATTTTTGTTATTGTTAAAGTGTTTTTATTTATAATAATTGAAATTTCATTTAATTTGGATTGATTTTTTTTAATAAAAATTTATATTATTTGGTTTTTCGATGCAATTATTTAAAATTTAATTGACTTTTTATTGTGGTTTCATTTCGTTTTAATAATGTTTTTTGAATTTAAAAATAATTTGTTATTGCAATGTACATTTTGTTTCTCAATTTTTTGTTTCCCTACGGGGAATGATAAATCAATTGACCCTAAAGGAATTGGTACATATTATATTTTTGTAGTGTTATCTTTTGTCTGTTTGTAGAAAAATTCACAGGAGTGTCCATTGCGCCAGTTCAGTCGCTGTTTTTTTTTTTGCATTAGTCTTGTGAAAGGTTCTTTTGTGTTATTCCTGTGACAGGTTCTTCTGTTTTAAACCTATGTCATGTTACAAATGGCCATTTATCTACACTAGTATGGTATGCCCTAGTTAAAGTGACCGGTTCCTTTCATATAAAAAACCGTTCCGGGGACCGATACCTTTCTAAATGGACGAGTCACATGATGTTTTCTGTGACATGTCCATTTCCCACAGGGTTATTTTATACATATAAAACCTTACCAACACACTGATAAAACCTATTTCAGCAAAAATGGTGTACAAAAATTTTAATTTTAAATACAAAAATTTTTTCCCGGTAAACAGAAAAACATTGAAAAAATTTCAGTCCATTAAAAATAAATGTATGAGTCTACAAAACTTCAAAAAAGTTATTGGCTGAAGGTCAAGACAAAAAAAAATATTATATTTGAAGCTACACAGGCTGCGCTACAAAAATAATGTGTACCATCTCGGTATGAAAAACCTTGACGGGTGTAAATTTCTCATAAAAGTTCTTTATTTAGAGTTACCCTGCACTTCACAACAAATTCTTATAGTTAACCAATTTGGTTTTAAAAATAGTTTTAAAAACTTTTTCGTACATTGAACAAATTATTTTCCTTTGTTTTTTCTATTTAAACCATATTATTTATTATCCAATATTACATAATTTTAAATTTAAAATTATTCAAAATATGAACTTTCATTGTAATTTCACATACTGTAACTTAAAAGATTTCGATCTTGTTGTATGTGAAACCGAATAATTAAAATTCTGCAGTATAATAGATTGATAAAAGTTTACAGTATTTTAGTATTGATCATTCAATACCGACTATTTTTTCAAATACTCAATACCGCAAATGTACCTACTCAATACTTTCAGAGTTGTATTTTTTTTCTCATAAAAATACAACTCTTTTTCGGAAATAATCTCAATACATTGTATTGAATACAAACAGTATTAAGAAGTATCAAGTCAATTTTGGAAAAATTTTAAATAGTATCGAGTACATTTTACAGCTTTAAATTATAGTTTCATTTCTTAAAATTTGAATAGATTTGAATAATTTTTATTGGAAGTATAGAAGATGTATTGGATAAATTGTATTTAGAGCAGCCATGTTGCAATATAGATTTAATAGATTTACATATTATTCAAACCCTAATTATTAGACATATTTGCGTATTGATAAAGGCATGCATATGCTGATTTACTGTAAAATATATGTATTCCAAAAATTTCAAATACCATATATTGGCATGACAATAGTTACTGTAACAATATGTCAACAATTTCTATAAAACCCTATTTTAGGCATCCAATATCGATAGCCATAGAAATACAATAATTGATAGAACATATTTTACAAACTATGCATTTGTTTGCGATGACACCAACAAATAATGAAATTTTAGAGAATGTGCGAAAATGAAAGGTCAGAAGTTTGTTTGGCTTCTCTAACATAAGTATAATAATATTTAATAAATAACTGGAGATATATTAAAAATAAAATATGTACATTTGAGGACCAAAAACATAAACATCTGTAAATTTCATATCAAGATGTTAACGTTAATTTAATTTGAATATTTAAATAAAATAAAAAATTTTTGGGAAAAACTATAAAGAATTACACAAAAATTTCTTAAAGCCTAAAAGGATGCATATAAAACTAGGGTTCGGAAGTTCATACAATTACGTGTTTATTGTTGTTAACTGAACAATGTCACCGGTTTACTAATGTATATTTTTTAAACATTTTTCTAAAAATTCATGTGTTTGCTTAATGTATATTTTGCAGTTTTTAAGGAATATTTAACTAAAAGTGCATACTTTTGCTATAAATGCATATTTAGCTATAAATGCATATTTTGCATTTTTTATTGCCATTAATGTATATTTGTTCACAAATTGTGTATATATGCATTTATTGTAAATGCATATATGTACATATTTGCTATATATGCATACTTTGCTATGAATACGTATTTTATTGCATATTTTGCTTGCGACACCCAAATAATTCGGTTGCTGCAACCAATATATTCAGGTAGCAAGAAATTTGGTTGTCACGCTGAGTCTGTTTTTTCTGTGTACATATTTTAATCTATTCCATTCAAATTTTAATAATGCATTTTTTTCACAGACTCCTTATTTTTAAGGTATTTATAAAAAATATCAATTATTTTCTGTTTAAGTTAATTTTCTTCTTAAAATTAAAGCAAAAAGTATGGGATTTTTCCCCATAAATTATGTAACCTGTGGGATTTATTAAAGGTACAAATTAAAATTTAGAATCATATTTTGACTATTTATTCTTAATTAACGAAAACGAAGTTGTGAAAATTTCGGTGAATCATTAATGATTTTAACATTGGCGTGTCATTGGGAGGAAGTAGTTTGTTTTGGTGCTATGAAAAATCGATCAGCAGATGGACTTTTTCATTAGTTTACTCAAGTTGTTAAATATAGGGTCTACAAAATAAATATAGGGAGTGGCTTAGTTTTAAAGTTATAAATGTGATTTTGAACACGCCAAGAATTATTATTCCGACCAGGACAAAGTGAATATCATTGGTATGCAAAATATGTTTTCAATAAGGCATTTAATGACTGCAGGAAATAACAATTTATGGACCAACTAAATAGTTTTTTGTTTTACTAGTTGGGGCTAATATCAACATTTTGGAAGTTGTTTAAAATTACTTCTTACAAATCGAAAAATTTGCACTGTTAACTTCTTTGGATGTTCTAAAAAAGAGATTAGTAAAGAATAACATCCATTTTATTTTGCTGGGAAATATACCTTTATTATTTTCAATTTTGTATGTTTTTGCAAAAAGTTTTGAAAAAAAAATTAACTTTCCTACATTAACTGTTATGCAAGTAATTCTTCAGCTAACTTTGAAATTCTAAGAACACATTCTTGATCTGTGTCTCAAAGTCTATTAGAAATGATGGATCGCAATCCCGATGCCTCAAATGTTTCCTAAAATGTTGTACTGTGTAATATAAAGTCAATTTTATTTTCACTTAATGAAATATTCAAGATTGAAAAAATAGCTATTCGTTTTTGTTTTAGATTTTCATCACATATCCCACTAGATTTCTGATAATGATTAGCGGTAAATTTTTAAGACACTTTTTGAAACAATAAAAAGCTAAAATTTAATTAATAATATTGAAAGTGTTGAAAAAAAATCAATAATGCATATTTTTATCCCTGGAAGGTCATTTAACGTCGAATTGATGCTGTAAAAAATTTATTTTATAACATTACAAATAAAATTAGCCGACCTGACATATAGATGGCAGCAGTAGTTTTAAAAAATTACATTGGTGAAAAGTGGCAACTTTATAAAATATATGTTTCACGTTTTAGTATTTTTTTTTGTAACCACCAAAAATAAACGATCTCAGTGATTTTGTAAACATTGACAAAATTGGCCAAAATCAATAACTCAAAGTTCAAATTGCTTCACCACGCACCTTATTCGCCAAATTTTGGCTGCCTCGAATTATTTTCTATTTCCAAAATGGAGAAAAATGGATCAGTGGTAAAAAATTTACGGTTGATGGCTATTTTAAGAAGATAGAGAGTTCTTAATATAAACGGGCTATATAAGATATTAATTATCGCTGAAAAAAAATATTATGTGGAGAAATAAAAAAAAATGTTCCCAAATTTGTTGTTTTTTCTTGTTTTTCAGGTCGGCTAATTTTTTATATATATTTTGTAAAAATTTGATTTATAATTATAAATTATTATAATAATAATAAATTAGAAAAGGTTAACTTTTAAAATTGTTCGAACGTAATTCATCTTCATTATGCATTTTAATATCACCGTCGTCGATTTGACAAAGTATGAATTTTCAGCACAAAAAAAACAAGGACTTTTTAGGGTTAAATTTTTAATGCATATTTTTCGATGTTTAACACATATTTCCTGTACACGATTAATAATGCATCAACTTTCTTGCCCTGCATATAAGTAACACATTAGATTGAATAACTTTTTACCCAAAATCTATTAAGCGACATTTTTCAGGCTTCATATACAGGTTGGTTGAAAAGTTCCTGCGCTCGAAATGAAAGAATACTGTTTTTGTTACGAAATATATTTTTTTATCCAATATAATCTCCTAGAAGCTCAATACACTTGTTCCAATAATTTAATCCCATCCTTATAATGGTTTTCCGGAAGCTCTACAAAATAACCGTCTACGGCTGCTATGGCCTCTTCATTCGACGAAAAATGCTTTCCACGAAGGAATTGTTTAAGATTTCTAAAGAGATAGTGTACACTGGCCAAATCTGGTGAATACGATGGATGTTCAAGCAATTCGTACTTTAATTCTTTGAATTAAGCCATCGTCAAAACACTTTTGTGAGCAGGTGCATTGTCTTGATGAAAAATGATTTTTTTTTCTTCTTTAAACCAGGTCTTTTCTCACGAATTTTTTCATTCAGCTGATCCAAAAGGCTGTAATAATATTCAGAGTTGATTCTTTTACCTTTCTGAAGATAATCAATCAACAAAATTCCTTTTGCATCCCAAAAAAACTGATGCCATAACCTTCTTTGCTGATCGTTGCGACTTCACCTGCTTTGGAGCTGAACAACCAGCTTCAGTCCACTGTAAACGTTCTTGTTTCAATTTAGGATCATGGTGGTAGATCCAAGTCTCATCCATAGTTATAAAACGACGCAAAAAGTCGCTTTTATTCGGCTTAAAACGCTCCAAATTACGCTGAGAAATTTGTTTTCGATCCAGTTTTTGTTGAATTGTTAATGTGTGCGGCACTAACTTTCCAAACAGTTTTTTCATACGTAATTCTTCATGTAAAATATGGAGTACTCGTTCGTCTGAGATGCCTATGGCATAAGCAATTTCTCGCTTAGTCAAACTTGGATCTTCACTAACCATATTATGTACCTGCTCAATGATTTCTGCTGTGGTTGCAGTTTTTGGTCGTCCTTCGCGTGAATCGTCTTCAAGGCTGGT
Organism: Eustalomyia histrio; assembly: GCA_949748255.1. NCBI lineage: Eukaryota > Metazoa > Arthropoda > Insecta > Diptera > Anthomyiidae > Eustalomyia > Eustalomyia histrio. The sequence continues at coordinate 96,532,295 of OX456525.1, forward strand.
ACGACCACGTTTAAATTCACCAGACCAAAACTCAACGGTGCGTTTTGAAGGTGAGGACTCCTTATAAACTTCTAACAATTGTTCATAAATTTCCTTTGCTTTTAAACCCTTCAAAACAAAGAATCTAATGACAGCACGATATTCAATTTTTTCCATATTAAAAAAAAAATCAATGACACGTCAACTTCAAATGGCTTGTAAACAAAGAAAGAATTGACAGAATGACTTGCAACTTTGCATGTGTTCTCAGGACAGTTATACCAACTTGAGAAAAAAAAAAGTTTGGAGCTAGCAGTGCCATCTCTTGGTGAGCGCAGGAACTTTTCAACCAACCTGTATATTGGATTCAAATTTTGTAAAAGTTTTTCCTAGATGCAATTTTATTATTGTTTAAATTTATGTAATATTTATATTAAACAAAACGCAAACGATAAAGTTAGTGGTATTAATTTCGTATTTGAGAGACATACACTAATTTATTCATTTATGCGCAGCCTTTGGATCAGTTTGTGGGTTTTCACTCACTCTGCACCCTGTAAACCGCTTTGTTGCTGGTTGGACTATTCCTCATTAATGTATGCCTGGTTTGGTGTTTGTGACATTATTTTTTAACTACAATTTTTTCTTTTATCACACAACCAAATTTCATCAAAATCGGACTGTGGCGGTTGGAGTATTTTCCTTGTAAGATTTTTGTATATTTTGTTGTCAATAAAACTCCACTGAATCAAATATTCATAATTTAAAAGAATTTTAGTTACATATCTTACAAATTTTAATTTATAATCTTAATATGAAAAAAAAAACGAATCTTAACCCTCTAATGCACAAATTTTCTATTTGCAGTGAAATTTACATGTGTCGACCAAGGCTGACAACAAATTTGGAAATCCAATGTTCAAAGAAATTTGGATTTGTGCACAAATTATACCTTACACCAATACACAATTAAGGAATTCATGAAACGGCTCGTAAAAATATACAAAGTAAATTTGAGCATTTACAGGTATGTACCTTAACAATTGTTGGCGCATTCCAAATAATTTTCGTTCATTTGTTCTTCAATACCACGATTATTAATCTTGAAAACTATTTTTTTTTTCATAAATTGTCATATTTTTTGATGAACAACCATTAAAATATGTTATCATATTTGATGATGTATTAAAACACGAAATTAAAGTCCAAAACAAATTGAAGAATAAACTTTTCAGAGTTGATAAAATATAGTATATTTGAGACAAACGACATTAAATGAAATCCACTTAAGAATCCAAATTTCCTGTCAATCGAATGATTTGTTTGGAGGAATCGATATACAAACATTTTTTTTTTGTAGCGAACGAATTCCGGTTTATACAATAGAATTTCGTTTGAAACCATATATTTCAATTGAATCAGGAATGCAGTTGGTTGCTACAACCAAATAATTCAGTTGACAAGAAAATAGGTTGTCACAATGAATCGGTTTTCTCTGTGTATTTTTGCTTTTCAAAAATTACAAAATTTTATAAAAACTTATCCATACTTTATTATACATATTTTGTCCAAAAACATTCACCAGATGTTAAATGAAACGACATAATTTACATATTTTACTGCTTATTTGGACCATTATATTTTTTTAAATAATTTTTTACGATTATAACGTTTAACACATCGGCTGAAAAGTCCGCAGGATAACAACTTAAAAAAATTCGGCTTTATTCATCAACATAATCTCCTTCAAGAGACATACAATCAATCCATCGCCTTTCTAAAATTTCTATACCTTTTTTTATAGAATGATGATCTTTGTCCTCAAAATAGGCCTCTGTTTTCTTTCTAGCTAGCATTTTTTTGAGGTGTGAAAACAGGTAAAAATCGTTGGGTATCAAATCTGGCGAATACAAGCAATTAAAATTGCAATTTGGCCATGGTGGCCAACGACTTGTGACACGTCGCATTGTCTTGGTAAAGAGCAAATGCGGCACTTATTGTAAAAACAGCTTTCTCACAGACAAATGTTTCTTAACTCTTTCCGGGCCGGTGGTATGAAAAACATACCACTAATCTAAATATTTTTTATAAATTATGTGTGCATTGGTATGGTTTAAATACCATTTTTACATGTAATTTGAAGCTTATATTTTATAAAAAAAAATATTTCATGTGCGAAAAAGAAATAGAAATAGGTTTTTTTTCGCTCAAAAGGTGATCGTCAAAAGAGTGCAAGAAGTATTTACCGTAATTTAGTTTATTTTGAGAGAAAAAGCAGTCTGTGGGTTCTCCCCTCTTTAGGTTTTATTTAGTATCAATTACTAAACGTGTATAAAACACGTGCTAAAAAAAAAAAGAAAATTATAGCTTTTGTGAGTGTTTTAAATACATGGTATAGAATTCATACCACTGCGCTTCATATATATGTAAAAATGTCAAATAAACTAAAGGACAGTGATATTTCCTCTATATTGGAAACGATCGACGATGAAATTGATTTGGCAGAGATTCCATCAGACATTGAGTCAGTTATCGATGAAGTCGAAATTTCTGGTGAAGAAATTGTTATTCAGGATATTTTTAATCACATTATCGAGGAAGGCGATGTGAATGTGTGCGTTGATGAAGGCAATAGCCCAGAAGGTAATGAATTTCGTAATATTCGTGAAAATTTTGATAGCGATGATGAAGTTCCTCTAGCTTCCCTGCATGGAGCAAGGGAGCAAGGGAGCAGTGAAGTATTTGTCCCACCCCAATGGAGTGAGCAAAATTCTATGGGACCCATAAAGTTATTTTCTGGCACGAAACAAGGACCTACTACAATAATCGAAAGCATGCCATCTCATGACAACTTTTCAATTTTTACCGCAATCGTAACACCTGAAATAATTGATCATATCGTATTCCAAACTAACTTGTATGCTCAACAATCTGGTAAAACCTACATTCCGACTAATTCTTCAGAAATCCGTGTTTTTATTGGAATAAACTTTTTGATGGGACTAAAACATCAGGGTAGCTATCGAGACTACTGGTCATCTCGTCCAGAATTAAACGACAGCTACATATCTAATCTAATGCCGGTGAAGAGATTTGATTGGCTTTTGGGCAATATTCATTTGAATGACTCTTCCGTAATGCCAAAAAAGGGGTCACCAACGTTTGATAAACTGTACAAAGTTCAGCCATTCATAGGAATGTTGCAAGAAAGATTTAAAATTTGTTATGATGCTGGCGAATATTTAGCGGTAGATGAATCAATGATAAGATTCAAAGGTAAGTTTTTTATAAATGTTCGTTTGTAAATTTTCTTTATTTAGACTTACTGTTCTTATAGGTCGTTCAACCCTAATCCAGTACATGCCGAAAAAACCAATAAAAAGGGGATTCAAAACCTGGATGTTGTGCGACAATAGTGGTTACGTTCATCGTTTCGAGATCTACACAGGCAAAAAAGGGGAACTAGTGGAAAAAAGGCTTGGCGAAAGGGTTGTGCTTGATCTGACTTCTGATTTTGGTGGGAAAAACCACAAGGTATTTTTCGATAATTTCTTTACTTCGTACAACCTGATACTTGAACTAAAAAAAAAGTCAATAAATAGTTGCGGAACAGTGCGACAAAACCGAAAATTTCTTCCTACTACGATTAAACCTGATAAACAATTGAAAAGAGGTGAATATGACTGGCAAATTAGTGATACAGGTTTGCTCTTTATGAAGTGGATTGACAAAAGAGCGGTCACAGCCTTATCCAACTTTCATGACCCAAATAAATTTGCTAAGGTAAAACAACGCCAAATCGATGGATCTGTAAAAGATATCGATAAACCGGATATTATACATGACTACAATATGCACATGAACAACGTCGACAAATTAGATCAACTAAAAAAATACTACGAACTGGATAGGAAAAGTAGAAAATGGTGGCACCGAATATTTTTTCACTTTCTTGATGTGGCAGTAGTGAATGCTTTTATTATATCCAAATCTTCAGGCTACCAATTACCACTAAAGGATTTCAAGCTTGACATAATTTCAGTTCTTTGTCAATCAGGATCAAATATACCAACGACTTCGGCAAAAACTTCTAAAAAGAAACCAAAAGTTCGGGTGAATAAACATAAACCATATGTTGATCCAAACACACGAGCTTCGTCATCACATCAACCAGTTAGAACCACAATACGTAGATGTGCCAAATGCAGCATTGCGGGACACCAAAGAAGGACCCAATGGATGTGTTCGACTTGCAATGTGCCTCTTTGTCTAAGTAAAAGCAAATCCTGCTTTAGTGATTTTCATAAATGAATCATTCATTTTATGCGCGGTGGTATAAACGTAATACCATGTCCTTGCTCAGAATCCTGCAAGGATAAAATTTTTTTTAATACATATTTTTCAATAAAAGTCGATAATAAATGAAATCAAATTAAAATTTTGTTTAATTTTCACCGATTTCTTATAGTGCCCCGGAAAGAGTTAAAGCTGAAACGTTTCTTCGATATTTTTAAGGTATCAGCTATCTCTCGTTACTTCACTTTACGGTCTGACATAACGATTTTGTAAACCTTTTTAATGTATTCCGGTATAACCACCTCTTGTGGGCGACCAGATGGTCCGGCGTCATCGGTGTTTGTCGATTGAACAGAGTCTGATAAATCAACCCACGAAATTTCTTTGAATCCATTGTTTATCAAAATCGCAAGAGTAGCGTCACTAAAACAGCTGTAACTTGTTCACAAATGAACGAATTGGCATTAAATTTTGACAGGTATCATCTGAAGGTTGGAAGTTCTAAAAAATCATATTGGTTTTTCAGTGGTGGCGCCACCTATGTTTCATCCTGCGTTTATCCAGCCGACGTGTTAAGTGTGCGCTTCCATTTTTTATTATAATTTCGGGTCTTTTTACCGCATTTTCCATTGTTCTGGAGACAACTTTGGGCGATACATTCTTGAACTCTTGTCTGCTATTCTCTTTCACAGCTTCCATACATAGAGAAAAATTTTCGGTTACTCGGTTACTACGACTTAATGCGATTGAAACAACTGAATATTGTTTTTCGGTTAACACAAACTACATTTTGGTTGAAACACCCAAAATATTCAGGAATCTTATTTAAATATGGTTGTCTTAACCAAATTTACTGATTTTAGCAACCAAAATACATTTTTCAATTCGGTTGACACTTTGTATTCTGTGTGCTTATTCACATGGAGTCCACACCCAGAAAACAGTATCAATTGTAGCCACCGAATTTGTTGCCAATCGAATTCTGGTAGTTACGACAACTTACTTCATATAACATTATATTTTTAGTTGTGAATGCTAATATTCAGTTGTTTAATATAATATTTATTTTCCACATAAATATTATTACGTTCCACAAAATTTTATTTTAAGAAAAATTTTATTTTTAGATTTTTTCGGTATCGAACCTAGGCATCCAGATTCATAATTCACACTTTTACTTACTGCACCACAATTTAATTTAATTTTCTTTGATATATTTCTTATTTAAACATTAGAATATTTTATTTTAATCAAAAAAAATATATATTTTTTTAAATGTTGGCTTTACGGGGATTTGAACTCGGAAATTAGGAGTATTAGGCTAGCTCGCTTCCCACTAGCCCTCAAACACTTATAAATTTTAATTACCAATTTTGAATTTAAATAATTTTTAAGGAAAATAAATAAAGCTGAAAATTCGTCTACAAATACCAATCGTTAGTGGCTTCTTTAGTCAATACAATCCACAATTCGGTTGGTTCAACTGAAATCCTAATTTAATGATATATTTGATCAAGATAACCGAATATTGACAATTTTTTAATAAATTTGATAGATAAGATAGTACTAATTTTTTAGTAGATTCACTAAACAAATGGTTTCTTCTACTGTATAAAATTTCTAAACGAATTTTATTCGTAAAGTTTATTGGAAATACCAATAATTGGATAATACACTCACCAAAAAAAGTCTGTAATGGCAACTGAAAATTTTGCTGTTTTACGGGAAGTTCTGCTAATTTGAGCCCAGCGGTATTTTTTGCTAATCTTAGCAACACATGTCTGCTGGCGTGTAGTACCATGAAATTGGTGGAAAAATTAGTAGCCGCTACTAAATTTTAGTAGACTTTTTGTAAAGTGGAATTTAAAATCTGTTTGCTAAAATCAGCAAAAAAATACTATATTTTATTAATATTAGTAAAAAGCTTTGAATTTATTTTTCTTATCGAGCATAAAAAATTTTGAATATATTTTTCAAAAAACGAAATAATTATATTGTTTTAATTTGGTAATTTCTGTTTTAAAAAATATTTTGGTCATTTTTTTTTTTTTTACTTTTAAGGTTAAATTTTGATTGTTTTTAGGGCGGATTTTATAACTAAAAAAATTTTTTAGTGCTATTTTAGACATCAGTCGGTATCTTCACTTCCGATCCCTTTTTTAATATATGTAACATTTTAAGGAAATTAAAGTTTGTAGGTGTAAGTTTAAATTAGAAATAACATTTTCTTCAAATAAGTAATATTTTTTTCTAATTTTAGCAAATCGGTTTTCAAAAATATGTAAAATGATTTCTGAAATTAGCAACAAAAATTTGTAAATATTCTGTAAGTATTCTGTAATTTGTAAAATGTAAATAGCAAAAAGATTTGCTAAATAATAATTTTTTACTAAAAATCAGTACAAAAATAGTAGAGTGGGATTGAAAACCGTTTACAAATGTACTAATTTTTTTTCTGAGTGTAGTATTCTTTTTTGGTAACTTTTCCCTCTTTTTAATTCGCAATACAATATTTTTGGTATAATAATGGATTATAGGTTATTCCAAATATAATAAAATCCTTACAAATAATGTTAATGGTATTGATCGAATTGCACCCAATCTTTTCTCTGGGCAGCGTTTAAACCACCATGCCAGAAGCGCAAATTTTATTGCTGTATGTATTCATTAAGATGAAGATATCGTAGACCTCGTCGCTCATGATAAATTTACACCGAATTATTTCGTAAAAAAATATTCACGTGTATTCCGCGAGTATAGCGTTCCAATGGCTTGTCGATGTATATTCTGTATCAGTTTACTTTACAAAAATTAATACTATACTGTGACAGTTGGCGTCATTTGCTAAAGTTATATCGAGATAATACATTTTGGATATGATAATACATTTTGGGCTTTCTTGTATAAAGTACATAAAATTTGATTAAAATCAGCCAAGTAGGACTTAATATATTTGTGAATTTTTTGAAATTTTCCTTCGTTTTTAAATATATATTTTTCTTAATTTTACACAAATAATGTTTGGACTTAAAATACAGTAGATTTCATTTTCTATTAAATTTTAAAGTTTTTATAAACGTTCTAAAAGGTTAACAGTACATAAAGGCTCACTAGTGCCTAAGAAGCTTACAGATTAATTAATCTTAAAGAGATGAAAACAAAACGAACTTGTAAAGGGTTTAAAAAATATATATAGAAAACAAGAATAACATATCTATGGCTTGATGTAAGAAAAAGCCCTAACTTAATTTTGTTTTTACTTCTTAGGAAAAGAAAAAAAAATATATAATAAAATTTTGAAAAACTTTTTTTTTAACATTTTTATAATAATTTTGATAGTTTTAATTAAAAAAATACATTTAAAGAAATTTTAAGAGCGTTAACTACAGATAGAAATTTTCAATACAAAATTTTGAACAAAAATTTTCAAAGTAAACAAACTGCTTATACATAGAAACTAATAGATATATTTTAAATTCCTCCTATTTAAAATTGTATTGGATGACAAAGCTGTAATAAATTAATTTTTTAATTGATTCAATAAAATAAATTAAAGCTTTCACATGTAATATTCATCATTATTATTATTAAGTTAAGATCTGGCCCCACGGCCGGCACTGTGACCCATATGAATCTTTTGTACCAAGAATCATAAAACTAAACCAAATCTGTATTATATTCTTTATGAACTTTAGTATAGAAGATGAAGAAGAGTTTCTAATGTCTTGTGGACCTAAAAATTCTATATATTAAAAACTTTCCTTCTGCTTCTATGCAATACAACACATTCACACAATATTTAAATATTTGTTCGTCTTCCTCCAGACATAGTCGACACAGAGTTGATTCTATAAGATTCATTTTCCACAAATGATAGTTTAATCCGAAATGTCCGGTAAGAAACCCTGTTAGTAACCTAATGTCGTTCCTAGCAAGATCCAAAATTTTCCCATTGGAAAAGGGGTTGAATAGTCATCATTGATGAAGTTTTTAATTTAAATATTCACAAAATTAATTGAATATGACTTTAAAATATATATTTTTTTTAAATATCAAAACTTATAAGATTTCGTAAAGTTGTCTACAAAAGTAAAAAAAATCAACTTAGGACTTTTTTACATTAAGCCATCGATATGTACAAAAATATAAAAGTTCCGGAGATTTTTTTCCTACAAATTTAAACGTTATACATATAAATATAAATATATATATTTTTTATTTTTTCATACACATGAGTACACAAATTTGATGTATTTATTTATCTCAGTATGACCTGAAAAGTAATCAAATATAATCAGCTTACAAAATTTGATTTTAAATTGCATATTAATAAACTCTTTCTTTACATTCAATACTTTTTTACAATATTTTTTTTTCTTTCTTTACATATTGAGGAAAAATATTATTATGCACACAGAGAAAAATTGTTTGTATTCCTAACTGAAATTCAGTTGCTACAAACAAACTCAGTTGATACAACAAAATTTGGTTTTAATTGCAACACCAAAAATATTCATACATATGGGTAGTGTTAACCGAATATCTTGGTTGCAATACCAATATACACTTTTTTTCCATTCCATTGGCACTTTATTTTTTAGTGTGTTTTTTATAAATATATAAAAATTTCTGTCTCGCTATTTTTAATATTTATTTATACTTATAATAAGCTCAGAAATTTCTTAGTTAAAAGTAAGTTCTGAAATTGCAAGAAATTACAACTTTGTTTCCATTGGTTTTTATGATAACATATAAAATAATATGTTCAAAAGTCCTTGCCGGCCACACTGTGTAAAATATTTTAGGAAGGCGGTTTAAAATTAATTTTAATTACTTTTTCGGATTAAAAATCCACTAAGACTAAATTAAAAAAAGATATCTTAGAACCTTTAGAACAAAAAAATTAAATTTATATTTTAAATCTTTCACTGCAAACAAGGTGATTAAAAAATGAAAACAGTTTTCTATAGAATTTGTCAGGTTCAAGATAATAATTGAGTGTTACTATGAAATAGAAAACACTAAAAATTTGTGAGGATCTGCGCTAGGGCCTTTCTAATATAATCCTGGGGAAGAGCCACAATTTCTACCCGTGCGTGCGACCAGATCATCGTCAGACTCGTCCTGAACCAACACGCATAAGTATGTTTATTCGCATTTGTAAACTTTGTTTCAAATTATTAACTGTGGTGTCACCTTGTCAATTTCGTTTTAAGTGTCGTTCTTTACCGCCTCTAAAGACTTTAAATATCTCCACAGGAAGTGGTCCGGCACAGACAAATCGTCAAATCTGGCTGGCCAATCAAAATTATCCAAATGCGATGAGTTTACACGTGATGAGAAGGTATCCTTCATTGTGTCACGTGCAGTATGACAAGTGGCCCCATCTTGTTGGGAATCCACTTGTCCTTCAAATCCACATCGTCAACTTCCGGTAGGAAAATTTTAGTCAGCATGGTCGCCGATTCCGCCGCCTCCTTCGAAAAATAAGTTTCAGTCACCTCTCCTGACGTAAAAGCACACCACACGGTGACTTTGAGTGAGTGTAATGGTGCTTCGTGAATTATATGTGGATTTTCCATCGCCCAGATCAGAGAATTATTGATGTGGCCGCTAAGTCAAAAAGTAGCATTGTCCCTTATGATCGATTTTGATCAAAAATCATACACTTCGTCGTTGTTTCTAAAATCTTACAGCTGTATTCTTAACGTGCTTCATAGTCGTTTGGTAACAACTATTGGACCACCGGAATTTAGTGTGGGAACATTTTCAAATCAAATTAATTATTGAGCCTGTTTTCTTGTGGATGTTTTGGGCTCCTCTACCACATTTTAATGCAATAATTCGATGTTGTTTAGGGGCCCTTCGGGGATTTGGGTGTCCCGTGTTTCGCCGCTCTCTTCAAATCGGTTGACGAGACGTCGAATTGTTTACGCTGTGGGCGCTGCAAGATTTGAATATTTTTGCCGAAATTCACGTTTCTTTAACGCAAACTTTATCACAATTATCCTGCGATTCATTCTTATACACTATAAATTTCGCTTGTCTCTATTACTCGAATGTCAAAACCAAACTGACAGACGGTAATGGCAGCACTTTACAATAGGGTGATACTTATTGCTCCACCCTGTATTTGTAAAACCAAATTCAAAAATTCCAAAAATGAGTTTGTCTACAGTTTTGGAAAATTGAAAGCTATTAAGCTGAAATAAAAATTATATTAAAGATAAACGGAAGATAAGCAAGATCAATATAAATTGTTACATTATTTTTTTTTTTTTGCCAAAATTAAAAATTATCGAAATTTTCCAACCATTTTTATTGTTAAAAAAATATATAAATTTTTTGTGTTTTTTCTTCTTAAAGGTGAATAAATTAACTTTCTTTTGATATATTATGTCTAATTTAAAAAGCTGTAAAAGTTATTGAAATATTTTGGCGTCCAGTTTATAAATCGGTCGTACTATATTTGTGGCAATTAGAGAATGCAAGAAATTTAAATATTTAATCATATTTCTCGAATTGACGACTTGTTAAAATGACAAAAAAAAACTTCTTTAGAGGCCACGCATTAGTGTAATTAACAAAAAATAAAAAAAAAGTCAAATTAAAATGTTTCCATGTTGTTTTTCCAACTATTACTCCACCCAAAATTTGAATTTAATTTCTAATTAAACAAAATGTTTTTTGAAACAAAAGAAAAAAGTACTAACAAATTTATGATAAAAAAAAACAAAAAACTTAACTTGAAACCAGAACAAACATTTAAGCACATTAGTATTTAAAAAAAAACTAACTAAACTGGAGGAAACTAAAAAAAACAGTAACCAATAGTTACTGTAAAAAAAGTTAAAATAAATATTTCCTTGGAAAATAAATAAGTTTTCGTTTTAAAATAAACTTTACTGAATATTGCATTAACCCTCTAATGCCCAAGGATCTTAAGTATTTTTTGATTAAATATTTTATTAAAGAAATTGTATTATATCGATAGAAGACATAATAAACTACTTTCTTCACCTTAAAACAATCTTTCTTTTTTTTTTTTGCCCACGTAGGTGCCCAAAAGTAGAAAATCCTATACAGCCTAACGTTCAATCAATAAATTAGTTAAGGAGTAAGACTTACCTTTGTACGAGGGGGGATTGGATCGCTAAAGTAGAGTCAATTAACTTTTTAAAACAGAAAAAATACTTAAAAAATCGTCAAAAATATATTAACGCTCTGGTAAATATTGTGGATAATAGCAAACCTATTCTGGGCTCCCAACTAGCAAAATGAGTTATTATTTTTGTTCCAGGACACAGGGGCTACCGTCAGGACTCCAAAACTAGCTAAGATATTTTATATATTTTTTTTTTTTTCAAATTAAGCACAGCTGATATGCTCAAAGTTAGTAGTATGTAAACAAATCTAATTTTGTCAAAATTAATTGATATTTAGTGTCAATCTTGCTCTATATCGCAATTTCCAAAAAGCGACAATCGCCATAACTTTTAAAATATCAAAACTGGATCACAAATATTTGGTATATTATTTAATTGAAAGTGTTATTTATATTGAATAGTCTTCAACCTTTATTGTGCTATATCGCCTAAATAAAGTGATAAATCAAAAATTTATTATTTTTGCCATACGTTAATCAGTGTTCAATTCCAAACACAAAGTATAAATACGCAGTAAATACGTCAAAATGGCACACGAAAACTCTGGGATACGTAAACTTAATTTTGGGTCGTAGAATCCAGTGGCGAAGCCCGTTTGGAAGAGTTAGGTAATTTTAACAAGATACGAGGGCGGATCAATAAGGCCGTGACTTTTCGAACTTCCCTCGTAGTTGTATGAAATGCAACACTGCTCCCATTAAGTACCACCTGTTAATAGACGACTGTCAAATTTTGAGCGGGTTCCGTCATTTACTTTGCGTTTAACAGCTGTTCAAAACATACAACCTCGTGGATTTTTTTTAAAAATGGAAAAAAGTGAATTTCGAGTACTCTTTAAACCGTCAATCAAACCAAATAAAAGCTTGATAAATACTATGGGGATTCCGCACCATCGATTTCAATGGTAAAAAAGTGGTTTACTGACTTTCATTGTGGTCGCACAAATAGAAATAAAGCTGTACGTTCTGGACGGCCAATTGATATGGTGTTGGCTGATCAAAGAGTAAAAGTACGAGAGATTGTTGATGCCACAGGCATTTTATATGGCAGTGTAGTTTCCTTTTCAAACGATCAGTTGGATTTAAGAAAGCTGTCTGCAAGATTGGTGCCGCGTTTGCTTTCAATTGACCATAAACATAATCGTGTGACAACTTCAAAGGATTGGCAAAATTCCATGAATTGGGCTACGAATTGCCCCCTCATTCACCATATTTTCCGGATTTAGCCCCCAGTGACTATTTCCTATTTCCAAACCTAAAGAAATGGCTCGGTTGAAAGTGATTTAGCTCCAACGATAAAATTATTGATCAAACAAATGCCTATTTTATGGACCTCGAAAAATCCTTCCAAAAGGGAAGGGATACAAAAATTGGAGAAACGTTGTACTAAGTGTTTTGAGCTTAAAGGAGATTATGTTGAAAAATATTTTTTTTTTGCAAAAAAAAACTGTGTTTCATTCAAAAAGTCACGAAATTATTGATCCGCTTTCGTATTTGAAGTTTGTGTTGACTCAAGCATTTTTTTTTATTATATTTTAACGAAAAGACTGAAAATTGATTAATTTATTGTTTTTTTTTTTACTTATTTACTGATTATTACCATTATTTTTAATCTAGAAGGTAAGGAGTTCAAAAAATAATGATATCCCAATATTAATTCTACACTGGGATGTGTTTAACTCGAGTTGAAGTACACTAATACATATACGTAATATTATTGTAATATACTTTAATGACTCTTATGCCGTTTTATTTTTTGAACAAAATTTCTATTTTATTTTTGTTTTGATTGCAAGCGAAAAAAAAAAAAATATTAGTAAATATTATTTCACATTTAAAAAAAATTAATAAATAAAGTAAGTTCAAAAGATATTTTAATGTATTTTCCTTAAGAGACAATACAAAAATTAAAAATGCAATATCTCTTGATTTTGACCTAATCTTTTAAAACGGAGTATACCACTGTGTTTTATGGCCAAAAATTAAGTTGAGCTGTCTGTGTAACTTCCAAAGTTGAAATTTTACTTACAGTGATATTATCGATATCAGGAGAAAGAGCATTAGAGGGTTAAAGTAATTAAATATGCTAAAGACCTAAAATTTAATTAACAAATTGTGAAAATATTTTATTAATAAAATTATAAACCATAAATGACAACATTATTCAAGTCCATTCATTTAATATTGTCTGCAATAATATTCCTAATTTTTTGTTTTTGTTGTTATAATAACTGTAGTCATAGATATTTGCTCCTCTACTACTCCTTATGTAGAAATCACAGCAAGTGTAGAAGAACAACAATAACAAATACATTTTCCTTTATTCAAAATTAAAAATAAATAATAAAATATGTGATTAAACACTTATACGAATTTTTATACTTTTACCCAAGAAATGAAGTAATAAAAAAAATAACAACCAGTAAAATTTAAGACGGACAAATATATAAAAGAAAACACGAATAAGATACAAAATCCTAAGTATTTGTACTGAAACCATAAGTAAAATAGATATTTAATAATTTTGCACTATGGGCTAGATTATTTATAAAAGGCATATAATAAATGAAAAAATTTTAAGATAAAAATAAAGGAACCTACATTTATTTTTCAAAGAAATATTTTTTAACTTTTTTATATCTTTGTTCCAAATGATTTACTGTCTTTTACCGATTTTTCTATTTGCTTAAAATTTATCAAAAAATTACCCAACAAATGGAAATTTTTGGTGTATTTACAAATTAAAATTTTGTTTGCTGTCTGTTTCAAAAATATTCAAAAAATTCCAATCTTGTTTTTTATTTAAATTGTTTGTTTGTTTTTTTAATTCAAATTACAAGAACTTCATATACACATACACACAGACACAGATATGGTCATTCACACAAAATAAGTATATATACTGTGTGAATATACATTTTGTACATTAAACCCCCAGAGAAAAGATTGGCTGCAATTCGATTAAGACCATTAACATTTATTTGTGAGGATTTAATTTTATTTGGAATAACCTAAAATTCATTAATAAAGCAAAAAAATTGTATTGGGAATTAATCAATCCTATTATTCAATTACTTGTATTTCCAATCTTTAAAAATAAAATTCGTTTAGTATTTTTAGTGAATATATATGAAATTTGATACGATCTATCAAATTTATTAAAAATTGTCAATATTCAAAATTGGTAACTACAAGTATGGTTATTCTGATCAAATATATCATTGAATTAGGGTTTCAGTAGAAGCAACCGATTTGTCAATTGTATTGATACGAGGGCGGATCGATAAGTCCGTGACTTCGAACTTTCCTCATAGTTATATAAAATGCAACACTGCTCCCATCAAGTACCACCTGTTAAAAGCGAGTACTGTCATTTACTTTGCGTTTAACAAGGAAAAGCTTGATAAATACTATAGGGACTCTGCACCATTGATTACAATGGTAAAAAAGTAGTTTACAGACTTTCGTTGTGGCCTTACAAGCACGGAAGATGCCCAACGTCCTGGACGAGATTTAGATCCAACGATGAAATTATTATTGACACTAAACATCAATTAATTTTGACAAAATTAAATTTGCATACTATTAAATTTGACCATATCAGCTGTGCTTACATAATTTGAAAAAAATCTCTTAGCTAGTTTTGGAGGCCTGACGGTAGTCTTTGTGTCCTGGAATAAAAACAATTACTCATTGTACAAGTTGGGAGCCAAGACTAGGTTTGCTATTATCCATAATATTTACCAGAGCGTAGATATATTTTTGAGGATTTTTTATTTTTTTCTTGTTTTGAAAAGTTAATTTTACCAAATTTACGAAAGTTTGATTTTATATCCTTCTCGCTTTAAAGTCGCTAATTGTAGAAAAAATGTTTGAAGTCAAAGAAAGTATTTTATTATGTTTTCTATCGATCTAATAATATGATTTCTTTAATAATATATTGTTATTTAATCAAAAATGCGCCGATGGCCTTTGTTGCTAGTGCTCGGTTAGGGTATTAAGATATAATTTGTAATTATATGATTAATATAAATAAATAAATAAATAAATAAATAAATAAATAAATACTTAAGATCCGAAGACCGCTTTCTAGCGACCTTGGGCATTAAAGGGTAAATATTTATTTTATTTTTTAAAGAAATAATCTTGTGAGTGTACACACAGAAAACAGATTCGTGCTGACAGCCGATTTTTTGTTTAATTCTGGTAACCGAACTTTTCGGTTGTGACAACAAAAAACCAATTGAGACATGAGTAATTTACCGAAAAATTCGGTTGCTGCAATGGAACCATTCGATTGGCAACAAATTCTATTGTCAACACGAATCTGTTTTCTGGGTGTAATCGGAATATAAAAATAGCAGCATATTTTTTACAGTGATCGATTCAACTTTCCCGGTCCATTGTGTTGAATTGCAAAACAAAAAAAAAGTATTAATAAAAATATTAACAGTAGGAAAAATAATTGCAACTGTATTTTCCCAATTGACCAATAAAGTTTACCCGCTGAGATACAAACAGCAACAACAAAAAGAAACATTTAAAAGGACAACACAATAGCGTAAATGGAAACTTTTCTTTTGTTTCTTTATCAATGAATATTGATTCAAATATGTACGCAGTAATTTGACAGTGACATAGTGTTGGTGCAGACTTAACAGGACACTTAATCTTGCTGTCGTTGTGTGTGCGTGTAGCACTTTATAAATACTTAGAAAGAATGAAAAATAAAACGAGAAAAAAAACTTATTGAACATCACTTATCCAAATTGATAAAGGCAAATAGTTGGTACTAAAACGATTTCTTTTTTTTTTTCAATCTTACTTTAGACCTTTTCCTTTGTTACATTTTGTTTATCCGTCTATCTTTTTTTTTGGCATTTTCAAACTTATTCAACAAATTACACACAATCAATAAATTTATTAAATGTGTCTTGAGAGATTTTCTAATGATTTTATTTTTTTTTATTGTCTAATTTTTTATAGGTTAGAATTTATCAATTTTATTATTCTAGTTTTGATTTAAAATGTTTAATGGAATTTCTGTTTATGTGGTTACTATTGTATGAATAATGTGATTTGGTTTTAGTTATTGTTGGGGCTTTTATTTTGATTGTTGTTTTGGTTTTGTTGCTTCATTCGATATTGTTAAAATAATATTGATATTATTTATGTTTGTATATATTTGATGATGTGTACATAGTATTAAATAAACAATTTAAGATTTATATGTTATACATACATATAACTGAGACATAAAATACTCTAATGAATTGAAAAATTATTCAGTCTTAACATTCAGATTTTTAGAGAAGAATCAAAGAGATATTTGATATTTGATTTGATAAACTTAACAGATTTAATAATGTGCTACGATATGAAATTAAAAATGACTTATGACTCTTTTAAAATAAATAATTCATATCTGCCACGTTTAAAAATATTTAGTAAATATTATATACATATTTTTTCTTTTATTTGTATTTAACATCTCATATATCAAAAAACAAGCCTATTATGCGTACAAAACCAAATATGCTCATATATATTTTTTGTGGTATTATCTGAATGAGTAATGTTTACTCGAGCCATTTGTGTTATTTAAAACCATCTTTTTTTTTGTGTTAAAATAAAATCCCAGCTGTGGTTTTTGGAGTTAAGTTCACTTTTTTTGTTCCATATAAAATATACATGTGAGGCTTTCCATATCAAGTGCCCAGCTACAGGAAAGAATATTTCAAATTAATGTTAAACTTACAGTGTTTAATTCCTTGTATGATGCGAATTAAACATGAAACAATATTATAACATATTTGTTTTGTGTCCTTTTTTTATTTAATCTTGGGAGCACTTTCAGATATAATAATTTAAATTAAAAGGTGTTCAACATGTTTGCTAACTAAATATTTACCTCACGTGCTTAGGGAGCGATTATAAAAAACACAATTAAAAATTTATCCAAAACAATAAATTACAAAGCTTTCTAAAAAGCAAACATAAACATTATATGTGTGCGTTGGAAATAAGTGGACCCAAAATTTAACCGCTTAAAACAAACCAACCAAAAATTTTAGCGGCTATATTTGTCAGCTAAGTACCTGTCATAAAAATTTTAAATTTTTGGGTTTCATCAAAAAAAAACAGTAATGGCAACTAAACATTTTGCTGTTATTAAAGGATATTTTGCTAATTTGAGCCCAGCGGTATTTTTTTTTTTTTTTTTTGCTAATCTTAGCAACACATGTCTGCTGACGTGAAGTATAATGAAATTTGTAAAAAAAAAATTAGCTAAATTTTAGGAAACTTTTTGTAAAACGGAATTTAAAATCTGTTTGCTAAAATCAGCAAAAAGAATGTACTAAATATTATTAATATAAGTACAAAATTTAAAATTTTTTTTTATCGACCTTAAAATTTTTTTATTTTATTTATTTTTTTCAAAAAATATTTTAGAAAAATTTAAAAAAAGAAAAATCAAAGGCTTAAAAATTCTAAAAACAAACGAATTCATAATTTTGTTTTACTGGGTGGGCCCTTTAAAATTTTAAATTTGAATTGGCTATAATAAAAAAGTACTCATTATTTTTTAAAATTTCTGGTTTTATTGGAGAGATTGAACTTTATCATTTAATAATAGAACTTATTATCATTCATATGACTACCACGACTAGCTCGGCAGTACCTCATCCGATCAACCCAATTTCTCACTACAATTTCGGCTGATTATTCGGTAGTTATATGAATGATATTGTGTTCAATTCCTAAATGACAAACTTTAATCTTTCCAATAAAACCAGAAATTAGAAAACAAAAAATAATAATCAGTTTTTTTTAATTTTTTTTTTGTAAAATAGTTTAGTAAGGATTTTTTTTTACTTTTAAGATCAAATTTTAATTGTTTTTGGGGCTGATTTTTAGAGCTAAAAAAACTTTTTTAGTGCTATTTTAAGTTAAAGTGTATGTCTTATTTCTAGACATGAGTCGATATCTTCACTTTCGATACCTTTTTTAACCTATGTAACATTTTAAAGCATTTTAAGTTTGTACGTGTAAGTTTTAATTAGAAATAACATTTTCTTCAATATTCACTTTTTTAAAATTTGTATTTTTTTTTGCTAATTTTTTTTCTGAGTGTAATACCATTTTGAAATATTAAACTAGAGGAAATAAATTTATTGTGAGAACCGAATTTATTGTCTACTGTGTAGTTTAGTTGCAGCAACCAACTTATCTAGTTGTCGCAACAAAATGTATTCCTGGGTCAATTGAAAAATTATGTTCCAACTGACATTAAATGAATTTCTTTCGCAACAGACAAAAATATCTCTAGTTTATAGCAAGCTTTTAAACTCCGTATATTTACAAAAACAAAGCAAATTAACGATGTTTAGCTAGGTTGATACATGTATTTCGAACCGGAAAAAGATCTCTTCAGAACCCAAGTTGCCGTCGCAACATCAATTTAAATTTGTCTTCATTTC
Organism: Eustalomyia histrio; assembly: GCA_949748255.1. Lineage (NCBI taxonomy): Eukaryota > Metazoa > Arthropoda > Insecta > Diptera > Anthomyiidae > Eustalomyia > Eustalomyia histrio. The sequence continues at coordinate 96,551,216 of OX456525.1, forward strand.
GACATAGTTTTTCCCGTTGCGGCGGGCAGTTACTTGATATAGAAAGCCTCATGTATATTTGTTTACGTTTTTGTGGTCCAATATGAAACATAAATTATATTGTTTACATCGTTTACAATAACACGATGGTTTGCTCTTTTTTATCCTGCGAATATAGTGCTAACAAAAAATTTTAACGTTCGCATTGCGTGTCCTTCACCCACGTATTTTTTACTAAAAAAATGGTCTAAAATGGATACTAAATAAGGATGGCTAAAAACTTTTATACACGAAGAAAAAAAAAGAATTGTCAATTATATTAATTTTAATAAATGCTCATCATCTTTATCATTACTTTATTTGTGATAGAAACATATTAATAATAGTAAATAATTAACTATATGTTTGCAGACAAACATATATACATATGTTTGCAGGTAGATGCATATCATCTAACCCAAACATATATATTATTTACGGGAGAATATTAAATATTTGTCTGGCAAAGATAATATATTTTTTAAGGTTTTTTTTCGGCGTGTGGCAAGCAATCTTGGTAAAAATTAACAACAAAACTTGCGTCTTCGCGCTGTAGGCGCTATTAAAACAAATCGATATTTCAAGAGTATAAAAATTAAAATCCGGTGTTTTTTTAACAATTGTGTACATTCATTTCGCTTTATGATAATTCATACACAAAAAACAAATCTCTTAAACTCCTCCAATTACAAATTTTGTTTAATAATAAAATCCCATTTAATAAATTCAATGATCAGAAAAAAGGCAACATTTTTTGTCAGGAAAAAAAACTGCATTAATCAACTACACTATTAATTGAATATGAATGAGTTATTCAACGATATTTATAATTAAAGGAATTAATAAAAAATATTTTGTATTGTGTGTTAAGGCTGACGGCGACATTGTAATTGTTTCTATTATTTTTAAGTATAAAAACTAATTGATTATAATTTTAAAGCTTTGAAATACACTTTTACTATTATGTGCAAAAAAAACCCATCCCACCAGTCTCATAAAAGTAGTCGCTTGTTATTAAACATTTATTACGTGCTCTGACACAACATATGTTTTTTGCGGGCTCACCTAGATGTGCATCATGGATGATGTGAGCTATTTCACAGAGAACGGTAATGAATTGGTTTCAAAATCTTATTTTTGGGCAGCTTTGAAATTTACATTAACTTCCGAGCCCACAAGATTACAATTCTTGGTATATAATTTGAGCGTAATACCAGTTTTTTTTTTTTAATTTATTCTCTATCCGAAAATACTACATACACTTAAGCCCGTAAGTCGGCTTGTTAAGCTTAGAATTTTAACGGAGGATCAGACCACACCTTTGCCTCAAATTCTCGTTATTTTTTCCGGGCTTGTTACAGGCTGACTTCAGTCAAGACAAGATTTCATAAGAAGCCCAGATCAAATATTGCATTGGTCATATCTGCCAATAATTTTGTAAAAAAAGTAGTTTGCATAGTGCTAAGTATTTTTACAAAAACTACTTTAATGTAGCCAGCCGAAGTAATTCCAACTACATCATCGCCAAAAAAAGGCAACACCAGCTACACTCACCAAAAAAAGTCTGTAAGGGCAACTGAGAATTTTGCTGTTATTACGGGAAATTTTGCTAATTTGAGCCCAGCGTTATTTTTTTCTAATCTTAGCAACACATGTCTGCTGACGTGTAGTACAATGAAATTAGTAGAGAAATTAGTAGCCACTACTTTTTGTAAAGCGGAATTTTAAACCGGTTTGCTAAAATCAGCAAAAAAAAAGTTTACTAAATATTGTGAGTATAAGTACAAAGTTTTAAATTTATTTTTTTATCGAGCATCAATTTTTTTTTTATTTTTTTTTTTTTAAATATTTTATACAAAATTAAAAACAAAATCAAAGGCTTTGAAATCTTAAAAATTGTTAAAACATAAACGAATTAATCATTTTGTTTTTAAAGGGTGTCCCAAGAAGACCGCAATTTTTTAATTTTAAATAAAACACAGATATTTAAAAAAAATCGTGAAACTTTATTATATCGTAGAGTAGACAGAATGAGGTTATGTATGGAACAATATATCGTGCAGATGGCCGCCGCGGCTTTGCTGGCATGCACGCGATCTTTTAATGAAATTTTCAATGACCGTTTTGCATGAATGCTGCGGTATTTCATTAATGCAGCGTCCAATTTCCTCTTTTAAGGCTTGAGTCGTCGTCGGCTTATTCGCGTAAACCATCGACTTTAAAAAACCCCAAAGAAAAAAATCTAATGGTGTTAAATCGCACGATCTAGGCGGCCAATTTCGATCTCCAAAACGCGAAATAACACTGTATGACATGTGGCGCCGTCTTGTTGGAACCACATGCCCTCCACATTCATTTCTTTAATTCTAGGCAAGAAAAAACTGGTTATCATTTCACGATACCGAACACCATTGACTGTTTGCGCTTGACCTGCCTCATTTTTATAAAAAAAGGTCCAATGATTCCTCCAGCCCAAAAACCACACCACACAGTGACACGTTGAGGATGCATTTGCTTCTCGTGAATCACTCGAGGATTTTCCTCACCCCAAATGCGACAATTCTGCCTATTGACGAAGCCATCAAGATGAAAATGGGCCTCGTCACTGAAGACGATTTTATCGGCAAAATCATCATTTTCATGTTGTCTCTCCAATACCCAATTAACGAACTCCCTTCGCTGTCCATGGTCAGCTGGCTTCAGTTCCTGAGTCAACTGAACTTTGTATGCATGAAGATGCAAATCTTTCATCAAAATTCGCTGCAAAGTGGATTTGGAGACACCAATTTGCTGAGCTCGGTGTCGAATTGAGGTGGATGGAGTTTGAGCGACATCATCACGTACAGATGCGACATTTTCGGTCGATCGACCTGGTCGATGGCGCGTTGTTGTCTTTACATCACCAGTTTCGGCAAATTTTTCCATTAATCTCTTTACAGTTGACTGTTTTGGAGCATTATTGTGACCCCAAATTGATCGCAATTTGCGAACTGTAGCCGCAAAACTTTCACCATTTTGGTAAAACAATTTCACAATGAGAATGCGTTGTTCATTCGTGTAGCGCTCCATTTTTACTAACCTCGTACCTTCTACTAGCAAACAATAACAATTGTTCAAATGTCAAACAATGACACTTCGAATGTTGCCAGATTTAAAAATTGCGTTCTTCTTGGGACACCCTTTATTTGGTTATTTCTGTTTTCAAAAATATTTAATATTTTTTTAACTTTTAAGGCAAAATTTTAATTGATTTTTAGAACAAAAAAACTTTTTAGTGCTATTTAAAGTGGATGTCCTATTTTCAGACATGAGTCATTATATTAACTTCCGATCCCTTTTTTAAGGCAATTTAAGTTTGTAGGTATAAGTTTTAATTAGAAATAACATTTCCTCAAATATTCACTTTTTTAAAATTAGTAATTTTTTTTGCTAATTTTAGCAAATCGGTTTTCAAAAATTTGTAAAATGATTTCTGAAATTAGCAACAAAAATGTGTAAATATTCTGTAAAAGCTCTGTAATTTGTAAAATGTAAATAGCAAAAAGATTTGCTAGATAATAATTTTTTTACTAAAAATCAGTACAAAAATAGTAAAGTGGGATTAAAAATTGTTTACAAATTTTTCTACTAAATTTTTTTTCTGAGTATACACTAACTAAATAATCTTTAAGCTTAAGAGAATTCCAGGTATTACGCCCACAGAAAATTTTCATATCTTTATGAGAATTAAGTCTGAACATTTACCAGACTGGTGGTTGTGCCATTAGAGCAATGCCAGAAGTCCGTTTTAATTTTTATTTAATTTAAGGTAATTTTTTTTGCAAGCAAAAATAAGTGCAATAGTGGGTTAAAAATTTTGTAAACCAAAAAGTTTAGAACAATTTTAAACCCTCCTTTTTAGCGTCCTAGATGTTAAATTAGGACACTAAGATTGGGTGAGTGTTTGTTAGATTTTTGCTATCTTCCAAATATCAAAATAACATCAAAATCTATGAGTTTGCCATAAAGTTATTATATTGCTATTTTGTATTAAACTTGTATTATTCTATAAACTATTGTTATCTGTCTTCAGATATCCTTATCATAACTTTTTATAAAGAGTAAACACAATAAACAGTGTATAATATAATTCCAGGGGCCCAATAATATTTCATCTCGTTTAAAATTATTTGTCATACCAAAAACATAAAAACCTTTTCCTTTAAAAACAAAAAAAAAAAAAAATCTTGTAAAATGTTGCCAGACAATTCATCCTAACAAGGACGCTACAAAGTGGTGTAACTCGCTGATATCAATGAAACTTGGATATGTTGTTAATGACAAATATGCATCTTATGTTTAGGGATAAAAAAGCGTAGTAAAAAACTGCACCGTTTTTAACAAATTTAAAATACTGGAGAAAACAAAGCTTCATAAATATATTGCCTATTTAAAATGTTTAAACAAAATCTTCGGTGCCATAAAAGCCGAAATATTACGATTAAATTAAATAGGCAATTTTAATTTGTATTTTCCTTAAAAATGAGCTTAAGATCTTTTTTATAAAAAATTTATTATAATTGTTTATATAAATTTATTATAATTATTTTATAAAAAAAAATTCCCTAAAGAAGCCTCACAATGCGGAGGCGAAATATTGAGATTAATAAGTTTTTTTCAAAAAGATCTTAAGCTCAAGGTTTAATACTTCATGCAGTGAAAAACCCGTGGCGTCACACAGAGATGGCATGACAAGTGCCAATATTTATTCAGTAACGCCAACTGTTGGAAAAATTATGTTTCATTACATTTCATTTATTAGGAAAAAGTTACCATTATAAAAATTATGCTGCTTTTAAAGTTTGAGAAAAATGGATTGCAAAGAGTTTGGTGTTTTAATGAAACATTGTTTTTGGTGGGAAAAAATACTGTTGAAGCCCAAGAATAAATTGATAAACATATGTTTTGGAGATGTTTGAAGTAAATTCAACAGAATTTTTACGTCGATTTAAACAATGGATGAGACGTGGATTAATTATTATACACCGAAGTTCAATAGACAGTATGCGGACTGGATTTACAAGCGTGCAAAAGCCGACAAAAGCGGCCAAAGACACAACAATAGGCTGGATAGGTAATGATGAACGGGTATAATATTTATTGATTACTTGGAGAAAGAAAAAACAATAACTGCCAAATACTATGTTGAGTTATTGGACAGATTGAATAAAGAAATTAAGAAAAAAACTTAAAGAGGAAAAAAATCTTGTACCATCCTGACAATGCACCGGTGCTTTGACTTCAGAAAATAATGAAGTCTTTACATCACGAATTGTTTTCCCACTCCCGTATTTTCCAGATTTGGCCCCAGCTTGAAAAGATGGCTCCAGGGAAAGAGATTTTCCACAAATGATGAAGTCATATCAGAGAGGGAAGCTTATTTTGAAGAGTTAGACAAATCATATTTTTTCAGGGATACCAAGATTTTAGAGGATCCTTGAAGGAAGTGCATTTCACTTAACGGAGACTAGAAAATACAATTGATTTCAAATCCAAAAAACTGTTTTTTTATTGCTAGGCTTTATTTAATATTAAACTTGTCTCTAAATTTAGTAAATTTGCTTATTTTGGGAAAATACAAGTTTCATCAAGATCTGCAGGTTACACCACTACGTAGTTTCCTTGTAGATGATTTTCTTTTACATATTTTTTGTTTTATCTTTCATTTTATCAAAAATATTAAAATTGTTTGTTTACTTTTGACAGCAACCATCATAATTTGTTTTAACAATATTCTACGGAGAATTATGTTTAGAGTTGTTCCTTTTTTTTTTGTTTGCTTGAAAAGACATGAAATCATTATTTTTTTGATATTTCGATTTTTTAGCAGTAAGTTAAAGTAAGTATTTTTGTAATGTTGTATGATACTTATCGAAAGCATATAAAAATATACTTAAACACTTTGTTAAACTTAACGTTTGCTATTTTATCTTATCTTGTGTTAAGTATTTATTATTTATAGTAACCTTTAACTCGTGTTGTATAAAACAAACAATTATCAGCAGAAAATTGTTACAAAAAGTAAAAAAAAATAAAACTTTCTGGCTGATTAAAATAGTAAGCATATAATCAAATTTATGTATATTAACAGTAATATAGAAAGTTACCAAATTCAAGTTGTATCTAAATTCTATTAGCTTTTTTTTATTAAACTTCTCTCTCTCTCTCTCTCAAAAAAGAAAATAAACAAAGTTTAATGATTAAACAAAGTTATAAATGGTAAATTTAAGCATTTGAATGGAAATAAATGTGCTTAACTTTTAACTGTTGTTATTTCACAGAATAAAATTACAAAATTCTGTTTGTAATATTACACATCGTCCATAGAACATTTTTGTAAATACAAAAAAAATATTTTTTAAAAATGCACCAACAATGGAATTTGTAATTACAAAAAACTTTTTGTTATTTTTTTGTAACTAGAATTTTTATTTTCAAAGATTTTTATATGAAAAGTGACAATTTACAAATATTTCAAACAAAAAATCAAATTTGAATTTTAACAAATTCTTTTTTATTGCTTTTAATTTTGTGATACTTTTTTCTGTTTGTTTTAAATAATTTGCCCGCCCTCATTGATATTGCACTCGTATTATAATATAAAATATGTGACACTATGGCGTATACGTATTGTGGTTTATCAAATAATATTACTCATACGCCTAGGAGGTCAGTTTTGAAAAGGCTTCTTTCTCTTTATAACACAGATATTTTTTTTAAAGTAAAAAAATTGTTAAACGAAAAAAGAATATTAAAGCAAGTATTTTGAAATTTATAAACTTAACCCATTGACTCCCATTGTCTCCATATGAGGACACTACGGTTATTTTAAATTTTCTCTAGCATTATTTGTGATATAACATTCAACTAAATTTAGAAATTTAGAAATCCAAAAAATTTCTCTAATTTAATGATTTTATTATAGCTAAACTTAACATCAATTGGAAACAAAATAATATGTTTGCAATATTTTTCACAACCCAGGCAAAAATGAGATCGTATATGATTATTGTGGTGGTCCTTAAAATGCACTTTGTCGTTTTTTACTGTTCTCACCCACTGAAATTTTTAAAGAAGTTACAAAATTACACTCAGAAAAAAGTTTGTAGAAAACTAAGTATTTTTTTTTTTGCATTTTACAAATTACAGAATTTTTATAGAATACAATGCAACCTCGCTTAACGCAACTAATAGAAATTTTGGCAGTTGTGAAAACTTAGATTGTCAGAAATTTTCGACTGTCTATAAACACATGAAAAATTTTTCTGCATTGCAATTTCATGAAGGTTTTTGGGAAAACATAATGTCTTTTAAGGCTATTCTATTTTCCTCGGCCCATTGAAGACAAATGTTAAAAGAATCAATAGCTTTCTGATTCAGAGTTGTGTTAAGTGAGTTGGCACTGTATTTACAAATTTTTGTTGCTAACTTCAAAAATCATTTTACAAATTTTTGAAAACCAATTTGCTAAAATTAACAACAAAAAATTATTTATTTTAAAAAGTAGATATTAAAGGAAATGTTATTTCTAAAACTTACACATACAAACTTGAATTGCCTTTAAATGTAACATAGATTGAAAAAAGGGATCGAAAGTAAAGATAATTTTCACAACCGGCTCATGTGTTTTTACTATTTTTGTCTAAAATATTTTTTGAAAAAAATAAATAATATTAAAAATTGTTACTCTATAAATAAAATATAAATTTGTATATTCGAATTCGTAAGGCAATATCAAAAGAAATGAGCAGCTTTAAAGTGTAACAAGTGTGTCTAAAAATAATTGAGTTAATTTTTATAAATTAAAATTTTGCTATATTTTACAATTCATTGAGTTTATAGCAGTTTACTAAAATTTAGTAGCGCTTCTAAATTTTTTATACTAATTTGATTGTATTTAGTATTTTTTGTTTTGCTGATTTTAGCAAACCAATTTTAGATTTCACTTTACAAAAAGTTTACTTAAATTTAGTAGCGACTACTAATTTTTTCAACTAATTTCATTGTACTACACGTCAGGAGACATGTGTTGTTAAGATTAGCAAAAAGTATTTTTTAAGCAAAATTTATTTTTTAAGGAATTAGTAGTTAAAATATTAACATTTATTTTTACTGATTAATCATATGTTTCTTACAGATGTGTCAGTTGTTTAAACAATATTTAAAAATAAATAACAAAAGCCATTTAAATGAAAATTAAGTAGACCGGTTTTTAAATGAAATATCTTTTCTTGTAAATGGCATTTTCTGTTATTTAAGCTTACAAACTATTCTAAGTGTAGATAACATTTTTATGTATATTGGTGGAGTATAATGAAAGATTCGGTACAGCCGAATTTAAGACTTTTTTGTTTATTTATTATTAAATTAATATATACATAGTTATAGAATTAAAATCATAGTTATTTAAAGCATGGGTATGCTATTTAAAGCATGGATATGCTATATTTAAAGCATGGGTATGCTATAGTTTATGATATAAAATTAAGATATAAAGTGCAAGATAAATGTTCTGAACTACTTTAATGGCACTTTCTACGCAAACATTATTTCTTTGCAGATTTTTTATTATTGACTGCTGTATAACCTAATACCTTAGAAAATACTCTGTAGCTTTTTTAAATATAGACCATATTTTAACTCGATTTATTTGAGCAGCAACGAAAAAGTAAGATTGCTCTTCTTTAATATTTTTGTATGACCTTTTTGGCTAGGGCTATAAAAATTTAATATTTGCAAAAAAATATAGGGTTATAGCTAATCACATATGTTCATATATATATATTTCAATATACACTCAGAAAAAAAAATGAGTATAAAAATTTGTAAACGGTCTCAAGCCCACTTTACTATTTTTGTACTGATTTTTATTGAAAAAAATTATTATTCAGCAAATCTCTTTGCTATTTACATTTTACAAATTACATAATTTTTACAGAATATTAACAATTTTTTGTTGCTAATTTCAGAAATCATTTCACAAATTTTTAAAAGCCGATTTGCTGAAATTAGCAAGAAAATTTACTAATTTTAAAAAAGTGGATATTGGAAGAAATATTATTTGGAATTAAAAAAAATGTAACATAGATTACAAAAAGGGATCGGAAGTGAATATACCGACTCATGTCTTAAAATAGGACATCCACTTAGAATAGCACTAAAAAGTTTTTTTGGTTCTAAAAATCAGCCTAAAAGCACAGACTTAAAAATTTTTTAAAATGAAATTATAACAAAATGATAAATTCGTTTGTTTTTACAATTCTTATGCCTTCGATTTTTTTTTTTAATTTTTTCTTAAATAATTTTTGAAAAAATAAATAAAATAAAATAAATTTGATATTCGATAAAAAAAAAAGATAAATTTGAAATATTGTACTAATACTAATAATATTTAGTAAATTTATTTTGCTGATTTTAGCAAACAGATTTTAAATTTCACTTTACAAAAAGTTTACTAAAATTTAGCGGCAGCTAATTTTTCTGCAATTTTCATTGCACTACACGTCAGCAGACATGTGTTGCTAAGAATAGCATAAAATATATGGCCTTATATATCAACATATATGTTCGGTTCCAACATTTAAGGGTTTTCGCCGTATATGATCATATATGCTCAAACTTTGGTTCAAAGTATTTATGGAATGGCATATGATTACATATATGGTCATATATGAGAGCATATATGGTAATTTACGATCACATATATAGTCATTTATGGAACAGTATGATGCGATCCCATTTCCCCACTGAAATTTTTAATAACTGTTCTGGAGAGTGCTTATTTAGCAATTAAGAAGAATATTTTACAACATTTTTAATTTTTATTTCAATTTATCCTATTTAACTAAAATATATTTTTAATTGCGCCATATATAATATGGGCTTTAAAGGGTTAAAATTTTCTTAAAATAACCAAAGTGCTTAAACATAGGTATGAATGTTAAATTTAACATTTAACTCTGCATAGTGCTTAGATAAGTTTACCCGCTTTTTGTGATACATGATGGGGCCAAAACCATCACCTAATTTCCATTTGCTATAATATTTAAATAACGCTATAACATTTAAATAACATATAAAGTAAAAACTCATTTAGTTTTTAACTGATAATGTTCGAACTTATAAATTTTGTTGCAATTAATTGCGGAAAATAATGTCAAGCAAATAGCCGCTGTCGGCGTTGATGCAAAATTGGGCCCTTTTGATTACATTTTATATTACTGTGCAGTAGACCGTACCTAAAAAAAAAAGTTCACCGTACACCCTCTAATATAAAGTATTTTAACAAGAAAATTTCGAAAATATTTTTTTTTTTTTTTGGCCGAACGTAGGGGTCGCCATTTTATATTTTTCTTTATATCTTCGCCATTTACCGTCGGATCTTAAAGTGTTGTATATCAATGTTTTTTGTCTCGGGGAGACCAATGTTTTCCTCGAAGGAGCCATTGACCTCAAGTAACCCGTTCTAGTATTAACCCACCAGATCTCAGTTGCTACCACCTTAATGAACTACCCTAATATTTTAAAATGAAAGCTCGCAAAAAAGCAATAAACTTTTGCTAGGAAAGTATTCCAATAATTCCAGCGGAACTATTATTTTATTTTTTTTTAATTTTTTTGTTGCCGAATGTAGGGCATTTTTAATTTTTTTGTCATATCTTCTGTATTTACAGTCGGATCTTAAAGGGTTATATTTCAATGTTTTTGTCGCAATGATACCAATTTGTTACATCGAAAATCATTGACCTCAAGCACCCTTTTATACTACTTAAGGGGTAAAACCTACGTAAAAAGCCTATATATAAAAACTTCCTTTTTTTATTTTCTTTATTTACGGAGATGTGTTAACAAAGATTGGTTTTCACAAGATTTATGAAGGAGTACAAAAAAATATTTGTTTTACACAAAGTTTTACAAAATGATAGTATATTTAGTATAGAGGTCCATGGCACGCAGCATTACTTAATAAATTTTTGGTGGATTTCTCTGAAATTTATAATGCATATGGAAAACTAAATTATCTTTGGATGCGCGTAGGAGTTTTTGATAGGTCAAATACTTTTTGACTTAGAGCTGTTTCTTTACGAGTATAAAAAATAGATATTTTGACTTTAACACTTCGCTGTTTTGTCAAAAATTAATATACCCAAAAACTCATACGCTATTCTTTAGATAATTTGGTTAAATTATAGGCATACGTAAATGGCGTTCCATTCTTACAATGACTCCATTTTTGTAGCCAGTGTTGGTAGGAGTTCCATCGCAACTAATAGCTATTAAGAAGTCCATATTGAAGTTCTCTTGACTCAAATAATACAGCCAACTTCAATCACGCCAAAATATGATCGATTAAAATTTGTGTTATTTTATAAGTGGTTCACGGCACTCAGCATAATTTAACCAATTTTAGGTGGATCGCTCTGAAACATACACTTTATATAGAAAACTAAATTATCTAAAGAAAAGCGTATGAGTTTTTGGGCATATTAATTTTTGACAAAACAGCGAAGTGTTAAAGTCAAAATATCTATTTTTTATACTCGTAAAGAAACAGCTCTAAGTCAAAAAGTATTTGACCTATCAAAAACTCCTGCGCGCATCCATAGATAATTTCGTTTTCCATATGCATTATAAATTTCAGAGAAATCCATCAAAAATTTATTAAGTAATGCTGCGTGCCATGGACCTCTATACTAAATATACTATCATTTTGTAAAACTTTGTGTAAAACAAATATTTTTTTGTACTCCTTCATAAATCTTGTGAAAACCAATCTTTGTTAACACATCTCCGTAAATAAAGAAAATAAAAAAAGGAAGTTTTTACATATAGGCTTTTTACGTAGGTTTTACCCCTTAAGTAGTATAAAAGGGTGCTTGAGGTCAATGATTTTCGATGTAACAAATTGGTATCATTGCGACAAAAACATTGAAATATAACCCTTTAAGTTCCGACTATAAATACAGAAGATATGACAAAAAAATTAAAAATGCCCTACATTCGGCAACAAAAAAAATTAAAAAAAAATAAAATGATAGTTCCGCTGGAATTATTGGAATACTTTCCTAGCAAAAGTTTATTGCTTTTTTGCGAGCTTTCATTTTAAAATATTAGGGTAGTTCATTAAGGTGGTAGCAACTGCGATCTGGTGGGTTAATACTAGAACGGGTTACTTGAGGTCAATGGCTCCTTCGAGGAAAACATCGGTCTCCCCGAGACAAAAAACATTGATATACAACACTTTAAGATCCGACGGTAAATGGCGAAGATATAATGAAAAATATAAAATGGCGACCCCTACGTTCGGCCAAAAAAAAAAAAAAACATTTTCGAAATTTTCTTGTTAAAATACTTTATATTTGAGGGTGTACGGTGAACTTTTTTTTTTGCCTGTAAGGTGGTACGGTCTACTGTGCAGCTCGAATGTAATTCTTTAAATACTGTAATATGCGAGGCTGATTCGCTTACAACGACTTCAAATACCCCAGATGAAGAACTCCGATATGGCCAAATCGGGAGATCCTGTTCATGACCAGGTCTTCAATTTCCGGTAAGAAAAATTCGGTCAGCATGATTGTATAGCGGTCGTCGTTCATCATAATAGCGTTACCGACGGATCCTTCCAAATAATAATGTCTAATCACCTTTTTCATCATAACTGCTCAATACACGGTGACTTTTAGAAAGTGTAATGGTCCATTCGCCAGAACCGAGAATTTTGCTTATTGAGCCTCGTCGATCATAAATAATTTTGAAATTGGGAAAATCTACCAGTTCATCGTTCGCGTGTTCTTGATAGCCAATCATTATCTTTATTATTTTACCAAACTGACTTAGCTTGTCATTTGCAAAAATGGCAGCACATTCCAATATTGCCCCACTTTTTATTGTAATATAAATACAAGTTACTATTGCTTCTCGAATATTACTCATACGCATAGGAGGCAAGCTTCCTTATATAATAGAAGCAAAAAAAAAAACATTAAAAAAGCAATTTAGAAATTATATAAAAAACAGCAATTTTAAAACTACACCCAGGTTGTAATTCGATAAACACCATTAACATTTATTTATAAAAATGCTATTTTTATAATCCGTTGATAAAGCAAAGATATTGTATTATGAATTAAAAAGGAAAGGAACTTTAAAATAATCCTTTTGTTCGTTTATTAATTGTGTACAGTAGATTCAACCATTTATTAAGTGAATGTACTAAAAAATGTGTACTATCTAACAAATTTATTAAATAATTGTCGATAATTCAAAAGTGATAACTAAAAATACGGCTATCCTGATCAAATATACCATTAAATTAGGGTTTTGGTAGAACCAACCGAATTATGGATTGTATTGATTATAGGCGCCACTAAATATTGGTATTGGTAAACGAGTTTTACACTAAATTTATTTTTCTAACAAATTATTTGATTTCAAAATTAGCCATCAAAATTTACAAGTGTTTGTGGTGTAGTGGGTAGAGAGATAGCCTACTTCTTCGAATTTCCGAGCTCAATTCCCGGAAAAGGCAAACATTTAAAAAAAATGTATTTTTGAATTAAAATAAAATATTCAAATTTTAAAATATCAAATATATATAAGAAAATTAAAATTAGCTGAGGTGCATTAAGCAAGAGTGTGAATTATGAATCTGGATGCCCAGGTTTGATACTTGAAATATCTTAAAATAAAATTTTTCTTAAAATAAAATTTTGTTGAAGATAAACATTATGTGGAATATGTATAATAAATTATACAACTGAATATTGGCTTACACAACAAAAAATATAATTAAGTATGAAGACAGAATTCGATTGGCAACAAATTCGGTAGGCACAACTTCAAATTTTTTTCAGTGTGTATTGTTGGCTATGAAATATTTATAACTTGTCGCCTTTGCATTCTCACCGTATAAAACGAGACAAGCAAAATCAAAGATTTACCTATTAAATATAACACAAATTTATCAAATCAAATTGATCTGGCGCTATATTTAATTTCATCCAATTTAAAATTCTTTCTTTATTTTTTATATATCGACCTTTTTCTTTAATATTAGTGTTCTTATTAGAGTGCTCTAAAGTGGGCTTTCAAGGTCATGTTTATTTATAAAGTAAATAAAAGATTATTTATTTTATTATTTATCCGACGTTTCGTTGGAGATTCCCAACATCTTCAGGGATATTTTTATTAATAATAATCTTTGGTCAAGTTTCACATTTCACAATATATTTTCCTTTTCTTGTCTTGTTTTTCAAAGTATAACATAAAACATAAATAATATGAAACAAATGTAGAAAAATAAATATGCAAAAGCAAAAAAAAATGTATATATCACAGAATTATTCCTAAACTAAGTATCACAGTTGTTATCTTAAACTTTCATATCTAGCTGAACTAAATTGATACGAAAATGGCAGATCATATTAGATCCAGAAATACATTTGGGGATTCAGAAGGATCAAAATTGGTCCGAAAAATTACAGATCAAATTAGATCCAGAAAATATTTAGGGATTAATTCAGATCCAAATTTATCTGAAATATATAATATATATTTCGAATCTGGTTTTTAAAAAAACGTATAAAGAAATTTAAAAATATTAAAATGCTAACAAACAATGCCTTCGACAGGATTTGAACTCGCTTTGCCAGAGTTGTAGTGAGTTAAGCACTTAGCAGTGTGTGTTATATATATTTATATCTTCGGGACTTATATACATATATACCCTGCGGGAAAAGGACCTATCCCAGGACAAGGACACGTGAACGGTTCATTGTGATAGGGACCGGTTATGAGACTGGTCACTTTAACATTAACATGGGCTTGTCCTAGGATGGGACTGCCCAGCAAAACTTTGGTAATAAGTGCGATATTCTCATGCGTTACCTTGTAATGATAGCTCGTTACCTTTTTCATTATTTGCAAGCATAAAGTAATAAGTTACTGATTATTGATTACGTAATATATGATTTATATATGTAAAATAATAACTAAAATATTTTTGAAAATCTATTTTTAGATACATTACTTTGTGTGTTTTTTTAAGGAAAAGGGTAATGTATGTTTGTTTTGACAACAATAGCGAAAAAACGAAGCGCAACAATTCATTTAGGTTTAGAGTTCTTGGCTGGCAACCAGAGTTCCCTGGTTTGATTCCTATCATGACAACATTATTTTTAATAACGTTTAAAATACTTGTTATAATTTTTTTTAATAAAAATTCCTCTTTTTTACAAATCTATTTAAAGACACATTACTTTTTCCGTTCTCGTAACCATATAAGTAACCCCTTACATTATCACCTTTAAAATAATGGGTATACACATTACTTTGAGGCTCATCGCCTGTAAAAGTCAGCAGTGAAGTAAGGTGTAAATTAATCCATCAGCCCCTATGGCTACACATTACTTTACACATTATTCGGTAATGTGTGGTTTTGATGGATGGTCTTAAAGAACATGTCATGACTTTTAAACCGGTCACGCGGTAGGTACTTTAGAAACCGGTCTTTTTTTCACTTATCTCGTGATATGTATTTTCGGAACCGGTCCAGTTTTCACTTATCACGGGACAGGTTCCAAATCCCAACTGACCCCTTTTCCCCGCAGGGTAATTATATATTTGGAAATTTGGGAACTTTTTCTATACATCATGGCGGAATTAATAAGACTAAATTGGTTCTGTACTTACCTGATTTTATATAATTATATATAACTATATATATTATTATATATAATTATTTATAATAATATCTTATGTACTGAGAAATAATGTAGATAAATAATTATATTTAAAACAAAACAAAAATATATAAATTTTCACCACTTATAGGAGTTTTGAAAACAAAGATCATATACAATTTTATATGTCCCTAGATTGTTATAAACTAATTTTATCTTATATCAAAAATTTCTAGAGGTTGTTCCGAAATGAGTTAAAATTTTAATGTTTTATGAAAAAAAAATTAATATAAAAATTCTTAAAAAAGTGCATATCCCTGACTGGGATTTGAAACCATTGACATGGAACCACATATAGTTATGACACAATATATGATAAGTTTTAAAAAATTAATGTAATATATGATTATGTATGGTAATGCATACTGACATATGTAAATATATTTGAAAATATATTATTAGATGAGGGCACATATCTAAACTTTTTTACTCGGGTAGGCCTTAAAATTAATTTTTAGTTTTTTTTTTCAGTGTATTATCTTGTTTATTTTTGCAGATATATTTTATAAATACTTCAAAATTGAAAATATTTCACAAAGTATGTACTTTGATGTACATGTCACAAGACAATCGTTTAGAAAGTCTTTCTTAATACCACAAGATATTGTCACATCTGGTAACTGTGTAAATATTATCTCACAAGAAAGGTCTGCAATGTGGTTCAACCTGATTTTAATGAAAATTAAATATACACTCGATACGTATTATTTATTGGGCCAATTTCATAATTTGTGATTAATTTTTTTAGGGGCATATCGGAAATTATTTTTTTATTGAGCTTTAAAGTGTTTTTAAAGAGAAAAAATGTATTCAAATTGACTTTGTTTGTATGAAGAGTTGTCGTCTTTGTGAAATATTCGATATATATAGTAGATTAAAAAAAAATACTTGGGTAAAATGCTTGAAATATCGTATTTAGCATAGAGGTAAATAAATTAAATATATTTTATTTGATATCCACTTGAGCTAGTGTTGTTTTGAAAAAAACTATAAAAAATCGTTTATCCTCTTTATTCGTTCTTTTTTCACGACCTTTTTATTCGACAAATATGAGATTACGCACCTAACAATAAATTTCGTCTTTGCTATAACATAGCCAAAATTCATTATACGCAAAGTGAACCATATAGCAGTACTTCTTTGTAATAACTTTTAAAGAAACTGTTGAATGACGTTTAAAGAATCGGATTACTGAATACGTTGTACTTTTGTTAAGTTGTGTATAAATTGTATTTTTCTGTATTTGACACAACATATTTGATGATGGATAAAGATTTTTTTCTTCTTTTTATATTCTACGATACTTAACATTTTCTTGTTGTTGTTTTTTGTTATTGTTTGTAAGTCTAGTTTACACATAATTCTTGTTAAAAGGCAAAAAAAATGGAACGAAATATTTTACAAATATTTTGTAGTTAAATTGTTTGTTTTGTCATTTCTTAAGTTTATTTGCCCTCTTTATTAAGCACTATGATGCTTAACTTATATTTTTTTTTTCGAGATTTATAAATCTTAAAATATTTCAAACTTGCATACAAATTTCATACACAAAGACACCTGCGAATTCGTGCCATTCTAATGGCAAGGCAAATTATTTTGAGTACTTTAAGATCATGAAAATTTTTCTAAATGAAAAATTATAATTTTTGTACACACAGAAAAATTTACTTGACCCCAGCCAAGTGGAATGCATTGTCTGTCATCAACATTCTTCATGTCCCACAATGTCAATTGTAAATATCTTTCAATTTTAATGAAAAAAAAAACTACAGAAGAAAAAACCTTGTGTAGAAAATCATTACCAGTAATAAGTAAAATTTTTAACCAAGTATGCATATTTTTGCAAACAAAACAATTCAATTCTACCAAAACTATTAACTTTTAAAGTTTTAACGTGTATAATGGTATTTTGTTGTACATGCTGCCACAAAGACCCAACATTTGCCACCCGCACTTTTTTATTGTTAGGATTTAGCAGGTCCGATATTGAATTCTGTGTGTACATCTGCATTTAGTTCACTGGGCACTGAAAAATATCAGAGAGGGCCTAACTTTTCCACTGGCGTATTTAAATAATATGCATTTTAAAAAACCGGAGGGTGCGAAATCTTGACTCTCGTACTTTTTTGTTCGGCGACCAATTGTTTTAGCTTTTGACTGCAACTTGTATTAAAATTATTTGTTTAATTCAATAACAGTTATTGTAATTTTTGTATTTCAAAATACAAAAATATTTATTTTTGTACTTTCTATATTTGCATATATGTATTTAGTTAGAATAATTGTTTTTCCAAAAATCTAATATGATATTGTCATATTAGATTTTATTTGTTGCCTTTCTAATATAATATAGGCTTTTGGACTTAAGGTTGAACAATATTCTTACTAATTTAATTCCATAACGCTATAGATTTTTCAATCTAATATTAGAAGTTGACTAGCTTTGGCCCCTGTTTTTTTTTTTTGTTTGTAATCGCATTGTGGGGAATGGGCAAATATAAAATTTTTTGTGCTCAATCTGCTGTTAAATAAATTAGTTAATTAAATAATATTCTGGATTGACAAGTATTTGTAAAACCCACCAAAATATATCTTTAAGTACAGCCTGCATTTAGTTCAATAAATTATGTTATAGATTGAAAAACATCGGAAAGCTTAAAATATACCCACCAAATTTGTTGCCAATCGCATTCTGGCGGTTACCACAACTGTCTCCATATTAAATAATATTTTTAGTTGTGAAAGACAATATTCAGTTGTCCAATTTATATTCCACATAAATATTATTACGTTCCACAAAATTTTATTTTTAGAAAAGTTTTATTTTTAGATTTTTCCGGTTCGATACCTAGGCATCCAGACTCATAATTCACACTTTTACTTACTGCACCACAATTTAATTTATTTTTTTTTGATATATTTGTTATTTAAACATTTGAACAATTTATTTAAATTAAAAAAAAATATTTTTTTTTGTTTAAATGTTTGCCTTTACCGGGATTTTTGAACTTAAAAATTAGGAGTACTAAGCTAGCTCTCTACGCACTACACCACAACGACTTATAAATTTTAATAACTAATTTTAAATTTAAATATTTTTTTAGGAAAATAAATATAGCAGAAGATTCGTTTACAAATACCAATCGTTAGTGGCTTCTATAATCAATACAATCCAAAATTCGGTTGGCTCAACTAAATTATAATATATTTCATCAGGATACCCGTATTTGAAGTTACCAATTTCGAATATTGACAATTTTTTAATAGATTTGATCGATTTGATAGATTGTACTCATTTTGCAGTACATTCACTAAATAAATGGTAGCTTCTACTGTACGTAATTTCTAAACGAATTTTATTCGTAAAGTTGATTTGAAAAATAATTGGATAATAATATTCTTTTTTAGTTCCATTTCCCTCTTTTTAATTCCCAATGTTTTAATAATATATTATATGTTATTCCAAATAAAATAAAATCCTTACAAATACATGTTAATGGTTTCGATCGAATTGCAACCAATCTTTTCTCTGGGTGTATGTAAGTCCCTTCCACATTTTTTTTCTAATGCAGGTGACAAAGGTTGATTTTGTTTGTTTACAACTTGCATTCAGTTCAATTGGCTAAGTAATAATAATAATATTATAGATTGAAAAATATCAAAAAACCCCAACCTTTGGCTCCCTGAATCTTAACAACAATAACTTGAGGGACCAAAGGTTGTCGGTTTGTGGCATTCGTAGCAAACGTTTTATTGCTTTTGTTAAACAAATCTACACACAAAAAATAATAACTTTTGTTGGCTGCAAAAAAATATATAAATTAGGTTCGAAATTTTGACTTATTTTTCAAATATTTCTAGAAACGCAAACTTAATCAGTTAAGTGGGAATATGATTTTTACACTCAGAGAAAAAATTTGTCAGTTTCCAACTAAACTGAATATTAGTTTTAGCAAAATTTGGTTAACTCAACTAAATTTGGTTGCAACACCCAACATGTTCAGCAATCACAATTGAATTTGGTTGTGCTAACCGAACTTATTATCAGTTTTCGCAACCAAAATACACTATTTAAGTAGGTTGCCACTTTAGTTTTCTGTGTGCCCTAATTTTTAGCAAATCGGATCGTTTAAAGGACAATTTCAAAAGAACTCAATTTTCAAGATGCTTATGAGGTCCTTAAAATTCCCAACACGATTTTACTCAAATGAATGATAATTTTATCTAAAATTCCAATTCGTAAAAAATAATAGATTTTGAACCACTTCACCCTAGTTATGCGACGTTCATGAACGAACTAGTAAAATGGAACTATTCACTCAATTTAACGAAATATCTCGTTCACTATTATTTGCCCATTTTGTTCTATTGATAATTTCATTCTGTAAAATGAAATGGAACGAAATTTTAAAAAATTTTGAACTTGAAGAACGAAACACACCCAGAAAAAATTAACTAGAATTTAGAAAAATTATGTTATTTAGAGGAAAATTTTAAATCAAAAGAGCGCCAAAGACACTGTTTTTACCAATATTTAATAAAATTTTCAAGGAAACTAGGAAACAATTTTTTTTTTAAATTTGGTCAAACTTTCTAAATTTTACTGTTGAGAACTAAATTTTCATTAGAAAACATAAAAAATTCCTCCTAAAATTTAAATTTTTCTTCTTTAATTTTACTGTAAGTTGGTTTTTAGAAAAATTTCATTTTATTTAAGTTCATTTTACTAAAAACCAGAGTAGGAAAAAAACAGTAACTAATATGTAGGTTACGCCCTGAGAGCACATACGCAATATTTTTTTTTAGAGGTTGTGTACTGTAAACACATACACTCGTAGTGGTTATGGATTTTCTACTGTGCGCAACCTGAATACGCTAAGTTTAGTGTATGTGTACCGTTCTTTTTTATTTTTTAATTTATTGTTGTACACAACCAGAATATACTACGTTTTGCATATGTTTGCCTTTTTGTTGTTTTTATTTGCTGCTTGCTCAGTAATGCTAATTTAGCTATTTTCTGGTCAAATAAAGTGAGGTTTGAAAATATTTAGCGAGATAACTGTGGATCGGATAGTTACACCTAACCTCAACATTAACCGTGTTTTTAAAATACATTTGTTTCTTTTTTTTATAAATTTTTTATATTTTATATTTATATTTTATATGTATTTTATTCAATTTTAATTTTTAAAAAAATTAAAATTGCTTTTTTTTATTTTTTACCTTTCAATATTGCAATTAACATTATTCTATTTATGTTTTAGGTCATTAAAACACTATTTTTCTTTATCGGGATATTCTCCAAATAAATACTTCATAGAGTTTTGGGACCTTAAAGTTATCTTTTTACTTTCTAAAGAGATCTGAAGATAGGGACCTAGAAAATCCCCGAAACGCGTCATCTCATTCTTGAAAGTAATAGATCAATGTTTTTGGCTAATAAAACTCTATGAAGTATTTATTTGGAGAATATCCCGATAAAGAAAAATAGTGTTTTAATGACCTAAAACATAAATAGAATAATGTTAATTTATATTTTATAAATACACAAATAAAAATATTTTTAATTCACACAGGTACGTATTTATAACTAAAATAGTATTAACAAAAATTAAAATAAAAATATT
Source organism: Eustalomyia histrio (assembly GCA_949748255.1). Taxonomy (NCBI): domain Eukaryota; kingdom Metazoa; phylum Arthropoda; class Insecta; order Diptera; family Anthomyiidae; genus Eustalomyia; species Eustalomyia histrio. The sequence continues at coordinate 96,572,640 of OX456525.1, forward strand.
AGTTTGAACAACACCAAAAAAAAAGCTTATTAAAAATAATACATTTTTAAAAAATGGAAACTAAATTACCAGATTAGATTTTTTGTTTGATGAAGTATATCAATTTTCCTAACTAAATATTCCATTAACTTTCATTTAATTTTCACTTAAAATCATCAAAATAATATAGGTTACTCTGGCAACACTGTATTCTGGTTATATAGAACAAAAAACAACAAAAAAGCAAACAGGCAAATACATTAAACGAAGTGGTTTCGGGTTTTGTTTCTGTTTGAAGTTCGACACATTATCGTAGCGTATGCGTTCGTCATATTACAATCGTAGTGTAATGTATTCGGTTTGTGTACACATACACAAACTCTATAACATAATATAGCGTATGTGTTTTTTTTATTTTTGTAGGGAATGTGTTTTGTGTACTGTACGCGCTGATATGCCGTACAGAAAATTTAAAAACTAGGACTTAACTCCCTAAAAATAAGTGATAATTATCTTTAAATTTGATAAACATTTTCTAACAAATATGAAACTGTTTTTATGGTAAAGGTAATATAACCATAAGTATTTTGCCATTTTGGAGGACTTCTGCTTTGTGAGGAAACAGCTTTTAACAAGCTTTCAACTACACGTTTTTGTCTTTAAATTAAATTCAATTATACCAAACTCATGTATTTAAAATATAAATTAAAAACTGAATTTTGAAATGGCTCTCTAACATTTAGTTAATTTTACCTTTCGGAAAAAAAAATGAACACACATTACACTCAGAAAAAAAAGTTAGTAGAAAAATTTGTAAACGGTTTTCAATCCTAATTTACTATTTTTGTACTGATTTTTAGTAAAAAAATTATTATTTAGCAAATCTTTTTGCTATTTACATTTTACAAATTACAGAGTTTTTACAGAATATCTACAAATTTTCGTTGCTAATTTCAGAAATCATTTTACAAATTTTTGAAAACCGATTTGCTAAAATTAGCAAAAAAAAAATACTAATTATAAAAATGTCGATGTTGATGGAAATGTTATTTATAATAATTTAAACTTATACATACAAACTTAAATTGCCCTAAAATGTTACATAGGATTAAAAAAGGGATCGGAAGTGAAGATACCGACTCATGTCTAAAAATAGGACATCCACTTAAAATAGCACTAAAAAGTTTTTTTATTTCTAAAAATCAGCCCTAACAACAATTTAAATTTCACTTTAAAAGTAAAAAAAAAAATTCACTAAAATATTTTTCAAAACAGATATTACCAAATTAAAACAAAATGATAAATTCCTTTATGTTTTAAGATTTTTAAGCCTTTGATTTTTTTTTCATTTTGTATAAAACATCTTTTAAAAAATATAAATAAAATTTTTGATGCTCGATAAAAAAAATATATCTAAAACTTTGTACTAATATTAATAGTATTTAGTAATTTTTTTTGCTGATTTTAGCAAACGTATTTTTAATTCCACTTTACAAAAAGTCTACTAAAATTTAGTAATTTTTCTACTAATTTCATTGTACTACACGTCAGCAGACATGTGTTGCTAAGATTAGCAAAAAATACCGCTGGGCTCAAATTAGCAGAATTTCCCGTAATAGCAAAATTTTCAGTTGCCATTACAGACTTTTTTTGGTGAGTGTAAGTTCAACTACTTTCTTATTCGAAGTGAGATACATTTTTTGAACTAAAATTATGCTCTTTTTTTTTTTTTTTTTTTGAACTACACTTAGTTTTATTATATTTTAGTATGCAGATTTCTGCAAACTAAGATGTTTTTCTTAACAGTTAAAACTTGTTTTTTTTTCTGAAACCAAGAAATATTACTCATACCCCATTCATACTGAACCCCGAAATAAGTATTTTCGTTATTGGCATGTTTTCGATGTAAAATTTCTGTGGAATTTTAAAGTTAAAAACTTAATAAAGATATGTACTATTTCCAAGTATATTAACTATTTCGTTTTCACCTAAACATAGGAATTTTTATTCATTTTAAGAAAAATTTTCTAAGTTTTAATAAAATTTGACTTAAATTGAGGAAAATTTTTAAACTATTTTAAAGTTAATTTTGGATTAATACAAAGTAATGGCATTTCTTTAATGCAGTTCATTTAAACAAATGCTTGCACCGAAACGAACAAGTCTATTTTCGCCTCAACAAGTCTATTTCACCCCAATATTGGGCCAAAATAATTTAAACAATAAAGTCAATTTCTGTGGAATAGTGTAATTATTTCACTACATCAATTTTGTTGTACTATTTTAAACCACAGCACTTCGATTTTTTTTTTTTAAATGTTAAGAGTATAAAATATATTTCTAGAAAAGTAAAATTATACCAGAAATATGTTTAAAGTTTTAAGTTTATTTTTTTTTGGTAATATTAATATTATGTCTCCTTTAAGCTCTTAGAGAATAAATTGTGATGGTTCGTTGGCTAGCTGATTGACTGGTTGCCCATCAAGAAAATAACAAAGGAATTATAAAGAAAACCTAAATTAAACAATTCATTAACATCAAAAATAAACAATTCTTCTTTACCCAGTCTTCTTCTTATTGTAGTTTCGGTGACCGCCTTACATTTTTCTCCCTTTTTTTTTTTTTGTTTGCTTTTTTAAATAATTTTTGACCTAATGATTGTGCAAGCATCATTAATTTTTTCATTTTACGTTTTTTTTTTCATTGTTTTTAATCAATCGACTTCACCTATTGAAAAATAACCACAAAAGCATCAGAAAATAAACCACAAAATATTTGGAGCAAATAACAAGAATTTATTTTTTAAATCGTAAAAAACATTGTTGGTTTTTCTGTTTCACTATTGGTAAGCGAGGGGTTTTCTCCATAAAATTAAACCAATCAATTGTAGTCAATAGTTTGTATGTAACTATTTATTTTCCAAAAAAAGGAATAAAAAATACCAACAACCCCTTTTCCGTTCATAAAATCAATTAATATAAAGCATTCATATAAATTGACCTGCAAGTGGGGTATGAATTGAGCTTAAAACTGTGGTAATGTTTAAATATTGTACTATTTATGAATGAAATTTACACTTAAATCTCTTTATCAATTTGTAGTCATAAGCATTCTCTTTTAAGGATTTTTGGGAATTTTTGTTGTTTTTGTTTTTAAGTGATGCTAATGTTGAAAAATCAAACTGTGCTTTCTTGATATGGTACAATCAGAATTTTTTAAATAACCAAATGTATAAAATATCCCAATTTAAAGTTAAATAGCAATTTTGTTGCTTAGATACATATCCACACTAAAAAAAATATGAACTAAAAATTAATCCAAAATTTCCTTTAAAATAGTTAAAAAATTTTCCTCAATTAAAGTCAAATTTTATTTTAACTTAAAACAACTTTCTTAAAATTAATAAAAATTCCTATGTTTAGGTAAAAACAAAATAGTTTATATACTCAGAAATAGTTCATATCTTTCCTAACTAAAATTTCTTGATTTTTTGATTTAAAAGAAAAAACAAGTAAAAAAGGCTAAATTCGGCTGTGCCGAATCTTTGAATACCCTCCACCAATATCCTAAAAAGATTTTCTCTACTTTTTTTGATACAAGTAATATAAGAAAACTTTTGAAGTAAAATTATGTAGGTGAAAAACTTTTATAAATGTGAAAAGAACTTTTTTGGTGGAAAAAAAATTTAGAGGTGAAGAAAAATATTTGAGGTGAAAAAATTTTTTGTGGTGAAAAAAATTGTTGGCGGTGAAAAAATGTTTGAGGTGAATACAAAATATTTACTGCTAAGCAACTGGTGAAAAAAATATGAGAAAATATGTTATGTACCAGTCGTTACTATGAAATTGTACTAAATTTGTATAGGCAATTTATAGGCACCTTTACATTTTCACTAGTTTTTTTAACCATGGACTGCACAAAAAAAAAACATTTCAAAGCATAGTTTTTTGTCAAATACTCAATTTTGTTCCGGCTAATGGGGACTAGCTCTGCAGCTGAATATGCCTAATGGAGAGAATGCACTTTCTGATGCGCCACGTATTGATAAATAGTTGCAACGAATGTTCCTTCTTTTAAAAATTGAAGTTTGTTTGTCTAATGGAGAGAATACAGCAAAGAAATTTATTTGTTAAAGAAAGAACATGAGTTGTAACTATTTGTCAATAGATGGCCCATACCTTGTGATTCTCTCCATTAGGCATATTTTGCTGCAGAGCTAGTCTCCATTAGCCATATTGTGCTACAATATGCAGTAGAGTATTATTGATTTTCTATTTTCTTCGTAACATAAATGAATATTTGCCAAAAACTATAAAAAAATATATGTTTTATGTGCATATTATACCTTAATTTTTTAAATCAATATTTATTTAGGTGTTTAAGAGCACAATATTGCACTTTATTCATGTGTATTTTTTTATAAAAGAAAAAATTAACATAAATATACATTTGGCAAACTCTCAATTCTTAAAAAAAACAAATGGAAATTTCTTTTTTGACATAAAAATATGAAACAAATGCTTTTATTACGTCAAACTTTTTAAAAATTGACTTTAAAATTACGTAATAAGTCTACTAGTAACATCTGAATGCATTAGAATTTTTTTTAAAGACCTAAAGCAAGCCTTGTCAAACTTTTAATTTTGTACTTTTTCACATATTCTATCTCACTTTAGCAATGTTGCTTTTTACGTTAACTTAGTTATTAGAGTAAGACACATATAGCTCTAAGAATGTTATTATTCTCATAGTATGTAAAACAATCAATGTAGTCGAAAAAGAAGAAGCCTTAATAAAATTTTTACTTATTTACTTAACAGAAAAAAAAAATACAGAAAAATTGTACCAATTTGTATGGAAAATTTAGAGGTACCTTTACATTTTCATTCATAATTCTTGAACCGCTTGACCGATTTTACTCATTTTTAATGCCAAACTGCTCGGGAGGATGTTCAATAATCTGGGTAAAAAAAGGCACCCCCGCTTGTGTCTTCGCGTCGTGATCGCCATTTCAACAGACGGACATCGCTAAATCGACTTAAAATTGCATAAGGATCACTTTATGGGGTCTTAAACCTATGTTTCAACATATTACAAACGGAATGGCAAACTGATATATACCCTCACCATATATGGTGGAGGGTATAATAACAAATATATTAAATAAAAATGTATCAATTTTTAAGAAAAACATCTAAGTTTTAAGAAATTTGCATACTAAAATATAATAAAACTAAGTTTAGTTCAAAAAATGTGTCTAACTTAAAATGGGAAACTTCTTAAATTTAATGTGTGTTAATTATTTTTCGCGAGTAGTAAAATTAACTAAATTTTAGAAAGCCATTTCTAATTTCTATCACTTTATAATTTTTAAGAATTGTTTTATAAAAATTAGTTCGAGCAATTAAAACCAAAAAGTAATATTATTTTTCCTATGGAATAATAAAATTTTTGATTTTAAAAACTGATGAATTATTTCTAGGGAAAATTTTTATGCAACTTAATTCAGATAAATTTTAAAAATTTTAATAAAATATTTTTTTCAAGTAAAAGTTTTCTAATTTTTGTGAAGAAATAAACGTAGGTTTAGAACTTTTTTCCTAAAAATTTCTTCAGATAAATTAAAAAAAAAAAACTTAAATTCAGGAAAAATTCAGATTTTGTTGGAAAACTTTAACTTATTTTCAATAATTTTATTCAAAGAATAATAGCAATAACTTAAAAATAAACTGGTTAATTTTGCTAATTTTAAAGAAAAAATGTTATTGAAGGAAAGAAATTAAAGTATTTATTAAAAATAATTATCGTTCATGGTTGTAATTTTTGGTTCATGTGTCAAAACTTATAGAAGTAGCTCAAAATATATTTTAAAGCTAAAAAATTTCAAAATTTTGTTTGCTGACTACAAAACAAAATATCGCAAGCACATTTTATACATTACGTCAAAATGACTTTCCTATAATTGACATTGCGCATTATAAACTTTATGTTTCTCGAAGGCACTAAAACTATTTTTATTTTTCATTTAATAATAAAAAAAATCAAAATTTGTATATGCCAATTAAAATTAAAAAATATACAATTAATATTTAAGCTAAAGTGCCATAAAGTAAACTTATTACATTATTCCATTTTCTAAAAATAACAAGAAATGTAACTGTGATATTTTGTATTATTGTAACAATTTTCTTAAATTAGTTAAGTTAAGAAGACAAAGGATCCCCATTGTTCCATAGCCATAGATGCCGGGTCTAACTTAGGGCGGCTTTTTTTGTGGTTCTCTCGAGGAGAACCATTTATTAACTACGCTAAGGATCTGACTTTGTCACAATTTATTACGTTTCAGGATATCCTGCAGTTAATTTTTTTAATTTCACGTAAAATGTATTACAGTAAATAATCAGCTCTCGAAATAAACAGTAAATAATCAGCGGCATATGTTCATGATCTAGTGAATTCGTTCAAAATCTGTTTTGTATTATTTAACTACAATAATTCTTATAATATACACCAACTTTTACTTTTACTGATGAATGAGATTCCGTTGAAATGATTTATTTTAAGAAATGAAAAAAATAATTTCAATCAAAGAATTACGATTACAAATGCTATAAATCGATTACAGTTCTTTTCATATGAAATCGAAACAACTAACTATTGTTATGAAAAAAATCAGTTTTCAAATGGTCTCAACAACAATGAGATAAATTACAACGTATGCGGAATGATATAGGAACTTACCCATTAAAGGAATAAAAACTTTTGCTGAGCAAAAAACAAAAACATAACATAAACTAAATTAATCAAATTTTTGCAAAAAAAAAATATTAAAAAAACAGACTAATTTTTGCAAAAAAAAAATCTCACTATATCGATGGAACTTCCTTATTTTTCAGGCACCTTATTCATTGCCACTGTGATCCCCTTTGTAAAGCAGACAACATTTGTATATACATATGTCCAAAAAGTAATATTTTGAAATCAATCCATTTCCCTTCTTTGTGAAGTAGCCCACACCATTTATGGTGTAAATGTGTGGTAAACAGTATTTTTGTGTTAGAGCTTGTGATCGATGTTTACCAAGAAGCGACTGTTTTTATGAGACTGGCGGAGTGTTTTTTTTTTGCACATTTAATTATTCCCAAATCTGATATACATTTTTATCGTTTTTTCGTTGACAATTTTTGCCCTCAATTTGGCTGCATTGCAAAGAACATTTTTTACTAAAGTCATATTTTCTTTCAAACGATTTTCTATTCTTGAAATCCATTATTGTATTTATTACGAATAAAAATTTTTCTGATTTGCATTTCAAAATAATTACAAAATACTTCATATTTAATTTTGGTTGGATAATTTTTACAGAATTTATAAATTAATTTTTGATGTTCCACTCCTTTCAATAACACGGTTGCTACTAATTTGAATCTATTGTATTGAAATTTATTCATATGACTTTAGAAATAGTACCGTGACCTTCTCATATTTTCACTACTTTTTTTAATGATAGTTAGAACTCATGGTTGGTATTCAATACTTTTTCGTAATAACAGTAGTTGGTTACCACTGCTATTATAAGACTGATATGAAAATTTTAAAATGGCGATTCCAATAAAGATTGATTAAGTATTGATCTGAGCGTGGTAGACAACTATCGTTATAATGAAAAGGTATTGCTTGCCAACCTTGTTAGAAATCAATTCATATTTCATTACGTATAAGTTAAATAAAAAATTACAGAAACAACAAACGGTATGCGCTCGTTAAGTATGAATTCTGAATATTTTAAATGCGCTTTTAATTTCACTATAACTAAAATTAAATAATGTTTTTTTTTTATATTGTATGGTTTTTGATACTTTTATAACATATTTCAACTATTTGCTCAATTAAAAGTTTATAAACACAGATTTTTTTTAATATTCTAGTGAAAAACTATTAAATGAAATTTCATTGGGTATTGCAAATCTTCGGTAGAATAACTACAATTAAATATATTTTTAACAATAATGGTTTATAAACAATTACAAGGAACAATTATAAAAATATGCATCAATTATTGCAATTATAAATGCTTGCATTGCATATTTTATAACAAATAAAAATGTATTTTTGCAGTGAAATTAGAAGTATTTATTACTTTTAAAAACTTTAAAGCACATTTAAGGAAATTTTCTTTTACGGTAAGCTTGAGATTCTTTTAGTTTTCTTTATAAAGGCAAGAAAAATAGCAAAACTTGGTTCTAACGATTTTTTTATATCATCCTCGTTGTTATTTTTAAGTAATAAAGAAAGAGTTTTTTTTTTGTGGGGAAGGGGGAGGTTTTGAGAAATTAGCGGAAAATAATTTAAAGTAAAATAAAAATATTTTGCTTAGTAGTGCGAAACGAATTTGGACTTTGGAGGAATTTTGCTAAGACCAGCGGCAGACAAGTTGTGAATAGATGTAGAGAATATTTTTAGAAAAACTCATTCAAATCGGATTGAATTTCAGCTTGTTATTTTCGTTTAAAAATCTGAAATTCTCGAAAAAAGTGAACAATTTGTTTTATTTTGTATGTAAAATATTTCTTGGTTTTGATTTTGCTTAAATGTGCGCAGTATTCACAATTTCACGTTGTCAATTTCTGTTCCCAAGTACAGGACTCGTTCGCGTACACCAGCGACTTCAAATATCTGCAGAAAAAAAAAATCCGAAACAGTCAAATCTGAAGATCTGGCCAAGCCAAATTACAGAAACGCGAAAATACGCATTGTATTGTGTGCACACAAAAAAAAAATAAAATTCAAAATTATTTATGAAAATTGTTCATAATTTTAAAGGTTTAATTATGTATGAAGCTTACTTACTATTTATGAAGTGTTCCTAACTTCCCAGTGTTTTTTTATAAATTCCATCAATAATTATTATAAACTTTGCTCATAAAGAAAAACATCAATATGTCTAAATTCTTAAATAGTAAACAATTTCATAACTTAATAATGTTTCTACAATTCCCTACTTTATTTGATGAAGGCGGACATCCATTATAGAAACATGTTCATATGTTTTAAGAACGGGTGCAAAATTACAAAATATGAAATACCACATGTTATATTTCATATTTTTAAATGATTTTTTTTTTTTTTTTGTTAACTTAAAATTTAAATTCTTTAGAAAATAATAATAAATATTTAGAAAAATAATACAAACATCATTTTTATTTATGTTATGGAGATTTTCCTAGCATACGTAAATAGGTACATAAAAATTAATTTATAATATGAATTATCTATTTCCTAACGAAATTCCCAGTCTTTTATGAACACGTTCCTTAATAATAAGATTTTGTACATTGACAAACCATAGTTATGAATATCAAAATTATTTAAAAATATCTGTGGTTAACGTTTTTTTGTGATTGTTTTTCAACAAAAGTTACCCGTCATAGCTTTGAAAACATCTAAATTTCATTCAAAATCACATTTTTAGAAGTTGTGAAAAAGAACTCCTTTAGAAGAGGAAAATCAGAACTAAATGATACTTTGGAATCAATAAAAATTGATTCCTTAAGAATCACTTTCATTTATTTTTGCTGGGTTATGTTGATGGCGTTCCCAGCAATAAAAAGAAGAAAACAAACTGAAAAAGAAGCAGTGATTTTGATTCCGGATTGTGAAAATTTGGATCGGAACCAATGATTCATATATAGGGGTGTCATGGGGTGGAAGTTTTCTTTTATGGTACTTTTGCATTGCATCTAAAGCCGTTCTTATGATCTAGTGAAAAATTAGATCTTTTGATGTTCCCAAATAAATTTAGAATTTTTAATAAAAATTTAAACGGGAAATGCAGTGATTGACCCTTAACCTGATTTTCCCAATGATCCGTTGGCTTCTACATTTGTTGTTGTTTCCCCTATAAATTTTCAGTTAGACTTGTTTCATAATAACCAAAGTTTATTACATAACCATATTTATGAATATCAAATTTTTATAAAAATATCTGTAGTTAATGTTAAACCTTGATTGATTAATTTTAAAATAAGTTACCCGTCATAGATTTGAAGTTGGGAAAAAATGCTTTAGAAGAGAAAAAAATCAGAATTAAAATATACTTTGGAATCAAGGAAAATTTAATTCCTTATGAATCACTTTCTTTTTTTGCTTGGTTCAGACTAAAAGCTCATTATCCCTTAATAATTAAAATTGACATGAAAATAATCGCTCCAATAAACATGTTCATATGTGCAACAGTTTAATCCATACAGCAACACTTTAAGAGCTGATTATTGATTGCTTTATAATATTAGACAGCAACATTATTATTATTTGTATTATTACTTTTTGATAATATCAGATTATATATTTGTTATAATAAATTCGTGGAAAAATTATTTACATGTAATAAATGTATTTTTCCCCATTTTTTTTTTCTACAGAATCAACAATAATAAGAGTTTGCATATTCCTTTTATTTCATATCATTACTTTAGCTTAAAAATAATATTCAAATAGTTTATGTGATTTCTGGAAAAAAATGTATATGCAAAAATAGTTGTGAAACGAAATTTTAACAAAGTAATTAAAATGTATTAATAAGAAGTTAGTGCATTATATCGTATTATTTTTTTCACTGTCATGATAATTATCTCTAGAAATATCTATCAGAGTGCATTGCACATATTAAGCATATTAATGATCCATAGAGAATATCTATGGTTTAATGTTGAAAGGGCCTAGCTTGATTATTTTTAAATCTAAAAAGTAAGTATATAATTTCCTTAAATGCATTTTCTATATGCAGTTTTTCAGATTTTCTTAACTATTTTCTGTCTCCTGTACAGTTATAACAAATTGAGTTAGGGCCTTTCCACATTATACCATCAATATATAACATATATTTTAAAACAAATTGTTTATCGATGTATGAGTAGCAGTATGTACATATAAACATATTGTTTTTATTTACCAATGCTACTCTTTGGTCTTTTGCTGTTTTATATAAAAACAAAAAAGTTAAAACAAAAGTTTCTTCATTATGGTATGGACGGACGGTGGCAATGGTGATGTGGCTTTCTTTAACAATTTAATTAAGTTTCGTAAAACCCTACAACTAATGCAAACATCTAGAACGACAAAAGACATACAAGATATTTGATATCTATTTTGTGTATTACAACTTTACGATATGTTAGGTATGAGTAATAGGGGTTCCCCTAAAAATATCTATTTGGCTGTAAAACTACGTCTCCCAACGAATTAAAATAATGAGATATCAAGAAGACGCGCCTCATCGGCCCTGAATTTTCAAAAATGTATTACAAGGGGAAACCATAAACCACTTAAACAAGAAATTTATTAAAATATAAATTTATATATTATTTGATCTCTATATTTTATTTATATGTTTTTAGAACTTTTTGCGATCGACATCTAAGGAATGGTGCAATAGTACTAAGGAATAGTTCAATAGTACTAAGGAATAGTACACTATTTTTTTTTTTTTAATTTAAGAGAAAATAGAAAAAATTGTGAGGATTAACGCTAGAGGGTGTGCACACTTTCGACCTGAGTGGCCAGGTCATCGTCAGCCTCCTTCTGAACCATCCAACTCACAACATTTCATGGTTTGAATATCATTTGTAAATACTCAATAAATATCAACAATATTGTTTTCTATATTAGGGACACCTGAACGTACACTCACAATATATTTTCCGTTACCGACTGTAGTTTAGTTTAAAAAGTAATACGTAGAGTTTATTTTTAAATGAAAAATCAATTGAAATTCATAGCAATATATTTTAGAACTATTTAAAACAATCTTTCAAAAAAAAACAAACTTTAAATAAATGATCATTTTTAATTGCATCTAAAGCCCTCCTTATGGTTTAGTGAAAACTGAGATCTTTTGATGTTCCCAAATAAATTTTTAATTTTTTATTTAAATTTTAACGCATATAGAAACAGTTTTGTATGATTAATATAAAATTTTCTATATCAGTGGTCATAAGTTGACTATTCGTAACAGACAAAAAACTGACACATTAAGTTAACCATATTAAACAATTTTTCCATCTTATAAAAGTCATTTTGGCATCTTTTTCTTAAGTAAAACTGTTTGATACATAGTAGTTGGCAACTTATGACCATCGGGGTTCTACTGAATATATTTATAGACAAATAAAGGTGCAAAGAACAAAAGTGCATTTGGGCAGTTTACAAAGCTTTCATTAATTAACATTTAGTAATCGAGCTTAATTTTTCAAATTACTTTATTCGAAATTAAAATTTAAAAATTGATACAAATCACTTATACCTGCTAACTTCTTTAAAAATAATTAAGGTTTAGTACTTAACCATAGTTATAAATATCAAATTCATATAAAACCTTTAACTTTTATTATTTTTAAAATAGATTTGAAAAGAGCTAAATTTCACTAAACATCACATTTTTGGCAGTTGTGAAAAAGAACTGCTTTAGAATGGGAAAATCAGAACTAAATAATACTTTGGAATCAGTGAAAAATTGATTCCTTAAGAATGACTTCCATTTATTTTTGCTGGTTAGCAGTTGATATTTTCTAGGAAATATAAAGTTTTATATTTTCTGTTTTTAAAAATAGAAATTCAAATAATTCCTTTCTGTTTTTTTTTATCAAAATAGTTTGATTAAATGCAGAATTATTTCAAGAAATTTTTCAAATATACATACAGACATAGAAAATAAAAATATATGCCTCTGTGTGTGTTGTGTTTTATTATTACAGACAAATGAAAAAAAACTTAAAATTTAAAAAAACAAATCACAAATATCGTTTTTTTTAACTTAAATTGATGATTATTTTAAATGACATTCCATTGTTTTTACTACTTTTGTCGATCATTAAACAATAATTGAAAATAAACAACAAAATGAGCTGAATATAATGAAAAATCAGTAGTTCTCATTTTTATTGTATTTTTCATTAATTTAATATGTATTTTAGATTGTTTTCAACAAAATAATATCTTGAGTATATAATTAATATAATAAGTATACGTACAGATGTACTGACTGAATGGGTAGAACAAATATTTTATTTTTTTTTTTTTTTTTAATATATGTGATACAGAAATGCGATGTTTAACCTTGAATTATGTTCGAAAATCTAATACAAATTTTATATGCATGCTATAGTTTATAGTGAATGTTCTTTGCGGAACAAACACAGCTAATATTAAACAAATATTTTTCCAATGAATGCGCTAAAAATTTCTGATATTTTTTTCAATATGAAAATAAAAAAGAGTTATCTATTACATCAAAACTTTAGAACTTGTTCTGAATTTTCTTCAATAGCGTTTATTGACTTAGTCGAAATTCGAGCATTTCCCAAATTCTATTTAATTACAATATAATATACCAGCGGATCCCGGCGTGCTTCGCTACGCATGAATATTAACATTGAATCAAATTCATTGGTTTCTCGATCCGCGAGTTCGATGAAAAAGAACCTTAAAATGATAAATCACTGACAGCTGTCAATGTGTATTAAATTAATAAGAAAACGATTGATAGTTTCAAATACATATTATTTATATCCCTATTCCAAACGTCAAAAATTGTTAATTTAAAATAATATGGCCACCTTTATGCCATTTTTTTATGAAAATGAGTATCTGATGGATACTCAAATAAAATGGGTATTAAGTGTCAGTGTTGGTAATCAAAATTAACAATTAAAGAAACGAATTGCAACTCACATAAAAATTGAAGCTTGTCGACGGGCGCCTGTAGACTGCTGAATAGTTGCGTAATAAGATTATTTGTATTCTTAAAATTTAGTAGATATTCTTAGAGAATTAGTGTTTGGGTTTATTATCTGTGTAAGTATAGAGTGTTTTGTTGGTACCAGATTTTATTTTTAAACAGTTGAGTGTCATGATTATAATGAGTGGAATTGGTAAAGGAAGTTGGGTTAGGATTTTGAAATATACGAAGAGATTGAGTATTTTGTAGAGAAAGGAGTGAATACTTTAATATAGTTTAATAAGGTGACCAGCTACAAAGATTTTGCAACGTTCAGAAAATTATCGTATATAAAAAAATAGTTAAGAGAAAATAAAAACGAATTTAATGAATCATATACGAAAGGATTTAAGCTGATAAAACTATCCGTGAAAATTACTATAGATTTTCAATGAATAATTAAAATATAAAACAAAATCCTTCAAAAAAATTGCAATAAATTAATAAGGATAACCGAGCCACCCTACTGGGAGTAGTTAAATGTCAATGTAGTAAATAATTTGACAATTAACACGATGCAATTTTAAATCTTGAACTAAACGATTTTGAGGCACAACATAGTCTAAAGACAACACAGTTGATTGAATTTTAAGCATTTAAAACATTAAAGATGTTGTAGATTCCGAGGTTTCAAACTTTGGTAAATTAAACTGGAAACCAGATGAAGAAATGTGTATATAGTTCTAGATTATAGCTTCTCAGAATATATTTTCTCTAGCACATCTTGTCCGGTTTTCCAGGGTTAGAAAATTAATGAAAATAATCACATATATTTCATATAATATTTCTTACCCCCCCCCCCCCCCCCCCCCCAGAATTACATAATAAATATTCTTTACCACAAAACCGATAAAATTTTTCCTTTTCTAAAAAAAAATTTGTTTCTCCAAAATAATCAAGTTGTTAAAAAAATAATATAATTTACAAATTTCTAAGTTTGAAATAAAATTTTGATAGATTTTCTTTTATTTTTTTTTGACATTGTTTCAAAGGAAAAAGAAATGAGACAAAATTAATTTTCAACAAGTTATTATACCCAAACAAACATCTTAGTCGAAAATCGTCCTCACAAATGTTTATGCGTGCATGCGCTACAACGTATATTGACTGTGTGTATGAAGTCAGCACACAGTATACACACCGCACACGCTCATGGGCCCCTACGTATTTGTTGTTGATTTTTTATATGGACAAAATCACATGTTGACATGAAAAGTCATAACTCACGAACGCGTGGACCGATTTCGTGCAAACTTTAGACAAACCATCTACACGACCATACGAATAAACTCTAAAAATTTAATCGGTTTGACCGTTCGTGAGTTATAAAGTCACAACACACTTGCAACAATTTTTATATATATATATATATATTATATATTTGAAAACAAGTATCCTAAATTTGTTAATATATAACCTCGCCTACTTCGTCCTCTTTGGATATAAATTGAAAAGTTGTTAAATGTTATATTCATATCACATTGGGGTGCGAGGTGACTAAATAAATTACTACCTAAATACAAATTGATAAATGGTTTTGAAATTTCTTTGCAAAAATATTTTGAAAAATTTTTAAATTTCATAAATTCGCACCCACCCTAAGTTTGGCATTCTTTCAAAATATGCCCAACGAAAATTAGTTGGCACTTACCAAATTATGGTTAGCACACCATGATACTCTATGCACATTAATATCTAAACGAGTGAATTCTAAAATATTTATGTCTTAAAATATCATGTACAGTACGTTTCTCAAGGTAGAAGTAATTTTATTGGTTTTAGTTTGCTTATGTGTCCTCGGTAACATAAAAGGAGACACAATCGTTATTCTACTTCAAGACAGTATACGGGTTTTTAAAAACTAACTGCTATAAAGCATTTTCAATATATAATTTTATATTGAAGTTTACAAAATCTTATTGTGAACGTCCACAGGTTTCATATGATTTTAATAATATAAGAAGACATTTTCAAGTCTAAAGAGAATTAGTTTATATTATGAATGGAAATGAGAAGGTACTTCTAAATTTTTTGATACATATTTGTGTATTTTAGAATAATTTAATACTCTTTCATCGGACGGTGGAAGTGTAGTGGAGGGGGTGGGGGAGGGGGGGAGGAGTAAAAAAATATGTTGTCATTATTTTTTACCACTAGCCTAAAAGTGAATGTTGTTTTTGATTTGGCTCAAAAATTTTCCCCCCTCAAAAAATTTTTTATAACCACATTTTTTTTTTTTTTTTTAATTTTTTTTTTCATCTGATTTTCTTTAGATATAACTTTTGTTTAAAGTAAAAATTAATTTGGTTTTTAACTTTTAAATTGCGCATATTAATTTTATTTCAATTAATTGTGCAAAATTTTGCTTATTTACGTGATCTGTAAGATACAAATTAGCCTTGTCGCTCAGATCAATTTTAATAGAAAATCATCAACTTTGTCTTTGAGACCCAAAATCGCGCGTTATTAAGGCGTTTAGCGATTCATTGTTATTCACTTAAAATTTCGCACGTGTGTACAGTATAAATGTCAATATTAAACTGACATACAATGCCATTTGCAAAAATGGCAGCACTTTCCAATATGGTGATATTTATTGCCCCACTGTGTACTTTAATATGCAATTCGTTTTTGTTACGTATGTGTAATATTTTTTATCAAATAGCATCAAGTATACGCAAACGTGGGCTGTACATTGCAAACAATTTCAATAGATAACTTTAAACTCCATTCGAAAAATGTCTACAAACTGCCATAGAACCGATATCTTTATATAAAAAGTGAATTGTCATATTGATTTAGCGATACAAAGTGGCGCAAATAAAAAAAATAAAAATAATTATGGCGGTGGTGGGAATATGTTTCCGAAAATTTAGTTTTGGGCTACAAATCAACAAGTGATTCCGATTAAATCGCTACACTTTAAGGTCATTCTATATCCGACATATTTTTTTTGTTACAAATGTCAGCATAAATTGTTTATATCCTAACCAATTACACCCAGAAAGAAGATTGGTTGCAATTCGATTAATACCATTAACATTAATTTGTAAGGATTTCATTTTATTTGTCATAACCTCAAATCCATTAAATTAATATATTAGAAATTTGGTACAATATTTCAAATTTATTTAAAAATTGTCGATATTCAAAAGTGATAACTATAAGTACGATTGTTCTGAGCAAATATATCCACCCCTATCGTGAATATTTTTCCCCTCGAAATGTTTTCCCTCAATTCTAGTCGTGAATAAATTTTCCCTCGAAATTTGTTCCCTTTTTCTAATCATTCATTTGCGAGTAATATCCTCAAAAAAAGGTTTACATTCAAAGAAATTCCCCTTATCGTGAATGTTTAGTTTAAAACATTTTTTCCCTTTTACCCATCAGTTTGTTCAATTTGTTTTTTCTATTGAACTACATACAAAATGTAAGTAATTTTAATTTATAATTGGATATTTAGGTAAATAATTTTTTTTTTTAGGTCAAGATCTGCAAAGCGAAGTACTTCTCAACATAAGGCAAAACAACAAACAAATTGCGTATGGTTACTTACAATATGTGGGGCAACTCTAAGGATTAGATGAATCTCGCAAATCTCGACAAGAAATTAGTTGTTGTTGTATTTCTTCCTCTTGCAATAATAACATCATTCCAACTCCAAATATTTTGTTTTTCACTTTTAACTTTCTTTTTTCCAATATGTTTAATTTTTTTAATTTTTCCTTAATTTTTAAACTTCTTTTAGTGTTTTCATTTACTGAAAATTGATGGTACACGTTATTTTGAACAGATGTTCTTCAAAGGGAACAAAAATTTCATGGTAAATTCACAATACCAATTTTCACTGGAAGGGGAATGAAAATTCCGTGGGAATAAACATTTCACTTTTTATTCACAATAGGGGTGATCATTTAATTAGGATTTCAGTAGAAGCAAACGAATTGTGGATTATATTGATTCGTATTGATAAACAAATTTTATTTTATATTTGTTTTCCTAACAAATTGTTTAAATTCGAAATTAGCTATCAAAATTTCTTAGTGTTTGTGGTGTAGTGGGTAGAGAGGTAGCTCACTGCTCTGAATTTCCGGAAAAGGCAAACATTTAAAAAAATAGTCTTTTTTTTAATTCAAATAAAATATTAAAATGTTAAAAAGGCAAATATATCAAAGAAAATAAAAATTAGTTATGTTGCACTAAGCAAGAGTGTGAACTATGAATCTAAATGCCCAGGTTCGATACCGGAAAAATCTAAAAATAATTTTTTTTTTTTTTTAAACAAAATTTTGTGGAACGTAATAATATTTGTATGGAATATAAATATTTATTAAGATAACTGAATGTTGTATAAGTATGAAGGCAGTTGCCGTAACCGCCAAAATTGGATTGGCAACAAATACGATGGCCACAACTGATACTGTTTTATGGGTGTAGTGGTGTGGGTTGTACTTAGGATATATGTTTTTTTTTTTTTTTGCATTATCCCAAAGCCTTTAAGTGTATAGCAATTTAAACTCGTTCATGTATAGTTTATTGTGTTTGTAGTTTCTTGGAGTGTAAAAATGAATTTTCTTCTAACTCACTGTGTTATTGTAAGCACCGAAAAGAGTCGACTTACTTATTACACATTAGTGTTGATGCAGGAAAATTCATAGCTTAAATTACATAAAAAAAAACAGTTTTACATCTAAAGGTGACTATAATTTATATGCTTTTATACCATCCTTCTACAGATGAACTAGCTATAAATATTTATATTCTATTGAGATTGTTAAATATTCATTTGGGTTAAAGTTAATAAGGAAATAAAGGTAATATTTTACCAAAATGTCATATGGAAAATATTTTCTCTGCTTATTATTATGTTAATAACATTATTATGTCAATGCTATTATAAATATATGTATGTATGTATGTTATGTGTAAGATTATATCACACAATCTATTTATCTAGGATATACTCCCAGGATTCATACATAGTTATTTACAATATGTCTGTATTGTGTTGATAATACAGTTGTTCTTAGTTAGTTTATATTTACATCAGCATTTTCATGTGTTGGCAAAAAAAAAATACATTAGCTTATTATGCATATTGTTGTTATAATGGAATATTGCTAACTAATATTTACAATGTCAAAACTTATATGAGAGTTTTTAATTAAGTTAAACATTTCCTAGAAATAAATAATAATTGTTGAGGTATCGAAAAACCAGGGATTTAATGTACACAAATAAAAATTATAATTTTCTTAATGTTTAAATACATTTTGAATTGATTTTTGTTACTTTTGAAAAACAAAATATAATTTAATTAAATTTCTTATTATTCCCTAAATCTATAATGGTCCCATTGTCCTATTTATAATGATGTATTTAAAATGTAATTTAATTAATTAATCACAGTATAATAACTACAAAATTTAAATTTCAGTTTATATTTTCTCTAGTCTATAATATGAAATTTGATATATAAAATTTAGTTATACATTATATGTATAAATATATGTACATATATAACATATATATTGTTATAGTAGTTGTTGTTGTTTTAACCCTTTTTCAACAAAGTATTTAATTCATTTTTGTGATTTACATGAATATTAATCATCTATCTGCCATTATCTACCAAGTTTCCTATTCAACTTGAAAATCCACAACCAAACTAACCAATCCACACTATGTAGATATTTTCAACATGATAGAAACATATTATATAAAAACAGTTTGATTAGTAAATTTTACATATGAGGCTTTCCATACCAACTGTTTTTATATAATAAGAAGTATGGGGATTTAATGCCAAGCGGTCGTTGTGTTATGTAATACGAATAAACCATAAAACAAACTATGAATTTTTCCAAAATGCAGGCGACAAATAGTGACAAATTTAGCAATATTTTTTATTATATTTTTTTTAATTTAAATTTAATGGAATTGCTAAAATGTTGGAATTTTGTTTTTGTCAAATTAAAATGAATAAATGTAAATTGATATTTTTGTTCTTTATTCAGGGTGGGACAAAAACCATCATCTTTCGCTATAACTTTTGTTTTAAGTGAAAACTCATTTCGTTTTTAACTGATTATGTTTATTCGCACTTAAAATAATCGAAAATTCAGGGTGTCCGCCGGGAAGGTATACTACTTTATTTTGCCGCCATTTTGGTAAACATTAGGCTTGACAGTTCATATTTGGCAGTCGTGAAGTAGACACGTGGCAAATTTATTATAGAAAAATATTCGATAATCCAACGTGTTTTAATTGATAAAACAGCTCGCCCATGAAAAAATCATAATGACTGACGAGGCACATTTTCATTTAAATGGATATGTGAATAAACAGAGTAGTCGGTTCTGGGCAATGGAAAACCCTTAAATTATTCATCAGTTACCTTTGCATTCCTCAAAAGTGACAGTCTGTTGTGCAATTTGGTCAGGAGGAATTAATAGACTTTACTTCTATCAAAATGAAAACGGCGTACCGGTAACTGTGAGTGGGGAGCGATATCGTGATATCATTGAAAACTTTTAAACGCCACAACTGCATGCTTTGGGCTTGATTAACATGTGGTATCAACAAGACGGTGCCACATCGCATACATCCAGGATTACAGTTGAATTACCGCGAGTCCTCTTTCCACAAGAAACGGTGATGTTGATTAGCCTCCATGGTCGCCTGATTTGACTGCCCTGGACTTCTTTTCGTGGGGATATCTGAAATGCAAGGTTTATGCAAACAAACCAGAAACGCTTGAGCAACTCAAACAAAATATTCGTGATGAAATTAATGAAATACCGCATAAAATGTGTGAAAATTTAATTAATAATCTGCTCAAAAGGGCTCGCATTTGTGAGGCTACCAGAGGCGGACATTTATCGGATATTGTATTCCATACATAATTGCCGACATTATATAAAACATTTATCAATATAAGATCCATTCTCTTTCATTTAATCAAAAATATAAACAAACAAAGTAGTATACCTTCCCGGCGGACACACTGTACAATCAAAAAGAGGACTACAGATTTTGCTCTATATTCATCCCATTTTATTGTTTATTTTCAATTATTGTTTAATAATCGACATAAGTAGTAAAAACAATGGAATGTCGTTTAAAATTTATTATCAATTTTTTACTGGCAAAATGTTAAAAAAACGATATTTGTGGTTTGTTTTTCAAATTGAAACAATAGTGTAAAATTGTTGTTGGTAATTTACACTTAAAAATCTGATACAACTTTACAACTTCATTTAATGTGTTTATTAAATGTTTTTTTGATTTCACTTTTGTTTTTTATTTTTTTTTTCTACTTGTTTCTATAAATTTATAAAAATTTGTATTCTTCTTCTTTACTATTTGACGTTTTACAACATGAAAATACAACTGACTGTTCACAACAAAATGTTTGTAAAGTGTATTGCAATACAACTTGCAAAACACAATACCAGCTGTGAATTGCCCAAATGTATATATTTTTATTTTCTGTATATTTAAATAATTTATTGAAATAATTTTGTATTTAAACAAACTATTTTGATAAAAAAAAAACAAAACAAAAATTATTTGAATTTCTATTTTAGAAACAGTAACCATAAAATTTTACATTTAACAGAAAATATCAACCGCTACTGAAAGTCTGTATTTTTTTTTAGTTTATTTTTTGAATGACTGATTCAAATATTGTAGTTAAAAATTACATATATTTCTATAAATTTCAAACGATTCTTCATTTAAAAACAAACTCTACATATTACTTTTTAAATAAACCACAGTCGCTAACGAAAAATATATTGTAAGTGTACATATAATAAATACATTTGTAAATATATTCTTAGTAAAGAAAAAGTTGAAATATAAACTAACTCCAAAAAAATGTAACGCAAAATGTTATAAAAGAATATATATAAAAAAATAGATTAAGATCCACTTCCATTAATGAGTATAATTTGAAAGAGTATTTATTATGTAAGAGATCCGATAAAAATACTTTTTAGTGCGAAATTATTTTCGTTTCTGAGCAAAGATGATTAGAAAGGATCGATTATGAAAATTTCATTGCACCATATTTAATAGTAATTCTAAAAATGTTTCAGAGATTTATATACTGTTTCCCTTTTATATAAGTATAATATTGACTGAAAAAAATTTAATTTTTTAGCAAAAAATTGGAGAAAAATATAAAATTCCACTTAATTAATATTATACTTAAATATTTGTTTCTGAGAAAATGATGATGAGGGAGTAACGAAATGAAAAAATATATATAGGTCTAATTTCCGTTCCCTTTTATTTGAGTGTAATACAGAGTGAAAGCAATTTTGATTTTCTTACAAAAAGAAAAAGACAGTGTATGTACTTTTTTTTTTGGCAAAAAGTTTAAAAAAAATTCCAGTCAATATACCTGGGGAAAGGAACCTATCCCAGGACACATTACGTGACCGGTTCATTGTGATAGGGACCGGTCACTTTAACATCGGCTTGTCCTAGGAAGAGGTCGATTTCCCTCTGTGACATGTCACAGAACTGGTGTAAAAAAACATGTCTTTTCACCTATCTTGTGATATGTATTTTTGAAACTGGTCCAGTTTTCACCTATCACGGAACATGTCCCAATCCCCAACTGACCCCTTTTTTCCCGCAGAGTATTGTACTCAAACGAGAGGAAATAAAAGAGCATCTCATACACCCAGAAAACAGTATCAGTTGTGGCTACCGAATTTGTTGCCAGCCGAATTCTGGCGGATACGACAACTGTCTTCATATTAAATTATATTTTTAGTTGCGAAAAGCAATATTTAGTTGTCTTTTTTAATGTTTATATTCCACACAAATATTATCACGTTCCCGGGGAAAACAAGGGGTCAGTTGGGAAATGGGACCTGTCTCGTGATAGGTCAAAACTGGATCGGATCCGAAAATACATATCACGAGATAGGTTCCAAAAGTACCTACCACGTGACCGGTTTAAAAGTCATGACATGTTATTTTAGACCAGTCCTGTGACATGTCACAGAGGACAATTGACCCCCTCCTAGGACAAGCCAATGTTAAAGTGACCGGTACCGGTCCCTATTACAATGAACCGGTCAAGTGACGTGTCCAAGGATAGGACCTTTTTCCGCAGAGGTTCTACAAAATTTTATTTAAAAAAAATGTTTTTAGATTTTTCTGGTATCGAACCTGGACATTCAGATTCATAGTTCACACTTATATGTTAAATTTTGATGGAAATTTTTGAATTTAAATAATTTGTTAGAAAAGCAACCCTGAAACCCTAATTTATTGATATATTTTATCAGGATAGCCGTAATTATAGTTATCACTTTTGAATATCGACAATTTTTTTTGACTATAAAAAAAATAACATCCTTGCAAATAAAATTTAATGGTTTTTGTCGAATTGCAACCAATATTTTCTCTGGGTGTTGAAATACTTTTCAATTGCTAAATTTATTTTGGTTTCTAAGAAACTTATGATTATCAAAATAATTAAATTACAATTGAAATTCCATAGTAATTCTAAAAATTACTTGCACCAAATTTCATAATAATTCTGTAAATTTTCCAGAGATTTATATCCAGTTGTCCTTTCAGTCCCATTTCATTTGAGTATAATATTAAGTGGAAAATATTTTTGATTTTTAGCAAAAAAAGACCGTTTTAAAATTTAGTTTGGTTTTTAAGAAAATTATAATTAGGGAGGATAGATTATGAAAATTTCATTGCACGAAAATAATTAGGGCTCAGTGCTTTACAATAGTTGTAAATGTCAAACTTAATAGACAATTTGTTTGAATACTTTTTTCCAATATCTTTTCTTTCTAGTTTGAAGGTGGTCATATCATTATTTTGCACTGTTGCAAGGCCTTATTAAATAAACCTTGGAGTGGATCACGTATTACATTTGGCTTACCCCTATGTCCCGTTTGTAAGACCAATATTAAACATCCACTGTTGACAGATATTTTGAAACCCATTAATGGATTAAACCAAGATGTTAAACGCAAAGCTTTTATACGGTAAGTTTAGGGATTTCAGAAAGATCATAACTTTTTAGTAATTTCTTTATTATTGTTTCACTTTCAGCATTATATGTAAAGGTATTGTGAAAGATGTCGATGCTGGTGATCCAATAACATTGGCCATTATGCCAAAAAAAATAAGTTGCCCCAGTGTCCAGCTGGTCCCAAAGCTAAGCAATTAATGTATGAAGATTGTCCATTGTAAGACGTACATTCAACGACTGGTAAAGATTTTGCTCTTGGGTATGGTGTGCGTCATAATGCCCAAAAATTTTAGCACATTATAATGGAGGTCGTCATTGTAATGTTAGCCGTGATTATATTGAAGTGCAATTGCAAGAATTACATAAACGTCATTGCCTTAATTAAGAAAGGGAAGACGAAGAAGCCAGTGATGATAATTATGACTAATCATTTATAACAGTTATTTAAAATTAGTTTAGGAATGATATTTGTATTAACATCTAATATACTAACATTTTATTTTTATAAGATTTTACAATATATGTATATTTATTTTTTAATTTCTATGTTTTGCAATTAATTCATCAAATAATAATATTCATAATAAAAATTTATATAAAAAAATTGATCTATGATCATAAAATTACAGAATGTTGTCATGTTTTTTATTTTCATTTGTTGCAAGGCCGTATTGGAAAATCGTTGGAGTGGGCCACGTATTACACTTGGGGTCTCTCTACATTTTGGCTTTTCTCTATTCGGAGATGCATGTAAAGCATCTCAATATTTGGAAATTACTATTGATTTGTTCTATCAGAATATTTAACATAAATTTGTGATATTTAAATAACTTGACAAAAAATGTGAAATGTAAAATTTTAAAGCGACTTTGATTAAGATATTCAGAAATCGCATAAAAAATCCAAAACAGTGATATAACTTTCAGCAAATCAGTCCAGTACTATTTCGTTAATGCGAATTCTAGAATTCAATAGGGCAAAATGATTTAAAAAAAATTTAAATGGAACCAAATGTTTGTGCCACAATGTGTATACGTAATATGAAAACTAGTTACGCTTACTCGAATTCTAGATTTGCTAGTATTTGGAAATTACTGGACCGATTTGGCTGAAACAATTGTTAAAGATTTTTTATGCGTTTGCTAAAATCAGCAAAAAAAAAATTACTAATATTATTATATTAGTACAAAGTTTCAAATTTATTTTGTTTATCGAGCATCAAAAATTTTAATTATATTTTTTAAAAAATATTTTATACAATATGAATTTATCATTTTGTTTTAATTTGGTAATTTCTGTTTTGAAAAATATTTTAGTAAATTTTTTTTTACTTTTAGAGTTAAATTTTAATTGAGTTGACTGATTTTAAGAACTAAAAAACCTTTTTAGTGCTATTTTAAGTGGATGTCCTCTTTTTAGACATGAGTCGGTATCTTCACTTCCGATCCCTTTTTTAATCCTATGTAACATTTTAGGACAATTTAAGTTTGTATGTATAAGTTTTAATTATTTGAAATAACATTTCCTTCAATATCCACTTTTTAAAATTAGTATTTTTTTTTGATAATTTTAGCAAATCGGTTTTCAAAAATTTGTAAAATGATTTCTGAAATTACCAACAAAAATTTGTAAATATTCTGTAAAAATTCTGTAATTTGTAAAATGTAAATAGCAAAAATATTTGCTAAATAATAATTTTTTTACTAAAAATCAGTACAAAAATAGTAAAGTGGGATTGAAAACCGTTTACAAATTTTTGTACTAACTTTTTTTCTGAGTGTACGTTAGGTATACGCATTGAGTTACTATATTTCTTTAGCGCCTTCTATGAATTATATCAAAAAAATTATCGAATTCTAAGTAATTATCGAAATTGCTAGTAAACTTTTTAATGACGATGTTTAATTCTTTTGTATTGTTTTTGTTCTTTCAGAATATTCAACTTAAATTTCTTTTAATTTTATCTTTTATTTAACCTTTTTCTTTTTGCTATTAATAATTAATTTATTCTTTGAGCTTATGGTTTGTTTTTTTTTTATAAAAATATTTATTTTTAATTTTGTCGCTACTGAAGTTGCGAAATATTGAATAAATAATATTTTTATAAAAAAACAAACCATAAGCTCAAAGAATAAATTAGTTATTAATAAATTTCCTATATTTAAATAATTTGATAAAAACTGTAAAACGAAAAATTTAAAGCGAATTCGGTTGGGATATTCAGAAATCGCATAAAAAATTTATAACACTGTTATTAAAAATATTGGAATAGTCATCTAGCTTGCTCGAATTCTAGATTTGCTAGTATTTGGAAATTAATCGGACGATTTGGTTGAAAAATTTATTTCTTAATTAATTCTTATTTATCTTTTATGCGATTTCTGAATATCTTAACGTAATTTGCTTTTTAATTTTTTCGGTTTACACTTTTTGTGAAATTATTTAAATGTAACAACTTTGAGTTAAATATTCTGACAGAGCAAAAAAAAAAAAATCCAAAACAATGGTAAAAGTTTCCGGAGTTATAGCTTTAAAAGCATTCGAAGGAGTGTACAATACTGTACCATATTCATCTAGCGTCATCTATTTAAGATTCTTCTATACATATAACACCGAAAATACTAGAACGATTTAGATCGAAAAACTTCTAGTGTTTAAGATTTTGTATGTCCTATCAGATTATATAATTTAAATTTGTTATATTTAAAAATTTTGACAAAAAGTCGAAATCTGAAAAATTTAAAAACAAATTTGGCTTTGAAAGTTAGATGGCGCATACAATATACAAAACAATATAACTTTCATAAATTTGGTACCAAATGTTTGTACTACATTACGTAGACGTAAAATAAAAAAAAAATTGGAAGTCATCTTGCTTGCTTGAAATCTAGATTTGCAGGTATTTCAAAATTACTGGACCGATTGAGCTGGAAAATTTACAATTGTTTTGGATTTTGTCTCCCATTTCTTTATATCTTAACTTAATTTGCTTCTTCTTTTCGATTTAAATATTCTGACAGAGCATAAAAAAAATCCAAAACAATGGTAATGTTAACCAAATCGGCCCACTATATCCGAAGTTATAGCGACAAAAAAATTCGAAGAAGTGTACAAGAATTAATACC
The DNA here is from genome assembly GCA_949748255.1 of Eustalomyia histrio. Classification (NCBI taxonomy): domain Eukaryota; kingdom Metazoa; phylum Arthropoda; class Insecta; order Diptera; family Anthomyiidae; genus Eustalomyia; species Eustalomyia histrio. The sequence continues at coordinate 96,599,533 of OX456525.1, forward strand.
ATATTCATATAGCGCCTTCTATGAATTACACTCACGAAAAAAGGGCTGGTTTGCTAAAATCTGCAGAAAAAATTTACTAAATATTATTAATAGTAGTACAATCAAGTTATTATAAAAAATTAGTAAGCGCTACTAAATTTTAGTAAATTGCTGTAAATTCAATGAATTGTAAAATATTGCAAAATTTTAATTTATGAAAAAAAAATATTAAAATTCAGAAATTAATTCAATTATTTTTATATACACTTGTTGCACTTTAAAGCTGCTAATTTCTTTTGAAATTGCCTTACTAAATCGAATATACGAATTTATATTTTTTATCAAACATTTTTTTGTTTTTTTAAGCACTATGTAACATTCAAGGCAATTTCATTTTGTATGTATTTGTAAGTTTTAATTATTAGAAATAACAATATTAAATTTTTTTTTTAAATTAGTAAATAATTTACTAAGTTTAGAAAATCGGTTTTCAAAAATTTGTAAATCGATTTCTGAAGCAACAAAAATTTGTAAATATTCTGTAAAAGTTTTGTAATTTGAAAAATGTAAATAGCAAAAAAATTTCATAAATAATAATTTTTTTTAACAAAAATCAGTATAAAAATAGAAAAGTGGGATTGAAAACTCTTTACAAATTTGAGTGTAAATTAAAAAATTATCGAAACCTCAAACTGTTAGTAAACGATTTAAGAACGATGGTAAATTCTTTTGGATACTTCTATGCCTATTATTCCGGAAATACTGGACAGATTCGGCTCAGCAAAATACTACTATTTTGGATTTTTTTTATTCTATCAAAATATTTTACACTAATTCGTTATATTTGAATAATTTTACAAAAAGTGTAAATCTAAAAAAATGAGATATTCAGAAATCGAATAAATAATCCAAACAGTGATATAACATTCAATCAAAGCAGTCAAGTACTTTTCGCATACTAGTAATTCTAGAATTTGAGAAGGCAAGATGATTTAATAAAAATTATTAATATGGTACAAAATGTTTGTACCACAATACGTATACGTAATATAAAAAAAAGAAATATCATGCTGCTTACTAAAATTCTAAAATTTATAGTATTTGCTTTCTGAATATCTCCATCAAATTTATTTTTAAACTTTTTCAGTTTACATATTATGTTAAATTATTTAAATGTAACGACTTTGTTGTACAAATTCTGAAAGAGCATAAAAAATGTTATATAATGGTATATATACGAAGTTCTAACGATAAATGAAGACGAGAAGTGTACAAGAATTTTTAAATATTTTTTAATGTTACGTGTACGCATTGAGTTACCATATTCCTATAGCGCCTTTTATGAATTATATTATCGAATTCTCCAATTGCTGGTAAACTATTTAAGAAATATGCTAATTCTTTTAAATACTTCTATACCTATAACTCCGAAAATATTGAACCAATTTGGCTAGAGAAAATATTACTATTGTTTTAAATTTTTTATGTTATATCAGAATATTTAAGTCAAAGTTGTTACATTTTGGTTTAAATATTCTGAAAGAGCGTAAAAAATCCAATACTGTGATATAACTTTCAGCCAAATCCGGAGTTATAGCAATAGATGAATTCAAAAAGTGTACAAGGATTTTATATACTTTTTTAAATGTTACGTATGTATACGCATTGAGTTACCATATTAATATAGCGCCTTCTATAAATTACATATATTAAAAAATTATCGAATTTTCTAATTGTTAGTAGTCTATTTAAAAACGATGCTTAACTCTTTTGGGTTCTTCTATGACTATAACTTCGGAAATATTGAACCATTTTCGCCAAAAAAAAAATACTATTATTTTGGTTTGGTTTTCGGATTCCGTTTTTTTTGTCAAATTAACTAATTTAAGTTAAATATTCTGATAGAACACGAAAAATTCAAAATAGTAGTATTTTCTAAGAATTTACCATCATTATTAAATAATTTACCAGCAAATTGAAAATTCAATAATTTTTTAATATAATTCATAGATGGCGCTATATGAATATGGTAACTCAATGCGTTTACGTAACATTAAAATATATTTAAAAATTCTTCTTCAAAGTGTTCTGTCGCTATAACTACTGGACCAACTTGGCTGACATGTTTACCACGATTTTAGATTTTCATAAGCTTTCTTAATATCATAACTAATTTTGCTCTTAATTTGTTTTTATGCAACACCAATGGTTAATTCTATAACTCCGGAAATACTGGACCGATTTGACTCAAAAACTACTATTGTAACATAAAAAATGTTCTAAACAGAATATTTAAATAATTTGACAAAAAATGTAAACCTTTCGTTTTATATCAAATTTGGTTAAGATATTCAGAAATCTTATAAAAAATCCATAACAATTGTATGTGTTTTCCAACCAAATCAGTACAGTCATTACCGAATACTATCAAATTTATAATTCGATTAAAGGTTCATTTACACTTGTCATGACAAATTGACATAACCGTAACCATAACCATATTTACTGTTATCGACTAATGATTCCATAACGATTAAAAATAAAAACACAATCATCTGTTTTTTATGGTTATGGCAAAAAATCGCATACATTGTAGACCATAAGATTGGTTCGAACAGCTGTTTTATATGTTTATGACATGTCTAATTTAACCTTAAGAAAAAATTCTTTTAATTCCTTTTTTTATATTACGTATACGTATTGCGGTACCAACCTTTAGTGCCATTTTTTTAGTGTTATTTTTTGCCCAGACTACATTCATACTGCGATCTTTGTTCTTATTATAAATATGTTGATGAGAGCAATATTGTTACCAAAAAATTTAAGTTAAAGTTAATTTATTGCTGCAAAAATATGTAACTATATTTTTTTTCTGAAAATACAATTTCAGCAAAAAATTTTTCAGAACTCCATTCAGGAATTTTTTGCTAACTTTTTTTTATTACGGGGTAATATGTATAACGGTTCTTGAGGACAGCAAATCTATGCATAATTTATAAACCATCATTACACCCTCTCAAAGTCACCGTGTGGTTTGCAATTACGTCAAAAAAGGTGATTGAATCTTATTTTGTCCACGTAGTCGAAGGTATCGTTAGTATGGTGAACTACAACCGCTATAGAGCCATGCTGACTGAATTTTTTTTATCGGAAGTTGACGATTTAGATTTGTAGGACATGTGGTTCCAACAGGACGGGTTAATAACTTAAATTACTAGAAGATATGCTAAATTTCATAATCGGCCCGATTACGGTTGTCGAATTTCAACTACATACAAAAAGGGTTTGCGAAAATTGAAAATTATAAAGAAATTAAATTCTGCTTGTACATTTTTCATAATCCGATTAATATTAATGATAAATTAAGTTTACAAATTTTTTGAGAGTTGTGTTTTGAACGACTTTTCAGCAAATTCGACTTACAGCCGAATTCGACTACGACAACCGTAATGGAGTACCAGATCTTATGTATATTAAAATAAAGGTGCCTTTTCTGATTATATATAAAAAGTATGTTCATTAGGCCTACAACTTTTGAATTTTTTTTGGAAAAAATTAAATATTTTCCTTTCCAAACCGTAATCTACATAAAAAATTATAAAGAATTGCGTTATTACTTTTTCGCGATCTTAGAAAAAGTTTCCGAATAAACCTTCTTGAAGTTTGTACTTCATATTTTTTATTCATTCCAACTAAAAATTAATATTTCAGCAAAAAGTTCAAATAATTTGAATCAAACGATACATATCGACCTTCAAGGTCAATTTTAGCCACACGATTTTAAATTTGAAGGTTTTGCATTTTTTGTTAAAAAATATTATTGATTTGTTTTGCGATATAGGTATCAAAATTTGCAGAATGACCAGCACAATGCGTATAAATAACAGCAATGATTACAAAAATTTAATTATCTGACGATGACATGCAATTTTGCATGAGCTTCGAAATATATAAAAGGTTTTCTTACATCAATTTCAAAACCATACGCCCAATAAGCAACGCTCGGTGGAATTCTAGAGCAATTTTTGCCAGTTTAGCAATTTGTCAATTTATAAGCGGTCCATGGTTCGATATTTGGTTTTCTGATAATCGCTTTCGCGAATACAATTTTGCATCCTTAAATTTATCTTTGACGCCGTTAAAGCTCATGAGTGTTTTATCAGACAGAATCGGTTATTCCAAAGCAGAAGCGTAGTAATGGAGAACGTGCTATCAAATTGGTTCAAGATATTGATCCTTTGTGCAAATCAACACTAACATTAAATTTCAAATTCCTAACATGCACTTCCTTAACTATGTAATTAATGTATTAATAAAATATTTTATTAAAAAAAAATATCAGAACACTTTTAAAAATTAAATTTCATGCCGGGGGTTTTTTCCAAAATAATCTGAAAAAAAGATATTTTTTTATAAATACATTATTGCTCATCAAGTGGTGATAGGAAAAATTTTAGCAAAAAAAAGTTATAACCCTAATATTCATATTAATTTTTTTTTTTACATTCAATGCACCTCATATTTCTAGATATGATCAGATCTAATTGGATCTCAAATAATTTGTCCACAAATTTGAGATCTAAATAGATTTGGTATAATTAGATCTAATAAGCTCCGGCCAGTATCTGACCTTCTTTACACGAGAGAAATTTCCAGTTGCTTATATAATCATAAAAAATATCCTTAAGCATTAGAAAAATAAAACATTATTTGAGTATAATGCTGTAGTTAACATATATCGAGAAAAAGGTGCAATTATATTGTTTTCAGAACCATACAAATTTTCAACAATAAAAACTTCACTTTCATGGTGTTCAATGAAAATCTAAAAGCTGAACTAATTACATAGAAAACTAAACGTACAATTTTTAAATTATATAGAAGTGTATTTAGGCCCTGTGCGAGGTGGCTGAATAAATTCTCAACTAAATAAAAATTTACAAAAGGGTTTAAAATGTTTTGAAGAATATTTGAAAATATTTTATATTTTAAAGAAATTTAGAAACCTGAATTTAGTTTAGATTTTATTTAGCCAGTTCGCACCCACCCTTAATATTGGATTAGTTTCAATCAAAACTTTAATGGATAGATTTCCCTGGACAAAATATGTTTTACCAATAAAGCAGCCTAACAAACATGTACAAACTTATACTGATACATGTAAATACTAATAAGTGTATGCGCTTGAGCTGAAATAATTTTAAATGGAAGTAGATATCATTTAAACTGAAATCTTAAGGGTAGAAGGGGATGTAATCGTATGTGGGGCACAATTACTACACACAATTATTTATACAATTCCAATCAGTTTATTTATTTATTTTTTTTTGTGTGACTGGGACTTATTATAGGGTATCTATGCTAATCTGTAGGTCGTGGATAATTTTTCAACAAATGTTCCTATATTTTTAATTATACATTTATTAAATTGTTCCCTGTTTAATATTTCTAAGAACGCACAGTGGGACAGAATTAAAATTTTTGTTTAATAATTCAGTTTTTTTTTTTACTGGTTGGTAATATATGAATAAGTAAATTCAAAATCACTTTAGCTACGACTATGTAAAATTTTACAGTAATCCAAGATGCTGGTAAAAAAATTTAATTATTTCCAAAATGTTTTGATTCTGACCCACTCTGATATGCCAGACAGTATTCATAATATTTCCACTTGTTAGAATAAAAATGACTTTTGTAAAGTATTTACTTTTCAAACATAGCTGTTGTGCTGGATTTATTTAGCTAAAGTATCTAAAAAAAATTAAAGCTAAGATATGTAGCAATTTAGATAATAAAAAGCGTTAAGGACTAATCAGTTTATTTACCTCCCATTACATATAACACATATAACACACAAATGCAAGTACATGCCCAGATGTATGCGTGCAAGAAACTATTACTATGATTTCTACTATTTTAATAATCAACATTACCACCATCATCATTAGAAACAAACTATAATTGCCAAATTATTATAAACTTTAATTTGATCTCTATATTATAGATGATTTTTTAAAATTTGATTTTATTATATAATTTTATATGATATGGTTACACACATAATTTAATTTCTGGTTACTGAGGCGTACAAAAACCGTTATAGTGAATTTCAAGAAGTGCAATCTTTTCATTTTTTTTTTAATTTTATTAAGAAAAATCGTCACTGAAATCCATTGAAAATTAAATTAAGCAAAAATATTACACCAAATAATTACAAAATCTTAAAAATTTAAAATCAATGCGTCAAAGTCTTTATGACTATAAAATACTATAGAAGAACGAAGTTTTTATTTGTGAAATCGTTAAATGCTACATAACTAATTTTTTTTCTCTAGCATAACCCTAAGCCAGCACGAAAATCGAAGTTTTTGTTAAAGGATTTTTAACACAATTTTTAGTTTTCTTTTTTTTTAATATTTAAATAAACAAAAATTGAAAATTTTAGAATTGCATTGAGGTCTTATTACCTACATCATCGAGAATAAAAACGAAAAATATTTAACATATACCTGAATCACTGAATTTAAAGAAAAATTCTATTTTTTTTTTTTGGCAAAACTTTTGTGCAAATGTTAAAATTGTTTTCCGGCTAGGAAATGTTTTTTTTTTTAATTTTACAGATTTGAACGAAACTTGACTAAATTATTCTTCCGTAATTTATATTTGATATCTCAAAGAAAAAATATAAATTAACCCTTTTACCTACTCGGAATGCAAGTGACTTAAAAATGTAGAATGTTCTTCGTTCGGTTTCAGATAATGGAAAAATAAACAAAGTTAATAGAAATTTATAATTCTTGTAAATAGCCGAATAATATATATTTTCTAAACAGCTACGACCTGCCGTCATTTGAATAAATGACATGTGTATGGTCATTGCTTTTAAATCTAAAGTCATAATTGAAAAATTTTAATTTGCAAATATTAATTTTTTATAGAATCGGATTGATATTGCTTCTATTGCCTCCGGATAGATTTAGGTTCACTGATATTTTGTATTAACAAGGAGTATTTTTTTATAAATGTTTAATTAAGCCTTAATAAAAATGATTTCATGTTATGGCAGATACAATACGGTGGACATAATTCATAATAACAGCTGGAAGATTTTTAGAGGTTGCTGTTTGTAAACTAAATTGACTTAAATACCAATTTGAAAGAAATGATATTTCTTTAAAAAAAAAAAACGGTCTACTGACTTTTCATTTAATTTAAATAGTTTTCGTCAGTAAAAAACAAATGATTAGTTAAAAATAACTTTTTTAATTTTTTGCTACCACTTCCGTAAAATATAACTGATTATTTATTTGAAATTTTTCCCGTTTTTTTTATTGTACATTGTTTGCTTTTTTATTTGTCAAAATATAGACTCACACATTCTATAAACGCATCTTTTGTGAATGTTTATGAAGTTTTTGTAATTTAAATTGAAATAATTTTGTATATAAACAAACAATTTAAATAAAAACCCAATTTGCCTTTTTTAATTATATATTTGTTTTCAAACAGACAGCAAACAAAAGTTAGATTTGTAATAACTGTAACGGACACCAAAAAACCACAAATTTCGGTATTGTGGGGAATTTTTTTTTTTAAATTTCAAAAAAATAAATGAAACTGAAAAAAATCGGTAAATAATAGTAAATCATTTTGAACAAATGTATAAAAAAGCAGAGAACTGCATTTGCTGATTGCGAAACGTTCATACGCAATCAACACAAGAATAAATATCTGTTTGCGTTTAAACGCTGAATAACTCAAAACACACCTATTTTTTGATGATTTTAAATCAATCAAAAGGAGTGCAAGTTGTTTTGTCACTTATTTATAATCATCGGTCGTTGTTAAACCATTGATTTTATTCTGTCCATTCGAGCCAACAATAATTATTTTGATGTAGAATAAATCAGAAAAAACAACAAACAACGTGTATGAGTATAATCATAATTAAAACAAAATAGTTTCTTATCTATAAAAAGGGGGTGGTTTTGTAGAAACACATTTCATAAATGTTATATGTATATTAGGGTGGGTCTAAAATATGTTTTTTTAGAATTTTTATTAGGAATACCAAAAATATTGTTTTTTGTGAATTTTTTTTTTTAATTTGAAGTTAAATATTGCCTAATTTTCCAATCAAAATAGATGAAAAAAAATTTAGACAATATTTAAATTTTTCCGGATTAGGCAAGCCTGAGATATCGACCTAAATTTTTTTTCCAAATAAATATTTATATTTCACAAAGAAGAATATTTTTACTACTAATAAAAATTCTAAAAAAAAACGGATTTAAGTCCCACCCTAATGTTAACAATATCAATTATGAAATGTGTTTCTATTTTAATTATGAATATTTTAATTATGAATAAACTCATACACGTTGATTGTTGTTTTTTCTGATTTATTCAACGCTGACTTTTTGTTGAGTGATTAAATTTGCAGTAAACATAATCGACATATGATTCAAACTGATCCGAATTATGCATTCAGTGACATGATGCTGATTTTATTCTACAGTGAATTTTGTTGAATTATTAAATGCGAACAAGAGTTTTTGTGTATGATTAAATCAAGAAAAAAGTTGATGTTGCAGTTCTCTGTAAAATAGTTAAAATAAATATTTCTTTAAAAAATTAATGTATGTTCCTTTATTTTTAACTGAACTTTATATATTTAACTTCAATCAGTAAACTACATAATATTTTGAGTGTATGAAATATAAGTTTGATTTAAAAAATTCAATATGGCCCAAATTTCTTTTAAAATAGACATGCAAGTGTTGGTCCAGAATTACAATGTGTTCTTTTTTTCATACAAATTGATAATTAAAACGCGCCAGGCGTTGCAGTTGTGAAATATAATCTATTTTATTTTCCAAACGTTGTTTCTTATTCTCGTGTTTTTTGTTTATAACCCAGAAAAACATTGGTAATGGTTGCGATATTCTCATGCGTTACCTTGTAATGATAGCTCGTTACCTTTTTCATTCTTTGCAAGCATAAAGTAATAAGTTTCTAATTATTGATTACGTAATACATGATTTATAAATGTAAAGAAATAATTTAAATATTTTTGAAAATCTATTTTTAGATACATTACTTTGTGCTTTTTTGTAAGCAAAAGGGTAATGTATGTGTTATTTTGCTAACACAAGCGAAAAAACGAAGCGCAACAATTCATTTAAGTTTAAAGCAATCAAATAATATATGCGTCGATAGCTCAGTGGGTAGAGTTCTTGGCTGGCAACCAGATTTCCCTGGTTCGATGCGAAATCTTGACCACATTATTTTTAATTATAAATAAAATATTTGTTATAATTTTTTTTAATAAAAATTCCTCTTTTTAAAAAATCTATTTTTAGACACATTATTTTTTCCATTCTCGTAATGGGTACATAAATTTCTTTGAGGCTCATCGCCTATAAAATTCATCAATGAAGTAAGGTGTAAAGTAATCCATCGGCCCCTGTGACTATACATTTCTTTACCTATTATTTGGTAATGTGTGGTTTTGCTGGGAAAGCAGTTCTTTTTCACAGCTTCTAAAATGTAATTTTTAATGAAATTTAACACTTTTGAAATCTATGACGGGTAACTTATTTGAAAAACAAGCAAAGTTAAACATTAGTCACAGATATTTCCATATAAATTTTACATTTATAACTATGGTTTATGTTTAAGGGATTTGTTTCAATCTTTAACTTACAATTTACCAGATTTCAAATACTTAAAATCGTAGTTATTATTGCTACAAAAAGTAAAAAAAAAATATTGTAGTAAAAATTGCAGGAATTTCGAATAGAGTAATTTAATAAATAAGGCCCGTTATAATTTAACCAACAATAAAACTTAAAATTTATATGGGAAACAACAACAAATGTGTCAGTTAAATTACCAGGTAGGTTGTGGGAGTTTGTGATAATGATCTCCTATTAAAATTTAAAAAACAAATTCAAAATTTATATGGGAATATCAAAAGATCTCTTTCACTAAACTATAAAAAGGGCTTTATCTGCAATGAAAAAGAATCATAAATGAAAACTTCCACCCTATGACACCCCTATATAATAAACATTGGTTCCGATCCAAATTTTCACAACACAGAAATCAAAATCACTGCTTCTTTTTTTCTTCCTTTGCTACTTTTTTTGCTGGGTTGTTATACAAATTTAAATAACATGCATTAATAAAAATAATGTCCACCATTTAAATGTTAGTAATAAGGAGTTAAAAGTTACACTAAAACGCTTTATTAAGTGTCAAAAAATTATATAAAAATAGTCCTTGTAAAATTAAAAAAAAAGTTAACCAAACGCCAGACCTATCATAAAAGTACGTTAACACCGTTTTTTCTTACGGTGTTTCTTGTCCCCACCCAATTTAGATCCAATGGAATTGTTATTTTTAAACGAATTTTAGACTATATTTTATTTTCGAACAACATATTTAAATTCAAAATTAGCGCTAAATATTATATGTTGTAGAGACCCACCAAAAAAAAGTAGCAAAAGAAGAGAAAAAGAAGCAGTGATTTTGATTCCGGTGTTGTGAAAATTTGGATCGGAACCAATGTTTATTACATAGGGGTGTCATAGGGTGGAAGTTTTCTTTTATGATCTTTTTTCATTGCATCTAAAGCCCTTCTTATGGTTTAGTGAAAAATTAAATCATTTGTTCTTCCCAAATAAATTTTGAATTTGTAGTTTAGATTTCTACAGGACATCAGTAATCGGGCCTTAGCCTCATTTTCACAATCTTCCATTAGCTTCTACCTGGGAACTTAACTGACACATTTGTTGTTGTTTCCTATAAAAAGTTTGAGTTTTACTGTTGGTTAAATTTTAGCGGGAAATTCAGCAATCGGGCAATTTATCACTATTTGAAATTCTTGCAATTTTTACTACAAAAATTTTTTTTTAGATTTTAAAAGTGTTAAATTTCATTAAAAATCAAATTTTTATAAGTTATGAAAAAGAACTGCCTTAGAAGAGAAAAATCAGAATCAATGAAAAATGAATTCCTTAAGATTCACTTTCATTTATTTTTGCTGGGGAGTAGACTGTACTTCTCCCAATTTCCGAGTTCAAATTCCCCAAAAGACAAACATTTAAAAAATATATATTTTTTTTTAGTTAAAATAAATTATTAAAATCTCTAAGTAGCAAATAAAGCAAAGAAAATTACAAGTAGTTGGGGTGTTAACGAGGAATCTGAATGCCCTGGTCCCATACCGGAAAAATCGAAAAATAAAATTTTTTCAAAGAACATTTTTTGGAATGAAAAGTATTTATGTATTATTTATGTCAAATATAAATATTAAATCAGACAACTGAATATTTCGTTTTCATAACCAAAAATATTATTTAATTATTGAAGATAGTTGTCGTAACACACAGATATTATTTTTTTGGTGTATTTAATAATTAGAAAATTTTTCGTAGAAAACCCATAATATGTAAATATTTTTCAACCTAATAACAACAACAACAAAAATAATAAAAAGCCACGTTTAATTGCATTACTTTCGCCTTGTTTTGTGATGCATATTAAACGTCATTTAGCTGTTTTTACAAAAGCTACAACAGAATTGCAACAAGATTATGTACAGCTAGAGGAGTCTGTCTATCAATGACTCAATTTGCATTATTCCCCTGGCACACATGTACACATATCAACTCAATGAACAGCAAATGCACACACACTCAGACACACACACACACTCACACACGACTAAAAAGTGTTGCTTTTGTTTGATATTAAAAAAAGTACAGTGGAACATGTGGGAGCAAATTTTTAAACAGAATCCCAAATGTTTTGCCCTGTAATATTATTTTCAATAAAATCTATCTTTCAAGTCTTTACTGTTTACCGCAAGCAATTACGAGGGCGTTTGTGTGTGTGTGTGTGTTTGTTTGTTTTAATACACATTTATGCGCTCAATGTGAAATGCCATTAAAAATAAAAAGATATTGACTAAAGTACAAAAACAGCAAAATCAAATCTAATTAAAAAATTCCAAATTGATGCGACGCCTCTTTTTTCATGCAACAAAAGTTGTATTTTGCATTTTGCCATGAGTTGAAAGTAGATGCCGCCAACACAAAATCTCTTTTAAGTATTTTCCATGTTTTTGTATTTTTTTTTTCTGTTTTGTTTTAAATTTTATGTTAAAGAGACATCTAAACAATGTCATTGTGCAAAATATAATACAACTTCACTATTACATTTACGGTGAATATTAAGGGAAATTTACCAATCCTAATACCCTAAATTTTAATGACAAGTAAGTACGCTTTTTATGCACTCTTTAAAACTTTTCGTAATACTTCAGTACATCTATGCAAAATCACAGATATTGGGCATAAAAAACTTGATTTTTTTTCCTTCAAATATATTTTTTTACGCAGTCCTTCTAACTCCTATTTTAGCCCCTCAGTTACAAAAATATAACAAAATTTATTTAAAGTCATATACTTGTATTTTTTAAATCCGATATTCTAATTTGATTAATTTTTTTTTTACTAGGCGAACATTCCCTGCAATTATAACCCACTTAGTAAACATTAAGGTGTCCCTTAAATAACGAATAGTCGATTTTCCATATCAATACCCCTAGTTTTGTTTCACTTTGTCTAAATAGTCTGAATTTAAAAGAAAAATGTTTTGGAAAATGTTTACCCGTGTCAAAGCAAAAGTCACAGAATTTTTGAAACATTTCAAAATTTTATTTAAGATCTTCTTCTATTCTATTTAAGATTATGAAAGTTTTTCAAAATGAGTGAAAGAAAAAATTTTCATAATTATGGAAAATACCAGGAAAAGTTATTAGACACTCGGCTAAGGGAATACATTTTATGGTCATATTCGACCCTCATCAACATTATTCTTGTCTTGTAGTGTTAATTGTAAATATCTCTTCGTTGATTAACAAATTTTAAGGAAAAAATTTTATGTGAGCTTATTCACATTGATTTGTTGAGTTAAGAATAAATTTATATGCGAACTCTAGCGGGAAATAGGGTTAGAATGAAATCATCTTGAAACGACTCGCTTTTGAATTTACCGAAAAGGAAACACATTTTTTTTGTAAAAGCAGCTGACAGCGGATTTCGGTAGTAAAAAAGTTTATCTTATCTATATTTTATTTTTCTTGACCGGTTAATGCAATTAAATATATTAAATTATCAGTTAATCGACATTTATATAGAATAATTTACAATAGTCATTGTATTTGTAATAATTTTATTTAAAAAAGGGAGCAAAAATGTGTTTAGTAATACTTTAAATATTCATATTCCCATGCCAAAATCATAATATATGGTAATATACACTCAGAAAAAAAGTTTGTAGAAAAATTTGTAAACGGCTTTCAATCCCACTTTACTATTTTTGTACTGATTTTTGGTAAAAAAAATATTATTTAGCAAATCTTTTTGCTATTTACATTTTACAGATCAGATAGTTTTTACAGAATATTTACAAATTTTTGTTGCTAATTTCAGAAATCATTTTACAAGTTTTTGAACACTGATTTGCTAAAATTAGAAAAAAAATTACTAATTTTAAAAAAGTGGATATTGAAGGAAATGTTATTTCTAATTAAAACTTACACCTACAAACTTAAATTGTCTTAAAATTTTACATAGATTAATAAATAGGACATACACTTAAGATAGCACTTAAATTTCAAAACTAAAATTAATAAGTTGTAAGCTATTTGATAATTACTTATTTAATTATTTAATTTTATCGTTTGAACCAAAATATTGTGTAAATTTAAAATTATTATTTGAGCTAGAATTAAGTTTATTTTTTTAATACTTCAATAATTGTATCATATTCATACTTGTGTATAGAATTTCAAGTAAATAAATAAAATAAAATAAAATAAAAAAAAATGAATTTTTTTAGTTCTAAAAACCAGCCCTAAAAACAATTTAAATTTGACCTTAAAAGTAAAAAAAAAAAAATGCTGACTAAAATATTTTTCAAAACAAAAATTACCAAATAAAAACAAAATGATTAATTTGTTTATGTTTTAACAATTTTTAAGATTTTTAAGCCTTTGATTTTGTTTATTATTTTGTATAAAATATTTAAAAAAAAATAAAATAAAAAAAATTTGATGCTCGATAAAAAAAATAAATTTGAAATTTTGTACTAATACTCACAGTATTTAGTAAACTTTTTTGCTGATTTTAGCAAACTGGTTTTAAATTCCGCTTTACAAAAAGTTTACTAAAATTTAGTAGCGGCTACTAATTTTTCTATTTATTTCATTGTACTACACGTCAGCAGACATGTGTTGCTAAGATTAGCAAAAAATACCGCAAAATTTCCCGTAATAACAGCAAAATTTTCATTTGCTATTACAGACTTTTTTAACACTTTAACAACTTTTACACCTGTGTACCACTAGTTACTCATCTCGCAGAACAAGGTATATATAGCCTGGGTACTGTACAATCTAACAGACTGGTAAACTGCAAACTACCTGACAAAAAAGCACTGATGAAAAAATCTGTTCCCCGTGGAAAATACGAAAATCATCCATCCATCCATCTTCAAATGTTGGATCAGAACCTGTCTCTCAAGTGAAAGGTTTGACAAATCAAAAAATCTTAAATCAAAATTTCTTGCCAACATATGATCAGAGGGGTTTCATTAGTTACCAGGCTATTTACTCGCTTAAATACTTAAAGATATAAGTGGCTACTTACAATAGTAAAGTAAGTAGTTACTCTTAGTAAACTAATAGTTTACCTTATTCAAGTAAAATTTTCTTACTTAAAGAAAACAATAAGAATAATTTGTATTTGAGTTTATAAAAATAATATTTAAATTATCTACTTTTTGCATTAAAAAATTTAAGTTTATATAGATGCAATGCTAATTTACATTAGAATCCCTTAAAAATCTTAAAATTTTTGCAAAATCACTTTTTACAGCAGACAATGCTCTAATTTGATGTATAGTTTTTTAAATTTTTTTTTTTAATATTTTTTCTTGCATAGACATGTCTACATAATATTTTTTTTTCAAAGTGTAAAAATTCATGCATTTAAGGATTAAGCAACACTTAAAACATACGTTTTTATTCATTCTCATATATTTTTATTTTTTTGAGATAAGTTTTTTTCAGAAACAATGATTATGGTAACGTTAAATCGCGACTTTTAATTACAGTTTTTTTCCGGAAAGTTAAAACTTTTGTAAGCATTTGCATACTATTATCGCTATGAAAGTAGCTTCTGTTGATGCTTGTTTTAATTTAACAACACTGTCGTATAGAGATGACAAAAAAAAATATGTAATTTTTGCAACAACAGAAATTTATATTATATATATAAATAATATTGTAAACATTTCTAATTATCTTGTAACAATGTATGTTAAGTTGTAATTTCCAGAATTTCTAATGAAACTAGAAATATATATTTTCATTTGTTAAATTTTATGTTTTTGTTAAACTTTTACACGCACACACACACACACAGAGACATTAACATAAAAATAATTTTTGTAATATGTTTTTTGAACTTTTCTTTTTAGAAAACTATGTTTAAAGTAGTTAATAATGTTTAAAATAAATACTTACACAAATTCCAATTATTTAAACAAAGGATTTAAAAGCAATATTACTCAAGTGTCAAATTTGAGGTTAGAATTTTCAAAGCCAAATTTATATTAGCATTTTAATTACAATTTCTGCTTAATTTCTAGTTATAATGTTGCTACATCATTATCTGAAAGTAAAGGAAAACAAAGAATTTAATTGTGGTTTCAAATTATTGAAAAAAAAAATGAATGATAAAAACAAAGATGTGGCTTTTTATGACAGGAAAATGTAAATCGTATCAATGTCAAATTTATAGTTATTTTGCTTTTTGTCCTGCATGATACGAATGGAATAAATGTAACAACTTTATCAGTTTTTTCTAAAAAGTGGGCAAAGAAGGCGTGGTGAAAAATTTACCAACTATTAACGCAATATTTGAATTAAATAAAAAACACAGTTTTTGTTTTCTTTACATATTTATTTATGGAACCATAAAATACTCAACTTTTCATTTTAATCGATTAATCGTTTAAATTGTTATACGGTTTTTTTTCTTAAACGGTTAAACGAATAAAATTTTAAAATTAATCGATTAATGGAACAAAATTAATGTACAATAACATAGAATTATTTTCTTTGGTTGTTTTAGTAATAAAAAAAGTTGTTGACATAGCTTTTCTAAACATTCTTAATTTCCACATTTTCCTCACTGCAGGCCTTCCAACCAAATTTTACATTTTATAAAGTTGAGGCTGGATTAGTCAGACGAACGTTTATGTCAATAATAATAAATTCAAATCGGGTAACTAATCAAAAAACAACATTAGTTAAACTTTACCCTCAAACATTTCTTGAGATAAGCTAGCAGGCCTCAATGAGTATTTGTGGGCAATGTGGTGTTAGTGAAAGCGCGTTGGACAGTTACACTGAAGGTTGCGGGTTCGATCCCTAGCGACGGCAACATCAATTTAGAAATTAACCTCACCGAAGTAAAAAGTCATTAACAATTTCGCCAATACCTTATTAGATGGTGGATAACAGTTGTTCTAAGAATTATTATCTCGCGCAGTGCTACCATATTTGAAGCCCTCACTCTTTCACCACCTTTCGTCTCATTTCTATCCCCTATAAACAGAAAGCATCACATTAATTAGTAGGAAAAATTGACTGAGTATTGATTTTCTTAAACAAAAAAATTTAAACAGAAATTCTATCTCATATTTTCGGAATCGGGACAGGTCCCCATTCCCAACTGACCCCTTTTTTCCCGTAAGGAATTGTTTGTAGATTTCCATGTTTTACTTTTTAAACTTTATTTTAAAAAATTTTAAATTTGAAAGCTTTCGAAATATCACACAGATAAAATAGATTCATCGTGACAACCGAATTTTTTGCCAATTGAATATTTTGGTTGCAGCAACCGAATTATTTAGTTAAGCCAAACAAATGTTTTCCTGATACAATTGAAATATTTGATTTTAACCGAAATTCGGTTTCGACAAACAAATATATTGGTGGCTTCAACCAAACCATTCGGTTGGCAAGAAATTCGGTTGTTACAATGAATCTGAAACCATAAGATGTGCTTTAGATGCCATTAAAAAGGATCATAAAAGATAACTTCCACCCTATGACACCCATATGTAAAAATCATTGGTTCCGATCTAAATTTTCACTTTTTCTCTTTTTTTGCTACTTAATTTTTTCTGGAATTGTAAAAATAATATCGTTGTTCCATATGTGTATTAACTTAATATAAAAATAAAATAAAATCTTAGAAAAAAGCAGCAGATTTTTTTTAATTAAAAAAAAAAATAAAATTTAAATTTTTTTTGAAACCTCTATTGACGTAGTAAAATTTTGAGCATTTTCCAAATTCCATTAAATTATAATAAATAAAAATAAGCGCTAAATGTCTCAATATTTAACCATCTCTACTGCGACCACTTTCTGAAAACAATTAAAAATTGTATACTATGTTTATTTATATCCCATTGCACAATACTAACTATAAATGTGATTTTGATATGATATACTTTACACTCACCAAAAAAAGTCTGTAATGGCAACTGAAAATTTTTTCTGTTATTACGGGAAATTCTGCTAATTTGAGCCCAGCGGTATATTTTGCTAATCTTAGCAACACATGTCTGCTGACGTGCAGTACAATGAAATTAGTAGAAAAATTAGTAGCCGCTACTAAATTTTAGTAGACTTTTTGTAAAGTGGAATTTAAAATCTGTTTGCTAAAATCAGCAAAAAATATTAGTACAAAGTTTTAGATTTATTTTTTTTATCGAGCATCAAAAATTTTGACATTTTTTAAAAGATGTTTTATACAAAATGAAAAAAAATCAAAGGCTTAAAAATTTTAAAAATTGTTAAAACATAAACGAATTTTACATTTTGTTTTAATTTGGTAATTTCTGTTTTGAAAAATATTTTAGTCAATTTTTTTTTTACTTTTAAGGTTAAATTTAATTGTTTTTAGGGCTGATTTTTAGAACTAAAAAACCTTTTTAGTGCTATTTTAAGTGGATGTCCCCTTTTTAGACATGAGTCGGTATCTTCACTTCCGATCCCTTTTTTAATCCTATGTAACATTTTAGGACAATTTAAGTTTGTATGTATAAGTTTTAATTATTTAAAATAACATTTCCTTCAATATCCACTTTTTAAAATTAGTATTTTATTTTTGATAATTTTAGCAAATCGGTTTTCAAAAATTTGTAAAATGATTTCTAAAATTAGCAACGAAAGTTTGTAGATATTCTGTAAAATTCTGTAATTTTTAAAATGTAAATAGCAAAAAGATTTGCTAAATAATAATTTTTTTACTAACAATCAGTACAAAAATAGTAAAGTGGGATTGAAAACCGTTTACAAATTTTTCTACTAACTTTTTTTCTGAGTGTATAAAGGGTGTCCCAAGAAGAACGCAATTTTTAAATTTTAAATAAAACACAGATATTTAAAAAAAAAAATCGTGAAACTTTATTATATCGTAAAGTAGACAGAATGAGGTTATGTATGGAACAATATACCGTGCAGATGGCCGCCGCGGCTTTGCTGGCATGCACGCGATCTTTTAATGAAATTTTCAATGACCGTTTTGCATGAATGCTGCGGTATTTCATTAATGCAGCGTCCAATTTCCTCTTTAAAGGCTTGAGTCGTCGTCGGCTTATTCGCGTAAGCCATCGACTTCAAAAAACCCCAAAGAAAAAAATCTAATTGACTGTTTGCGCTTGACCTGCCTCATTTTCATAAAAAAAAGGTCCAATGATTCCTCCAGCCCAAAAACCACACCACACAGTGACACGTTGAGGATGCATTTGCTTCTCGTTAATCACTCGAGGGTTTTCCTCACCCCAAATGCGACAATTCTGCCTATTGACGAAGCCATCAAGATGAAAATGGGCCTCGTCACTGAAGATGATTTTATCGGCAAAATCAGCATTTTCATGTTGTCTCTCCAATACCCAATTAACGAACTCCCTTCGCTGTCCATGGTCAGCTGGCTTCAGTTCCTGAGTCAATTGAACTTTGTATGCATGAAGATGCAAATCTTTCGTCAAAATTCGCTGCAAAGTGGATTTGGAGACACCAATTTGCTGAGCTCGGTGTCGAATTGAGGTGGATGGAGTTTGAGCGACATCATCACGTACAGCTGCGACATTTTCGGTCGATCGACCTGGTCGATGGCGCGTTGTTGTCTTTACATCACTAACAGACCCAGTTTCGGCAAATTTATCCATTAATCTCTTTACAGTTGACTCTTTTGGAGCATTATTGTGACCCCAAATTGATCGCAATTTGCGAACTGTAGCCGCAAAACTTTCACCATTTTGGTAAAACAATTTCACAGTGAGAATGCGTTGTTCATTCGTGTAGCGCTCCATTTTTACTAACCTCGTACCTTCTACTAGCAAACAATAACAATTGTTCAAATGTCAAACAATGACACTTCGAATGTTGCCAGATTTAAAAATTGCGTTCTTCTTGGGACACCCTTTAGATGGACAGTTGACATGGAAAGCCTTATATACATATTTATAACACAAAAGCTTCATTACTTTAAAGATGTTGATTTTACAAAGGAACAGATGTTGTTTAAATTAACTAATTTATTAATTCACTTCACATTTGTCTTTAAATTTTCTGATATTTTTCTCTAAATTAGTTTTGGGATATTATTATTCAGCAGGTTAATCTTAAAAAAAACCATCAACATTTTGATGAATTTAACAAACTGGCTTTAACATTAATGAATAACATTCAATTAATTAATCCCAACTGTGGTATTTTTATATAAATATATTACGGTGAAACCAAAAAGGTAGACATTAACTTAACAAACAAAAAAGGGGACAAATTAAACTCATCAATCACAGTTCATAAATGTATATTTAACCCATTTTAATCAAACTGTTCCATTTTTTCCCCATTTACTTTAACTGATTTTGCATTGTACCATATACAACCTAGTACTAGTTAATGCTTTTTTTCTTTGTTTTTTTTTTTATTTTCTGTAATGCAGCGGTTTAGAAACCACAAAATAATGTAACACATCATTCTGTGACATGTCATAGGACTGGTCTGAAATAACATATCACACAACTAATCCCAAAGAACATATCACAGGACTCAAACTCATCACATTATAGAGGTTTTTAAACCGATCATGTGGTAAGTTTTTTGAGAACCGGTACTGTTTTTACCTAACACAGTTCTAGTACTTTCAGACCAAATACGTGATAGAGACTTTTTATACCGATCACCTGATAGGAGATTTAAAAACCAATAATGTTTTCCCCTAGCACAGAGCTGGTACTTTCAGACTTATCACTGGTCCTATTGTCACCTATCTCGTGATATGTATTTTCAAAACCGGTTCTGTTTTCATCAATCACGAGGCAGGTGCCAATTCCCAGCTGACCCCTTTTCTCCCGCAGGATAGTTAATCAATTTTATACAATTTATGAAAATCAAAGCAAAAATTTTTCAATCAATCGAAAAAAAATTTAATATTTATTTCGCTTTTACTCAAAACCTTAAAACTGGTTGTTACAATATTTTCATTAAAATACTAACGTACTTATATATTATAATGTCAGAGTTGCAATGTGACAATTTAAAAAAAAAATATATCAAAAACCAGTGAAAAAAAAATTAAAATCGATTACCTAAATAAAATAAAAATTTGTTATATTTTTGTACACATTATTTTTCATAAAAATATACAAAATTAAAAAAGAAAATTTAAATTTAAAAAAAATCTTTACCAGTTTTGAATGTGGTGCCACATCAGATCGTATATGATAAGGTGTAACATACTGGATACACTTTATGGCCGGATCTTACATGATATGAGCTCATATCTGCTCATATAAGAATATATCTGGTGCCATATCATGTAGTTTATTTAAAAAATTATACGTAGAGTTTGTTTTTAAATGAAGAATCAATTAAAATTCATAGAAATATATTTTTCAACAATTTAAATCAGTCATTCAAAAAACAAACTATAAACACTCACAGACATTCAGTAGGAGTTAATATTTTCTGTTAAATGACAAATTTAATGTGTTTCTAAAAATAGAAATTCATATAATTCCTTTTTGGTTTTTTTTACCAAAATAGTTACAAGAAATTATTTAAATATAAAAATTGTAAAATTACATATAAATAAAAAAAATTCAAAACTTTGATAGTTATTTTAAATGACTTTCGGTTGCTTTTATACTTTTGACAATTATTAAACAATGATTGAAAATAAACAACAAAATGGGCTAAATGTAATGAAAAATCAGTAGTCCTCCTTTTAATTGTATTTTCGATTATTTTTTTTTTATGAATTTTAGTTTATGTTTAACAAAATAATAATGTGAGTGTATTTGAAACGTTTTCAAAGATACCAAAATAAATATGTATGTTAAAATAAAGGTGTTTTTTTAGTTTATTATTAAATCTGATGCACATGTAATAATGTACAGAGCAAATTTGACCTGATTATATACGGTGCACTAGATCTGTCTCAATTCTATCAGCTCTACTTAGATATCAAATATGTCCCCAATTAGATCTAATAAAATCTGTTCAGATCTGATCTGGGTTAACAAGACACTGGGTAGCCAGGGAATTAAAACTTACTTACAGGCAGAACAATTATTTGAGATGCTATACCAGTGTTGCAAAAAGCATTTTGCCAATGTTTGTTTTACAACGTGATAAATTCTAAAATCTATAATGTTTTACAAAAATTTTATTGGCTTAAAAAATATCACCTAGAAGGCTTCGTGTTTAAGTCCGTGAAAAGCTTTTTTAAGATCATCTATTTTCATGTTTTCCCAACATTGGCAATTTATTTCCATTTAGCTTTAGTCAGTGCCATAATATTAGATCTGCCAACGGTTAGCCAGAAGTTATCATCCATTATACGTTTTTAGCTTCCAGGTATATTATTTTATTTATTTTTTATTCTTGTGAAATCTATTTTTAAACCCCTAATTTTTAGCTTTGCCATTATTTTGCTATCGTTTTTTTATCCACTGACGGCTCTTTTGTCTAATGATGTTATGATTTTGGGACTGAGAAAAAACTTTTTGCCAGCACTTGTACACCCAGAAAATAGTATCAGTTGTGGCCACCGAATTTGTTGCCAATCGAATTCTGGCGGATACGACAACTGCCTTTATATTAAAGTATATTTTCAGTTGTGAAAGCCAATATTCAGTTGTCTAATTTAATATTTATATTCCACATAAATATTATTACGTTCCACAAAACGAATTTTATTCGTAAAGTTGACTCGAAATACCAATAATTGGATAATAGTATCCTTTCTTGGTTCCTTTTACATCTTTTTAATTCACAATGTCATATTTTTGGTATAATAATGGATTATAGGTTATTCCAGATAAAATAAAATCCTTACAAATAAATGTTATTAGTTTTGATCGAATTGCAACCAATCTTTTCTCTGGGTGTACCGTCTGTTAAAGTGCCTTGCCAGCGCTTTTCCGTTTGTATTTTTATGTCTGAGAAACTAAAAAAATATCTTCAACATATCAGCAAAGTTTGTGCTTCTAAATACGAATCTAAAGTTTAAAATATTCTGTTAAATCAAAATTTACAGGAAGCCCAATTCCTTAGTTCAAAAATATTTGTTTAAGAGTGTTGCCTTATTTTTCAAATATTTCTGGATCTACAGAATGAATTTACAAATTTGCACCCTCAATTTTTTTATGTAAGTGTCTCCTGTGCATTTATATTTTTCTTTCCAGCAAATTTAAGTGTTATTTAAATAAAAGGCAATTTTTGAGTTACTTACAGGATCCATAAATCACCTTTCAATATTTCCCGACATAATTTTTCTCAAATGAAAGATAACTTTTTGTAGTATTCAAGCCAATAAAAAAAACTATAAAATATGTTGAAGTTCTTCTCCTCTATATTGACCCGTACAGAATTTTTAATTTACGATTAGATAAAACTTTTCTGATTTTGAAATCCAAAATTAATAAAAAAAAGTTTTATTAGAATGCTGTGCGAAAAAAGTTGATTTTCTTTGAGTAGTGTTATGGGATAATCTAAAAAAAATTCTCGTACTATTTTCATAGAGCTTTAAATTTTTACTACTATATGAATTTAGCAGCACTGCTCTTTTTCTATTTCCATGTTGCCAACTATGAAAAATTAAAAAACGTTAAGTCTACCATGTTTTGAAGCAAAATAAACGCAAATTTTACATTAAATATAATTTCGGGCAATGAGAATCTTTATTATCCAAAAAATATAGAGTTTGAACGATTAATATTATAAAACAGATTTTAACCCATTCCCGTCCAGTGCTACGAACACACCCGAACCTGTTTGGACCCGGTTGTATTATGGAGACAGAGCTTTAAAACTGTTTAACCAACTATCCCTTCTTTACCCCCTCCCCTAAGACGGCAGCAATATTCGCCCCACTCAAAAAAAAAATAAAATAAATAAAAATATAATTTTTTCACAAGAATTTTAACTTCCTCCATCAAAATACTTCATCAAAATATTTTGGTCGATATTGGGTTAATCGACAAAATAAAAGACTAGGATTTTTAGTATCCTGGGAGACTATACACTCTCACAAAACAAACAAAATTTGAATACTCTACAAGTCATTAAAAAAAGGCTAAAAAAGTTATTAAAAAATAAATTTATGTTATAAAATCATTCATAATACATAAATAAACGTTTTTGGTACAAACAGACACAGATACATATCGTCAGCTTATTTTTGGTTTGATCCATGTGCCAAAAAGTTATTATCGAGAAAAACGATAAAGAAGGTTTATATTTTATAATTTTTATATGTGAAATTGACAGGCAGATAAAATTCAATACCGAATATCTGAAAAATTAAAGAGGATATCGAGATGTAATTCATTCCCAACTCTATTATTTGAAAAAGTCGTTAGTGAATTCTAGCAATAATAAGCGGACGTAATGTTGACAATCAGGTTGCAGACAGACGGCCGGATTGGCATACAAATAAATTTCAACAAATATTTCATCTAGAATTTCATAAAATAAAAAATAAAAATTAAAGGTACCTAAGTGTTTGTATAGGATACACAAATAAATCAAACATACTACTGACACCGTTACATACATATTTGTTTAACCTGAAATTAAGGATTATATAAACATTTTTTGCAGCGACAGCAAAGGGAAATCTGATCTTAAATGTATTTAAAACAGAATAAAAAAAAACTTCCGAAGGTTTTTAAATGTCAAAAATAGCAAAAGAAAAAAGTATCAAATGTGTGAGTATATAGTGAAAAAAGAAAAAATATATATGAAAAAAGAAAATAAGTAGTTAAAGGGAAAGTGTAAAAGTTTTGAAAAGGTGTTATTGTGTGGGTGCTCTCGACTAATGATTGCACCCAACAAACATGAATGTTAACGAAAGTAAAGTAAAGTGAGCAAGTCACACAGTGTAGTTTGTAAACTTTTTGGAAATATACAAAATCGATTGGTTTTTACATAGATTTCTGCTGAAACTTTTTCTTGAAGTACTTTGGC
The DNA here is from genome assembly GCA_949748255.1 of Eustalomyia histrio. Lineage (NCBI taxonomy): Eukaryota > Metazoa > Arthropoda > Insecta > Diptera > Anthomyiidae > Eustalomyia > Eustalomyia histrio. The sequence continues at coordinate 96,624,140 of OX456525.1, forward strand.
CTCCTCTGAAATCAAAACAAACATTATCAAGTCGAGTTTCTGAATTATATGTATTTATTTTTCTTGACCCCTAATTTAGGGAAAACAATTCTTTATGGCTCAATATTGGGAAGAAGTAGTTTACAAGTTTGTGTTATTTTTACTGATTTTAAAAAACAACTACCTTCGATCTTATATAGTCGATTTAACAATGTCAGTCCGTCTGTTAATTTTGTATCAAATTTTAGATCGAAAAAAATATATTTTGATAAAATTTGATACCCAAATGTAATGACAATCGGAACTTATGTGGACTTAGTACTCATATAAATGCACAAACAAAAAATAGCTTTGAATTTGCTCTAAATTTAATAATAATTTTAATTTCTTACTATTTGTTTTACCAAATCTCGCTATTGATCAAAATAGCTGGCCACGTACGTATACGTAATAATATTTTTCAAATATCACTCATACGTACAGTGAGAAAAAAAATACTAACAAGCGAATGTTATCAATGCTGGCATGGCGATTTGAGTGAAACTCGCATATATAATTGAGAATCCAAATCCAAGTTTATCCTCAGAACCATCTCCAATTTTAAGAGGATAAAGAGTGTAGGAAAAAGGTAATTTCTTGGAACTTTTTGTTAGCTGCCAAATGAAAATTTTTTAAATTCCAAACATATAAAATAAAAATGAGGTACTTGAGTTACTCTAATATGAATATTGTCTATTTTTTTGCACAGGCTAGTTGTTGAAAAAAGCAAAAAAGACAAAACTTCGTCAAAATCCGAGAGACAATGAATTTTGAAAACAGAAAAAATGCTGGTTTTAGAGAATATTATATACAAATTTTACAGTGCTGGGGTATACATCTCTATACCAAGTATTAACAATTTAAAAGGTTTCTTTTTATTACAACAATAAAAGGTTTTTACAAAAACATAGAAAACCATCTTTAATGGATTGATGCTTTTTATTTTTAACTCGATACGTTTCATCTGGTGATTCTTCAAGAAAGTAAGATTTCGGAAGGCGATAAAAATAGGCTTTTATTGCAGAGATTACATCCTCATTCGACTCGAATTTTTTTCTGCCGAGCAATTTCTTAAAATTTAGAAACTGAAAAAAGTCGCTGGAAGCTAAATCGCGTTTGTTTTTGCCATCGAAACTGAACAAATATGCACTCGAGTATGATCTTGATGGAAGATAACTTTTTTTGGTAAATGTTGAAAAATGATGAATATTTATTATTTTTTTCCTTTTTAAAGTAATAAATGTAGATAATTTCATACATATACCAAAAAGTCATTTCCTCAGCCTAACAAACAGATTTCACTGTCTTTGCTTCCTTTGGGGTTAATTTACTTGGTAAACCCATTGCTTTGACTTTCGTTTCTTTTCTGAGGTATATTGGTAAATAAATCATTTTTCAACAGTTATGTATCAGCAAAGAAATTCATCAGTATCGCGAGGGAAAAAGCTCTAAACCAGCTACTGACTGAATTAGTCATACGATTGCATTTAATTTCGATTGTGTTTAAATGCGGCACCCTTCCTGCCGATAGCTTTTTCAAAACCAATTTTTCATGGAAAATTGAAATCTCTAAATCATATATATCCTTGGCTTCTACTAGTTCACTCACTATAATTTGTTGGTTACTCTATACCATATTGTGCATTTAATTGATGATTTTAAAAGTAATTCCCCCAACTGGAAGAGATTTATTTTTTGTGGCTGTACGGTCACGTTTAAGTTCATTTAACCAATTGAAAATTATCTCAAACACTGCTGCAAATATGTTATGGACATCGTCCAGCTCATCTTTGATCATTTTACGTGCTTTGCCTTTTAAGTAGAACACACAGAATATTATGTAGTCTACTGTTTGCAGTTCAGTTAAAAATAATGAAATACACATTTCTTTTTCTATGAAATATTTATTTTAACTGTTTTATACATTTCTTCAAAATGATTTACTGTCTCTTGCCTATTTTTATCTATTTTGTAAATTTTTTTATTTGTTTGAAATTTAATAATAATTTAAAAAATATTCAAGACATTACAATTTTGTTTATTTACAAAATTATTTCACACACACACATACATAAGTCCATTCACACGACATGGGTTTATAGACCGTGTGATAAAAAAAACAAGCAAAAATACAATAAACCGAAACAATTTTATTGGGTATACAAGTTAATAATGTAGATTTTTTTGCTTGAAAAATGCAATGAATTGATACATTATTTAAAGTATTGTTCATCGTTAGCCACTACTTTTTCCCATCTTTTTGCTAGCATATGGATATGCACCAAAAGAACTGCTACGGTTTTGAGGTAAAGAATGTATCAAGTCAATTTCCGATACCCGTTTGCATCGATCAAAACAAATGGTAGCCAGAAGGGGAAATATCTGGGCTATTAGGCGGGTGAGCCAAAACTTTCCATCCACTGTTTTCCAAATAGTTTTTGACCGGTCCTGCAACATGTGAACGAGTGTTGTCATGATGCAAGATTATGTCCTCGTGTATGGTCGAATATACTGGTCGTTTTTCGTTAATGGTTTTCTTCAAACGAATCAATTGAGTTCAGTACAGGTCCCCTGTGATCGTCTGACCCGATTTCAACAGCTCCCCAGCAAAACTTTGGTAATGGGTGCGATATTCTCATGCGTTACCTTGTAATGATAGCTCATTAACTTTTTCATTATTTGCAAGCATAAAGTAATAAGTTACTGATTTTTGAAAATCTATTTTTACATACATTACTTTGTGTTTTTTTGTAAGCAAATACTATATGCGTCGATAGCTCAGTGGGTAGAGTTCTTGGCTGGCAACCAGAGTTTCCTGATTCGATTCCCATCATGACCACATTATTTTTAATAACGTTTAAAATATTTGTAGTAATTTTTTTAATAAAAATTCCTCTTTTTTAATAATCTATTTTTAGACACATTACTTTTTCCATTCTCGTAACCATATAAATAACCCCTTACATTATCACCTCTAAATTAATGGGTATATACATTACTTTGAGGCTTATCGCCTTTTAAATTCATCAGTGAAGTAAGGTGTAAAGTAATCCATGTGCTCCTATAGCTACACATTACTTTAAACAATATTTGGTAATGTGTGGTTTCGCTGGGTCATAATACAAAACACCCTTCTGATCCCACCAAATACAGAGCATTACCTTGGTGCCATGAATATTCGGCTTCGGCGTTGATTTGGCTGGTTGGTCGGACTTTACATATGACTTTTTGCGCTTGGGATTATCAAACCTTTTCAGCTGACCAGCCTCTTCTCTTCTGTGTCGAAATCACTACTTTGGAATCGCGCAAACCATCGTTCACAAGTTTTTTGAGATGGTGCATGTTGACCGTAAGCTTCTACCAACAATCGATAAATTTCAGCAGCCGTTTTCTTCAAATGAAAGAAGGTCATCAGACTTCCCATCAAATCATCTTTTTTAGGTACAAAATTCGACATTATTATAGCGATTGAAAAAAATGTGTGTTTACTTTTTGCCATCTATCGAATACCGAATTATAATGACAAATGTTTATCCTTCAAAATACCATATTTGTTATTATTAACACAAACCATATGTGATAGTTATGCCATCTGTTGTCCAAATCGACATTATTAACCTGTGTACCCAAAAAATAAATGAATAATCAGTTATTTTAACACAATTGGTAGGTTAAATTGTAACATTTATTTTCAACTGAATAATCATACTGATGTGTCCATTGTATAAACGACAGTTAAAAATAAATAACAAAAACCATTTGTATTACATGAAAAGTAAGTACATTAGGTTTTAAATGAAATATAATTTCTTTAAAATGGTATTTTCTAAAAACTGTTCTATTTCTATAATTTTTCCATTTTTAAAAATAACATTAGTTGGGAAAACAATCGATTGTTTAAACAAAAAACTGAATGTCGTATTTTCTTAAAAATTTGCCAGCCGTCTTTTGCAACTTGACATTTTTCAAAAGCCTATGCTCCTTTTATGATTAGATAATCATAATCATTTATTGTCTAGCCCTCATATATTAATATACAGTCCAGATTTTGTTTCAATAGAAAATATCTTAAATTATAACAAAAAAAGTTTACAGTAAATTTGAAAAATTATTTGGAATTTTTCAACCACATTTTAAAACAAAAAATACTAAAATTCATACATAAAATTGAAAAAAGGTTAAAAAACAAATCCATTCAAATATATATTTTTTTAATTATAAAAGCATATTTTTCGATTTTGAATACCAATTTGATGTACATTAAACCCGTATATAAATGCAGTCGACTTCCTTGCCCTAGTTATAACCATTAATATAATACGTTTACAAGGTACTTACATTTGCATAATGTTTTACAAATGGAACTTACAAAGTGCGTTATTTTAACTCTTTCCGGGCCGGTGATATAAAAAACATACCACTATTCTAAATATTTTTTATAAATTCTGTGCGCTTTTATTTTATAAAAATAAAATATTTCAAGTGCCAAAAAGAAATATATATGGGATTTATTTAAGTACAAAGATGAACGTCAGGGAAGTACCAAAAGTAAGCATAATTCTATAGGTCAGATAATATAATTTTCTGAGACAAAACAGGGCCCTTCTCTCTCTCCTTTGCTCTTTTCCAAGCAAAACAAAATCATGCTTTCGTGATTTTCATAAATAAATCATTAATTTTATGCATATGTAATACTATGGCCTTGCTCAGAATCCTACAAGAATAATTATTTTTTAAATACATATTTTTCAATAAAACTCGATAATAAATGAAAGCAAATTAAAATTTTGTTTAATTTTCACTGATATCTTATAGTGCCCCGGAAAGAGTTAAAGAAATTATAAAGTTTGCATTGCACAATTACAAAGTGTAACGCAAATGTAAATTTTCAAATTTTCCTTAAATGTATTTTGTAAACATAAATTGTTTGCTGGGTAGTTACGAGTATGGAATCTTTGGCACATGAAAATTAATTATACATTTTTTATATACATGTTTCCATACATAAATATATGTATGTATATAAAACCGTACATTATCATACAAATACCAATAAAGAAGTTTTTATACGACTGCAAAATTCAACCATATAAACAGCCAAATTATATGTTCGTGTGCAAAAGACAGAGATGTGTAAAAATATTTTATGTAGGATTTAAATATGTTTTTTGGTGTTGATGTGTTTGATGTTGCATAAAAACAAAAGGATTTTTTAAAGAATTTAATCAATATCGATCCATATGGTACACTCAGAAAACAGATTTGTGCTGGCAACCGAATTTGATGACAACCGAATGGTTTTGTTGCAGTAAGCGAATTTTTTGGTTGTCACTACCGAATTGTTATTGGGGCAACTGAAATACTGTTGTCACAGTCAAATTATTCATGTCTCAGTTGGTTATCAGTTGTCACAACCGAACCATTCGATTGGCTACAAATTCGGTTGTCAGCACGAATCTGTTTTCTCTACACTCAAAAAAAAGATAAACTTAAAATTAATCCAAAATTTCCTTTAAAATAGTTTAAAAATGTTCCTCAATTTAATAAAAATGCCTATGTTTGAGTAAAAAATTAAATAGTTTATATACCCAGGAATTGTTCATATCTTTTCTAAGTAATATTTCTTGATTTTAGGAAAAAAACATATATCAAATAATAATTTATCAATTTAAAAAAAAATCTTAGTTTTAAGAAATTTGGATACTTAAATATAAAAAAAAAACTATGTTTAGTACAAAACAAATTCGAACATAATTTACTACCATTTAGTTCGAAAATCATATATCACATATGATCACATATCTTCGGATCCGAAATTTGAGGGTATATGGTGATATATGTGCATATATTATAATACATGTTCATATATTATTTATGTATGCTCGTATATGATCATATACGTCCATATTCCCCCAAATTTCGGATTCGAAGATATATGATCATATTTGAGATCATGTATAGTCATATATTGAACAATGTATGGACGAATATGACCATGTATGATCATATACAGGCCCATGTATGATCATGTATGCTCATATATATTTCGATTTTTAGATGGGTTTTTAAGAATTGTTTTCTAAAAATTAGTTCAGGCAATTAAAAACAAAAAGTAATAAATATTTTCTTATGTAATAATAAAAATTTATTTGATTTTAGAAACTGATTGACTATTTCTAGGGAATATTATCATGTAACTTAGTTCAGATAAATTTTAAAAATATTAATAAAATATATATTTTTTTTCACGTAAAAGTTTTCTAATTTCGGATTTTTTTTTGGAAGACGTTTAACTTATTTTCAATATTTTTTTTTCAAAAAAAAAAAAAAATAGAAATGTCCCCCAGTGTTCCTTAACCATAGATGTCGTGTGTCACTTAGATACTCCCTTTTTGTAGTTCTCTCAAGGAAACTAATAATTTACAACGAAAAGGATCTGACTTTGCGACAATTTCTTTTTGCTAATGGGATTAAATTTATATTTAGAAAATATGAGTTTAGTATATTTCAAGCTTGTTAAAAGCAGTGGGAAAATACTTATATAATGAGCGTAAAGTACTTTAAAATATATGGTTAAATATATAACCTTTATCATAGAAACAGTTTTATATTATTTAGAAAACTTTTATAAAATTTAATGATAATTTTGACTTAAAAGAAGTTCAATTTAACTTAATGTCAGAAAATATTTCCTTATTTTAAGGGAGTTAAGTCCTAGTTTTTAGTCAAAAAAAAATTATCTAATGAACTTAAATAAAATAAATTTTTTTTTAATACCAAGGAAACACTTCCTTGCTAACAGTAAAATTGAAGAGGATATATGAACTATTCGGAGGAATTTGTTCTATGTTTTCTAATAAAAATTAAGTTCTAATTATGAAATTTTTCTATAATAAAGAAATTTTTGTCACATTTTTAGTAAAATGTGTTTCTTAATTTCAAGGAAAAGTTTATTAAATATTGGTAGAAAGTGTCTTTGGTGCCGTTTTCGTTTCAATTGTTCCTCCAAATAAGTAATTTTTCTAAATTCTAATTCATTTTTTTTTTTTTTTGTGTATAAAATATTTATTAAAATCTAAAAAATAAATAAATTCATTTATTAGATCCTTAAAACATTCTTCAACATTTTTATAATTACTAAAAAAAAAATAAAAAAAAAGATTTTAAGGTACATCTCTGCAATATTGACCTAAAAATAATTTTTTCAAAGATGATTAAAAAATGGGAATGCTTTAACTATAAAATTTTTACTACGAATTCATGTCGTGTATTTCAACTCGCAATTAAAGAATTTAATGTACAATAATACTTATTTCTTTGAATAATCAGTTAAATTTGACCGAACTCCAAAGACTCGAATACCCAGTCTAGTGTCCTTCTCGAACATATTTGTACTAGTCATTCCCCTTAAAAGCACATTGGTTTTTCTTGTTGGTTTACTCTCTCTCTCTTATATATATAATACTAGTATCAACACACTTTTCCTTAAAATCAAATTGGTTTATTTTATTTGTTGGTTTACTGTGCCATACAACACAGGATAATATAATTATAACTGTGAACGAACGAACGAAAAAAATGAAATATAACAATTTTCCCAAAGACAGGTTTGCGTTTTTAACTTATTGCAGAATAACTTATTTCTCTTATTTTTTTTTTTTCATATGCTCAAAATGCCGTTATTACACGCATATTTAAAACGATAAGTTATTGTTGGGGGAAACACAACTTATGCGATTTTAATATAAAAATGCTGCAACATGTTTAATTCTGCACAAAAGTAAAAAAATACAATAAAAAACTTAAAAAAAAACTTTAAACCTCAAAGGTGCATAAATGTCAACATTAATCAAAATGTTAAACGAAAGTTTTTTTTCTTTTTTGTATGCAAAAAGTAATTAACATAAAAGTTGGTAAAATTTAATACAATCAAGTGATGAGCAAATGAAAATACTTTTTTATGATTTGAAATATTTATTTTTTTATAAATATAACGCACATGGAAAGTCATCCAAATACTCTGATTTTGATGAAATTTTCGAGGTGACCCAAAAGCCGAGACAAGGCAATTGGATATTACTGCGGGGTGGGCAAAAAGAGGAAAAGTTTCCTCCTTACCAGCCTGCCTAAACCGCTTTGGCTGGTAACCTGAAATTTAAAATCTGTGTTCCCTGAAAAATATTCCAACTCACTGATAAAATACTTTTTGGAATTTCTGCTAGGATGTGGTAAGATAGTTGTACAGATTAGAGTGCTCAGAGTGGCTAGACTTACTAGCAGGGGCACAGGAGGTTTACACAGATGGCTTCAAACGAGAAGGAAGGATAGTGGGAGGGAGAGGCATATATATATGCCAAGAGACCGAATCACATTATATGGGCAAACAAATATTAAAATTGTACCCCCCTGAAAATAAACTTTGGCATTTTTATGATAATATATATATATATAAATATTTTGTCTCTAGCGATAATCTCCCGTGAGCTAAACCGCGGTTAGGGTGTAAGGATATTATTTATATAATATATAATGATTTATCTAGAAGTTTGTTATTTAGATAGTAGCTTTAATTAACCACATAAGGCCCTAATGGCTCGGTTACGTAAATGAAGATTAAAAAAAAAAGTGTATCTCGTTTAGGAAACATGTTCATTTGATATTAAATAGTGACACAATTTAACCCTTTTATAGCCAACATATTTTGAGGATATTTTTTAACAATATTTGTAGGTAGGCATTAAATCATTACTCTTCTGTGCCCCTACAAGCTAAAAAAAGGACGTGCTGGAAATGTAATATGTTGGTAATATACATACATTTGGAAACGCTGTAAGTTATATTTGCCGCATTTATAACACAATATGTTTGCCTGTAGGAAATGTCGATAGTGAAACTGTACGGATTCACTATTGACTTTGTCACCAGTAGCACTGACTAATTATACCCCAGCCAACGCTTTCTGCTGTAGGCATTTAACATGTGCGTGTCATTGCGAATCTACACAACTATTGACTAGGTGTTGACACTGGAACCAGGGATTCACTAGTACATTTTAGTAATTCTAGTCTAGACTTTTGGAACTTTTTACTAGATATCCACACTAGGAAGGAAATAAGATTAAACAGGTGCATTTATTTTGTTAAATTAGATATTTTTTTAATAACCTTTTTTTTTATAAATTTCTTAAAGTAAAAAATATTTTAGGGCAAATTTAATTTTGGAGTAGACAAATCTTCAAAAGACTGTACAAAATCATCCACAGGCTCTGTAAAATCTTCATCAGGCTCCACAAAATTTCTTAATTGCAACTTTTACTTAAAATTGTTGCCTCTTTCTTGTTATTTTTATTTTTATACAAAATTTATTGTTTTTTTTCACAAGTTTTTTGAAATTTCTTTTGCTCGTTATATATTTTGTTCAAATTTGTATATTTACCTTTTAAATTCATTTTTCTTTATATTTTTATTCAAAAACAACAAAATAAAGCAATAAAAAAAACCAAGAACAAGCACAGCTTTGCAGTGCAGAAAAGGAATGTAAAAAGTATAGACGATTGTCCACACATGTCACCAAAAAGTCACCCAAAATAGTCGACAAAAGTGGTGACTTGTAGACACTCGACCCCAGGCTTCCTACAGGGTGTTTATTTAGGTGGGAAAATACAAATATTACAATGTTTGCCTGGAAACATAGGTATAGTAACCATAAATATAAAATACTTGGAAATCTACTTAAAATATCCATATGGTAGTTTCTAAACAAATATATATTTGCTTGTAAACATATTCAAAGATGTATTTTGCCTGCGTGTAGCTGAGATATTATTTACCAAGAAATGACAAAATTATTAATTTCTTCCCTAAAATCACAAAAACAATGTTTCAAAGTTATACATATTATTTATATTTAATTTTTAGGTTAAAACAAGGAAGTATAATAAAAAAAATTTTCAAAGTATTTTAATTTAACAAATAATAAAATGCAGTTAAATACCAAAGATTATTGTCGATATCTATTATTTGTAAAATTTTAATACTCTAATAATCACACGATTGCGTTTATGTTCGATTGTAAGCCAACGTGACACCCATCTTGCCGATAGCTGTTTCATAACCAGTTTTTCGTACAAAATTAAATTCACTGAACCATGTAATATGGCCGTGGTCTTAACTAGTTTACGAACTTTAAATCGCCGGTCAGTCAAAACTATACCAAGGATTTTATTAATGTTTTGCGAAGGAACTACATCAACTGAACGTGCTAACCAGATTCAAAATTTTTGGCTGTACGGCCATGTTTTAGTGGTGCAACTATTCTATGGGCTTGGTTTCACTTATCTTTGATTTCTCTTGATGTTTTGTCTTTCCAGTAGAAGTGTTTTGCTGACAGCACAAACCTCATTTTTCAAAATAAGAAAAGTTGGGTGAAAAAATTGATTGTTAAAAAAAACTGAATTACGTATTTTTGTGTTTCCATTCGTCTTTTAAAATTTAAAATTCTTTTTGCACCTTTTATGATTTTGTTAAATTTTATGGACTGGCCCTCGTAGTATATAAACTGCTTAGTTTAGAAGTAAATTTAAAGTAAGAAAATTTATTTGAAAAGCAGACTTCTACCTTAATTTACCTCAGTTTGCTGCACTTTATTTTCAAACTAATTTGAATACCAATGAAACTTTTGTTTATGTATAAAGATTATTATTTTCTATTTGATAAAATTAACTTATGCAGTTAAGAGGCTGAGATCGATTAAGTAATGCTAAAAAGACATATTAAGGTAAATCTTAAGCTCTCAATTGCCCCAAATTGCCAAAAACAAAAAAATTATACTGTCGATAAAAAAACAAAATATCGTAAAAAATTACAAACACCCTTTAAACGTAAAAAAATGAAAAACGATGGGCTGTCGTGAATTAAAATTACTTTATAATCCCAGCAAAAATGAAGCTGCCAAAAGAAGCAATAAAAGCAAAGGCAAATGCCTCACTTCTTTTTTGATGGTTTCATCGATGAATTTAACATTGGTGTATCATAGGATGAAAGTATTTAAATACAGCTACTAACATTACCCATACTTTACTCTAAGTAAGCAATGATAATACAATGATTAGATATTCTGATGCATAAGTGGAAAATGTTCATATACTTTGTAGTATTTAAGCTTTCATGAGCAGTTAATTCATAAGAATCCCAGCAAAACCACACATTACAAAATAATAACTTTAGAGGTAATAATGTAAAGGGGTTACTTATATGGTTACGAGAATTGAAAAAGTAATGTGTCAAAAATAGATTTTTAAAATAGAGGAATTCTTATTCAAAAAAATTATTATTATTTATTAAAAATAATGTGGTCATGATGGGAATCGAACCAGGGAACTCTGGTTGCTATCCAAGAACTCTACCCACTGAGCTATCGGCGCATATAGTAATTGATTGCTTTAAATTGAAATGAATTGTTGCGCTTCGTTTTTTCGCTAATGTTGTCAAAACAAACATACATTATCCTTTTGCTTACAAAAAACACAAGGTAATGTATCTTAAAATAGATTTTCAAAAATATTTCAATTATAACTTTACATTTATAAATCATATATTACGTAATCAACAATCAGTAACTTATTACTTTATGCAAATAATGAAAAAGGTAACGAGCTATCATTACAAGGTAACGCATGAGAATATCGCGCCCATTACCAAAGTTTTGCTTGGATGCAGAAAAATAAGTTTAAAGAAGCAAACTTTAAAGCACTGATATATAAATACTCTTTACTGAATAAGCATTTTGGCAACTTTGAAACATTTTTCAAAAATTTTAATGAATGTTTGGGCAAATTTAAAATATTTTTGGATAATTTTAAATAATTTTTTCAAAATTTTAAAACCTTTTTGGGCAATTTAAAATTATTTTTACACAATTTTTTAAATTATTTTTGGTAAATTCTGCATTAAAACTGGAAATTGTGATTTATTTGATTTTTCAAAGCTTTTATTAAAAACTGCATAAATTCTAATATTCATGGAATCTTAAACAAAAATATTTTATATTTCATAAAAAAAATATAAAAGGTCATCAGAACTACTTTCTCATTGAAATTTTCGATTTTGAATAAATGCTTAAGATTCAGAAAATATACGATATTCGATAACATATGCTTTAAAAGCAATAAAAAGAGTGATTTTTTAAGACATGCATCGGACTTATGTCAAAATCGCTAAATTTGAAATATGAACATATGAATTCTTTTGGAAGTTTCTAAAATAACACCAAAAAATCATAAAAAAATGTTAACTGAAGTTTAGGAACACGCAGGAAAAAGACATCTTTAAATATGTTTACAGGCAAATATATATTTGTTTAGAAGCTACCATATGTATATTTGAAGTAGATTTCCAAATATTTTATATTTATGGTTATTATACATATGTTTACAGGCAAACATTGTAATATTTGTATTTTTGTTTGCAGGCAAACATACATATGTATGTTTGCCGGTGGATGCATTTCAAAAGATGTAAACAAATATGTTATATTTGCAGGCAAACATATTATGTTATAAATGCGGCAAATATAACTTACAGCGTTTCCAAATATAAGTATATTACCAACATATTATATTTCCATCACGTCGTTATTTTTTTCAGCGCAAAGCAATAAAAGAAGTTATAGTCACAGAATGACTACCATTTTTTTTTTTTTTGGTGGGATATCACCTAAAATTCTTGGTCGATATAAAGATTATGGACAGAATTTTTAAAAAAAAATAAAACATTAAATTTGTATCGTCATACATAATGAATAAAAGCGATATTTTTATTATGTTGATAAATCTTTTTCATTCAAATTTTGTTTCTATGATTTTGTTGGTCTTTTATTTCAACTATTAAATGAAAAGTTTGATTTTTTTTTTCTTCTCATCTTCTTAAGGCACTTTTTATACAAGTATGTATGACTGACTAGCTATAAATTCATTGTTCTTGTATAATGGCAAATAATATTTTTTGTATCTTTTGTTCCCTGCCTGAAGACTTATGTTAACTACTTACATAAATTGACAATTTGGTACAAAGTTTTTGTTTTTCTCATTTTGATGAAATAAATACATAGTAGCATGATGTGATGATAGCAACCACGCGCTACAAATTCATTTTATACACACTTAAGTATTAAACACTATTATGTTTTATTTTTTATTCTATGCTGCAATCCATACAAATGGTTATTTTCAGTTTGATACGATACTTAATGTTTTACAATGTTTTATGCTTTATGACAATATTTTTATTTTCTTCCGCCGAATACAACAAACATATCCATGGTCATAAGATGACCTTTAGCCATTATAATTGTTTGCGTCCTCGCCACATGAATTCTGTATGATGGATTTGATTATAGAAGGAATGCCAGCCTTAGGTAGTCAACTTATGAGTATCGATATAGGGATGAGGGTGGCAAAAGGGAGCTTAATAGTAGTAGTATAAAAAAAAGTTTAAAAAAACGGAAGCACAGACATGAAGTGGAAATATATATATATATATATATATATATTTTTCAAATTTAATGGTTTATTTGGTGGTAAAAACATTTGGCTGGTCAACAGATAATCTTTTTGCAACTAACCCAGTGCAGAAATGGAAATGATGTAGCATTTTTTTTTTTTTTTTATTTTTTTTGAAAATCTGCCTTTAGTCTTAATATAACATGTCGAGGCAGCTCAGATGACGGAGCTGTCCCCTGACAATCTGGAGTCTCAGTTTCGATGATAATATTTTTATAGTAAATATAATTAGATATTATTTTGTTTTTTTTTACTATATTTTTAGATTCATTATTTTTGTACATACTGGTAGGCATATAGACAACTGCATTTTTTTATTTTTTTTTTTTTTTTTGTATGCTGGCGCGTAAGCATAACTCATTATTTTGCGAGACATCTCCATATAAAGCTAATAAGAAATGTAACTACTTAACTATTACCAGATATGTGGTTATATAACTACACGTGGCCTCCGCTGTGTATGCCACATGCCGTCCTGCTGGAACCACATGCCGTCTACGTCAATATCGTTTAATTTGGACCAACAGAAATCGTCAGGTCGTGCTATTTAATTGGTCTCGACTATATAACAAATTTTCTTCTTTAAAAAATTAAAAATTTTTATATGAACTTTTTGTATCCATGAAAAAAATATGTAGAAAATTTTCTGAAAGATTTGAAATTGAATTTTAATTTTGAAAACGCACAAAGGTTTCGTTAAATTTGAAATACATATTTGTGCTGAAAAATAAAAGGATAAGAAAAAGAGAAAACAAAACCTGGAATCCATTTTTTTATTAGCAAATGAAAGTGAAGATTTTTGCATAATTTATTGTGGCGTAATGCGAATAAGAAGAAAGGGGATAATTGCTCCCTAAAAGGTCCGAATATTTTGTAATAATCGGCCTTAATGAACCTATGGGACGTTTCGTTTCACGTTTTAATTGTCGAAAAAATGAGAAATATTTCAATCGTCATACATGCTCGGTTCATGTTTTTTTTTTCATTATCTTTTGTTTTATTTGTGGTCGAGATTTCGGCATTTCTTTTAGCTACCTATTTCTATTGTAGATGGCTCCCTTCTAACTCAATGCAGACAACGACACCATCCCAATAGCCCTGAGCACGGTCGGTATAAAAGGTAGCACAGGTATCCCGAAAGGTAGAGCTTCGAAGGAGGGTAAGAGTCGTCACAATTTAGACATACAAAACCATAGATATCTGATTAAAATTTGGTTTATAAATCACACCTCCAAATTCGAAGAAAATTGTATCATATATAGACCTAGTCCCGTTATTTGTTTAAATGAGTTTTTGGATAATTTCATTCTATGTTTCCCGACCTGTTCATTTATTCTATATTTCCCGACCTGTTCAAAAACTATTATATTTAATTTTGGACCTTTAAGTGTTTTTTCTTTAATTTTTAAAAATTTTATCGGTTAAATAGCGGCCGCCATTGTTGATCATTTGGGACCTTTTTACCGCATTTCCAACATTCTGGATATTCTCTTTGAAAGCTTCCAGAGTCTGTGGCATGTTCCCATAGGCAAGTGAATTTAAAAAAAACCCTAAAGAAAAAGTCTGGAGCAGTTAAATCAGGCGATCCAGTGGCCAGAAACACTGCAAATCGCCAAAAAAAAAGTTCTAAAAATGCATCCTTTAAAATATGCATTGTAACGCGAGCCATGTGTGCTGTTGCAGCGTCTTATTGGAGCCACATATCCGATGACGCACCATGCGGTGACCAAGTGTATGTAATGACTCTTCGTGAATGATACGTGGATTGTCAGTTCGCCCAGAAACTCAATTTTGATTGTTTACGTATTCATTCAGATGGAAATAGGCTTCGTCGCTTTTTTTTACACAGGCTGGCCCAAAAACTATTATATTTAATTTTTGTTTTTAATGTTTTTGGACTTTTAAGTGTTTTTTATTTTTAACAATTTTATCGGTTAAATTGGGGACCGCCATTGTTGATGATCATTTGGGCTCTTTTTACAACATTTCCATCATTCTGAAGAGAGTTTCGGGCGATAAGTTCTCGTACTCTTGTCGGATATTCTCTTCGAAAGCTTCCAGAGTCTGTGGCATGTTCACATAGGTCCGTAAATTCAAAAAAACCCTAAAGAAAAAGTCATGCAGTGACTGAGTGAGTTCCCCCAGAATCTCAATTTTGATTGTTTACGTATCCATTCAGATAGAAATAGGCTTCGTCGCTTATAATAAATTTGGACAGAATTATTTCATAAAAACATAGTCACGAGTATAGAGTTCCATGCCTTAGTGACGTGTGTTCTGCAGTTGTTTACTTCACAAATATTGAAACAAAACTGACAGTTGCCGTATTTTTTTTTGCGTTAAACCAACACTCAGTGTATGCCCCCTATAAATCCCGTACAATGTGTTGCTATCAGGAAAATGGGTTATCAGGCGGAGGCAAGATGAAGTAGTGTTTGTGGACATTAGATTTGAATTTATCTTTATTATGTTTAGATAAGACCTCTGCGGGCAGTGTATTCCACATACGGCAAGTTCAACTGATGAACAAATTTTATCTGAAATGGGATCGACAATTTCTCTCGGCAATCAACAACAAACCGATGTACTCTACTAAATAAGCAGGTGTTGCTCTGGCGATGAGTTCGCTTATCTTAAAAGATCACCTTAAATCGATATACACAGAGAAAAAATTAGCAAGTTTCCAACTGCAATTCGACTACTACACCAAAAAAGGATGGTACAACTGAATATAAGTGTCCACCATATAATTCGGTTAATACAACTGAATTTTGATTGCAACACTCAAAATAATGAACAGTAGCATTTGAATTTAGTTGTGCTAACTGAATTTATTGGTTGTGGCAACCAAAGCATACTTTTCGGTTAGCATTAAAATTTTTTGTATGTAGAGCAGTGAGACACAATCAACATTCCGACGATGCTCAAATGAGTCAATAGAGTTCGACACCCTACTCTCACTGATAAGAACCAACGTCCTCTTTTGGACAAGGTCCAAAAGCTTCAAAATAGACTTTGATGCTCCTGCTCCTATATTTGAGTTGTATTCCATCTTCAGTCGGATATAGGTAGTACAAATATCGTAAGGAGATCAGATGCGGTAGTTTCTACACCGATTTAAGAAATCAAGGCACTTGAATGCTTCTTTCAACACTTGCAAAATATGTTTACTTCAGCGAACATAACATTCAATGTTCATGCCCAGAGCATTAAAAGTATCCGATTCCTCAATATCAGTACTGACCATATGAACAGATGACAATGTTGGATCCACAGCACTGTGGGACAACAAAAAACATTGCGTTTCGCGTACATTTAAATCAATCCTATTCGCAAACCCACCTCAGGACAAGTCAAAAGGTGTTTTTCAAAATCTGCCTTCAATTAAATTAAATTTTGTAAACAATTTTTGTTTTATTGCATTCTAACTACTTTTTGAGCAATGAAAGTTTTCACTGGGCTGATGTTGTGGTTTCTAGGATGAGTGGTTTAAATATAAAAGAGAAAGCGCATTGTTTCATATTGCCACACTCATACACATTTATGGCAAAGCCATTTATGTTATTAATGTTTTATAAATGTATATGAGTGGACTATTATCCGGAGTCCTTGGTTGTCTAAACATATTTATAGCAATTTTGTAGTAGCACTAAAATAATTTTTTAAAAGGAATTTGTTGCACATACAGCAGTTAATGTACAACTAATTTTTAATGCATAAAAAATATCATTATTTAGCCATAATGCTAAAATATAAAGTGTTGTGCAATTTAAAATGCCATTGATAAATTAGCCCAAAGCAGCTGTAAGATGCTGTACAATGTTGCTTTCTTTCGTTGGGTTTTTTTTTTTCTTTTTTTTTTATTTTGTTCACAAGATAAAAGTGAATAATTTGAATTTAAATGTGGCGTGGCACTATTATACTGTTTTTAATAATAAATATATTATGAAATAAGCCAAGTGACTAAATAAATAACTTAAAAAAGTAATAACAATTACTTGGAAAATATTAGTTAAGAAAGATGCCCAGCCAGAAATTGGCGATAATACAACAAGTAAAGTACTTATTAATGTTCTGCCAATGTTAGTAAAAAAAAGTGATTTTTCAGTACTTGATTTACAAATGTAAAAATAATAAAATCACTGGCACAGCCTTGGTTTTGAATGTTTTCCCAACGTTGGTAAAAAGTGTTTTGCCAGTACTTGATTTAGAAAATGTACAACCGTAAAATATTAAATATTTACTACATTAAATTTGCGTTTATCATGTTATAGCGCTTCCTTATAATTGCCTTTATTTTTTTTTTTTTTTTTTGAAAATTGTATAGTTTCCCACAACTTTTCTAACAAAGATTGGAAAAAAAATTTAACAAATTGTTTAAAAGTTTTGTATTTTTTGCATTAATTTCAATTTTAACTTAACTTTAGTTTAAGTACTTCTAGAAAGAAAGAAAAAAACAAAACTGTCAATTTACAAAGATTAGGGCAAGGAAGTCCATACACTAGAAATCATATTTAATGTACATACATAAAATATGTATTAAAATTTTAAAATATGTATTAAAATTTTAAAATATGCATTTAAATTTAGAAAAATTTGTCAATTTTTACTATGATTGTGAATATGCATTTATAAGATATTTAATTTATGCTGTTCTCAGGCTAACTTAAACAAACATGTATTTACGATACTTGAAGTACCCTGCCTGATAATGATGTATGCGTTGTGTACAATATGGTGTCCCTTAAATTAGAGAATTGTAGATTTTTGATGCTTAAATCCATCAGGATTTTGCATTAAAAATCTCTGAATTTGAACAAAAAACTTTTTGGACCACGTCAACCAAAAACAACGACTAAAGTTTCTGAATTTTGTTAAATAATATCTTCAAAATTTTTAACATTTATTCATGATTGGTAAGCAATACCTTTTCATTATAACGGTAGTTGTCTACTACACTCTGATCAACACCCGCATAAACATTTTAAAACTGCGATTCCAACAGCAACATGTGTCTTCTAATATCACGGGGTTTATTTCATAATATTACCTTTTACATTTTGTTATATCTGCAAAATACCGTTATAAATCGGTGTTTCGGTAGTTTAGCGTTATTTTAACGATAGTTTAAGATATTTCAAAATTAAACCGGTAAAATAGCGCAATAAACCCACACTCAGAATATATTTTCCGTTACCGATTGTAGTTAAAGTAATACATAAAGTTTGTTTTTAAATGAAGAATCAATTGAAATTCATAGAAATATATTTTTTAACAATTTGAATCAGTCATTCGAAAAACAAACTATAAAAATTTACAGACATTCAGTAGGAGTTGATATTTTCAGTTAAATGTAAAATGTTATGTTTTCTGCTTCAAAAAAAAAGAAATTCATATAATTCCTTTTTGTTTTTTTACCAAAATAGTTTGTATATATACAAAATTATTTCAATAAAAATTACAAGAAATTATTCAAATATACGTACACACAAAACTAATAAAAATATATACATCTGCATGTGTTGTGTTCTGTTTTGTTATTAGATACAAATAAAAAAAACTTTCAATTTGAAAAACAAACCACAAAAGTAGTTTTTTCTAACTTTTTGTCAGTAAAAAATGTATGGTTATTTTAAACGACTTTCTATCGTTTTTACTTTTGTCGGTTATTAAACAATGATTAAAAATAATCAACAAAATGGGCTGAAATAATGGAAAATCAGTAGTCCTCTTTTTGATTGTATTTACGATTAATTTAATATGTATTTTAAGTTGTTTTTAACGAAATAATATTGTGAGTGTACCTTTTATGGAATCGCCATTTTAAAATTTTATTATCGGCCTTAAAATGGCAGTAGTAGACAACTACAGTTATAATGAAAGGTATTGAATGCCAGCCATGCATTTATTATAAAGGTTGATTTTTTTGTGATTTGGTCTTGCAGTGTAAATTATTTCAGTATAAAAAAAAGATTCGTGACATGTGACAATGCCAAAAATGTTCATTATGCTTTGCGATTTCACTATGCATTGACTAACAAACGAAGAAAGATTGCAAATCATTAAATTTTATTATCAAAATTCGTGCTGTGTAAGAATCCTGTTTCGTAAATTACGTCCATTTTGTGGTCATCATAATAGACCCACCGAACAAGCTATTCAATCTGTTGTAACTTAAATTCGCAACAGTTTTACTTTATTCGACATTAATCGTCGTTGTGGTGTAATGGTTAGCGCATTGGACTGTTACACAGAACGTAGCGGGTTCGATGAGTTTTTATCTCTCATACATATCGCAACGTCCTCCTTCGGTGTTCGCATAGCACTTAACACCACCGAAGTAATATAAAAAAAGGGCCATGAGCTTCAATAATTCCGCCAACCCTTCATCAAATGGCGGGCAACAACTATTCTAAGCATTAACATTTCGCGCAACTTTGGTGTTGCCATATTGAAGCCCCTTGCTGCTGTATAGGTCAGTGGCAATGAAGATCTCGATATGTCAATTTGTCGCAGTTGTCAACAAAGTGAAAAATTTGCCCAAAGTGAAAAATTTGGACTTGGTTGATATGTGGTTTCCACAAGACGGTGACACCTGCCACACGTCACGTGTCAATTTTCAAAACCCAAATGTTTGAAATGTTTGATTTGCATACAAAATTTAAAAAATGTAAACCTTGTTTTACTCGATAACCTCATTTTGGCATATAGGTCAAACCAATAATAGGCTGATATATAAAAATTATTGAAAATTTTGGAAAGTTTTAAAACCTCGAGGATTTCGGAAGCAATTCGGCAGAGGTTAACATTTCAAAAAATTTTAAAATTCGAACATTTCATTTCAAATGGAATATAAATTGAACTTAGCATTGAAGTCGACAATTCGTAATATAAGGACACTTATTAGTAGAGGATAGTTGCGCAAATTGGTAAAGGTTTCTTTTAAATCCGAAAAAGCAGTCGTTAGATATGCTTAACCCAAGGAGTGGCCAAACTTCATTTCCTAGCACCAATATACATTAACTAACTGTTCATTCTTGCGCTTTTTCGAAGAAGCATCAGTGGAGTTATTAGTTAATGGAGAGGTACATTGGATAATTATAAATAATATTTTATTTATTTTATTTGGAATAAATAAGATTTAAACTACCTCAACCAATAGTAAATAAAGATAGTAAAATAATAATCTTACACACAAATGAACAATAATTATAATAATATCTTAATAATACGAACTCGAGTAAACAAATTTATATTTTTTTATCGAGCATCATTATACCCTCCACCATATATGGTGAGGGCATATATCAGTTTGTCATTCCGTTTGTAATATGTCGAAATATTGGTTTAAGACCCCACAAAATATATATATTCGTGATCTTTATGCAATTTTAAGTCGATTTAGCGATGTCCGTCTGTCTGTCCGTCTGTCTGTCTGTCTGTCTGTCTGTCTTTCTGTTGAAATGGCGATCACGACGCGAAGACGCAAGCGAGGGTGCCAATTTTTACCGAGATTATGAAACATCCTCCCGAGCAGTTTGGTATTTAAAATGAGCAAAATCGGTTTAGCGGTTCAAAAGTTCTGAGTGAAAATGTGAAGGTACCTCTAAATTTTCCATACAAATTTGTACAATTTTTCTGTATCTATTTTAATTTTCTGTTAAGTAAGTAAAACTGTTATTAAGTCTTCTTCTTGTTCGATTACATTTATTGTCTTCCATACTATGAGAATAATAACATTCTTAGAGCTATATGTGTGTTACCGTAATAACTAAGTTAACGTAAAAAGCAACATTGTTAAAGTCGCTAACAAAGCAGACCTCTGTAAATAACATTACTTAAACTAAATATATAACATTACTAAAACTAAATAACAAAAGTTCTGTTACATAAATTGACAAAACATATTCAAACATTCAACATTCCAAAATTTAGTATGTATGTATATCATATTCATCCCCTATGATTGCTGGAGGCTGGGCTCATATAGAGGAGCTGGATTTTCGTTAATACGTCCATTGATGGTGTTTTTCTCGTTTTCGTATATTTGGCTGACAAGCAAATTATCGTGTAGCTCAAGTTTCTCAACAAATCTGGCTTGCAACGACATGGCGTACCTACAGTAGGGTAGAACATCGGTATTTTCATAGACGTAACTATTTAAAAATCGTTTTATGAAATTTTCATAATTTTTTCCGATGCATTTTCTTAGGATTTTCCATTTAAAATATCTCCAATTCTTTGGCTACTATAGGAGATATAGTAAACCTGATTGGGTTTTTCTGTTAAGCTTTGTTGGTTTTTCGTTTCATTCCATAAAATGTATTTTTTGTTTTTGTAACCAAAGACATTTATATCTAAAGAAAGAGCAAAATATATAATTGTTTTAGTGCCGCTACTTTTGAATAGGTATCGCTGAATTAACTAAAACAATACCCTGCCCCATGGCTAGGTCCAAAGAAATTAATATATAAAGAAAGAGCAAAATGCATAATTGCTTTAGTGCCGCTACTTTTGAATAGGTGGCACCCCATGGCGATATAGTCTTGGATTAGGCTTTTAATTAATTTATTTACCAAAAATATTAAATTAACTACAAACGTCAAATTCTAATGCATTAAGATGTTACTGGTAGACTTATTACATAATTTTAAAGTCAAATAGTATTTTTTTTTTTTGTTCCATTTGTATTTTTGAGAATTGAGGGATTGGCAAATGTATATGTATGTTATATTTTTCTTTTATAAAAAAATACACATGAATAAAGTGCAATATTGTGCTCTTAAACATCTAAATGAATATTAATTTAAAAAATTAAGGTATAATATGCACATAAAACATATATTTTTTATAGTTTTTGGCAAATATTCATTTATGTTACGAAGAAAATAGAAAATCAATAATGTTCTACTGCATATTGTAGCACAATATGGCAAATGGAGACTAGCTCTGCAGCAAAATACGCCTAATGGAGAGAATGCACCTTCTGATGGGCCATCTATTGACCAATAGTTACAACTCATGTTCTTTCTTTAACAAAGTAATTTCTTTGCTGTATTCTCTCCATTAAACAAACACACTTCAATTTTTTAAAGAAAGAATATTCGTTGCAATTATTTATCAATGCGTGGCGCATCAGAAAGTACATTCTCTCCATTAGGCATATTCAGCTGCAGAGCTAGTCCCCATTAGCCGGAACAAAATTGAGTATTTGACAAAAAACTATGCTTTAAAATGTTTTTTTTTTTTTTTTGGGCAGTCCATGGTTAAACAAACTAGTGTAAAGGTGACTGTAAATTGCCCATACAAATTTAGTACAATTTCATAGTAGCGACTGGTACATAACATATTTTCTCATATTTTTTTTTACCAGTCGCTTAGCAGTAAATATTTTGTATTCACCTCAAACATTTTTTCACCACTAAAATTTTTTTTGCACAAAAAAATTTTTTCACCTTAAAAATTTTTTTTCACCTCTAATTTTTTTTTCTTCCAAAAAGGTCTTTTAACATCTAAAAAAGTTTTTCACCTCAAAAAATTTTTTCACCTACATAATTTTACTTCAAAAGTTTTCTTATATTATTTGTATCAAAAAAAGTAGAGAACATCTTTTTAGGATATTGGTGGAGGGTATTCAAAGATTCGGCACAGCGGGATTTAGCCCTTTTTTACTTGTTTTTTATTATTTTTAGGTGAAATTTTTTTTTTTACAAAATTCAATTTTTATTTCCAAAGAATTTTTATATGAAAAGTAACAATCTACAAATATTTCAAACAAAAAATTGTTAGAAATCGAATTTGAATTTTAACAAATATTTTTAATTATTCAAAATTTTGTGATACTTTTTTCTTTGTAGGTATAGTTTTATTTATTAGAAATAACATTTCGTTCAATAGCCACTTTTTTTAAATTAGTAATTTTTTTTTTTTGCTTATTTTAGCAAATCGGTTTTTAAAAATTTGTAAAATGATTTCTGAAATTAGCAACAAAAATTTGTAAATAATATTCTGTATTTTGTAAAATAATATAATTGCTTACATATTTTTCTACTAATTTTTTTTTCTGAGTGTAATAAACATATGCATTTAAGAATATAGGTAGCTTAAAGTGTAAAAATATCTATTAAGGAACAAAATGCATTAGTTAGAATTTCAAAAATAAATGTAAAAAAAATGCAGTTACTTGTATTAGTCGAACTACCCTACTATCCCCTACATAAATAAGTAACTTTTGTCTGTAAGGCAAATACAAATTAGAAGATGCTTAACTAAATGTTTCCACTTAAAATATAATTTATCTAATGAGAACAATTTAAAAGTAGTTTCAATTTGTTGCACATACATAAATTATAAAGAAAAGCTTTTAACGATCAGAGACGGGGCAAATAAAAGGGGTAGAAAGTAAATTAGATACATAGTTTTATTATGGCGGATCCAACTAGGCAGATTATTTTTTGAAAAGTGATCGCTTTCGTTGTAAATTATTTACGACGCTGAATATGAATCTGACATCAGGTTTATGAAATAAAAAATGGCAATACAGCGGAAGGTTTTTTAAAAAAATGTGGAATTTGTTTGAAATTGTTAAGCTGGAAATATTTAAACTCGCTGATTACGAATCTGGAATCAGATATTTTTAACCCAAAATGCCGGATCTAATATGTTTATAGAATCACTGACAACGAATTCTAACATAAGGTTTATGAATTTTGAAATGATGTTTTTTTTTTTTTTTTTTTTTTTTGAAAGCTTGCTGATTTGAAATCTATATTAGATATTTAAATCCTAAAATGGAGGATTCAATACGGCATATGATACTCTTAAGTGATCGATTGCTTTAAAACTTATTTATCCAAAAGATTAATTTAAGATCCACAATAAGCCTACGAAATAATCTTTGCTCTTAAATTTTCTCCATTTTTTAATGAAATTAATTTCCGATCAATTCTACTGCAAATAATACATATTTTTTTAGTGAAATTCCTTTAATTTTTAACAAGTTCCAATGTATACGCCAAATTGTGGACTACAATACTTCGCTTCGCTTTTCTAAAAATTATCAATTTCTTAAAATGTATAAAAATTATAAAAGTTTGTTCTACGTTTACCAAAACTAAAAACATATCGAAAAATTTGGTTGCATCTATTTTAATCCTAGAGATATTGACCTACCTAAGAGATATTGACCTACCTACCTCCCCTAATATAAGATCAATCCGCGAAATTAATTGTAAATAAAATATTAAAAATTTTATGTAAGATTCTTAAAAGCGGTACTTAAAATAAAAATCTGATATCAGATTCGTATCCAGCTACTTCCTAAAATTCCCACATTTCAAACAAATCTGATCACTTAAAGAAAAATATCCGCCAAAATCGCATTCAGCTACCACCAAAACATACCGATAAATAATTTACAATGAAATGTGGCACTTTAAAAAAAGTTATTCGGCATATTGAATCCACCATTTTGAGAATTTGAAAATCTTATATTCAGTAACCCACCAAATTAATTTGATGCAAATCCGATCTTTTAAGACACATTTTTCTCATTTGATCCACCATTTTAAATTCTGGAAATATAATATAAGATTCGTAATCAGCAATTCCAATCAACTTTAAATAAAACATTTTTAAGATCATCCGCCCCATTGGATTTGCCAATTTTAATTTTAAAAGTCTTATGCCATATTCAAATTCAGCGATCATAAAATGCCTGCATGTAACAAATTACCAGAAAATTCTCTTACTTAAACCACGTTTACATATAGTGGTGTTCCAATTCGCGCTTTTTTATTGGCTTCTCCATCATATTCCACCACATACTTGTTTTTTTTTTAAAGCCATAACAATTTTTAATTTTTTAAGCCATAATACAACTCAGTATATTTGGGGGAGCAGAGGGTCTTCTGTTGAAATTAATTATTCTAAGAACACTTAAAAATATTTAATTTTTAGGTACTTGTTAGGGGACATTAAAAAATGGATCCCATTCTAACTTCCCGTAAAAATTATATTTTTACCCGCCAATGTTCCATTTATTATACCTTCCTTAACGATATATTTTATCCCTTTCTTAACATTGATTTTATCGTAGTAACTGTGTTTTATTATTAATATTTTATAATTATGTATAACAGAACATAAATAGTTTTTTGTTTAAGTTAAAAGTATCCAGAACATCTCACCCACATGGATATGTTAAAATATCGATAATCTTGTGCGAAAAAATATAATGGTTGGTTCAACCTCATAAACATGAAACAACACGAACAACAAGCAGAAATGGGGAAAAAATAATTATGTTTTTTTTCTATTCTACTACACATAACAGTAAAGAACAAAACTTGAAGGAATGCATTTTATTTTAAAATTATTGGTTCAGGAAAAGTTTTAGAACTTGTATTTAGTTTCGTGCTGAATTACATATTTAGTTAACCATTTTCAATATTTACGCTTTTTAGTTCTAACATGAATCTACTCTGTAAATAGTCACAATAAAAAGTTATATTTAAGAATTAATTCTTTTATAAGTCTGTTGTTGTGTAGGTTAAGAAAAATACTAAAAATAATAACTAACAACTCCTGTGAGTGCAGTGAACTAGAGCAAATGTTTTGTGTTTTTATATTATAAAAATGAATGTCCTTTTGCACGTTCCAAGTGTTGGTAGGTACATGTGAGTGTATGAGAGCGTGTTTGTGTGAATTATATTTGTGTTCATGTATTAAAGAATTCCATTTAATTTTATCAGTTGTACTTTTGTTTTCTTTTGTTATACTTGTACCATCATAAAATTGTCCTTTATTTAGCTGTAAGTAAAACATTTGTTTATTACACGGTTCGCTATAAACTAAAGATATATTTTAAATTTAACTATCGATTGGTATACACAGAAGACAGAATTGTAGTTGCAACCGAATTTTTTGCCAACCGAATTTTTGTAGTTCCATCTACCATCACTTTTATAAATTTTTAATACTGTTGTAATACCCGAATTTTATTTACAAATTCCGAATTTTGTTTGTTATATAAATAGATATAAATTAAAAGTCTATAAATACATATTCTACTAATAGAAAAGCGTCCACAAAATTTATTTTAAAAATTAAAATATTTTATGCTGCGAACTGGGCTAGAACCGGCAACCTTCTGTTTGTCAGGCCATTGCTAGTCAAATTTCAAACTTGAATATTTTCAGGTTTGAATTTAAAGCAAATGGAAGTATTTGGGAATTGTACGAAATGAACCGAAAAAGTACTTCTAAGGCTCTTATTGTACCAGTGTTTTTGTTACGAATATTATAAAAAAATAGATGTGAAATTATTATGGAGGTGAATAACAAACTTTGACATGAAAAACGTTTTTGGATGTAAAAACAATTTTTTGAGTTAAAAAATCTTTGGAGGTGGAAAAAATATTTGTGTAAAAAATTTTTTTAGGTCAAAAAAATTTTTAGGTGAAAATAATTATGAATATGAAATTTTACCTCTAAACGTGTGGTAAAAAAATATGAGAAAAATATTTTATTCACCAGACGCCAGAAATTATACTAAAAAAACATTTTGCACATAAAATTATTGCAACATTTTAGCCGCTGGACCGATTTTGCTTATTCATAATACCAAACTGCTTAGGAGGAGGTAAAATTAAGCGCCTTTACGCCGTTGCGGCTACATGTCGTGAACACCATTTCAACACACGGACGGAAAGTAAGATCGATTGGATTTTAGACCTACCCTGCGGGAAAAAAGCGAATTGGGACTTGTCTCGTGAAAACAAGACCGGTTCCGAAAATAAATATCACGAGATATGTAAAAAGAGTATCGGTTCCTTAAGTACTTACCAGTTGAATGGTTTAAAAGTCTAAATCTCATTATGGATCTGAAAGTATCACTCCTGTGGTAGGTGAAAACAGGATTGGTTTCTAATGTACCTATCACGTGATCGGTATGAAAAGCCTCTACCACGTATTGGGTCTGAAAAAACTATTCCCGTGTTAAATGAAAACAGTGACGGTTCTCAAAAAACTTACCACATGCTCGGTTTAAAAGCCTCTATCACTAGATGAGTCCTGTGATGTGTGCGTTTTGGTAAGTTGTGTGCTATTTTTTATTTAGAGCTGTCCAGTGACATGACACAGAGGGCTATTGACCTCCTCCTAGGACAAGCCTATGTAACCGGCGTGTTTTATATAAAAAAAACCGGTTCCGTGACCGATCCTTATCACAATGAACCGATTACGTGACGTGTCCTGGAGTTCGTCCTTTTCCCGCAGGGTATATTTCGGCATGTTACAAATGGAATGACAAACTGACAGTGACCCTCATCACTTTTGGTGGAGGGTATTAAAATGGGGTTAAAAATGTTTTCCAAGACAAGATCAGTGCCTGGTTTCTGTATCTAATGTGAGAAGTTTTCGCATTGACAAATACAACTCTATCATTTCAAACACAGGATGAAATAGTTAATATTAAATTTAGGTAATAGGCAAATCAAGTTTTTCAAGTATGGAGATAAATTTGTCATTATGTGACTCACCCTTTTCAAAACAAGCAAGCTTTTTTCGATCCGAAGACTTCTCGCATTAAACACAGAAACCGGGCACAGATCTTTTATCTATTCTCTTTTCAAATTTTATTTTTTTAGTTCAACTGTCGACCAAGACTTATTTTTTATTCTCATTTCTATTACATATTTTCTCGACATAGAAGAAATATCTTCGGCTTTAATATACTAAAGCCACACATGGGACTTATTAATTAATAGTTTTATAGCAGTGCAATTATATCAACGGTAAGAAAATTATTTACAATGACTTTTACTTAATAAATGACAAAAATTTAATTTTATTGATTCATAATTCTTCAATATTTACCGGTATACACTACAGATAGCGTATCTTTTACACATGGTTTATGTCTTCAATACCTTATACACTCAAAATATATTTTCCATTACCGACTGTAGTTTATTTACGTAAAGTTTGTTTTTAAATGAAGTCAATTGAAATTCAAAAAAATTTATATTTTTTAACTTTTTGAATCAGTCATTTAAAAAACAAAATATAAAAAAATACAGACTTTCAGTAGAAGTTGATAAATTCTGTTAAATGTAAGATTTTATGTTGACTATTTCTAAAAATAGAATTTCAAATATTTTCTTTTTTATCAAAATTATTTCAATAAAAATTACCAGAAATTATTCAAATATACATACACATATAAAAAATAAAAATATATACATCTGTGTGTGTTGTACTTTCTAATTACATACAAATAAAAAACACTTTCAATTTGAAAAACAAACTGCAAAAATCGTTCTTTTTTCTAAGGTTTTGTCAGTTAAAAATTGATGGTAATTTTAAACGGCTTTAGATTGTTAATACATACTACTTTTGTCGATTATTTAACAATGATTGAAAATAAACAACAAAATGGGCTGAATATAATGAAAAATCAATAGTCCTCCTTTTGATTACATTTTCATATTACATATTTAAGATTGTTTTTAATGAAAAAATATTGTAAGTGATCATTTGCCGGAAGTTTTGTTTTACTTCTTCAATCTGAAAAAAAGTGCAGCTTAAGCACACTGATTTCATTACCAAAAAATGTTAATGAAATTTTTGCTATTTGCGCTAGTTTCAGCTAATATTAATATTTCAATGATAACTAAAATTTCCCAAGTGTGATATGACCATGACTGGTTCTTATTAATACATAGTAAACAAATGTTTATATATCACATTGGTTTCATATACACAATACAGGGAATAACGAAAATAATAAAGAATACAACAATGAAAATTGTTAATTTAACTGTTGACGCATACAAATTGCTTTAACTAAACGTTTAACGCGTTCCGTGCTTTGTGACATAAATTGACATAAATCACAACAACTTTAAATGAGTTTGTTGCTCAAACCATCCGCTATGCTCACGCCAGCATAGAATCAAATTCCCAAACAGTATCATTTTTCATTTTATACACTGGAGATGTAAAGGAATACGAAACGTACAAATGGTTAACCATTTGCACAGATGTTTTAGACCTAAACACCAGCGAAACAGAATAATGTTTAAAAACAAAAAACTAGAATCAATGTGTCGTATAAGCTGCTTATATTCTTGTATACTTAGGACAAATATTACCAGTTTGTGCATACAATTTTAGAGATTTATAAGGATAAGTGTCTCCCTTGTAGCAGTATATACATTTATACTGTCAGAAAATAAAGCTCATGTGAAAAAAAACTAATTCTGTTCAAAGTTACAATTAATCTTATTATCTCTGTTTTTGACTTGTAATATTACTATACATTAACACAGTGTTGCCACATTTTTGGGGTAATTAACTAGATCTCGGTTAATAAGGGGTGATTTTTTTATTTTTTTTTGCTATTTGGTTTTTTAAAGAAATTCTTGACATGTGACAATGCCAAAAATTCTCATTGAATAGACAAAAAACGAACATTGCATGAAAATTATTGAATATTATTATCAAAATTCGTGCAGTGGCAGAAATGTATTTCTACACTCTAATTAATTTCTGTTGAAATTTACCCAACTTATAGTAGGAAACTGTACTCCTACTATAAGTTGGGTAAATTTACTCTGTGTGCGTAACTGAGAAAAAGTACACACATTATGCTTAAATTGATGAACACAAAATAGGTAAAATTACATTAAAAGTGCTAAAATTTAAATTTAAATTTACCAAATTTGTGCATAAAGAAACACGATTTTCCTGTAAGTGTACACATATAATTCGTAAAAATCCTAAAAAATGCGCATTTCTACGATGTTTGTTTTGTAATAAAAACAATAAATTTATTGTGTAATTATTCACAATAAAAATAAAAGCAATAAATTTATTGTTTAGAATCTCACAAAAAGAATAAAAACAATAATTTTTGGATCAGTAATTCCAATTAACTGATAAATTTAAAAAACTAATATAGTTTTCTTTTTAAATTTTGAAAATGTTTTAGATTTTTTTTTTCAATTTCAATATGTCATAATTTTTTTTACCATTATAAGTTAGTATATTTACAAACTTTGAGCGTAAAATTTTTATATTTATTTATAATGTATTTAATTGTAAACACATAGTGTCTAAAAATACTTCGTGTGTGTATTATTGTATATAAAAGTGTGCGCAAAAAAGGTTTACGCATTTGGTGTTTATATTTACCGAATTATCGTAATATTACATAAACCTCGGCGACAAAGCTCATTTTTAGCTCAATGGGTACGTCAACATACAGAATTTCCGAATTCGGTGTGAAGAGCAGCCAGTGGCAGTTCAAGAGCTACCAATGCACTCTGAAAGATGGGCCGGCGGCGTCATTGAACCGTTATTCTTCAAGAACGGTGAAAATCGCAACGTTATGTTAATGTACTTTTTTTTTTGCTTAAAATGCTAGATTTGGACTTGGTTGGCATGTGATTTAACAAGACGATGCCACTTGCCACATGGCATGCGATATTATCAACCTATTGAGAGGCGAGTTTGGTGAGCAATTAATCTGACGTTTTTGGAGCAAGATCATGCGACTGGACCCCACTTGACTACGTGAATTCTCTCTTGTACAGGGGCAAGCCAACCAAAATTCCAGCGCTGAAAGACAACATTGCAGCTGAGAGATACCGGCCAAAATGCTAGAAAATGTATGCCAAAATTAAAGCTCACGGATGGATCACCTACACCGTAGCCGTGGGCAACATTTATATGAAATAATATTAAAAAAGTAAATGAAAGGCATTCATTTATAGCCCCAAATAAATATTTCATTAAATTTTGTAAATTTTCTGTGTTTTTTTTTTCAATTTTCAAACCCCAAACGGTTAAAAAAATCAACCTTTATTTTGCTTTGTTGGTGTGGGTATAGATAATTGGTGTCATTGGTAGTTTATGTTAGGTATGGAAGAAATTGAATTGAGAAATTGTTAAGTTAAAATTAAAATGATTAAAAGTTTTGCTCAGAATTCTACTAAAACAATTTTTTAATTTTTTTTTAACACTAAATCACGTTTCTTAATAATGGGTCAACCCTGATCCAGGAAGAAAATAAATTATGACTTAAAATTGAGGAGAAGTAGTTAAAAATATATTTTTTAATGAACTTTAATCTAGATAACAAAACAATCTTTGAAAGGTATTTGAAGGATTTCGGAAGGAACTTGATTCGCTTTTTATTTATTCTTAAGACGTTCATGCAAGCGCAGGTCAATAAGTCCGTTACTTTTTGAATTTTCCGCCTCTTAACTGAAAGGGCGACAGGCATCTGTCAGTTGACTCCTGTCAAAATTTGAACAAGCTGTCTTATTTAGTTTATGTTTCACAACCTTTGATAGCAGACTGCTGCGTGATTTGATTTGAAAACTGAGGAGTAACTGGAAAATGGCAGTTTGCTTGACAAATATCTATGAATTGCTCTCTCATCCACCCTATTCCCTGGATTCAACCCCCAGTGACTATTACTTGTTTCCAAACCTGAAGAAATTGCTCGGCAAAAAGAGATTTGACTCCAACGATGAAATCATTTTGCTATTATAGCCCGGACAAATCTTATTTTTTTAAGTTATAAAAAATTGGAGAAACATTGGACAGTGTATAGCGCTTAAATGCGAATATGTTGAAAAATAAAATGGTGTTTTTAACCAAAAACTTGTGTTTCATGTATATATACTCTAAA
This sequence comes from Eustalomyia histrio, assembly GCA_949748255.1. Lineage (NCBI taxonomy): Eukaryota > Metazoa > Arthropoda > Insecta > Diptera > Anthomyiidae > Eustalomyia > Eustalomyia histrio. The sequence continues at coordinate 96,656,415 of OX456525.1, forward strand.
AAATGCATTTATATAGAACTTTTTTGACTTCAGATTCATATTTAGAAGGTCAAAATACTTAAAAAAATTAATATGTGTAAAAGCGTTGTTGTGTAGTGTAATAAACAAAAAAATTAATTTTTAAATCGTTTTCATTTTTAAATCATAATTGACTCTTAAATACAAAAATTTTAAATTTTTTAAATATTCATATGGGACTGAAGATTTTATCATGACATAAATACCTCATATGCAACATACTCGTATATGGAAAATTTTATAATGATATAATAGTCAGAACAGTTTTTTTTAATAAATTTTCTGTTCTTACCACATTTTTAAGTAATGCACAAAGAAAACAGATTCCTATGACAGCCGAATTGTTATCACAATGAATCTATTTCCTCTATGTGGGTTATTTCATAATATTTGGGTAATATTGTCTCCACTTATGGGTAATTCTGAAGTTCCCTTATGGCAACATTGTACTAACACATACACACTCACACAGAGTCACTGTTACACATGAATTACAACATACACTTACATAAAAATGAACAAATATGTACATTCCATTAAAATACAAAGCCAAAAATATATATACCAAGTGTCACTTGAGTATTTATTGTGCAATTGGAATAAAAGCGTGTTGTTGTAGCTGTAGTGGTTGGCGGTAATAGTAAGTAGTTGTGTTGGTGGTAATACTGTGTTGTTGCAACTAATAAGTTATTGGTTTAATCATTGTACACTATTTTAACAGAACACTGGATTATTGACTTCATACAAACAAAAAGAGCAAATCTTTACCAAGTAGCAAGGAGCATTTTAACTAATAAAGTTCCATTGCATAAATTAAAAAGAAAGAACTAAAAACTGTTACTAGTATTCTCATATTCTGAAATGCTTCTAATTATTTGGCAACGATTTTTTGTGTGTAGACAAAAGTGTAAGCAATATTTAAAACACAGAAAAACGAAAATATTTTTGTGAAACATATTGACCCTCTAACTGTCCCTTATAACGGTAGTTTTTGGCTCTATTCTAACAAATCGTAAAAAACACCCCCACAAAGGGGGAGGCCGGGAATAAAATGTGTTCTGCAAAAATGTTGGCCATAAATTTTTACTACATATTTCAGAATACACCAAATGCAAAAATTTACCTTAAACACCAAAAACAGCTGGTACACTCAGAATATTATGTAGTTCACTGTTAGTAGTTTAATAAAAAAGTTGTCCGTTCCATTTAAAAATAAAGGAACATACATTTATTTTTCGAAGAAATATCTATATTAACTTTTTTATACATTTATTCGAAATAATTTACTATCATTTACCGATTTTTTTCAGTTTCATTTATTTTTTAATTTGTTTAAAATTTAATAAAAATTTACATACAAAACGGAAACTTGTGGTTTATTTGTGTCCGTAACAGTTATTACAAATTTTAATTTTGTTTGCTATCTGTTTCAAAAATATATATTCAAAAAATTTCAATTTGTTTTTTTATTTAAATTGGTTGTATAGATACAAAATTTTTCAATTCAAATTACAAGAACTTATGGTTGGCATTGAATACCTTTTCATAATAAGGATAGTTGGCTACCACAACTACTTTAAGACCGATATGAAAATGTTAAAATTCCATTAAAGGCAATTGTCTAGCGAACTAGCGAAACACCGATTTATAACGGTATTTTGCTAATATAACAAAATTTAACAGGAAATATTATGAAATAAACCTCGTGATATTTGAAGACACATGTCACTATTGCAACCGCAGTTTTAAAATTTTCGTATCGGTATTAATCAGAGCGTGATAGACAACTACCGTTATAATGAAAAGGTATTGCTTGCCAACCATGCAAAAACTTCAGAAACACACATTTACACACAAACACATTCACACAAAAAGTGTATATACCCTGTAGGAAGCCTGAGATAGTGTCTACAAGGCACCACTTTTGTCGACTATTTTGGGTGATTTTTTGGTGACATGTCCACAAAGCGTCTATACTTTTTACAATCCTTTTTTGCAGCTACAAAACTGTGCTTGCTATTGGTTTTTTATTGTTTTATTTTGTTGAAAATGCATGTACATAGCTGCATGCAAAATTAAAGTTTTTAATAAAAATATAGAGAAAAATGAACTTAGGTAAATATACTAATTTGAACAAAATAATAATGAGCAAAAGAAATTACAAAAATTTTGTGAAAAAAAAACAATCAATTTTGTACAAAAAATAAAAATAACAAGAAAGAGGCAACAATTTGTAGTGAAAGTTGCAACTTTAGAGATTTTGTGAAGCCTTGTGAGGCACAAAGTCCTTACGTCGTTTTGTGCCCAACATTTATTATTTATTTTTTTTTTTTTATTTATTATTATTATTATTATTATCATAGAGGAAGAATAGTATAGAGGATGCAACGCCGTCAACAGCCAAATAAAATTTTATACAGAATACAAAGGTTCGGAAACTTGGAGAAAACAGGGGAAAATTGAGCAAATTTCCCTGATTTCTGCAAAAATTTGAGTAAATTTCCCTGTTTTTAAACCTTTTTTTTTCAAATCCAATTGGGAAATCTGCTAAAACTAATTGGATTTGCAAAGAAATTCAATTGGAATCGCAAAAAAACCAATTTGAAAAGATGCTGAACCTTTGAAATCTGCACATACAAAAGAAAGAGAACGTTTTTTACTACGTGAGCGGCATCGTCATGGTGTGTTATTATCTATTAAATTATATTTGTTTTGTTATTGAAAATGTTTCGTCTAAGTTTATTGTCCATTAATGCCAATAACATTAGAGCCATCTGTTGTTAACCAGATGCATATCGATACCAACCCTGTGTTGTTAACTAAAACTCTGAAGTGACACAGCTGTTGATATTGACAACAGACGTGTCTAACAGGCAATAAATGTAATGTGTATGTTTGTGTTTTGTGCTTGTCAGTGATCGTTCATCAGGTATAAATAGCAAACGAGAACAGAAAATCAGGCAGTCAGTTTGGTGGTCTTGCCAAAGTAGGTCGTAGTGGTTAGAGTGGTTGTATGCCGCTAAAATTATTAGGTTGGTTGTATGCCAAATTTAGAGAGTGGTTGTATGCCACAGAATTGTTAGAGTGGTTGTATGCCGCTAAAAATTGTCAGGATGGTTGTATGCCATATTTCGTGATTTGTCGATGTGTATTGTCAACGCCGTGTCGTATATTCGTGTAAAAGAAATTGTGTCATAATGAATCGACCCAATAAAGAGTTGTAAATTTTATAACGTTTAAAGAACAAAACCTCGTTTTTTTATCCATCCCGAACACAAATAAATTTTCTGTTAACGAACCCTGGGCACGGTTGAGCATACCCCGGCCCAAGTGAAAACACGTCGTTACAGCCTGATGAAGATTTTACGGAGCCTGTGGATGAGTTTGTGCAGTCTTTTGTAGATTTGTCTACTCCAAAATTAAATTTGCCCGAAAATATTTTTTACTTTAACGAAATTTATAAAAAAAAAAGGTTATTAAAAAAATATCTAATTTAACAAAATAAATGCACCTGTTTAATCTTATTTCCTTCCTGTGGAAATCAAGTAAAAAGTTCCAAAAGTGTAGACTAGAATTACTTAAATGTACTAGTGAATCTCTGGTTCCAATGTCAACACCTAGTTGTGTAAATTCGCAATGACACGCACATGTTAAATGTCTACAGCAGAAAGCGTTGGCTGGGGCATAATTAGTCAGTAGTACTGGTGACAAAGTCAATAGTGAATCAGTACAGTTTCACTATTGACATTTCCTACAGGGTAGCTATGCATACATACATTTTGTATTGTACGAGTATATAAAAAAAAATCAAAAATTATAAAAGGAAAACAATTTCAAATAAATGATAAAAACATTTATTTTTGAAGGAATTGGTAGGTAAAATTTTGACATTTATTTTAACTGATTATATCATTTATTTCTAACGGATGTGTCGGTTGATTAATCAACATTTAAAAATAAATAACAAAAGGCATTTCATTTAAATGTAAATTAAGTAGACCGGTTTTTGAATGAATTATCATTTCTTGTAAATGACATTTTCTGTTATTTTAACTTACAAACTATTTTAAGTGTAGTAAAAAAATGTTGAAATCATTTTATAAATGCATTTCTTTTGTCTTCAATCCAACAGGGGTTTTTGTTGGTCCTGATATAAGGAAGCTTATGCAAAATGCTGAATTCCATCAAGTTGGTGTTCAGTGTACCAACAAAAAACGATATATCACACGATATAAATTGACTGTTAGGACTGTTCACTGTTAGTGATTTATTAAAACTCGTAAACTAAGACCGCTTATTGGGGACGAAAAAGATAAATTAATTTTTTAAATTCTAAATATTTTTTCACAACTTGTTTTAAATGCTACATTTACAGAATTGAAACTTTTTCAATTATAAATTATTCAAGTTTTAAAACATAATTTAAAGTTCAAATATAAATCTTTATTACAGCGTCTATCACAAGTTTGCAAGCAAAAGCAAATTCAGTGTATTCCTCTAAAAGTTTTTGTTTAAATTCTGTTTAAAAAAATATATATTGCTAATAAATATAGACCTACTGATCCGACCGGTAGGATTCAAATTGAAAACTGGAATAAAGGTTTCAATCTTTCTAAATATTGCAATTGGGTCACCTTGTTTTAGCATAGGGTGTATTGTATAAGAAATCTTTTGGAGCGTATAACTTTTGCAAATATTTTTAATATATTTTTGCTTATAGCACTCAAACTACAGAACCTATTAAAAAACAATGTTTATTCCCTATTTGATTGAGTAATTATAATGCTAATGAAATCGTACTAATGACTCAAAAATTATTTACAATTGCTTAAAAAAAGTTTTAGTTAACAAAAAAAAGGGAGATGGTTAACTTGCTTTACTTAGGCTGTTTTATAAAATGGTTCCCTTGGCATGTCTCCCGGACCTTATTTATCTATGTTTATTATCGCAATTTCTCAATACCCTTATAGAGCAAACAAATTTTGCTCGTTTTGCCCTGTCTCGCATAGTTTTCGAAATACCGCCGACTTTTAAAAAATTACCATTTTACAAAGAGGGCAAATAATTCCAAAACTAAGCAAAATATCGCAAAACGAACAAAATTTTTGCAGAGCTCGACGAAGGCTACCCTGAAGGCGTTTTCCTGATTTCAGAAATTTATCTCCATTTTAAAATACTTATCTGACAATTGCAATTATTTGTTTTTAATTGAATAATTATTAGTAGCAATGAAATTTAAAAAGCATTACCATCAAGTAAAGCAAACAATTGAAATCATTATCATTATTTAAAATATAGTAATGAAAATGATTTCATTGCAATATTAATATCAATGAAATGCTAATGAAATCATAAATTAATTAGTCCTAAGTATGATGATCAGTCACTATCTGTGAACAGATTGGTGGTTTTTGTGCAAAAATTTAGTCCAAATACTCAATTAAGTAAAAAATTCAAAATGTGGTTTTGGAGTATATTGTAAACTAGTGTAATCAGTGTCACTAATATTTAAGATATTTATTATTGTTTGAAATTTGTTCTTTGCTTTAAAATTTTTAATTTTTTAAAAGTTGACAAAATTTCGATTCTGCTACTAAACCGTTGTACAGTCAAATTTATACAAAAGGAACATATTTGATCTTTAAATTTTAGTATCGTCATTGAGCTTGTTAGGAATTCAATCACTATTAAAACCAAAATGGAGCACAATATAAATATTTTGTAATACGTTTTTTGCTTAAGCTCTGGCTTCTGGAAATTTGATTAAGCTCTGGCTTCTGGAAAATCTAGCTTGTCTAAAATTTTAGTTTCAGAAGAGATTCAAATACAAGTATCAGCCAGGCTTTAAAAGGTTGATTTGCTTTGTTTATGTAGAATACGGAGGTAGAAAGCTCGTTATAAATTAAAAAAAAAATCGTTAAATACATAATAATATTGTGAACACTTAGTAGGTGACCTTGCCGGTTAAAGATTTAATATTAATACTGACAGATATAAAAACATTTTGCTAGTCAAGACTCTAAAATAACTTTATTATTATTAACAATTTATTACACATATTTTTAATGTTCTTCTTATGTAACTTTATTTTTTAACTTTTAACCGCTATTAAATGGTTAGCTGTGCCATAAATTTTATTAACAAGAACGATAGTAAATTAAATTTTCTATAGAAGTTCTATATACATACATAACATAAAGGGACCACAACATTACTTCATTTAATTGAAACTTCATAAATTGGGAATTTCATTAAATATATCCACTGTTTTCATTATCGAAATTGTATAGAAGAATTTATATTCTTCCTCGCATTAATTAAATATAATATAGGGAAAATATTGTATTTTGCCATATACTCGATATTTATAAGAAAATAATATTATTTCATTGACTATTTATATATTGTAAGATTCCTTGACGATTAAAATAACTACCCTACGGGAAATTTATTCGAAATGCCAAAAAAAAGCCAGTCTCTATATACGAAAAGGTTCTTTTACTTTTACGTAACACTGTCATATCCCAGCATAAAAGTGGCCGTAATTCTTTGGTTATTACTTCTTTAATTGTTTCCAATGTTTCAGTTAGTGTTATTCAACTGCTTTTTTGGAAGATATATTAAGAAATTACTAAAAAAAATCTGTTCTACATTATAAAATGCTTATCATAAAAATCACTTCTTTTCTAGCTTCTGAAGCAATAACGATTGCTAATTTTCTAGTGAAGTAATTTATAATATAAGTTTTCACAGATTCATATATATTAATCAGAAAAAAGTTTTAAAGAACTATTTTTTTTTTTTTAATAAAATATTTGTGTAATTTTCTTAAAAAATTTTACTAAAAACATGTATTTAATAAAATTACATTGTAAATAGACGCTAAACAACGGAAATATTTTCACATACCCAAAATTTAAATTCTCATTAGGAAGAGTTCCCTTGTAACATCTTAATTAATGCGGATTACAATTAATATATTTTTAAAATATTTTGTTAAAAGCTTATTTTAATGCATCCCAGCTTAAATACTACAAACATGTGTGCAAGTCCCAGAAACAGTCCACCAACCAAAAATTTTTAAAATTTATCCAACTTATTTTTTTTAATGAAACATTAGACTAGATATACATATGCTATAATATTGTAAATATAAAAATAAAATGTATTTGGATGATCGTTAAAACAAAAATTATTATCAAATCTTATACTAAAAATTAATATTTTTAATCATCCAATTCTATTTAATTTTAGAAATTTTTTTTTTACTGTTTTAGAAAGATTAAAATTTGGCATGGAATGTTAGGTTCATGCGTTGTAGCGTGCGTCACGGAAATAAAGGATTTATTTTTATGCTCTGTGTAGAATGATTTTTTTTTTTGCAAGTAATCTATAATTTAAAATCAATTTAATATACTGCTTTAAGTAAATACAAAAATTAAAATTCTACAATTAAAATAAAAAATAGCATATTAATATTTTCTGTATCGTGCGTCACGATTTGAGTTTTCTCAAAAATTGCATTAAAAATAGTGTTTCAAATTATTCGACCCTGCCGGTTAACCGGTTAGGGCATTATTCGAAAAATGACGAAAAGTGATTAATCAGTTTTTCGGGTTTATTAATCCAAAAAATCGGCGATTAATTGCTTAATCGTTAAAAGCAAAATAAAAGTGTATCTTTCACCAGTAACGACACAGAGTGCTCAAGTAAATCCTTAAACCTAAAACAGAAAAATGCAGTGTAAACCGTATTTTACATCAAAGAAATTATTGTAGAAAATTTTCTAAATAAACCAGCACCTCGTATCTGTTTTTCTTGCATATACAAAGTTTTCGCAAAAAACATGTAAGACGCAACACTGTTCTGATTTCTACAGGGTGAGTCACAGGCAATTAAATATATATCAATATTTTACAAAATTAAATGTGCCACAGCTTTAAAAGTTAGTTTAAAAATACAATCAATTTTATCTATTAAGTCACCTTGTATAAAATAGGGTGAATATAAATTTCTCGATGGGAAAACTTCTCGCATCAGATACAGAAAAATGGTGCAGAGCTGCTTTACAACACTATTCAATAAATAATTCTTAAAAATATTGTATTGTTTTTGCAAATTTAATTAATTTTAATTTAATTTTCTGGTTTGGGTTTTAAAGTTAAAGAGCTTTTCTATTCTCTAAAACGCATATTCCTGTCAGGTCCTTACCAAGTAAATTGTAACGATTTCTTTTTCGGGTTCTACTTAAGCTTTTCTACTCTTTCAAAATTTTTTGACAACTCAACTTTTTTCAGTTCTTAAAAATTTTGTTATTTCCAATTGAAAATAATTTTAATATGTTGTTTTGGCACTGAGACCAAAATAAAACTGAATTATAACTGTACATGAAATGTAAATATAAATATATAAAAAAAAAACAGTAACGTCATAGTGCTTTTTAAAAGAAATTCTTAGCCACGTTATTGATTTATTGGTGGTTTACTGACTTTCGTTGTGGTCGCACAAGTACAAATAACGCTGAACGTTCTGGACGGCCAATTGAGGTCAATACACCCGAAAGAAAAGTTGGAGTGCATGAGATTGTTGATGCCATAGGCATTTCATATGGCAGTGTGGTTTAGATTTTAAATGATCAGTTGGATTTAAGATGTCTGCAAGACGGGTGCCGCGTTTCCTCTCAATTGACCATAATGCACGGGTGCACACGTGTGTAGTCTCAATGGCAAAAATCCATGAATTGGGCTACGAACTGGTACCTCATTCGCCATATTCTCCGGATTTAGCCCCTAGTGACAAACCAACAAATGCCTATTTTATGGACCTCGAAAAATTCAATTTTTGGAATGGATACAAAAATTGGAGAAACGTTTGATTAAGTGTATTGAGCTAAAAGGAGATTATGTTGAAAAAACTGTGCTTTATTCAAAAAGTCACGGCCTTATTGATCCGCCCTTCTATTACACGAAAATTGTAAACTGTTGTTACAAATTTGTTAAACGAGAGTAATTTTTAATCTTATATGTAGTTCAATAGCTTGGTAAGTAGTGGAATCGGGGCACTAGATCAATAATTTAACAGGCAAATTTTTTGTTTCTAAGATCGACTTGTTGAACAACTTCTTGCCTTTATAATCTGTTTTTTGTCAGTTTTAACACCGAAAACTTTTTTTTGTTTGAAATTATTTCAAAAGTAACCAGATAGTCCTAGAACCACTTCACGAGCTAGTTCTAGTAAGTTATATTGTACACTCACCAACAAAAGTCTGTAATGGCAACTGAAAATTTTGCTGTTATTACGAGAAATTTTGCTAGTTTGAGCCCAGCGGTATTTTTGCTAATCTTAGCAACACATGTCTAATTTGTAGAAAAAATTAGCTGCCGTTACTAAATTTTAGTAAACTTTTTGTAAAGTGGAATTTAAAATCTGTTTGCTAAATTCAGCAAAAAAAATTACTAAATATTAGTAATATTAGTACAAAATTTAAAATTTATTTTTTTTTATCGAATATCAAAATTTTTTATTTTATTTTTTTTTTATTTTTTCAGCTTAAATTTATAATTTGATATTTGTGTTTAAAATTATTTAATAATGCTTGTATATTATATTTAATTTTTTTAAAACGTAAATATCTAGTTGGCTTTTTAGCCTCTATAAAGATAGAATAGGCGCTGAGACAAATAAGAATCTTGTAAATAAACATTTGAAATATGGAAAATTGAAAAAAAAAATAGACAAAATTAAAAAAAAAATCAAAGACTTAAAAATTGTAAAAACAAACATTTATCATTTTGCTTTAATTTCGTAATTTCTATTTTGAAAAATATTTTAGTCAATTTTTTTTTTGCTTTTAATGTCAAATTTTAGCTGTTTTAAGGGCTGCTTTTTGAAGTTAAAAAATTGTTTAGTATTATTTTAAGTGGATGTCCTATTTTTAGACATGAGTCGGTACATTCACTTCCGATCCCTTTTTTAATATATTAAACATTTTAAGGCAATTTAAGTTTGAAGGTGTAAGTTTTAATTAGAACTAACATTTCCTTCAATATCCACTTTTTAAAAATTGCTAATTTTTTTGCCAATTTTAGCAAATCGGTTTTCAAAAATTTGAAAAATGATTTCTGAAATTAGCAAAAAAAAAATTTTGTAAATATTCTGTTATTTGTAAACTTTAAAAAGCTAAAGTTAAAAAATATTTTTTTTTACTAAAAATCAGTACAAAAATAGTAAAGTGGGATTGAAAACCGTTTCCAAATTTTTCTACAAACTTTTTTTCTGAGTGTATATTATCACTTAATTTGTTTGGTAACCGATTTCAAAAGAATTTTATTGGCAGAATTCTTAAAGAGTTAAAATATTAATTTTCTGTTATGACATCGAAAACAAATGCATCCTTGTCTTGAAATACATAAAAATATAGTTTACATGATTTAAAGATTTTTAAGGAACTAGAACAAATATTAAAAATTGTCTATTTATTGTTGGTTAAAAAAGTTAAAAATTCATATTAAAAAATGTTATTAAAAAATTAAATTACATTTTTGGTTAAAATAAATTCAATTGTGTTTATTTATACACTACTAGAAAAAATGTAACGTGCGTCACAAAGGGTTCACGGCTTTTGATTAAAAACGATAAAATTGTTTGGCCGCAAATAAGTTAGTTCTAAAACAACTTATATACATCTTTCTTTAAGGTACATATTATATTTAGTGTGCTTTATTATACAAAATTCGCTAAAAATTACTAAGACAGAATTCAACTTTCAAAGTTACTTCCTTTTCATTATAGCGTGAGTTACAAAACTTTGTGAATAATTATTTTGCAGCAAATAACTGCTAAAAAATTAAGTTTTAATGTCATTCGAAAGCACACTTAAATACCTACCACCAAACAATATGTTTAAGTTGAAGGCATCTCTTTTGAAAGGCTAAGATATTTCTATATTTCAATCCAAAAACGCGTACGAATATAGCGTTCGTAACGCAGGATTTGCCCATACATGAATATTTTTAACTCATTCAAAATAATATCAAAATATTGCAATTCAATTGCTTCTTTTGAGAAAAGTAAAAATAGTGCTAGGTAGCTACGATATATCGAGTCATAGGACGCCAATGTTAAATTCTTCGATGCAACCATTACGAAAAAGTAGTGATGTTTATTGCTTTTGCTGGGATGACCACTTAAAACATATTTTCATATTTTTGTTATATAATCAGAAAACAGAGTTGGATTGTTCAGAGTTGGATTGAGGCAATATATTCTGTTGTCTCAGTCAAATTATATTTTTCTCAGTTGGTTTTCTGTAGTTACAACCGAAAAATTCGGTTTCTCCAAACGAAACATTTGATACACAGAGAAAACAGATTCGTGCTGACAACTGAATTTGTTGCCAATCGAATAATACGGTTGTAGTTACAAAATTTTTCAGTTCTGACAAACGACTGCCATAACCAAATTTGAGTTGACACAACAAATATATGGTAGTCATAACCGAAAAGTTCGATTGGTAACCAATTCGGTTATCAACACGAATCCGTTTCTATATGTTGGAGAGTTTCGTATGTAGCAGAGTTTCGTAATATGCCCTAGGTTAGTTCTGTGATATGTCACTAAATGTCAATTTTCCCTTCCGTTGACTACGTTATGTTAGCATTCTCATAAATTACCCCCAGGGTGGTAAACTTCATATACGTATGTTCTTTCCCTTGAAAAAAAAACCAATTACACAACAAATAGATCAAAAATTATTGTATTATAAAATATACAAGATACATAAAAACAAAAAATAAGAAAATACATAATTTTACTTACTTCAACAAAATACACTCAAAATAATACGTCAGTACACTCACCAATAAAAAAATGTTTGCTGTTATTATGAGAAATGTTGCTGGGCTCCTGTTTGAGTATTATTTGCTAATATTTTCAAAAAATATTTTAGTAAAAATTAAAAAAAATCAAAGACTTCAAAAATAGTAAAAACATAAACGAATTTATCATTTTGTTTAAATTTGCTAATTTTTGTTTTAAAAAATATTTTTAGTAAATTTTTTGGATTTTAAGGTCAAGTTTTAATTGTTTTAAGGGCTGATTTTTAGAACTTTTTAGTGATATTTTAAGTGGACGTCCTACATTTGGACATGGGTCGGTTGTGAAAAGTATCTTTAATTCCAAACGCTTTTTAAGTTTGTAAGTATAAGTTTTAAATATTAGAAATAAAATTTCCTTCAATATCAGTAATTTTTTTTTTGGCTTATTTTAGCAAATCGTTTTTCAAAAATTTGTAACATGAGTTCTGAAATTAGCAACAAAAATTAGTAAATAAATAAATAATAAAAAAATAATAAAAATAATATTTTTTACTAAAAATCAGTACAAAAATAGTAAAGTGAGATGGAAAATCGTTTACAAATTTTTTTACAAACTTTTTTTCTGAGTGTGTATAGAGAAAAATTATGTTAAAATGTTTGTAAACTTACACAAAATATTGTTAAACTCAACTGAGTATAGAACTAAATTTTGTTTATAATTATAAAGAGACTATTTTTTTGGTTTTCAAATTTTAGTATCGTCATTGTGCCTATTAGGAAATCAACCAGGTATTTTAATTTAATTTTAATAGATTTTCTTGCTTAAGGTCTGTCTGCCTTCTTCTGGAGGCTCTAGCTTTTCAAATACTTTGGGTTCTGAAGAGATCCTTGCCGGATCGAAATACATATATCAGCCTAGCTAAAAATAGTTAATTTTCTGTGTTTTTTGTAAATATATGAAGGTTAAAAGCTTTTTATAAAAAACATAAAAAACAAAAGAAAAAGTGCAACTAATTTTATTTAAGGCCGAATATTAGAAGTATTTCTGGCAAATTATAGACGTATTATTTAAAGTATAAAAATTACTAAAAGAAATCAGTTGAGTTACCTTTCTGGTAAATCTCCTACTTTCTGCCTTAAAAAAATCACGTTATGTTAAAAAAATCTATTAAATTCATCTAGCAAACTAGTAAAAACTACTGATAAATTTGCAATCTATTGGCAACTTGAAATTTGGTACGTAGATGTCTCCTCCGTCGCAAATATCCCGGAAGATGAGATTTTTGAGAAATCCTTTAGGAAGGGACAGAAAGTGGGAAGTCTTCCCTTTGACGGCCTGCCCAAACCCCTTTGGTTAGAAATTTTTCGCATAACGGACTGCCAAAACAGCTTTGGCTAGAAGCCTGACATTTTAAATATTATTCCCTTTTGAATTTTCAGCGGGAGCCTTCAAAGGGAGAAAGAGCTTTGGCTAAAAACCTGAAATGTGAGGAAAGAGTGAAATTGAAACAATAAAATTTGGAAAGGAAATTTAATGGAACGGGGAAGGAGTGAAATCGAAGCTCTAAACAAGGGAAGCGAAATAGTATGGAAGGGGAAACGAATGGGATTGAAACATTAGACAAGGGGGACTAAATAAAATGGAACGAGATTAAAACATTGCAACGGGGAACAAGTGGAACTGAAACAATGCACACAGGAAACGAAATGGAATGGAACGAGACTGCATATTAGTGATATTTATCGATTTAAAAATATTTGTTCCATTTTAGTGATTATACTCCATCCCTGCAAAACCACACATTACCAAATAATGTGTAAAGTAATGTGTAGCCATAGGGGCTCATGGATTACTGTACACCTTACATTACACTGGGGCGATGAGCCTCAAAGTAATGTATATACCCATTACTTTAGAGGTGATAATGTACCCTTTTGTTACAAAAAACACAATGTATCTAAAACTAGATTTTCAAAAATATTTCAATTATTACTTTATATTTATAAATTATATATTACGTAATCAATAATCAGTAACTTATTACTTTATGCTAGCAAATAATGAAAAAGGTAACGCATGAGAATATCGCAGCCATTACCAAAGTTTTGCTGGGATTTTTATATATTCCGAAAACTTATCTGCCAATGGCAATTATTTTTATAAATCGGTAGTGCATTTTTTAACAAGTATCATTAATCAATTAAATTAAATTCTTTAAACATTGTCATTAATTAAGTGATTGAATGTCATTAATTAAATGATAAATTATAATGAAATCATCAATTAATTAGTCCTTCCAATTTTTAAGCACCGCGGTGTTTAAGCACCGCAATTTCTATGGAGACTGGCAAAAATGAGAAATTAATTTTTTTGAACGTGATAGGGCTTCAAGAGAGGAGAAGTCTCCCCCTTAATTGATAAGGTAAATTTTTAGGTATCGTTGCAAACGGGGTAAAAATGGGAATAGTGTCTCTTGTAAGGGCCTGCACAAAGGGTTTTGTCTAGAAATTTTAAAAAGTGCCCCTTAATCACTCAGCGGAAACCACTGCAGTTAGGAGAAAGATATTTGGCATCAAATAATATTAATGTTTGCTATACATAACACTTTAAAGGAAAAAAAATTATGTACCATTAATATTGTGATCTATTTTTGTTATTTTAAAAGTTATGGCAATTTTCGCTTTTTAGAAATTGCGAAATTTAGTGAAATTGACACTAAACATCAATATATTTTGACGAAATTAGATTTTATTGCTACTAACCCTGAGCATAGAGAGATATTTGTAAATCGAGTCCTAACTGTAGCCTGTGTATCCTGTAACAAAAATAAAAACCCAGTTTACAAGTTAGGACTCCAAAATAGATTAAGAATAATTTCCTAGAGCGTAAATATATATTTGACGATTTTTGGAATATCTTTTTTTTATTAATAACTTTTTTATTATTTGTTATTTGTTTTTTTTATAACAAATATCATTTATTTTTCAATATTTTGCTATTTTTTCTGTTTTCAAAAGTTAATTATTTCAAGTTTAATAAATTTTAGCTTTACATCCTTCTCGCTTCAAAATTTTTAATTGCAGAAAAAATTTTTAAAGGCAAAGAAAGTAGTTAATTATGTTTTCTATCGCTGCAATACAATTTCCTTAATAAAATATTGTTATTTAGTTATAAAAAAATACTTAAGATCCGGACACCACTTTTTTGGCGGCCATGGTCATTAGACGGTTAAAATATTATCAGGGGGAGGGGCAAAGCAAACTTCTTTCGCTATCAATAAAGAGATAATTTTTGCAATCTTTAATTAAAACGTTGAAAAAAATAAGTCGAAATGAGAAAAAGTTTGCCCCTAATAATGCCTTCCAAACTGTTGTAACTGGAATTTTAGCATTTCTGGGCTGCTTATATAAACATCCACTAAGATGAGTGGTTTGTATCTATTTTCCGTTTGAAGCCAGTTGTAATGTAATGAACTACTCATAGACGTTGGGAATCTGAACTTGGGATTATTTTATATTAATGTAGTGTATGCCAGTTAATATTCCCCAAAAAACAATAATTTTATCTGTTTAGCTCTATCTCGCGTAGTTTTTAAGAATTATTCTTTTTTAAAAAAGTTTTAGCTAAAAGCAGTTGTACATATTTTTTTTATACACACATATTACTTTGAGTGTAAGCTTAGTAATTGTTGTTGCATGTGGATTTGATATTATGGTAGGATTTGTTTTTCTTTTTTAGAAATCAATACTTTGTCTGACATATCTGATGGCACTTTGTATAAAATCTATAACTGTAGCTTTGCAAAAGGGAATTTTTTTGCTTAGAAAAACAACATCATGTGTCTGTTGCCAAAATGTCTGTTGTATGTTACCATCAATTTTGTGGTTAATTTTCATTTAAAATGTCGGTTTTTTACAGTTTTTTCATGCGCTAAACTGACTAAACTTTGTCTTGCTAATGTTTTTTAACCAACCGAACAAAAAACAAAGTGATATAAAAAAAAAAACAATCAAACTGAAAAAAATTGTATAAGTCAAACATACATACATGCATACATGCATACTCAATCAATCATTGTCAGTAAGTATAATTTACTAGTATTTAGAAAAGCTTACACCATATTTTATTAAGTTTTAAAGTAAAAATTACAAACATTAACTTTGTTGTCTGTCTGAAAATTTCTATCTCGTATCATATTTTGCTATTTGTACGAGTATAAAATATCTCGTACACCTACACTTTTATGAATTGAAACTTCACATAGCAAACTTATTTATTTTCATGTTCATCTGCCATAAATTTAATAGAAACAATTGCTACACCCAAAAAAAAAATGAACTAGAATTTAGAAAAATAAACTTATGTGGAGGAAAAATTTAAATCAAAACGGCGCCAAAGACACTTTTTAATACAATTTAATAAAATTTTCCTTAAAGTTAAGAAACATATATTAGTTAAAATTTGGTCAAAATTTCTAAATTATAGAAAAATTTTACTAATGAGAAATAAATTTTTATTAGAAAACATAGTAAAATTTCCTCCTAATTAGTTCATATATCATCTTAAATTTTACTGTTAGTTAGGAAATGTTTACTTGGTTTTTAAAAAATATTTATATTATTTAAGTTTATTAGATAATTTTTATTACTGGAAACTAGTTATCTCCCTTTTAAGTGAAAATTATTCTTAAATTTCATAAAAAATTTTCTAATAAATATGAAACTATTTCTATGGTATTTTACACTCATCGTGTAGGTATTTTCACACTTTCGGAGGACTTATGCTTTGTGAGGGAGGACAATGCTCTTAACACGCTTTTTGCTATACATTTTTATCTCTAAATTAAATTGTATCATACAAAACTCATGTATTTAAAATATAAATTAAATATCATAAGCAAAGAGGTAAACAAATTAAATAAGTGCACTGAAGCATATTCTGAAATGTAATACATTGAGACAAAGTCAGATCCGTTGTTAATTAATGGTTCTCCTCGAGAGAACTACAAAAACGGACACCCTAAGTGACACACGGCATATATGACTAGGGAACACTGAGGATCCTTTGTCTTCTTAAATAAATTAATTTAAGAAAATTGTTACAAAAATACAAATTACTTATCACAATTACATTCTTCATATTATTGGAAAATGGAAAAAGGCATTTTTAGCTTAAATCTTAATTGACATTAAAATTTTGACTTTTTTTAAAAAAAAAAATAGTTTTAGTGCCTTCGATAAATATAAAGATTAATAGGCGCAACGTCAATTATAGGCGTATACTTAAAAAAAATAATATTTTATTAAAATTTATCTGAACTAAGTTGCTTGAAAATTTTACCTAC
Organism: Eustalomyia histrio; assembly: GCA_949748255.1. Classification (NCBI taxonomy): domain Eukaryota; kingdom Metazoa; phylum Arthropoda; class Insecta; order Diptera; family Anthomyiidae; genus Eustalomyia; species Eustalomyia histrio. The sequence continues at coordinate 96,673,594 of OX456525.1, forward strand.
ACTCAGAATATTATGTAGTTAACTGTTTGTAGTTTAATAAAAAAGTTTTCCGTTCCATTTAAAAATAAAGGAAGATACATTTATTTTTCAAAGAAATATCTATATTAACTTTTTTATACATTTATTCGAAATAATTTACTATCATTTGCCGATTTTTTTCAGTTTCATTTATTTTTTTCATTTGTTTGAAATTTAATTAAATTTTACCCACAAAACGGAAACTTGTGGTTTATTTGTGTCCGTAACAGTTATTACAAACTTAAATTTTGTTTGCTGTCTGTTTCAAAAAAAAAATATTAAAAAAATTTCAATTTGTTTTTTTATTTAAATTGGTTGTATATATACAAAAATTTTCAATACAAATTACAAGAACTTCATAAACACACATACATATACAAATACATTCACACAAAAAGTGTTTATAGCTTCATATGCATACATACATTTTGTATTGTACGAGCATATTAAAAAAAAAAAAACAAAAAATACAAAAACGGAAATAATTTCAAATAAATGAAAAAAACATTTATTTTTTAAGGATTGGTAGGTAAAATTTTGACATTTAATTTAAATGATAATATCATTTGTTTCTTACGGATGTGTCAGTTGATTAATCAACATTTAAAAATAAATAACAAATGGCATTTAATTTAAATGAAAATTAAGTAGACCGGTTTTTAAATGAAATATCATTTCTTTTAAATGATATTTTCAGTTATTTTAACTTATAAACTTTTTTAAGTGTATAAATAGTTCATCAAAAAATAAATTTTTATTATAACATAGAAAAAATGGATTTTTTTTTTTAATTGCCTGAACTAGCAAACAATTCTTAAAAATTAGAAAGTGGTTAAATTAAAAAACTCGCAAAAAAAATTAAGACACATTAAGTTCAAGTACTTTCTTATTTTAAATTAAATACAAAGTAAATTTTGTTCAATTTTTTTTCTTTAACTAAACTTATTTATATTATATCTTAGTAAGCAAATTTCTGAAAACTAAGATGTTTTTCTTAAAAATTTATGATAATATATCGGGTGATTTTTTAGCAACTTTTTATTTGGTAACACTGTTTTTGGCTGCTTAGCTGTTTTCGTGTAACATGTTACTGTCAAACATGTTCAGTTTGGTCTAAAATTTAACCATACATCGACTTGCAAACGAACAACGCTTGCAGAATATTGAATTTTATTATAAAAATTCATGCGAGTTCTATGAACAGTTTATTGCACGTTTGGGGCCGGTCAACTGGGCGCCTCTTTCGTGCGATTTAACGCGCTTAGATTATTTTTTGTGGGGCTATGTAAAGGTTCATGTCTATAGGGACATGCCCGCAACGGTTGACGCACTGGAAGCCAATATTGAAGAATTTATTCTTGAGATACCGGCCGATATGTTGGAGAGAGTATGTCAAAATTAGACCCAGCGTATGAACCATTTGAGGCGCAGCCGCGGTCAACATTCACATGAAATCGTCTTTAAAAATTGAATTAAATAGACCGCTCTATCAACTCAAATAAATATTTCATACATTTCTCTGAATTTTATGTGTTTTTTGTTTAAATCAATTCCGAAAGCTCTTAAAAAAATCACCCATTATTTGTTTGTTTTTTTCATAAAATCAAGAAATATTACTTAGGAAAGATATGAACTATATTTTTGAGTATATAATTTTTACTCAAACAAACGAATTTATATCCTTTTTAAGAACATTTTTCGAAATTTTTAAAAACTTTTAAACTTTTTTAAAGGGAATTTAAAATTAATTTATAGTTCACGTCTTTTTTTTTTTTTTTTTTTTGAGTGTATTTAGCTCTGACATTGTGTCTGCATTGCTTAAGACTGCATGTGAAAGGCATTGATGCCGACAGCGAAAATTTCTCAGATTTGTCAGATTTTTAAATTGAATTATTAACCAAAAATAAAAAGTGAAAAAATAATAAAAGTTAACCATTAAAAGCATTTTAGTGTCAGAAAAAGTGTATTTAATCTAATAAACTGAAAAATATCTGTGCTCAAATACGAAAAAAAATTGTTCAAGTTATTTATACTCAAACTATAATAGGATATTATAAATTTTTCCTTTAATAACTTGTGGCAAAATAAAGTTATCAATTTTTAAACTTGCGTATAGTGATGATGATTAATATGAGAAATATTTTTCGATTTCCATGTGATAAACCAGACAATATGGACTATGACAAAAAATTATTTACAATTATCAAAGATGTTTTTTTTAAATATTCGCCAATAAATAACTTTTTTTTTAATTTTTTGCTAAAGAGTTCTGTATACTTTTGAAAAAAAAGAAATCTAAACGTAAAATGCTAAGCTTTCACTGCTCTAGAAAAGCCATGCTATTCTCAGATATTGTAAAAAACAATTGAGGAGTCGCAGAGCAACACGTGCGTTTTTTTTTTTCATTTAAATTTTTTGGGGAAATTGAGGATTACTTTTTTCAACCCATTGTAAAACAGCATGAACTCGGAATTCGGAAGAAGTTTTAGCTTATCATAAGATGCATCACATCACAAAACGTAACCAGAAAAAAGCAAGGTTAAAAAGCGGCCAATAGACGATCAAGCATGCTGCACAGCTTCCGTGCATTTGTTTTTGTAATGGCCATCAAACATCACATCACATGATCAAATGGTAAACATGTTGTACGGCATGTTTGATCATCCAAATGCCCCTTAAACGTTTTACTGTTTTTACAATGGAACGATTGATTGTATAACTTGAAAATGATGGATTTTTCACAAATGTTTGGACGTTTATTGTGAAAAATTTGTACACTATAAATATATTCAAAGCAATGACTATGGTAAGACTATGATCCTTTCTCATCTTTCTGGCATCATATGGACTCCGCGCCAAAATAACTGCTCATTTTTTATGGTCAATACCTTTATAGTGCGAGGGCTCCGCATCGATCGAAACAAATGATAGTCAGACGGGGCAAGGTCTGGCTTATAAGGCGGGTGAGTCAAATCTTTCTAACCACCATTTTCTAAATAGTTTTTAATCTGTCTTGCAACATGTGACCAACATTGTCATAATGGAATATTACAGCTTTAGGTCTGTTCACATTTCTGGTCCCACCAAATACAGAGCAGTATCTTGGAGCCATGGATAATTAGCTTTGGCTTTGGTTTGAGTGGATGACCTATTTTTGGACATGAGTCGGTTGTGAAAAATGTCTTCACTTTGTATCCCTATGGAGTTTTTATTATTAGAAATAACATTTTCTTTAACATTCACTTTTTTAAAATGAGCAAATTTTTTTTCTAATTTTAGCAAATCAGTTTTTAAAATTTTGTAAAGATCCTGTAAAAATTCTATAATTTCTAATATTTAAATAGCAAAAAAATTTACTAAACTATAATATTTTTACTAAAAATCAGCAAAAAAATAGTAAAGTGGGATTGAAAACCTTTTACACATTGTTCTACTAACTTTTGAGTGTACTCATAAGTTATTTGCGAAATGTCAACTTCCCGATATTTTCTTAAATGAGTCTCACTCCGGAACTTGAACCTTGGTGTAGTGTATCATATAGTCTAATTGCCCGACCTTAATCGAGATTTTGACTTTGAAAGGTAGAATAACATAAATTTTTATTTTTTTTTTTTTTAGGTTTATGTTTGACATTTGCAAAATGGGACGCTATATGCTCGAAAAAAATTGAGAAATATTAAAAACTTACTTCTCTTTTCGAAAAGAGATCGGCCTTCAGTTCAGTTTGTGCGTCAATTTTTGAAGCGAGTTAATGAATATGATTTATTATTGGTGATACCAAACCGTGTACGTTCTCGAAAACATTGCTGCTGTGGCTGAGAATGTCCAAGAACACATTCATCAACATCAACTCGCCATCGTTCTCAGGAACTGAACATTTCTCACATTTTTTAAAAATTGGGTCGATCAGATGAGGTATTGCCGAGCCAGTTGTGCTAGTCATATGAATGATATTGTGTTGCATTTTTAAATAACAAAGTTCAACCTTTCTAATAAAACTAGAAAATTGAAAATATAATCAGTATTTTTATTGTAGCCGATTCAAATTTTAAATGGCCCACCCTGTATATATGTTAAGCACATTTCTAAAACAAACGAAAATGAGGCTGGGGTGGAGCAACATCAGTGAACTATGAAAATTCTAAGAAAAAAAATAAATTTTTGCAATTTTTCCCATAATCAGCTAATTAATCCGCATCGTTTGCCTGAAATTATGTAAAAAATTTTAGTTTCGGGACACCCTAATGTATATTGCTACGTGTTATTTTTCTGGTTGAAAACATGTGGTGGTAATCAAAATTTTGTTTTATGTTATTACCTCATGCTTACAAGGAAGATATCCTTGAAAGCATAAAATAAAATTTGAATAATATGATATAACGTTACATGATCGTTACATAGTCTTAAATCTGGAGGATAAATATTGTATAGCTTTTTTATATTTAGATTTAAAAAAAAAAAAAGTTTATGCATTTTAAAATTGTCCCATCAAATATCTTATGTTTGCTTTTCAATTTCCCAGTAAATAATTTTGGGAATTATCAAAAAAAAAACCCAAAAACTGACCAAAATTGCAAAAATCTAAAAAAATACTCTTGATATGAGATTGGACCACCAGTGACATATTCGTTTAGGTTGGCTACTCCAATACATATGCAAATTTCAGCATAATATATGGGTAACCATGGGATAACCTTCCTTGTTAGTGGTTTGTGGAAAAATGCCATAAAATGTAATAAATCCATTTAAAAATGATATAGTGATTAAGTTAAATGAAAAAAAAAAACTTAAAGTTAGATATTTTCAAAAAGCTAATTTGTCTATGATCCAATTCTAAATAAAATTATATGTAGCTTCATGTTTTGCAATAGAATTTGTATGAGCACACACAAAAATTTATTTTTTCCAAATTTACGGTTGGTTGAATTTTAATTTTAAAACATAATAAAATTATATAGTTTACCTATGAAAATATTATATTTTCCACATAAAATTTTAATAATTACAAAATTACATGGTTGTGTATTAGTTTAGACACTCAAGCGTTGCATATTTTAATGAGTACGTATGAGTAATATATTTTAATTAAATATAACTCATACGTACTGTTGAAATTATCTTCTTTAAATAAAAAATTTGAAATCTTATGTAGATAGGTACTGAAAATAAAATTTATTTATTCGAAATTTTGCATTCATTCATATATAACATATTTAATATTTTTACATTGACCATCCAAACTCAATTGTAAACAACATTTAAAATATACATACTGTAATAAGATTTACAAAGAGCTGACATTTAAATGTACAGCCAGCAATAATTTTTTCACTTTTCTCACATAAATGCTTACATAACCCGACATAACGAGACACCTGGGTCCTTGGCTTAATATCTGAAAACCTAAATGTTTCCATTGGTTGTTGCTGCAATGGGTACATAAACGTTTTGTATTATTAAAATAAAACAATGTGAATGTGAAAGTTAAGATGAATATTTTTTGAGACATGAATTTTAATATGTCACAAGGTAAAATGAACATACATGTTCATTTATATAAAGACAGAAACCGAATTAGCTTAAGTGACTTAAGGTGACTAGGTATTGATATGAAAGAAAAATTAAAAATTTTTTTAAATTAAAAATTTATAGTTTTTAAATTTTGTTCCATACCAAAACAAAGCTTAACTCACTGAAGTCAATTGTTTTTGGGCCTTAAAAACACTTATACTCTTAATATTAATAAAGCAAGTGTAGCAGAAGTCAAAGTATTAGGTGTATAGGTAAATTTTTGGACTAAGCTGAAACAATAATTTTTAACTAAGTCAGGAAACATTTTTTTCACAAAATCAATACTGTTTTGAGTTAAAAAAATAAACAATTTTTTCCGAAAATTTTTTTCTATTTTTTAAAATAATTTCTTATTTCAGATAATGAATAAAAAATTTTTCAAAAAAGTTATTTTTTAATTTTTAAAAATTTTCCACAGAGAGCAAAAATCATAGTTAAATCTATCATAATATCATATTTGAATTAACATTTTATTAATTTCAAAATTTTTATAAATTCAGTATAAATTTTATTGAAGTAAATTTAATTGTAGTTAAAATAAATTTGTTCCTATTTAAATTAAAATGCTAAAATTTTAGATCTTGTTTGCTCATGTTAAAAGTAAGTAAACACATATTTAAATTAAAACAGAAAATAAACTCAATTTGATCTCAAAGCTGTTGCTAATAAATTTAATGTTGTTTCTGCTTGATTTTAAAATATTTTATTCTTATTGCGTATTTATTGAGTAAGTTTTGTGAAAGAGAGTTAAAAAACTTTTCATAAATATAGAGAAAATTTTGTATTAAATTCATGAAAGTTTCTATGGCAAAACGTTGATGAATTATTATTTCCCTCAAAAAATATCAAAATCAACAAATTATTATGACATGCAAGTTATTGAATCTTTTCATTAATTAATTCTTGTTGATGTATAAAACAAATTAAATTTGAATATTATGAATAAAAATTCTTTAAAATAATGAACGGTATTTTGGCTGCAGCTTAAAGGGGCATATTTTTAGCAAAGGATAGCTCAAAAGTTAATGAAATTAGCTAATGAAACTTTACATTAAATTAATGATTTTTTTTTATAAACTTTCATTTATAAAGGGTTTTATATATTGAAAAGTTTTATTAAAGAAAAATTTAATAAAATGTAATAAAGTTATCATAAGATCTATGAAAATGTTTTATTAATGTTATGAAAAAGTTTTCATTAAATTAATGAAATTTCTAAATTGTTAAAAAACATTATTTTAGTTACGCACAAGTGGAAAAATTTTGTAAAATCAATAATGATATATATGATTTAGGAAAATGCAACTTTTTATTAAATTCATGAATTATTTCAAAAAAAATTTTATTTGTATATAAAAATATGTGCCTACATTTATTTAAAAATAAGTTGAAAAAAATTATAAAATTTGTATTAATATTTTAATATATTTTTGCTAATATTATCAAACAAATTTCATTAAATTAATGAAAGATTCGTTTACTTAATTTTATTACACACTCATTTAGGTAAGGATAAGCGCCAAATTTTCTCAAAATCACTAAGGTCTTATAATTTTTAAACCAATATAAATTTTCATTAAATTTATGATTTTTTTAAATGTTTATTGTATTTACAAAAAGTTGTATATGTTGTAAGTTTTCATTAAAAATTATATATTCAAATTTTTTAAATCATATAAAATGCTTTCATTAATGTTGTTTGTTTCATTAAAAATAATCAGTTTTATATGATTTTTGCTTATGAAAATTTTTATTAATATTACTCTTAGGTAAAAAAAAAATTGCATCATATTGATGAAACTGTTTCATAAATCTTCTTGAAGTTTTCATAAATATTAGTTAAAAAAGTTTACCAAAGAAAATTAAAATAAATTATACCAATTCTTTCATAAAATCTTATGTTTTTAATAATGTTATGAACAAATTTCATTAAATTAATGAAATCATATTTTACTCAATTTTATTAGCTTATTTTTAAAATTATCTAAAACTTTATAAAATTTTATACGATTTTGAGAATAAAAATTGTTTATTAAATTAATGATTTGTTTTATATATTTAATGAAAATGTTTCTTAAAAAAAGTTGAATAACAAAAATTAAACATAACGAAAAGTTATGAAAAAAAATCATAAAAATTAATGAAAGTTTCTTTGGTTGCATTTTATTGACATTAAATTTAAATTCACAGCAATGGATCAACAACTTAAATCTCAGCAATCTTTGAAAGTTTCTAACCACCAAAACTTTACTATCCACCCGTACTGCATTTGCATTTAAAACAACAGAAAAAAAACAGGACAAAGTTGAGAAAATTAAATTTACACTTTTATGATATGAACAGTAAGACTGACATTGGTTGAAAGAACACAATGAAAAAAAACATATAAAATAAAAAGCTTTTAAAATTTTCAACATCTTTATAAATGACAGAAAAACAAACAAGTTTTTTTCTCCATAAATTTACCTGAGTGACTAACCAAGCAGCATGTTGCATTTTTTGCCATGACTTTAAAGTATAAAATAATTTATTCATGTGTGCATGCAAATGCATGAATATGATGATAACAGTAATATGTAGTAGTAGTAGTAAACAGAATATGTAAGTCATATTTAAATTGTCTCTACTTGACATATGTCAAATTGGGATGATTTTAAAATTAGTATTATAAAGTTTTTAATAACGCTACTTGCTGTTAAATATCATTGCTATACAAAGCATATTTTGATTAACTTTAGTTAAATAACAAATCGAAATTATAACTTACATTTAAACGGTTCTTTTTTAGATGAAAACCCGATTTAAATTGTTAAAAATTATCTGAAAAATATTAATAAGCGTCTTCATATAATGTCGTTGATATAAAGAACTAGCGGATCCCGGCGTGCTTCGCTACGCATGAATATTAACATTGAATCAAATTCATTGGTTCTTGGTTTCTCGATCCGCGAGTACGATGAAAAAGTACCTTGAAATAATCACTCACTGACAGCTGTTAATGTTTATGTTATGTATGCGCTACAACGTGTATTTACCATGTGTTACACAGTGTACATACCGCACACGCTCATGGGCGCCTACGTATTTGTTGTTGTTTTTTTATATGGACAAAAACAGATGTTGACATGAAAAGTCATAACTCACCAACGCGTCGATCGATTTCGTTTAAATAAACCATCTACACGACCATACGAATAAACCCTAAAAATTTAATCGAATTAGGTTTGACCGTTCGTGAGTTTTAAAGTCACAACACACTTGCAACAATGTTTTATATATAAAGAATAACTTTGTCTAAAGAAATATTTAGGTTATTAAAGAATGTAAGGATAAATAATATTTAGGCCGAGTTTTTAGGATGTAGATTATCTTTAAACTTAGTTTATCGCAGTTTGTAACAGGAATACTGCTTTTGAAATTTGGTTTATTTTGTTTTGTTCCAATGAAGACCAAAATTCTATGGAATGAAAAGTTGTTCCGATAAATTTATGTTAATAAATTTGGAAATGACAGACAAAATTCATTTTCGGTTTAACTAAACCAAGTTTAACTCACATGCCAAAAACTCGGCCTTAAACTGAGCCAACAATTATTTAGACATAGACCTGCATATACACAAATATATGTTTATAAGAATCTCCTTAATAAAGAACCCAGTTCATTATGTTAATAAAAATTATTAAAAATTTCAGTTAAAATATCCAATTTTGCAGGACATGAAAATATGATACAAAATACATATTGTTAAAAATTAATATAAAAAAATCAAATACAATGAATACTTGTAGAAAACGGCCAATCCATTTGGTAATTTCACTTTTATAATGCTTTAAAATTGATATTCGAATTTACCCAATAAACATTGTAAAGTTAAAAATTCAAGTGCTTTAAATATTGCTTGTATGTATTGTGCTTTATTTTAAGTGTTTTTTTTTTTTTTTGCAGTCAAAATCAAGTTCAAAGAAATAAAAATTATTTGTTTCATGTTTTTCGTTTATTGCCAATATTTTTAAATAAAATTAAAATATTTAAAGATTTTTATAAAATCTTAATTTATAAAATCTTAATTTATTCTAGGGGTTTTAACGAAAAGGTAAGCCATATTTATTTGGAGCTTAACTCTGTCCTTACATTATCTTTTTTCTACGCTTCATAATAAAAAAAGATTAGTGAAAAATACATTGTCAAAAAATCAAGATTGAATATGAAAAGCTAAAATTTTAAAAATGTATGATAAAAAGAGTTAACAAATTGTACCAAAACCAATCATAACTGTGTTTTTATAGCTTCATTTAAGCTTGAAGTTAGGGCTTGAAAACAAGTGTAATTATTATGTTGTGTGAACTTGAATTAAACTGTGATTCAAGGCTTAAATTAATATACATATATTCTCACTGTAATGTTCGACTTGAATTTCAGTTTCCGTTTTGCTGGAATATGCCATTGAATTAAAGTGCAATTAAAGTATAAATCAAGAAAACATGACTTGAATAACACTTGATTTTAGCTTTAATTCCAGCAAAAATGTTTATTGGATATTAATTTTACAATTTCTTACTTGTATTTTCCAATTACAAAAGTCAGGTATGATTAAATTTTTAATTCATAATGTTTTTCAAATATTTTTTTTTGCTTTTTAAAATTGAAAATTTCAGAAAATTTTAATTTCAGAACCAATTTCAACCAATTCTTATAACTGGAGACTTTTTAAGTGACGTCTATAATTAGAAATTATGAAATAGTAACTATAATTATTCAACATGTTGAGACAAGTTAAAAAAAATTTTAATAGTGATGAAATAAAATCAAAAATCCTTTGTTTTATTACAGGAAAAAAAGTGGCAAAATTTCAATTGTATTAAGGATTTTTTCGAACGAAAGGAATCAGAATGATTAAAAAATCATTTGAATACTTGAAGCATGAAGATTGCGTAAGTTTACATTTTAACATTATATATCATTAATACTATTAGCAAATATTTATAAAAATGATGCTGAGACAAGTCTAAAAACTGCACCCAGAAAATAAGAACTATAATTTAGAAAAATTAACTTATTTGGAGGAAAAATTTAAATGAAAACGGCGCCAAAAGCACTTTTAACAAAAATTAATAAAATTTTCCTTAAAATTAAGAACAAATTTAACTTAAAATTTGGTAAAAATTTCTAAATTATAGAAAAATTTTACTATTGAGAAGCAAAATTTTTATTAAAAACCAGCAATATTTCCTCCTAATTAGTTCAAATATCAACCTAAATTTTACTGTAAGTTAGGAAATGTTTCCGTGGATTTAAGAAAAATTTTAATTATTGAGTTCATTAGATCATTATTTTTTAATAAGAACTAGTACTTAACTCCCCAAAAATAGGAAAATATTTTCTAATATCTTTTAAGTGATAATTATCCTCAAATTTTATAAAAGTTTTCCAATAAATATGAAACTGTTACTATGGTCAAGGTAATATACTTTAGCACATATTTTAAAGTACTTTACACTCATTGTGTAAGTATTTTCCCACTTTCGGAGGACTTCCGCTTTGTAAGGACACTGATTTTAACAAGCTTTTTGCTATACATTTTTGTCCTTAAATTAAATTGAATTATACTGAAATCATGTATTTAAAATATAAATTAAATTCCATTAGCAAAAAGGTAAACAAATTAACAAAAAATGTATTGCAGGATATCCAGAAACGTATTAAATTGAGAAATTTCAGATCCTTTTCGTAGTTCATTAAGGGTTCTTCTCGAGAGAACTACAAAAATGGACGCCCTAAGTGACACACGGCATCTATGGCCAAGGAACACTGAGGGGCCTTTGTTTTCCTAAATTAAATAATTTAAGGAAATTGTTGAAAAAATACTAAATGTCACAGTTACATTTCTTGTTATTATTGGAAAATGAAAAAATCTTAAGTTTATTTTATGGCATTTTTAACTTTTTTATTATTAAGTGAAAAAAGAAATATAAAGTTTAATAGGCGCAACGTCAATTATAGGAAAGCCATTATGACGTAATGCATAAAATGTGATTGCAATATTTTGTATTGGAGTCAGCAAACAAAATTAATACATAAAAGCTTAAAGTCCAAATTTTTTACCTTAAGCTAACAAAATTTTAAAATATATTTAAGGCGACTTTAAGTTCAATTTTTAAGACTGTTAAGATTAGAGATGGACACATGAACGATTTTTGACTCACGAACCAAAAAGTATAATCATGCACGATAATTATTTTTAATGGATACTGTTTCCTTTTATAATACTTTTTTTATTTTTATTTATTGTTGTTTTTTTTTTTTGTTGGAAAAAATATTGAAAACAAGTTAAACGTTTTCTAAACTAAAAACTAAATTTTTCCTCGTTGTGAGAAAAATTTACTCAGGTTTTTTTTAATTTATCTGAAGAAATTTTTAGAAAAAAAATCCTATACCTACTAAGGTTATTATTTCTCAAAAATAAGAAAACTTTTACTTGAAAAAAAAATATTTTATTAAAATTTTTAAAATTGATCTAACCTAAGTTGCTTGAAAATTTTCCCTAGAAATAGTTCATCAGTTTATAAAATCAAATAAATTTTTATTATTACATAGGAAAAAATTTATTACTTTTTGTTTTTTATTGCCTGAACTAATTTTTAGCAAATAATTCTTAAAAATTAGAAAGTGGTAGACTTAAAAACTGGATTTAGAAATGGCTTTCTAAACTAAATTAATTTTTCAGCTCGCGAAAAAAAAACTGAACACGCATTAAGTTCAAGTTCTTTCTTATTTTAAGTTAAACACATTTTTTGAACTAAATAGGAGTAAGTTATTTTTTTTTTTTAACTAAACTTAGTTTTATTATATTTAAGTATGCAAATTTCTTAATAGATGTTTTTCTTAAAAATTGTTAAATTTTTATTTAATAAATTGGTTTTTTTTCCTAAAATCAAGAAATATTACTTAGGAAAGATATGAACTATACTCAGAGTATAGTAACTATTTTGTTTTTTCCCAAACATAGGAATTTTTATTTACTTTAAAAAAAAATTTCTAAGTTTAAATAAAATTTGATTTAATTTGAAGAAAATTTTTAAACTATTTTAAAGGAAATTTTAGATTAATGTGAATCGGATTTAATTTATAAGGCTTCTGGAAAAACGTTAATATCGTAACCGTGTTTATAGTGTATCGTAACCGTGTTTATGTTAAAATATTAGATAAAATAATTAAACTATTATATTATATTATTCCTTCAAAAAGAGTTCAAGATCTTTTTATAAAAAATAATAATGATTATTTAATATTTCCTTTCAATATTTCGTCTCCACATTAGAGTATGGTTTTGGCCGTTTTCTACAACTGTGAAGTAGTGGTGCATATTTTGTAAACCCAGAAATTGACACACAATTTTCAGCAGTTGCTCCTGATTAATTATGAAAAATCTTTGATTAATCTGTTTATGCCCCCCACCTAAGACCTTCCTTTTTAGAGAAACAATCTACTAATAAATATTTAATGAAAATTTTTACCTTTAGCTATAATTTAACATTGAATGTATACCGTAATGAAAAACATTAGCTAACACTTAAGAGAATATTAAATCCATATAATTAATTGATTTGAAATAACCCATCAAAATTTTCATAATAAACATTCACATACTTTATATTATCCGGCTTTATACTCCGGTTGATTCGTATAAAATAATTTATCGGGTAGATTTGGGGGTCGCTTACAAGGAAACTTCACAATGGTGTGAGCCACAGATCTTAATGAAATTTGTATATGTTGTAGAGGAGAAAAGACCATGGAAGAAATATTTTTATATTTCAGCAATCTCATGGGATTTAAAAGTAGAGTAAAAAAACGAATTTTTATTATGTGCCCAATGTTATAAAAAAAAATTATTAAAAAGTTTTCAAAAACAAAAGTGTTTCAAGCACCTTTAAACCCAGTTTTACCCCCTAAAAATTAGAAATGATTGAGTATTCAAGTTTCATTAAGTTAATTTGACATCAGTATTTCGAAATTCGATATTTCCTATAACATTTTATCTTATAATATCGTAACTTCTGACATTGTAAAGAAATTAAGATACATTTCAAAAAAATCCCTGGATAAGTTCAGCAGTTATAGCTAATTTGTGTAAAAAGGAAAAACTTTTAGCATCAATTTTAATTGATAATTTGAAATATAATTATTTAAATCAAAATCTAATAAATTTTTACTATTAAAAATTCCGATAGAAACAATTATTGTAAGAAATATGTTTCATAATACAAACATTTTTCTATTTCTATAGAAAATATGCACAAATTCTTTTAGCAAATGGTATTAAACACAAAATTTTGCATATTTCATTACAAAGTTTACAAATTAATGGAAGAAAAAAGAAAAAAAAAAGAACTACTATAGTAAAAACAAAAGAAATGTAAACCAATTCCAATAAATTTCCAATTGAAAAAGTTTCAAACATTGAAACAAACTTATAATGCTCTTCAAACAATGAAAAGGTAAATAATAATAATAATAATAAAAAAATGTGAAGTGTTTATCAGAAATATGTTTTCATAAGTGTATGTGAAGAAGATATTGGAATAGTATTTTGTAACTAAAGAAACAAAAGTTTTTTTCTTTTTGATAAGGAAATAATTTATTTCGAAGCATGTACTAATGTATGTATTTAAGTATACTTTGATATTTTCAAATTGACCATGATAATGATAATTCTCATACTACAGATGTGTTTGTGTAATGTAGAAAGGGCCTAACTTAATTTTTTTATTTCTATAGAGATAAAGAAAAAATTTAAAAGAATTAAAAAAAAAAAATTATAAGAATACAATATTGTATTTTTTTTTATTTTCCTATATATCGATCTTTTTCTTTAATATTAGTGTTTTTATTACAATAATCTAAAGTGGGCTTTCAAGGTCATGTATATTAATAAAGTAAATAAAAGATTATTTATTTTGTTATTTATCTTTTATTTACTTTATAAATATACATGACCTTGAAAGCCCACTTTAGATTATTCTAATGAAAACACTTATATTTTTATTTTGTTCTTGCTAGTATTGTTAAAAAATTTTCAATAAAGAAATTGTATGTTTAAATTTTTTCCAAATTAATTGATTTTTTTTCCTTTACTAAAGGAAAAATACAAAAAAAAAACTAGTTACACTCAAAGAAAAAATACATGAACTAAAAATTAATCCAATTTGTTTTTAAATAGTTTAAAAAAAATTATTAAAAGACTAAAGATTCCTATGTTCAAGTAACAACGAAATAGTTTATAAGCTTAGAAATACTTCAGATATTTCCTAAGTAATATTTCTTGATTTTATGAAAAAAAAAACACAAGTATATTATTATCAATTTTTAAGAAAAACATCTTAGTTTGAAGAAATTTGCATAGTTTAGTTCAAAAAAAAAATTATAACATATTAACTCCCATTTAGTTCAAAAAATGTGTCTAACTTAGAATGAGAAAGTACTTGAACTTAATGTGTGTTAATTTTGTTCGCGAGTATTAAATTTACTTTATTTTAGAAAGCCATTTCTAAATTCAGTTTTTAAGTCTACCACTTTCTAATTTTTAAGAATTATTTTCTAAAAATTAGTTCAGGCAATTAAAAACAAAAAGTAATTCATTTTTTCCTACGTATTAATAAACATTTTCTTTAATTTAGAAACTGATGAACTATTTCTAGGGAAAATTTTCATGCAACTTAGTTCAGATAAATTTTAATAAAATATTATTTTTTTTTTTAAGTAAAAATTTTCTAAATTTGGAGAAATAATAACCTTAACTATAGGATTTTCTTCCTAAAAATTTCTTCAGATAAATTAAAAAAAAAACTTGAGTAAATTTTTCTTAAATCGAGGAAAATTTTCGATTTTGTGGAAAAACGTGTCCAAAGTCCTCATGGATTTAAGGGGATTTCATCTGCAAGAGTGTAAATATGATATAAAGTAATTCAAAAGGTAATGGCCCATCTTGAGTAAATTTTTCTTAAATCGAGGAAAAATTTCGATTTTGTGGAAAAACGTTTAACTTATTTTCAATATTTAAAAAAAACACAATAAATAAAAAACGAACTAATTAATTTTCCTAATTTGAAAGAAAAATATATTATTTCAGAAAACCAATTAAAGTATTCATTAAAAAAATTATCGTGCATACTTTCAATTTTTGGTTCGTGATCGTGCGTAAGTGTGAGTCAAAAATCGCTCACATGCCCATCTATAATCTTAACAGTCTTAATTATTGAACTTAAAGTAGCTTAAAATATATTTTAAAATTTTGTTGGCAAAAGGTAAAAAATTTAGAATTTGCCCTTTTGCAATAATTTCCTAAATTAGTTAATTTAAGAAGACAAAGGACCCCCAGTGTTCCTAAGCTATAGATGCCGTGCGTCACTTATGGCATCCGTTTTTGTAGTTCTCTCGAGGAGAACCATTAATTAACTACGAAATGGATCTGACTTTTCATAATTAATTACGTTTCAGAATATCCGGCAGTACATTTTATTTAATTTGTTTACCATTTGCTAATGGTTCTTAATTTATATAAAGATAAAAATGGATAGCAAAAAGCTTGTTAAAAGCAGTGTCCTCACTCAGCGGAAGTCCTTTCAAAGTGGTAAAATACTTACACAATGAGTGTAAAGTACTTTAAAATATATGGTAAAACATATTACCTTCATCATAGAAACAGTTTCATATTTATTAGAAAATTTTTATCAAATTCAAGGATAATTTTCACCTTAAAGAATTGCTATTTAAATTAATGTTAGAATATGTTTTCTTATTTTTAGGAACGTAAGTCCTAGTTTTTAGTAAAAATATATACCTACCAAGGAAAGATTTTCTAACTAACAGTAAAATTTAAGATGATATATGAACTAATAAAGAGGAAATTTTGGTATATTTTCTAATTAAAATTTAGTTCTCAATTGTAAAATTTTTCTACAACTTAGAAATTTTTACTAAATTTTAGTTAAAATTTGGTTCTTTAATTTTAAGGAATTAAATTTTAGTAAAAAATTTCTTAGGCGTCGTTTTGATTTAAATTTTTATTCCAAATAAGTTAAATTTTCTAAATTCTAGTTAATTTTTTTTTAGGGGGTATAAGGCCTTTCTACATTACATCAATATAAGGGTTCCATTTATTAGCAGAAGTAATTTTGTTTTTTTTTTATAGCATACATTTTTGAATCGTTAATAAATCCATGATATTTATACTTTTTAAAATCTTTGATTTCAAAACTTGTATTAAAAATTTTTAATTTTGTAAATAAGTATCTTGTTCCTAACAATGAATATGAATAGTATAGTAATGTCTGAATTCATAAAAGTTTACCTTTAAATAGGTTTCCTTTTCTCGTTTCTACTACTTTTATTATTATTCATTGTAAGTTCCTGACAATGAAACTTGATAATGGGGAAAAATTTACAAGTATTGAGTTTTGTATGTTCATTTATTGAGGTAGTTAATGTTACCTGCATGTACTAAAATTAGGGTTATAATAAAAATAAACAATTACAATCTAAAACTCTATCCAAGAAAACGCAATTTGTATGAACAAAATTTTTAATCAATTGAGCTAATGACAATTTTCTTTTAAATATTTAATATTTTAGAAAAATTTTTTGTGGCCTGCTCAATTCGTACATTGAAACCCGGCATCTTATCTTAAAACATTTTAAAAATATCTCAAAAAAAAATAGATTTTCTGGCTCTGTTTCCAGAATACCAATTGCAACATAAAAGAGTTCAAATGTGCATAAACTTTGTTAATTTAAACACAAAATATTTAAAAAAAAAATAAGTAATAATAATAATAGAAAAATACGGACGGCCCGATTGATAACAGCGGAAAAACATTGTAATTCAGCGGAAAAACATTGTAATTCAGTCAGTAGAAAGATTTGTAAACGGTTTTTAATCCCACTTTACTAATTTTGTACTGATTTTTAGTAAAAAAAATTATTATTTAGCAAATCTGTTTGCTATTTACATTTTAAAAATTACAGAATTTTTACATAATATTTACAAATTTTTGTTGCTAATTTCAGAAATCATTTTACAAATTTTTGAAAACCGATTTGCTAAAATTAGCAAAAAAAAAATTTACTAATTTTAAAAAAATTAAAATATTGAAGGAAATGTTGTTTCTAATTAAAACTTACGCCTACAAACTTAAATTGCCTTGAAATGTTACATAAATTACAAAAATGCATCGGAAGTGAATATACCGACTCATGTGTAAAAATAGGACATCTACTTAAAATAGCACATAAAAGTTTTTTAGTTCTAAAAATCATCCCTAAAAACAATTAAAATTTGACCTTAAAAATAAAAAAAAATTTACTAAAATATTTTTCAAAGCAGAAATTACCAAATTAAACAAAATGATAAATTCGTTTATGTGTTTACACTTTTTAAGCCTTTGATATTTTTTAATTTTTTCTAAAATATTTTTTTAAAAACTAAATATAATAAAACAAAATTTATGCTCGTTAAAAAAAATAAATTTGAATTTTCTTACTAATATTAATAATATTTAGTAAATTTGTTTTGCTGATTTTAGCAAACAGATTTTAAATTCCACTTTACAAAAAGTTTACTAAAATTTAGTAGCGGAAGTTATTTTTTTTACGAATTTCGTTGTACTACACGTCAGCAGAGATGTGTTGCTAAGATTAGCAAAAAAAAAAAATACCGCTGGGCACAAATTAGCAAAATTTCCCGTAATAACAGCAAAATTTGTATTTGCCATTACCGAAGTTGTTTGGTGATGCATCGTACTTTAAACCTGTGTTTGCCTGTTTAAATATTACCGGCATACATCGGTGCCAGGCGTGATAATTTAACCAGATTTTCACGATAATAAATGCTCTTTTCATTCCCATGAGACTAAGCCCTTGGTAAGAATATCAATCTTTAGGTCTCACCGAGAGCTATAAACCTGCCCAAAATGCTCGGTAACCCCTTCAGAACTATTTCCAAGAGAGCGAACGATCACCAGAAATATTTTTCGTTTAAAGGACCTTCATGGTTGTAAGCCCTTGGATAAGTCTTTCCGAGAACACTAATCTATTGTCCAAAGGATTTCATCTGCAAGAGTGTAAATATGATATAAAGTAATTCAAAAGGTAATGACCCATCATTACATAGTAATCCACAGGGTAATGACCTGTGATTACCATGTCTTTGCTAGGATACAATATCCACAACCTGACGAGGTAGTGTTTGTGTTCCAAGTGCAGTACATTATCGTAACGTTTGCCTTCTATACGGTTGACAATTTCCTTCTGGAAAGTTTTGCATACGGCATGCAAGCTTTGAAAATGACTCGTGTAAACCTTAGTGTATAACTTGTGTAAATATTGCAATAGCCCAGAAGTTAGTTATACCCCTAATGTGCATACATACATACATTTTTATAAAACATGGTAAATATTGGTTATTATGCTAAAAATGCAGAAAAAAAGACGATGAAAGAATAGCATTGCAACATTCATGAATATTCTGTTTTTAAATTGTTATGTATATCCTCTACAATATGTGATGAGGGTTTAGTATATCGTATCAGTTTATTAATTCGTTTGTAACGTTTTGAATTATAGCTTTAAGATATCATAAAGTATAGATTTTTTAATTTTATTGTTAACAAATTTTTTTTGAAATACATTATTTATGTTTCAATATTTCGCTACTCAATTGTGTAGCATCTTTAGGAAATAATAAATATGTCAAATTATAAACAATATTAAAGTTTTTTTCATTTTGTTTATAATTTGTCATATTTATTATTTCCTGAAGATGATACACAATGGAGTGTGAAATATTGAAAAATAAATAATATTTTTTTGTAAAAAACGAACCTTAAGCTCAAAAAAGAAATAAATTAGTTAACATAAAGTACCCAGCAAAATAAAATGGATGTTATTCTTTACGAATCT
The DNA here is from genome assembly GCA_949748255.1 of Eustalomyia histrio. Taxonomy (NCBI): domain Eukaryota; kingdom Metazoa; phylum Arthropoda; class Insecta; order Diptera; family Anthomyiidae; genus Eustalomyia; species Eustalomyia histrio. The sequence continues at coordinate 96,693,139 of OX456525.1, forward strand.
CTTTTTTAGAACATCCAAAGAAGTTAATAGTGCAAATTTTTCGATTTGTAAGAAGTCATTTTAAACAACTTCCAAAATGTTGTTTTTACTTATGAAGTCTTAAGAATAATATTTTTTGTAACAAAGCATATACATTTTTTACTTCTAATATTTATTATTATTTATTTATAGCAATTATACAAAAAAAATATTAAGTAAGTCCATAAATGGTTAATTCCTGCAGTCATTTAAATCCTAATTGAAAACGTATTTTGCATACCAGTGATATCCACATTGTCCTGGACGAAATAATAATTATTGGCGTGTTCAAAATCAAATTTTTAACCTTAAAATAAAGCCACTCCCTATATTTTTTGTATTCCCTATATTTAGCAACTTCTGTAAACTAATGAAAAAGTCCATCTGATAATCGACTTTTCATACCACCGAAACAAACTACTTCCTCCCAAAGACACGCCAATATTAAAATCATTAATGATTCACCGAAATTTTCACAACTTTGGGTTCAGTAGATTTAGTGTTGAACTACTTCTTCCTCAGTTCTTATTTTGCTGGGTATATATATTGTTTGATTCTGACATATTTTTACCCAAATTAAAAACATCCCCCCTATGAGTTACACAAAGAAAACAGATTCATTGTGATAGCCGAATTCCTTGTCAAATGAAAAATTTGGTTGCAGCTACTGATTTATTTGGTTGTGGTTATCAAATATATCCTGACACAATTGAAATGTTTTGCTTTAACTGAAATTCTGTTGTAATAACCGAATTTCTGTTGTAATAATCGAATTTCTGTTGCCAAAACCAAGCCATACGGCAAAAAATTTGGTTGCCACAATGAATCTGTTTTCTCTATGTAGGTAGTGAAAATAAGCAAAATTGGTTCAGCGAATAAAATGTTGAAAATATGTATTTTAATAAAATTTCATTGTAGCGCCTGAAAATAAAATATTTTGTCACATTTTTTCACCAAACACTTAGAAATCTATAATATTTTATAATCGCCTCAAATTTTTTCACCTTAAAAAACATTTTTTTCACACCCAAAAAAATTGTTCAACTTAAATTTTTTTCACCTTTTCTGGAGGGCATGACGATAAAAAAGTTCTGTTTTGATAGAATGTAACTTCTTCGGGGATACACTCAAATAAATTTCTGTTGAAATTAACCCAACTTATAGTAGGAAACTGTACCCCTACTATAAATTGGGTAAATTTACTCTGTGTGCGTAAACGAAAAAAAGTACACACATTCTGCGTAAGTTGGCACACACATAAAGGTTAATTTTACATTGAAAGTGCGTAAAAATTAAATGAAATTTTAAAAGTAATTCGAAAATTTACTAAAATTGTGAGTAAAAAAATTATTTGAAGAGTAAGTATACGCATGAAATGCCTTAAAATGCATTTCTATATGCGTATTTATATAAAAAATTTTTATATATACAAACGCATGGTTTAAATTGAACTGCAAAAAAATATATTTTTTTTTTTGAAAGAATAAATTTATTTTATGTATGTATTTTTTAATAATTATGAATTATAAATATAATACATAATATATTCCGAATGGGTATGTGCTGTCATGATGGTCATCTTGAATATAAATTCACAATATTCACAAATATTATATTTATAACTTTTGAAAAATAAATTTTCGTTTTTAGTTTTTTTTTATTTTTTTAATATTTTCCAATTTCCAATTGTCAAAATATTTATTACCATTCTAAGTTAACACATTTACAAAGTTTGTGCGTAAAACTTTAATTTAACAAAAGAATACTAATTTTAGGCACAAAGTGCTTAATTTTAAACGCATTATGTCTCAAAATACTTTGTGTGTGTATTATTGTATATGAAAGTGTGTACAAAACATTGTTAGGCATTTTTTGTTTATATTTACCGAATTTTCGTAATATTACATACAACTTTACCCATTTTATTGAAGTACATTTACAAACATTTTTTAGAGTGTAACAAAGTTGGTACAGTGGTAGTTTTTGTGGTACTTTCTGAACTTCAAAAGTATTTGGTGCCTACAAAAAATTAACAATATAAAGGTATATCGTTTTTTATACCATATCAAAGTCAGATGACGGAGCGATACCAGCAATGGACTTCAGTTTAATAAATTGTATTGTAATTATCAGTTAGTATGTACCTCCTTAAATGGTCTTTAAATTTTACTTGAAGATTTGGTGAATTTTTTAAATGTAAAAAAAAAAAATTAAAAATATTTTTCGTACGTTGAAGTACCCTCCTAGTGGAGGATGTAATAAAAACCGAATTTAATAATTTTACTTGTTTTTAAATAAAATTATAACAACTACGTGCTGCATACACATTTAGCCGCAAGATACATTTCAATGTTGATGTACAAAAAAAAATATAAATATGAATATACATTTTTCAAAGGAATATTCAAAAGTGTAATTAAATAAAAGCAAGAGCATCACTTACTATCCAGCAGAATAAAAATTTAATATTTTTTTGAAGGAATCACTCTTTAATTTTTTTTTCCAATTCAGTTTTTATATGAAGTTTTAAGTTTCATTAATTTCAATGTTTAAAAAAAACCCTGTTACACGGGATGTGAAAAAAGGTCTGTAAGCTGTTTTAGGGCTATTTAGCGATGAGCGTCTGGTTGTCCGTCCATCTGTCTTTCTTTTAAAATGGCGATCACTAAACGAAGACGCAAGCGTCCGCAAAATTAACTGATAATGCAGCAGCATCAGAAATAACTGCAATATAAGTTAATTTTAATTGAAATTTCAGAGTACATTATTTTACCTTCAACTGCAGGTTATTCATCGACCTAATTCCTCAGAATATTGTTCATTGTTGTTCATATTTTACCAATCGATCGATAGACATGCTTCCGAGCAGTTGGACATTGAAAATAAACAAAATTATTTTTGTTGGACATTGAAAATTTGTGACGGTACTTCTGAATTATTCATGTAATTTGGTGTATTTTATTACACAAAAAATATTTTATATTCACCTAAATTCGTGTGCACCTCACAAAAGTTTTATTCAACACTAAAGTTCTTTTCACAAACAAGCTTTTCACCACAAATTTAATCTTTAATCACCTTAACCCTGAAATGCTCTTTCTTCTAGTAGAGACTCATAACCTCAATAATGTATTCCAGACGTAAATATATTTTTGGCGTTTTTTTTAAATATTTATTCTATTTTAAAAAGTTTTTTTTGCAAATTAACAAAATTTTGACTTTGCACCTTGGAAAATCGTCTGTTGGATAAATAAAAAGTTTAAAGGCAGAAAAAGTAGAAAAGTATCAAGTAATTGCTTTAATAAAAATTAATTCTTTAGCCAAAAACTACTTAATATTTGACAACCGCATTTTGGCAGTCTTGGCCATTAGAGGGTTAAATACATTTATTTTTTATACCCAAACACATATTTTTAACTCATCACTAAAGAAGCTAAAAGTATTCAATTTAAAAAAAAAAATTCCATACCAACTGTTCATCAAAAAAAAAAGTACATGGTATCAATGGTATAGAAAGCCTCATATTTCGCATTTAAAGCAATTTCAAATTTACAAACTACATCTTTGTGTTAACTAGGCCAAATTAGTTAAATCTGTATTCTTTAAATTATGTAAACTTTTTGCCTGAAAACAATTCCATAAAATGCAAATTTTCTTTTACATAAACATACAAAGTTCATATTTTAGTTAGTTTTTAAAATAAACTGACAGCAAAAACTAATTACTAAAGTTGAGGGGCATATTTACACAATGTATATATTTTATACAGCAACTAAAAGTTGGAGACAATGATGTCAACGCCAAAACTATTAAATTTTGTACACACATACATATATTTGTTTTGCAAAAACGTTACGACGAAAAATAACTGTAAAATTAATGTACCAAACCTTTTAGTTTAAAACTCTCTAGAGAAAAGATGACACGATACAAATGTGTTTCAAAATTAAAACATTTATTACTATTTGCTATCAAAAAAAAAAGAAAAAAAAAACAAAGAAAAAGGGATCTCCAATGTGGCGTCGCTCTATGACGGTGTTTGTGAATATTTAACAATTTTCTTATGCTACACCATTTCAAATTTGGTTTAATTTAATTTTAACACCTATAATTGTGGTGGCACTGAGAATACAATTTATATTTGATCTTTTAAGATTGGAGATAATTAGGCTATAAATTTCAGATATTATGGTTAAACAGTTTCCACATTTTCATGTGATGAGTCTTATATAAATTATAAAATTTGTTCTAATTGTATATTTTATATGTTTGGCAAACACTTACCCTAAAATATCTTTAAGGACTTACAACGCTTTCCAATGACTTTCGTCAGCCTTACAAACAAAAATAAGGAACTTACTTTAAATGCCTTTAATTCTAAAATATCCTAACGACTATAGACTAAAATACCGTCAACCTTATAATGTCCTAACAAATTAATTTTTTTATTTTTTCAAAAACATCGTAAATGAAAAATTCAACTTTATCATTTATTGGAGATCTATTGTTGTTGTTTTCACACAACGGTACATGAAATTGTTTAAAATGTAAAAAACGGACTATCTCTAATTATAAAATACCAATAAAGAAATAAACAAATTAATTTTGAAATATCAATATTCATTATCACTGACCATATGAATCAGTCGTCAACCCTACAGCTTAGTTTATGCTGAAATTTGTAACAAATAAATACAAGGTGGGGCAAAAACTCTCATATGATTTTCCTTCGCTATAACTTTTGTTTTAAGTGAAAACTCATTTGGTTTTTTACTGATTACGTTTTGCCGAAAATTTTATTCAATAAATGGCCACCATGTAATTTGATGTAATTTTGGGCGCAGCTTTTGTAATGTCACGTTGTCAATTTCTACTCGAATGTTGTTATTTAACTTCTCCAAGGTGCGGAGCTTATTCTTGTATACCAACGAAATATCCCCCAAGGATAAAGTACGGGACAGTCATATCGGACAATCAGGATGGTCAAACCAAATCACCGAAACGCGAGATTACAAGCGCTGACAAGGCATCCTTCGAAATATGTATTGCGTCGCTTGTAGTATAACAAGCGGTCCCGTCCTGTTGGAATCACAAATCCAGATCAACTTCTGGTAAGAAAAATTCAGGCAGCATGGCTCTAAAGCGGTCACCATAATAGCGTTAGCGTTGACTTCTTCTGAAAAAAAGATGCATTCACCTTTACCGGCTTAACTACACATCACACGGTGACTTTGGAGAGGGTGTAATAGTGCTTCATGAATTATGCGTGGATTTTCCGTCCTTCATGAATTTTGCTTATTGACGTGGCCGCTGAGATAAAAATCGGCCTTGTCGCTCATGATTAATTTTGATAGATAATAATTCACTTCGTCTAAAAAGTTCTAAAATCTTACGGCTGTATTCTAAATGGGCGCCACTGTCGTTGGGTAACAACTGTTGGACCACCTGAATTTTATATCGGAACATTTTAAGGTCCAATATCAAAATGCGGCGCAAGAAAAACGGTGAATTTTGCGATTGTGAGCAATCGGGATCCTCCACCACATTTTCACGCACTGTTTGGATGATTTATGGCCTTCCGGGGCTTCGGCTGTCTAGGGTCGTACCGCTCTCTTCAAATCGGGTATCTAGACGTTAAATGGTTTGCGCTGTGGGCGCTGTACTTTTGGAATATTTTCGTGGAAATTCACGTTGCATTAACACCACTGACAAATTATTGCACGCAATCATTGTCACAATTATGGCGCGTTCTTAACACGTATAGCAATAAATTGTTATTTACTATAAATTTCACACGTGTCTAATTCTCGATTGTCACAACCAAACTGACATAAGATGCCATTTGCAAAAAATGGCAGCACCTTCCAATAGAGTGATACTTATTGGCCCACCTTATGCATCCTCTAAATTGCAACAGATTTGTCGGGATATTTATTTGAAAATTGTAATACAAAAAATATTGTTTTTTTGGACATCGACAATGCCAGCCATAATCAAACGGAATGTGTCTTAATAAGCTCTCATTCAACAAATACTAAATTTATATCCAATTTCCAGGGCCCCAAAATGTAGCACATATTTTGTTCCCTCTTTGAATTTACCAAAAATTTCAATAAGCCACACTCTTCCTTGTGTCGATTGTGGTAGAGCTCCTCAAGAGGATAAGCTACGAATTAAAGGCTGTACCATTTAAAATACTTTGATCAATTTAATTCAAATATCCACAAACACTACTCCCTCTATCCTCCTTCCCATAACCTATTTTCCTTATTTCAACACAAGTCCTCGGTGGGAAGTCCTCGGTGGGATAGAATACCTTGTGTGAAAAATTTTATAATAAGAATGACTTCCTGGAAAAGAGTACTTACGGAAAAAATCGTAAATGATAGATAGCACGGCCAAAAATATATTTTTTTTTTAATTTTACACATTGAATAACTACGTATGCAGCGAATATATACAACTGCTTACATAAATGACCTTTTCTAATAAAAAATAGTAACACTGAATTATATGCAGTAGATCCCAATGGTACTAAGTAAGCAATGACAACACCTCACTTCGCTGAATATGGTCAATAATGTCAATAATGAATGGGGTACGAGGTCACATTCAATAGATATGGTTTGGAATAAAAAAAATTCTCTATAATGCATTCAAATACCAAAAGTAATTTGCTTGAGTACTAGACATTATTTGTAGCATTATTTTTGAAATGGTGTTTGTTAAGACTTTTTATATTTTGTAATTTTCCTAACTAGCACAATTATATGAAGTGTACACGAATTTATTATTGAACAATTTGCTTGTTTTGACAAGCGTCAAATTTTATGCTTAACCAAGTACAAGCATTAAATTCACACTTAAACATTAGTCAGAATCGCCTGATTTTTATTTTGAAATTTCAATTTTCTTTTTGCTAATATTGTTGTTATATTATTGTTTGTTTTCTTTTTGCAGACAAATTTAATAAGTGACTGAATGAGTGAATGGCGTACGAGGTCACAGCAGAGATTGTAATCAGAAACAGTAACCAAAATAACAACAACACACAAATATTTGAAATCGACCAAAAAAGGAAACATTCCCAACAGGGTTAAACAGCACCAGCAAGCAGCAGCAATTACTAAGTAAAATATATTGTGGACCGAGGCGACATTAAATTAAATAACATTTAATTGCAAACAACTTAAATCTAAATATTTATTGTAATTAACTTTAATTCAGTTCAGTTGAGTTATACAGCAACAAACAATACAAACAACACAATTAATGTAACAACTTACGCTTTTAGTTTGATAGCCGAAATAAAAATAGAATGTAATTTATCAAGCACCATGGCCCTTCTTAATTCATTCATCCATATGGTCATCGATTTCAATTTTATTCATTTGATTACAAATACACTTGACACTATGGTCCATAAACTTGTATTTTATCTCTGAAAATAAAGATTGGAAACGAAAAAAACAAATTAATTACTTTTAAATTAAATTAATTACTTTAAAATAACCACTGCGGATGAAAAAAAATTATTTTTTTAGATTATCCGACATGTAGTCTTTGTTGTAGTTTAAATGTTTAAGCAAAAAAAAAAATAATTTAAAAAGATTATACCGCTGGAAAATTAACAAAAAAAAGGGTGTTATTAATACGCTTTTGGGGACAATTAGCATTGCCGTCCCAGCAGAAATTCTTAAAATTTGCAGCTTGAAGTATTGGTTTTATCACAATTTTTATTTCTTCGCGAAAGCATAAAATAATGGCAATGATGACAATCCCAGCAAAACTCGCTATTACCGGGTAATGGGAAATGGAATAAGAAAACAAAAATTGTAAGTAATTACACTGTGGTCAAATCACGCAGTCAAAAAGCATGTTTGCAATATGATCACTGCTACTATATTATGCTTGCTGCATTCACAATCACGTTATTGGTTTATAAAAAGGTTCTAAACATCAATATGGTCGCTAACATCATTATTATAGTAAATATTTTATTATCTCATGATTGACACATTCTATAACATGATTGGCTGTAAACATACTGTGGTAACAAAAAAAGATTTAACTATGAAAAAATATTATAATTGTATGACTATAAAATGCTGACAACTGTCTTTTATTCATAACAAAAAGTTAGTCACCCATGTAAAAATTATAATATATCATTGGCACCTGGGGGTTGTAATTTGAAAAATGCTTTACTAATCAATTCATTGTCGAAAATAATCATTGTCAAAAAGATTCTATATAAAGATTTTTCTGCCAAAAACATTTTTAGTTTCTATGAACTTTTCCTTAAAGTAAAATCCTGCAAACTGCTTCCTGGATAAACTGTCATCTGTTCTTAAAAAAACAGGATTCTAAGGCCTTTCTTTGAACAAAAACTTCTTAGATTCTAAAAGCTACTTATACTCAGAAAAAAAGTTAGTAGATAAATTTGTAAAATGTTTTCAATCTGACTACTATTTTTGTACCAATTTTTAGTAAAAAAAATATTATTTAGCAAATCTTTTTGCTATTTACATTTTACAAATTACAGAGTTTTTACAGAATATTTATAATTTTTTGTTGCCAATTTCAGAAATAATTTTAAAATTTTTTTAAAACCGATCTGCTAAAATTAGCAAAAAAAAATTACTAATTTTAAAAAAGTGGATATTGGAGAAAATGTTATCTAAATGTTACACCTACAAACTTAAATTGCCTTAAAATGTTACATAGATTAAAAAAAGGGTTCGGAAGTGAATATACCGACTCATGTCTGAAAATAGGACATCCACTTAAAATAGAACTAAAAAGATTTTTTAGTTCGAAAAATCAGCCTTAAAAACGATTCAAATTTGACCTTAAAAGTGAAATAAATATAAAATATTTTTCAAAACAGAAATAACCAAATAAAAACAATATGAATAATAATTTTTAAGATTTTTAAAAGCCTTTGATTTTTTTAAGTTTTTATAAAATATTTAAAAAAAAAAAAATATGTAAATAAAATAAAAAAATGTTGATGCTCGATAAAAAAAATAAATTTAAAATTTTGTACTAAATATTAGTATTTTTTTGTTGATTTTAGCAATCAGATTTTAAATTCCACTTTACAAAAAGTATACTAATATTTAGTAGCGGATACTAATTGTTCTACTAATTTAATTGTACTACACGTCAGCAGAAATGTGTTGCTAAGATAAGCAAAAAATACCGCTGGGCTCAAATTAGCAAAATTTTCCGTAATAATAGCAAAATTTTCAGTTGGCATTACAGACTTTTTTTGGTCAGTGTACATTCTCAGAACTTTTTCTAGTACAAATATTCGTAGATTCTAAGGACTTTTTTTAAAGAAAACTTCTGAGAATCTAGTCCTTGGAATCTAAGAATTTTTCTTTTAGAAAAATTTCATAGAATCTATGATTTTTATTAAAAATGTCTTTAGAATTTAAAATTTTTTGAAGCATTTTTTTTAGAAAAGTCCTTAGAATCGAATAAGTTTTCTTGAAAAAGCCTTTGATGTCAAATTTTTGATTTTGGAAAATTTTTGTCACAATCATAATTCCAAAAAATATATGATGCTCTTCGAATATGATTTCCCCAACCATGTTTTTTCTATTGATAACACATTCTTCTAAAGTCTTCGAATGTAAATGGTTACCCAATGCCTACGAGTGTAGACATAAATAAGTCCTTACCAAGAAAGTACTGAAATAAGTAGTTACTCGTAATATTAAAATCACTGCTTACCAAAAAAGGGCTGAAATAAGTACATACTTGTAATGAGTAAACTAAGTCCTGTAAAATAAAAGTAAAATAAGTGTTGTTGTAAAGATTTCATTATGTTAGCAAGGATTTTGTTTGGTCAACCATTGTGTTTATATTAACGAATGGATAATTAAAACTAGAACAAAAATTAAAGTCCGGCATGCCGACTGCATACACCAAGTATAATTCGGATACTTTTCTTATGAACGGATCGGAAAATATGGAGAAAAAGCTAAACGAAAAAGTTCATTTAGGCAAATACCGGTAAAATGGGTCAGTTGGGAATCGGGGCCTGTCCCGTAATAGATAAAAACAAGACCGGTTCCGAAAATACATACCAAAAAAAGTCTGTAATGGTAACTGAAAATTTTTTGCTAGTCTGCTGACGTGTAGAACAATGACATTTGTAGAAAAAATACGCTGTCGCTACTAAACTTTAGACAACTTTTTGTAAAGTGGAATTTAAAATCTGTTTGCTAAAATCAGCAAAAAAAATTACTAATATAAGTACAAAAATTCAAATATTTTTTTTTTATCGAAAAATTTTGATTTTTTTTATTTAATTTATTTTTTTAAAAAAAATCAAAGGTCTAAAAATTGTAAAAACATAAACGAATTTATCATTTCGCTTTAATTTGTTAATTTTGGTTTTGAAAAATATTTCAGTAAATTTTTTTTAATTTTGTTTTTAGGGCTGATTTTTAAAACTAAAAAAACTTTTTAGTGCTATTTTAAGTGGATGTCCTATTTTTTGACATGAGTCGGTTCTTTATTTCCGATCCCTTTTTTAATATATGTAACATTTCAAGGCAAATTACGTTTGTATGTGTAATAGCCTGTTCCTCTATTTCGAAAGAACACGTTCGTTCGCTTTCTAGTCGAAATAAAACTGATTTGGGTTTCTCTAACTCTATTTCTATGCGAACGATGACTCGAACGACAAGTCGAATGAAAACGTAACTATTTTCATACAAAATTTGGTTTCTCTATTTCGAACAGCTCGAACGCAAATGTCAAAATCAGTCACTTGCTATTTTTTTGTCGAGTAAATATATATTTGATATTTTTAAAAGCAAAATGAAGTAAAAAAGCAATGGATAACAAAAAGTAAGTACAAAATAATACAAATATTTATAGTTTATTAAAATTTTAAATTTTAGTTAAAAAAAATCAACAATGGACCATCCGAAGACGCTTGTATTTTATATGGAAGAAAGGCCTGATTTTGCCAGAAGGACTCTGGTGTTCGCAGCAAACAAATTTTCCGCAGAGGAGGAAAATTTGACCAGAAAACTAAACTCCGTTTCACCCCCTATTACGCTGTTGCTGAGTGGAAAAGGTATGTGTGTGTTGTTTGTGGCTTACGTTTGCCCAAGAAACTCATATTTACATTTTTTATTTTACATCTTTTATTTTACAAGGACTTTAGCAGTGACCGCACCGAACAGACAACAGGCAACAGAAAAGATCTTCAAACAACAATTTCACCCACAACCAATCGGTAACAAAAATTTTCACAAATAAACAGACTTTCCAAATAAAAATTGATTTATTTATTGTTATTTTTTTTATTTCATTTGTCATATACAGCTGATCACTGTTAAACAGGGTTGTTTTTGTCTTTAAGCAGTTTAGTAGTATTTTTGCTACTTTTAAAGAAAATTTTAACAAATGCTCAAAATATATGATCTGGCATCTCTGTGATTTGTAAATGCGTAAGAAACAAAAATTGACACACGTAAGTCAAGTCGATCGAAGCCTTTCGAAATAGAGAAACCCAAATTGACTCAAATTCGAGTGACTTGCTATCGTTCGACTAGTTTTTCGTTCGAGATCGAGGAACATGCTATAAGTTTTAATTGGAAACAACATTTCCTTCAATATTATCACTTTTTTGAAATTAGCAAATTTTTTTGATAATTTAGCAAATCGGTCTTCAAAAATTTGTAAAATAATTTCTGTAATTTGTAAAATGTAAATAGCAAAAAGATTTGCTTAGTAAATTTTTTTGCAAAAATAGTAAAATGGGATTGAAACCCGTTTACAAATTTTTCTAATAACTTTTTTTTCTGAGTGTAGGTGACAATGGAACCGGTTTCTAAAGTACCTTCTACGTGAACGGTTTAAAAGTCTATACCACGTGATAAGTACCATTCCTGTGGTAGGTGAAAACATTATTGGTCTCTAAAGTACCTATCACGTATTGGGCCCAAAGGTACTAGTCCGGTATTAAGTAAAAACAGTACCGGGTCTTAAAAAATTTAACACATGCTCAGTTTAAAAGTCTATATCACGTGAAGAGTTTGAAGGTATGAGTCCTATGACATGCTCTTTTGGGTATGTTGTGTCACATGTTCTTTTAGACCAGTGCTGTGACATGTCACAGAGGACAATTAACCCCTCCTAGGACAACCGCATGTTAAAGTGACCAGTCCTTTTCGTATTAAAAAACCGGTCCTGTGACCGGTCGCTATCACAATAAACCGGTCAGGTGGGGACAGGTCCGAATATAGTCTGATTATCTTCAAATTTAAAGCCGTGATATACATGCGTTCATTTAACATTCCCAATCCTAATTTTAACCAGATATCTGCGGTTTTTGTATGTCTGAATATCATTTCAGTCTAATACAATAGGAGACCTATTCGAACCGAATTCAATATAATTCCTTCTTGGGCCAATACAAATTGAAATTTCATCCAAATATTGTATCTGTATATTTACGACCTATAGTTTGAATAAACGGTTTACATGAACACAGGGACGGACTGATGAACAGACATTGTTAAATCAACTCACAAAGGGATTCTGAGGATATATGCGGTATTTACAAAAACATCAGCTGGAATTAACGGACATAATTTAAATTAATTTAAGATCTGACATAAAAGCATTAAATCATAAAAGCATTAAATTCGGTTTTACCGATTTGGTTTATATCCTCCAGCAGGGATGATAAATGAGAATTTCAATTACTTTTCATATACCAAAAAATCTTCAATATGGTATTAGAAATTATATAACTTTATATCAATAACTTTTTAAGTAAAAAAAGCCCATTTGAGGTTCTAATTGTGGCACAAAATGTGCTCTGGTACCATTAATATCATCTTCGAAAAAGTTACTTTTTATTGAAACAGCATTTAAAAGAAATGATAACACAAAAAGTTGTCACAAATAAAACATTATAAAAACATAAACATTTGTAAAGTGTACCAAGTGAGTTAAAGGAGTGTCATTGTATTTCCAAAGTTTTACTAGTACCGCAAAAAGTACTATATTACAAATTGTATTATCTCTGCCATGCACAGTGTTTTAGTTACAAATTATTTTAAAAGAAATTGTAACTGTGAAAATAAAAATTTTTTTTTTTTTGAGCTTGAAAACAAATTAAGTTATTGACGAAAATTTGTGTCGGTTTTCTTCTTACTCACTCCTTATATAGAAAAACCTTTGATTATCGATGTCTATAATGCAGCTCATTCTCCTTGAATGGGTGGTTTGATATTTTATTTTAAAGTTTCGTGAAAAATATATTTTGCTTCTTTTTAGGTTAAAAAGTATTATTTTTTAATGAAGTTTTAATTCTTATTTATCATGCCTGATGGTGGATATAAACAAATTCGTTAAAACCGAAATTAATTCATAAATATTATTGTTTTAAATTTTGCTAAAGTGTTCTAGGGCAAGTGAATAAAACGTTGACATAGGAAACCTTTTATAATTAAACCATGATTTCAAATCCAAAAGTAATTTTAAAAAGAAAGTTTATATAAATTGTGTAAAATATCTCTGTGATCAAAAGGAATATATATTTGTTGGCACCATCTTTTAATAAACTGTGGCCCATAGTGTATAACTCTATTCATTAAATTTCATTGGAGTATTCACAAGTACTTTTATCCAATTTATACTACAATTAAATTAGTTTCTGAAAGTGTAATGTACTTTTATGTTGATATTAGATATTTTCGTGATTTGTGTTTTTTTTTGTACAGTATGGAATTTGTTTACAAAAGCATTGTTATACTTCAGTTTAACTTTAAGTAGCATGTGTTGTTAATTTGAAACATGATATTTTATTTTTTTCTTTGTTGTTTTTTGCTAAACAACAACTCTGTAGAATAACATTATTTTATACACAACTTTTTCTTTTTATTTTATAACTTTTTTACTTTGTTTATTGTACTTTATTTTAACTTCTCCACCCCCCAAAAAAAACAAAAAATATTAAGAAAACAGCAACTAAGTAAAACTCAATGAAGTATGATCTGAACTTTAACCAGCACACACATATGCATGTGTACTTACTTGTACATTTACACAAACAAACAAACAAACACATTTATATTTTACTCACACACCCACTCAATCACTGACACACCCATATCCACTCAATTTTACGTGTCATCATATGTAACAAATAGAATCCTCACAGTGTTTTATTAATATAAAATAGAAAATTTCAAAACTATTATATAAAATTTAGATTTTCTTATATTTAACAAAAAAATTTTTACTATGTATCAAAAACAATTTAGTAGTTTCTAATTTATAGCGTTTTGGACTCAAAAATTTAAATCTCTTTGCGTAATATTTTTAAATTTCAATAACATTTTTTTAAACCTTCTTTCAAGAAGTAAAGACATATTTTGATCTACAAAATTTGCTTTTTGTTATATGGACTAAAGAAATCTATAAGAAATTTTATGTATTTTTTTTTTTCTAACAAACTTTTTTTTTTAAAGGAAATTTTTATATTTTCGCCTTGAGGTGACATTCAGCGAAATTTAGGTTTAAACTTTTTTGGGAACTGCTTTGGTATATTTCGTAAAAAAGACATTATTTTTCGATCTTCTTTTATGATTTTTATGGATGTTGCCACTATTTACTTTTCGGCAAATAGTTTATTTTGACACTAAATATTTTTTAAAGAAATTTTCTTTTTGAAAAACTCCATTTTGAAAATCATTTAAAATTTTGGTCTTAAAAACAGAATTATATTTACTTCTTTCCAGATATTTTTGCTGTAAGAGAAATGACACTTTCCAATGATTTCAATACTTAAATTTTGACAAGTTCTTTTAATATAAATCTTTTGGCTAAAGATCAACGGTAGATAGCTCAAAAAATTAAAAATATCACTGCCTCTGGAATAAAAAAAGAAAATGTTTTTCTATCTTCAGTGTTTGTGGCGGGGCTGAATGGCCCCCAGGCCTTCAAAACCGGTGTGCGTGGTTCAATATAAGTGTGGGTGCTCAAATAAAAGTAAGTTTTTCTCAGGATAATCCATAATATTGTTACAGAAATTTCTTAACACTAGAAATTTCATCGCACAAATTCTTTGACAGCTGGAAAAATCTAGTGTAGTAATAACTAGAAATACAGGGTGTCCGCCGGAAAGGTATACTACTTTGTTTTGCCGCCATTTTGGTAAACTTCAGTCTTGACAGTTCATAATTGGCAGTCGTGAATTAGACACGTGGCAAATTTGTTGTGAAAAAATATTCGATAAACCAACGTGTTTTAATCGTTTAAACAGCTCGCCCATGACAAAATCATAACGAGTGACGAGGCACATTTTCATTTGAATGGATATGTGAAAAAACAGAATAGTCGGTTCTGGGCAATGGAAAACTCTCAAATTATTCATCAGTCACCTTTACATCCATTAAAAGTGACAGTCTGGTGTGCAATTTGGTCAGGAGGAATCATTGGACCTTACTTTTTTGAAAATGAAAACGGCGTAACGGTAACTGTGAATGGGGAGCGATATCGTGATATGACTGAAAACTTTTTAACGCCACAACTGCATGCTTTGGGCTTGATTAACATGTGGTATCAACAAGACAGTGCCACATCGCATACAGCCAGGATTACAATGGAATTACTGCGAGAACTCTTTTCACAACAAGTTATTTCAAGAAATGGTGATGTTGATTGGCCTCCACGGTCGCCTGATTTGACTGCTCTGGACTTCTTTTTGTGGGGATATCTGAAAAGTAAGTATTATGCAAACAAACTAGAAACGCTTGAGCAACTCAAACAAAATATTCGTGATGAAATTAATGAAATCTTGCGTGAAATGTGTGAGATTGTAATAAAAAATGTGCTCAAAAGGGCTCGCATTTGTGAGGCTAACAGAGGCATTTATCTGATATTGTATTCCATACATAATTGCTGACATTAAATAAAACATTTATCAATACAAGATCCATTCTCTTTCATTTAATAAAAAATTATAAACAAACAAAGTAGTATACCTTCCCGGCGGGCACCCTGTATCTAAAATACCTGACTACTCATATAACTACGGTTACTTGGTGATGCAGCAGTTCAGTTTTAATAAAACGCTGAAGTGTTAAGAACTAAAGTGTGGCTAACGTTTAGTCTATTTACATCGTGTGAATAAAGTGTGCTATTAAAGTGTTTTCTGTAATTTTTAGTGCCTGTTATAAATAAATAGTGCTATAAATAATTTCAAACAGAGTTCATTAATTGCAATATAGAAAGAACTCGATCTATTTAAAAGGTAAATAAATCAACGATTTGAAAAAGGGTAAAATCGTAACAATATCTAGCTCTCTCTAGATCCATTAAAGACCCCATATAAAAAAAAATTTCAAAGAAATCGCGAGATTTTTCCAATAAAAATGGGATGATTTTTTAATAAAATTAAAAAATTTTTAAAAGAAATCCCGTGATTTTTCACAAACAATTTATATTTTTCTTCTAATAAAACAAAACTATTTCTTAAAAAAAAAATATAAATTTTTTGGAAAAAATTGTGTGATTTTGCGGAAGGCCCCACAGGCTCCAAAAACCGAATATAGAAAAAAAATTATTTCTAAAGGGGTCATAATTTTACTTTACAAGATTTCTTTATTGTGTGAATGCTTTGTGCTTTTTTTTGCTCTATCTTGAAAGTATTATGAGATTTTAAGACATTTTTACAAAATTAAAATCAGATTTTGAAGAAACAATTTTGAGAAACAAGCTATCCCAGGAAAACTTTGGTAATGGGTGCGATAAACTCATGCATTACTTTGCAGTATATACTCCATACCTATATCATTATTTTTTAATACAAAGTAATAAGTTACCGATAATTGGATACATAATGCATTACTTTGTAATGTATACTCCTTATCTATATCAACAAAAAGTAATGAATTACCGATATTTGCTTACATAATGCATTATTTTTTGATGTATGATATATAAGGTAATGAGTTACCAATAGTTGGTTAAATAGTGCATTATTTTGTTATGTATACTCCTTACCTTCAGCATTATTTTGAAACATAAACAAAAGTTACCGGCATTTGGTTATCTAATGCATTACAAATTATCATAAAATAATGACTCTTAAATTAAAATCATACGTAGCATAAAAATCAATATTTGATAAATAATTTGTATCCCATCCCATCTATGTTAGAGGAAAAAAATCTTAGCAATATGTACAAAGCGTCGGCAGAATAACGGCACAAAGTTGTTCATCGCCGAGCTTATGTTAATTTTTATTTAATTATTTCAAATTTTATCATGTTTTGTTTAATATTTTTTGTCGGGGCCTTTTTTATAATTGTCGAACGAAAATTACAGCTGGGTTTTACGTAATAGCAATAATTGATAACGAATATTGCCGGAGAATTATTGCCACAAAAATTGCCAGCAATAAATAATTACGAAATCGAGTCATCCACACAATATATGCAATATACGGTAACCAATTATTTTTTTACTCCATATCTGTAAAAAGGTAACCCATTAATTTTCATTTTTTAATAAGCATAATTGTAAGAATGAACCCATTACTTTGAGGCTCATCGCCTGTAAATTTTATCAATGAAGTAAAGTGTAAAGTAATACATCGGCCCTTATGGTTATACATTACTTTACCCATTATTTGGTAATGTGTGGTTTGGGATATAAGGCACAGGAGATTTAATAGAATATAAGATTTATTTAAGTGATTTTTATAGTTACCAAAGCAAATCTTCATATGTCAAATTATGTTACATGTTAATTTTTTTTTTTGTGTTTGTAGCACATGGTACATTGAGTTTGTGCTTATGTTAATAACTACCCAACAAAACCACACATTACTAAACAATGTGTAAAGTAATGTGTAGCCATAGGGGCTCATGGATTACTTTACACCTTACTTCACTGATGAATTTTACAGGCAATGAGCCTTAAAGTAATATGTATACCCATTACTTTAGCGGTGTTAATATAAGGGGTTACTTATATGGTTACGAGAATGGAAAAAGTAATGTGTCTAAAAATAGATCTTTAAAAAAGAGGAATTTTTATAAAAAAATTATTACAAATATTGTAAACGTTATTAAAAATAATATGGTCAAGATGGGAATCGAACCAGGGAACTCTGGTTGCCAGCCAAGAATTCTACCCACTCAGCTATCGACGCATATAGTATTTGATTGCTTTAAGCTTAAATGAATTGTTGCGATTCGTTTTTTCGCTAGTGTTGTCAAAACAAACATACATTACCCTTTTACTTAGAAAAACGCACAAAGTAATGTATCTAAAAATAGATTTTCAAAAATATTTCAATTATTACTTTACATTTATAAATCAAATATTACGTAATCAATAATCAGTAACTTATTACTTTATGCTTGCAAAGAATGAAAAAGGTAACGAGCTATCATTACAAGGTAACGCATGAGAATATCGCACCTATTACCAAAGTTTTGCAACTTTTAGTGTACCAATCAATTTACTTGCTGATTATATTTAGTGTTTAGTTTGCTGATTTAGTCGACATGACTGATTTAAACTTTTTATCTGGGTTTTTGTTGGGAATCACTGTGCGATGTGTTTTTTTTTATAATTCTATTGACTTTTACTTTGGGTATAAAATGAAATCATATAAACTATGGTTTTTTATATTTCTTCACAAAATTAATTAAATTTAATAACAAAATTAACTAGTCTCTTCTCAATTACTTTGTAAAAAATAACTGTTGGTGATTTAGTATTTTATTAGGCTTTAATTATTTAACACAAACAACTTTTGTAGCAGACAACAAAACAAACAAACAAACAAAAATAACAAAATCTAATGTTTGTTGGAAATTTCAATAAAAAATAACATTGAATAAATTAGAACATATGTATTGCTGAACTTGTAAAAGTAATTTCTCTAAACTAAATCAGACTTCTTCTATGTGCATCTTGTCTATTAAACTTATTTTACTACCGAAGCCACAGTGAGTGTACAGTGTGTATTGTACTCCAACCCTTAACAGGTGGTTGCGCATTTATTTGTTAATAACGATATACGATACACAAGTTTTGTACTAAATATGACTCTGTTAATGTATGTTTATGGGTATTGGAAGTTCGCCAAGTTCAAATCAATGAATCAAACATTATAAAATACTTACACATGCATAAACACTCACTTACTCACTCACACCACAGAACGAAACTAAACCGAAACAAATTTACAAACTTGTAATACAACGTGTATACAAGCTTCACATGCACGATTGCACAGAGAACATGAGTAACATATTGGATAATTCGCAACAAAAGCCCAATTTCATTATTTGGAAAATGCCAAACAAACTACTAACACTACTTAATACAAATAATATGTGTATTATTAGGATGTCCCGTAGAAACTAAATGTTGAATTAACATTATTCATGGATGATGATAAATAAATGGAAGTTTTTCTAAAAAAAAATGCTCAAAATTTTCAAAGCTGTTTAAGGTCTTAGAGCTAGTTTTTTGGGTGTAGTTCAACCTTGTTTATTAGTTTAACTTGGTTTAAACCTGGAAAGCTGTTTCGTAAATACTAAAAAGTTGTTTATCAATTAAAAAAAAATAAAAATGGATTATTCCTCATATGATGAAGATTTGAGAGATTTTGAAACATATGCAAATTTAAATAAGAACATAACAAGAACGCCTAAGACAATTAGAACTCGTCCAAATAGTTTATTTAATTTTGTGAACACGTGATTTTGTTTGAAAAAATATTTGTTTTGATTTTGTATTAAGTATTTTTAATGCTACCATATGTTTGGCAATAAAATATAAAACTTTGTTGGTAATGCTGCCATTACCTTATCTGTCAAGTCTTAAACTACTACTGAAAAACAACAAGTGGGATGAAAGGCAGTTTAAATTTATTTTCATTTTAACTAACAAGCCATTAAACCAAGTTTAACTCACATCCAAAAAACTAGCTCTTAAAGTACTTTATATATATTCAGCTTATTAACTCTCTAATGAGCAAGACCGGCACAGAGAAAAAAAAGCGTGGTTAAATCAATTACATAACTCGACAAAAAAATCGCCTTTTTTCACAGACTTTAAGAAAAAAAATATTTTAAAGTAGTTAAGTTTGACTCTGAAGTCAAAAAAATATATCAAATCGGATTTGTGAAATAAAACAAAAATACTTTATGGCTCAATATTAGGCAGGAGCAGTTTAAATTATTTTTTGTCGATCCGAATTCTGCGAAAAATTTTTCTTTTTTTTTTCATTTGAGCATAATCGGGCATACTCGAGATGTGTTATAATGTATTTTAATGACCTCGGAGTTCAAATTCTGGCAAAAGCATTGTCTGTTAGAATTCTAATAATATTTAGTTTAAAATTTTTTTATACGGTTGGAACTAATCTGGTACCATTTAATCTGTCATTTTTCGGATAAATTTTGAATTTACTTAATCTCTAAATATATTGGTGGATCTAATTTGATCTGCCGTTTTTCCCATCAGTTTAGATCCTTCTTTATTCCAAAATAGTTTGGTCAATCTAATTTGATCTGTCATATTTAGGATCAATTTAGATCCTTCTACATCCCCAAATATTTTTGCTAGATCTAATTTGATCTGGCATTTTTAGGATCAATTTAGATTAGCTAGATATTAAAGAATAGCAAATTGAATAAGATTAAATATTGCGCCAGATCAATTTTTCATTACTCGGGTATTCAAAAAAAAATCCGGATAACATATTTAAAAAAAAAAATAATAGCATTCGCTTAAATAAAAAAGTAATAAACATTTTTAACCATGTGCCACTATGTTTTTATTATAAAAGTTTTACTATTTTTACCAATTCGAGAACACATATTTTTAGGGGATACCCTAATATACATTTTCATCAACATCAGTTATCAAAACTTCGTTTATAAGTTGAGCAAGAAGAAAAACAAGAAGGCTAAAAACGTTTACTTTTAAAGTGGTTTACGTACTAGCAAATAAAACAGAGATGTCCAACATGCAGCGGCGTGCCCAGGATTTTGTTTCGTGGGGGGAGAGCCAAAATATATTTTCAAATTTTTTTTTTGTAAAATCTGGCAATTTCTAAACCTAAACTGTTTGACCTATTTGAAGCATTTAAAACAAAATTTACAGCTTTTAAATTCATAAACAGCTTTTATTTAAAACTTATTTATTGCATTGACTGAAATCTAATGTATACATTTTCATTTTTTCTGTGTTGAAAAGGGGTCTCTTCGCTTTTAGATCATTTCGACAAGAAAAACAAATCTATTATGCTACAAAATTCTTTTAAACGTCAAAGACACGGTTTGGTGGAATATATTATAAATTTTTTACCACATTATCATGACCAAAAATCAATTTATCAGGCGAAAATTTTTACCAAAAATCGCGCGATTTTTGTTGAAAAAATTTAATTTTGTAATTGTAAAAGTTGGCACCGCAGGCGAAAATTTGGTTTATAATACACTAAGAACAAGTATAATTCTTAACAAGTTTCAAAATTGCCAAGCTCTAATAGGCTTTTTACACTGAACAACATATTTGTGAAACTCATGGAAGATGTTGAAAATGTAAAACAGGTGTTTACATTGGCAACATATTTCATCTTTTATCTGTTATATATTCAGCTGCCAAAAAAATAAAAGAAAAAGTTGCATCATTTTTGTTAAAAATTAAAAATGGATTTAGAGAAAGCATTAATATTTAAAGTAGTTGTTGCTTTGCAAAAACAAACCCAAATTTTAATGCAGTACATTGAAGAAGATGATGATGAAGAAGAATTTTTTTACTTATGTCTACAAGTATAAAATTCTTACATGTGCAGCTCATTTCCCTTTGTTGAATTATTGTTTTTGGTTTATTTTCTGCAATGTCAGTTTGCTAGTGATGGCACAAAGAAAATCGATTTTTTTGTAATTTTTTTAGTGATGACACTTAAAATAACGAAAGATGTTAGATGGAACAAAATGAGAAAGGATCATCTTTTGTAGATGTAGAACGATGTAGAATTTTAAGCCTGTGTAATTCTAATGGGAAGATGTTAACATCTTTGCAAATTGATGAAAGATGTAAGATGTAGTTCAGCGGAAAAAGGCTATAAGACGCAATGTCATAGAAAACCATTTGCTCTAAAACTTTATAAGATCGCCGGATGCTGCAAAAACCTTTAAAAAAAGTTTAAGATATTTCAATTTATGGTGGCCCCAGTCACTTTAATGCTTACAAGGAGTACATTCGGATGTTATTGATTCCATGCAATATAAATGTGTATAATGCTGTGCATAAGCAACATTTAATTGCTTGGCATATTTTGGGGTCATTTTTTATCTCTTCGAATTGGGGTTATTTTACATAATTAATAAAAGCCTCAATGTATTAAATAAAAATATGCCCAAACTTAATTTTGGGGCTAATTTTAATTATGTTGGGGTAATTTTTCAATATATTTTTAGTATTCATTTTCATTTTGAAATTTTGCCCCCAAATATGGGGACATTTTACACAACGCCACTGTCAACTACATCGAATTCTTAAAAATAAAAAATCAAAGATATCATGCGAACGTTGAAAAGCCACGTGCAAATTTTAACTCAAATTCAAAGACCATTTCAAAAACTATTAGATTGTTTAAAAACTTTTGAAATGATTCCAAATGTAATTTATAAAGCATCAATTGAAATTCAAAAGCACCAAATTAAATAAAATAAATATTTGTTGAATTTCAATAATTTTTTTTAATTGCGTTTGGTATTTTAATTGATTTTCTAATCAAATTACAAACAGAAAAATTTCAAATATTTTTATGATAAATATTTTTGTTAACATTTAAAAGAGAAAAGCCAAAAATTTCCAATACTTGGCAGCATTTTGATAAATTCTAACTTTTTAACTACTGTAACTACTTTGAATGTTTATATTTATAAGTTAAATTGTTAATTAAATAATTTTAATTTTAAATACATGTGATTTGATATCCCAGTTAAGACTTAATGTGGTATTTGAATCTCAGATTTTTAATTAAAAAAAAAGAAATACAATTGGAATCACGAATTTTGTTGTTTTAAAGGAAGATATACCAATTAAATAATTCCACTAAGGACCTGTGCGAGATAGCTAAATAAATTCTAAACTAAATACAATAGATTTTAAAAATTCTTTGACAAAATATTTGAACAATTTTTAGAATTTTCGAATACCTGAATTTAGTTTAGATTTTATTTAGCCGGCTCACACCCACATAAAATACAACATTTAAAAACAATAAACTAATTTTTTTCTAACGTTTTTATTATTCAGTTGTTTTGCAGATTTTTATACTGAGTAATAGCCGATAAGAATAGTCGACGTGTAAATCAACCTTTGATTACTCCTTTTTTAGGAAACGTCCAAAAAAATATAAAAGGCCTTAAATTAAATAAAAAAGCCAATTGATCGTCTTTTAAAAATTTAAGTGTATTTTTAGTTGTTTTTACCCAAATAATATTATGAGTGTGGAAATAATTTATAATAGAGGAAGGAAAAGTAGAGATTTCATCGTAAGCAGCGGCCAAATAAAGATCCGTACATATTACAAGGTTAGGTAACTAAGAAAAAATTGAGAAGATTTCCCTGACTTCAAAGCAAATTTTTCTCATTTCCGCACAAATTTCAACAAAATCTGGTAAAACTCAATTGGACTTGCAAAGAAAATCAATTGGAAACAAAAATATACAAGCTAAACATAGTAAAAAAAATTGTATTTTGGAAATAATTTCAGGCACGCCACTGCCAACATGAAACTTATGTACGCGCAGTATATAAAAGGCTTATGCAACTTCTCAATTCTCTTACTAGTGCGAAAAAATTTTAACAGAGCTAATATTTAATATTCAAAAAGTCACTAAATGGTTGGGCGCCAAAAGCCATTATTAAACTTATTTGTGGAACTTATTATTTTTTTTTTTTGCAGCCCATATTTAATGCTTTAATTTTTTAAGAATTTACTTGAGTAAATTAAAAAATGTATAGGTATTGTTATATTATACAATATTACCAAGGGCCATAGGTTTACCCCGCCATATTGTAATATTAAGATGTATGTACGTTCTGAAATATCTTCATAAAATTTTCAAGTTTATGTTTCAAATAGCAGCAACTACTTATTTGAAAGTACTAACACAAGCCCACACATACACATACAAACAAACATGTACAGATCCAAACATATAAAATAAGTGTATTATATGGTAGTTTATAAACTTGTAGTATAATGTTTCGTTAACTTTTCTTTCTTCTTTTTTGTTCCTTTTTTTTTTTGTTCATCTTTTCGTTTCGCCCATTATCAACAACAACTTCACTTAATTAAGACAAAATAAGTTAATAATTGTATATTGAGCGGCACGCCAAAATGACTAAAATTAAATTAAGCAAAAACAATAATATACAACATCATTAAAACATCAACAGTAACGTTATAAGCGATGGAGGCATGAAAAAAAGTGCTGTCTTTAAACCAAATATTTGAACATCTTTTATCTTGGTACAATATACTTAAAATAAACACTGGCTGTCAAACCTCGAATATTAAGAAATTAAGATATAAATAACTAAGTAAATTAAAGTACTTTTAAAACACTGATTTTTTAGAGATAAAGTAAAACGTCCAACAAATTAACCCTTAGTAATATATTTTTTCTATACAAGGAAACTACCCAGCTAGAAAAAGGAGGAGCAAAAGAAGCAGTAATTTGATTGCATTGTTGTAAATATTTCGATCGGAACCAATGATTTTAACTTAGGAGTGTCATAGGGTGGAAGTTTTTTTATCATTGCATCTAAAGCAATTGGTATGGTTTAGTAAAAAATTAGATCTTGTATATGCGAATGTATTGGTGAGAGATTAATAAGAATGCAGAAAAAAACTTTATGCACTGATATAAAAATACTCTTTATTAGAACATATAAAAAAATCTGCATTAATAAAAAAAAATTTTTTGGGCAACTTGTGTTATAATAAAAAAATATTAGTATGCCAGATTCCCAATTCGTTCCCAGAAATGGAAATATTAACATTTGGAATGGCAACCCTGTTAATTTGTGCTTTGAAAATCGACAGTGGTTGACAAGGGTAATTCGAATTAGATGGAAAAAAGCTCAGTTTGTACTGGTAATCATACACTAACTATAAAAAAAAGGAATATTCTTTAGGATGTGTAATATATAAGCCTGTTCAAAACCATGAGTTGCTTGTGGGTTGGGTGGTTCTTAAGGAGGCTGAAAATGACCTGGTCGCTCAGTTCGATGGTGTGCACTGCTTCTAGCGCTGATCGTCACAATTTTTTCCATTTAATAAAAAAAAATTGTGTTTACTATTCGTTAGTAACATTATATTATGATCTCGAGCCTGATAAAAATTAAAAATATATAATTAAAACAAATAGATCGAATAATATAAAAAATATTTTTGGATAATTTAAAAACTGGTTGGACAATTTTGAAACATTTTAAGATAATTTTAAAATATTTTTGAAGAATTTTAAGCAATTTTTCGAAAATTTTAGATTTAGAAAATATACGATATTCAATAACTTATACTTTAGAAGCTATAAAAAGAATGAGTTTTTAAGATATGCATCGGGTTTATATCCAAATCACTTCATTTTAAATATGAACATATGAATTCTTTTGGGAGTTCCTTAGAATAACACCAAAAAATCATTAAATAATGTTAACTTAAGTTTAGGAAAGCAATAAATGAAGTTATAGCCACACAATAACTAACATTTTTTTCTGCTGGGTTATTTATTAAATTACTTTATTCGAAATTCTTATAATTTTTACCACAATTGTTGTTAATAGTGAAGTTTTTGTTTTATATTCGATCTTTTAAACAATATGTATGAAATGTATTTTAGTCTGGTTCGAGAACATGGAAATTTATTCTGTGTATTCTCCATGATTGCAAAAAAATTTCCATGATCTCGAATTGGAATGAAACGTGGCATTCCATTTCGTTCCCCTTGTATAGTGTTTTGGTTTTTTTTGTTACTGCTTATATTCCATTTCTTTATCTACATTTAATGTTTCAATTTCACTTAGTCCCCATTCTATATAGTATCGATTTGAATGTTTCCCTCCATCTATTCCATGACATTCATTTAAAAAGTAAGTATTACTAGCTTAAAATTATATATACCCTGATAGCTGAAATTAAGGGGTTAGCAAAGATTATTAAAGAGGCACCTTTTTACTTTATACCAAGTTTCTTTTTTGTAAAAACTCTCAAAAGAAGATCTTGAGTGTACGAGGGCTGTTAGAACTGTTATTAGCCTAATAATGAATAAAAAATGTGTTCGATTTTTACGGTTTTTTTTTTAAGAGAAGTAACTCCCAGGAAATTCTTCTTACTAAATAATGTATTACTTTATTTGGAAAGGCGATAGAGAAGAGGTGAAAGATGGTGAAACATGAAAGGCTTGATATATGGCAAATCTGTAATTGCGCGAAATGATAAATATTAAAACAGTTGTTTTCCGCCATCCGATAGAGTGTTGGCAAAATTGTTAAAGTTTTTTTTTTAATTCGTAGCCCTTTATGTTATTTTATTATAACACCAGAATGCCCCAGAAAGCCCTCAAAAGAGCCTAAGATTTTTGAGCAGGACTCCATCTAAATTTGAAAAAAAAGACCGGAAGAACATCTCAAATTTCAAGTAGTTGGCTCCAGCAGTTTGAGCTCTAAGATTAAGGGGCACTTTTCCATTTCAAACTACATTTTTACTACGTTCTTGTAAAAAATTCTAAAAAGTAACTCTTTGTAAATTAGCCCATAGCCCAAAAAAACACATATTTGAAATTTTAGTATTCTATTCAACAGGGTTTCAGTACACCGTTAAAGAGTAAAGTTTTCCCATTTTAAACCAGCATTTTACTATATTCTTGACAAAAAGCAAAAAAGTACCCTATCAGTAAAACAATATTTAAAATTGTTTGTTTCTATCCAAAGCGATTTGCGCAGGTCCTTAACGACGGCCTCTTAAAGACCCATTTCATGTATGAAGCTGGCAAAAAATTCTAACAAGTACCTTGACAGTAAATTAAGTCATAATCCAGGGATCTTTTTCTTTTAATTTCAAATTTGTAAAGAATAGGATCTGAAAAGGCGGTAAAAGGGTTGTCCTTTTCCCATTGTTTCCCCCCCCCCCCCCCCTTTAAAATTTCCCAAAATTCCATCTTATCAAATTCAATTTCCTACACTCAAAAAACAATACATGAACATGAAAAAATAATCTAAGTTTCCCTTAAAATAGCTTAAAAATTTTCCACAGTTTAAGTCAAATTTTATTAAATATTTTCTTAAAATGAATAAATATTAAAATGTTTAGGTTAAAATAAAATAGTTTATATACTCAGAAATAGTTAATACCTTTCGTAAGTAGTATTTCTTGATTTTAGGAAAAAAAAACAAGTATATTAAATAAAAATGTATCAAATTTTAAGAAAATCAACTTAGTATTAAGAAATTTGCATATTAAAATATAATAAAACTAAGTTAAGTTAAAAAAAAAAAAATTAGAACACAATTTACTCCCATTTAGTTCAAAAAATGTGTCTTACTTAAAATGAGAAATTATTTGAACTTAATTTGTATTCACTTTTGTTTTCGCGAGTAGTAAAATTAACTAAATTTTAGAAATCCATTTCTAAATTCAGTTTTTAAGTCTACCACTTTCTAATTTTTAAGAATTGTTTTCTAAAAATTAGTTCAGGTAATTAAAAACAAAAAGTTATAAAATTTATTTGATTATAGAAACTGATGAACTATTTCTAGGAAAAATTTCCATGCAAATTAGTTTAGATAAATTTTAAACATTTTAATAAAATATTATTCTGTTTTCAAGTAAAAGTTTTCTAGTTTTTGGGAAATATTAAACTTAGTTATAGGATTTTCTTCCTAAAAATATCTTCAAATGTATTAAAATAAACTTGACTAAATTTTTCTTAAATCGAGAAAAAATTTTGTTTTTGTGGGAAAACGTTTCTTATTTCAATATTAAAAAAAAAGCACTCAATAAATTAAAAACAAATTAATAAATTTTCTTAATTGTAAAGAAAAAAATATTATTTCAGGAAACAAATTAAAGTATCTATTAAAAAAATTATAATGCATGATTGTAATTTTTGGTTAGTGATCGTGCGTGAGTCAAAAATCGCTCATATGCCAGCTCTAATCTTAACGGTCTTAAATATGGAACTTAAAGTTAGCTAAAGGTTATAACTTTAAATTTGCTTTTTTATGTAATAATTTTGTTTGCTAACTACAATACAAAATATCGCAAGAATATTATATACATTACGGCATAATGGTTTTCCTATAATTAATATTTATCGAAGGCGCTAAAACTATATTTTATATGTCAATTAGAGTTTAGTCTAAAAATGCCATTAAATAAACTTTGACATTTTTCCATTTTCCAATAATAACAAGAAATGTAACTGTGACGTTTTGTAGTTTTGCAACAATTTCCTTAATTTAGTTAATTTAAGAAGACAAAGGACCCCCAGTGTTCCTTAACCATAAATCCCGCATGTCACTTAGGGCGTCCCTTTTTGTAGTTCTCTCAAGGAGAAACATTTATTAAATGTACTACAGGATATCCTGTAGTACATTTTTTTAATTTGTTTATCTACTTGCTAATGAACATTCCAAAAAGTTAGTCTTAAACAAGTCCATCTTACTTAAAACAATTTTTTTTTTATCTCATAACCTAGATAAAAAAAAGTCTAATAACAGCCGAAAGCTTTTGTACACCCAAGATGATCAAATTTGTCACCCAGTAGTACAGCCTTACTATAAAAATAATATTCTTAATGCTTAGAGTTCCTCTTTAATTAGACCAGTAGTTTAGAAGATCCACAGAATTTCTTTTTTTTTAGTTTAGAAGCACTGTGTAACGATCTCAAGTAGGTTTTCTTTGGCTTAGTAACAAGATTTTGACACATTTTGTTTAAGCAAAATTTTAGGGTTTTCTGACTTCTTTTTTTAAGAGAAAAGTGGGAATAATGAGCTTCAAGATCCTATAACTACTTTTTGTAGTGTATTTGGTTTTGGTAATCCATGATTTCAGACCACGTGTGACTTGTATATTTCTTTATTTTATTACATCTTGGAGACTTTGTGTGTTCTTTGCTTAAGTAAAAATAATGCTAAAATTTTTATTGTCGACCCAAAAATATATTCGAGGGCTAAATAATGTTAAAATATTTTAACAAAAACCTTTTTCCTGCAATGTTTAAATAATCTTTTGTTGTTTTTTTTTTTGTGTGCTATGGTGGGATAACCTGCGGGATCCCACACGTTACAAAAAAAAAACAAAATTCTCAACTTTAAATGTCAAAGCAAAAAGCTTATAGCTTGTTATAATGTGCTTTCAATTACTATTCCCAATCCGTGCAATTTCCTGAAGTCATTAGAGGGATTCAACATAATGACATATACCCTATTAAAAAAGTTTTATTTTATTTTGTCTATTTTAAATCTAAAGTATCCTTTTTATTTATATATAGATTTCTTTTTATTTGAAGTAATTGTTGGTAATTATCCTTAATTAGTTGTAAAATATTAAGGCACTTAAACAGTATGAAACAAAGTCTAAAAGTTTTGTTGTAATTTAACTTGTCGTTGGCGATATTGTTGTTGTTCTGGTAATTGTTATAGATGTTATCATCACAAAAAAGATGTGAATTAAGATAAAAGTTTTATTTTATACGTCTGGGACATAAATTAGACTGGGCAACAAAATAGAGTTAGTTAAAAAATTTGTAAACTGTTTTCAATCCCACTTTACTATTTTTGTACTGATTTTTAGTAAAAAAAATATTATTTCGTTAATCTTTTTGCTATTTACATTTTACAAAAAAAAAAGAGTTTTTACAGCATATTTACACATTTTTGTTGCTAATTTCAGAAATCATTTTACAAATTTTTGAAAACCGATTTTCGAAAATTAGCAAACAAAAAATATTGATTATAAAAATAGTGGATATTAAAGGAAATGTTATTTCTAATAATTAAAACTTATACATAGAAATTTAAATAATCTAAATTGGTATTGGATTAAAAAAAAGCGATCGGAAGTGAAGATACTTTTCACTCATACTCAAAAATTGGACATTCACTTAAAATATCAGTTAAAAGCATTTTTAGTTCTAAAAATCAGCCCTTAAAAAAATTTAAATTTGACATTAAAATCCAAAAAAATACTCTTAAAAATATTTTTCAAAACAAAAATTAGCATATCTAAACAAAATTAATTTGATTTTTTTTAATTTTACCTTAAATCTTTTTTGAAAAAAATAAATAAAATAAAAAAAATGTTGTTGCTCGATAAGAAAAAAAATAAATTTGAAATATATATTTTTTTTTATTTGTGCCTTTTTAATATTTTTTATAATTTTTTTAAAATTTTCCACATTTTAAATTCATTAAATTTATTTCACTAAACTTTGTACCAATCTTTAGCATCGGTTGTTAAATTTCCTGCTATTTCCATTTCACTAATATTTAGTAAAATTTGTTGCTGATTTTAGCAGATCTATTTTAAATTATAGTTTACATCAATTTACTTAAATTCAGCAGCGCTTATCAATTTTTTATACTAATATTTTTTGTACTTATATTAATAATATTTAGTAATTTAATTTGCTGATTTCAGCAAACCGATTTTAAATTCCACTTTACAAAAATTTAGTAGCGGCTACAAATTTTTCTACTTATTTCAGTGTACTACACGTCAGCAGACATGTGTATCAGATTTCGCTCCCAGCGATTTTCACCTGTTTTCATACCGCCAAAAAATGCCCGCTGGAAAGATATTTGGTTCGAATGAAGAGGTTATTGTCGAAACAGAGGCCTATTTGATTATAAGCGTTGGAGTGATTACATCGCTCTTGAAGAAAACTATGTTGTTTTTCCGAATTATGTTATGCTGAATTTTGCCAAAAAAAAAACACTTGTATAGAGTTTTGACGAAAAAGTTAAAAGCTTTAACGACCATAACTAGATTGTACCCACACAGCGCCAAAAATTTTGGGTGTTTTACTATACTAACATAATACATTAATCTGGCATTATCTACGACACAAATAAATAATGTTGCACAGTGTAGTACTATATTTTATTTTATCAAATCATATGAAATAAAATTATGTATTTAAAGGGGTTTATTCATGAACGCTTTATAAAAATAAAAAACAAGATTTATTATTAAAATTTGCTTAAAAAAATTGTTTAAAATAACATTTTTATTTATTTATTTTCGAAAAAATCCTGCAAAACTTTGAATAACTTTTTTTAAAATCAGTTAATTAAGATGACTTAAGTCAATTATTGATAATATATTTCGTTTATGTTCCGCCTAAATATATGAATAAATTAAGAAGAAAATTTAATTCTCTTTTCTAAGAATTTTCCTCTTTAAATAAATTCGTTTAACCTTTTCTAATAATTTTATGTTTTAAATTTCTAGCTTTTAGCTAACCTAGTTTGCAAAGGAGATTCCCCCCTTTATGCCACTAACCACAAATTTTCAAGAATCCCGTCATAGTGGATATCTAAACTAAAGGAGGAACCTATATACTAGATTTCAAGTTCCTAGTTCCAGCGGTTAAAATCGGTTGGTACAACCTAATAATATTGGTTTCCACAAGAGAATTCGGGTAATACAACAGAATTTTGATTGCAACACCAAAAATATTCAGCAATCACATTTAAATTTTATTGTGATAGCCGAGTTTATTGGTTGTCGCAACCAAAACACACTCTCCAATTCGGTTGGCAATTAATTTTTCTGTGTGTACATGCCCCTGGAAAAACATAATTAAAATTTAAGATTCCTAAAACAAGGGATTTGTGTAGAATTTCAAGGAGAACAATATTCACCTGCGGGAGAAGGACCTATCCCAGGACACATCACATGACCGGTTCATTGTGATAGGGACTGGTACGGGACCGGTTTTTTTATATGAGAAGGACCAATTACACGACTAAGCCCAAAGAACATATCACAAGACTTGGACTTTTAAACTCATCACTTGATAGAGGCTTTTAAACCGAGCATGTGACCCAATACGTGATAGAGACATTTTATCCCGATTACATGATAGGTACTTTAGAAACCGATCCTGATTTTACCTACCAAAGCACTGGTACTTTCAGAAGCATCATGGGATATAGACTTTTAAGCCGTTCACGTGGCAGGTACTTTAGGAACCAGTCCTCTTTTCTCTTATAACGGGATATGTAATTCCCAACTGATCCCTTTTTCCCTGCAGGGAACCAACAAGCTTTAGGGAGCACATTTTCCCTTTTAAACGCAATTTTTGTACTTTTTATTTCAAAATTTCAAAAAGTACGGCATAAGGACTTTGCGCTTACCATTTTAAATTTCAGTTTTTTACCCGAAGGGTTTGCCCCTCATTTTTATACCCTCCAACATATATGGTGAGGGTATATATCAGTTTGTCATTCCGTTTGTAATATGTCGAAATATAGGTTTAAGACCCCATAATGTATATATATTCGTGATCCTTATGCAATTTTAAGTCGATTAAGCGATGTCCGTCTGTCTGTCTGTTGAAATGGCGATCACGACGCAAAGACGCAAGCGCGGATGCCTATTTTTACCCGAGCAGTTTGGTATTTAAAATGAGCAAAATCGGTTAAGCGGGTCAAAAGTTATGAGTGAAAATGTGAAGGTACCTCTAAATTTTCCATACAAATTTGTACAATTTTTCTGTATCTATTTTTGTTTTCTGTTAAGTAAGTAAAAATGTTATTAAGTCTTCTTCTTGTTCGATTACATTTACTGTCTTACATACTATGAGAATAATTTCATTTTAGAGCTATATGTGTGTTACTCTTAATAACTAAGTTAACGTTAAAAGCAACAATGTTAAAGTCGCTAACAGAGCAGACCTCTGTAAATAACATTACTAAAACTAAATAACAAAAGTTCGTTACATAAATTGACAAAACATATTCATATTACAGTTCATGCAAAATTTAGTATATACGTATATCATCTTCAGCCCCTGTGGTGGAGGGTATTCAAAGATTGGGCACAGCCGAATTTAGCCCTTTTTGACTTGTTTTTTTTTGTCTCCCCGTAAAATTTAATTAAAATCTAATTTTGGTTGACGCCTACATGTAACATGTCGAAATATAGGTTTCAGGCCCCATAAAGTATATATATATTGGTGATCCTAATGCGATTTTAAGTGGATTTAATGATGTCCGCCTGTCGGTATGTCCGTCTGTCTGTGAAAAAGTTATTAGTGAAAATGTGAAGGTACCTCTAAATTTTCCATGTAAATTGGTGTACAATTTCATAGTAGCGACAGGCAAGTAAAATATTTTTTCTTCTTTTTTCACTAGTCGTTAAGAATTTAATAATATTTTATATTCACCTCAAAAAATTTTTTTCACCACGAAATTTTTTCCACCACAATATTTGTTTTCACATCCAGAAAAGTTTTCCACCTTTATCATTTTACTTCTTTTACATTATTTGTATCAAAAGCAGTAGAGAACATTTTTTTAGAATATTGGTGATGGGTATACAAAGATTCGGCACAGCCGAATTTAAGCCTTTTTTACAGGTTTTTGTTTCATTCCATTTGTCTAGTGTTTCAATTCCATTTGTTCGCTGTCTATTATTTTTCCAATGTTACAATTTCATACATTTCCTATTCTACTTCTTCCGTTCCCCTTTTATAATGTTTTAATTCCACTTGTTCCTCGTTCCATCCCATTTCATCGTTCCATCCCATTCAAATCAATTCCACTTCTTTTAAATTTCAGATTTCTAGCCAAAGCGTTTTGAATCCCTATTTCTCCACATTCGGATAAGAAATTCCACTTCGAAGTATCCCATCAGCGAATTAGCCCATACCCCAGGAAACTCATATTTTAAATATGTGGATTCGAAACTAAGAACAGGAAATACATAATTTGAATTACAAATTTCTAAACAGAAGGATTTGGACAAGTCATTAAACTGGAGGCTTTCCCCTCCCCGTTGTAATTTCCAAAAACGTTGAAGTTGACGCCAAGGCAGGAACTTCAGTGGAATAGAATGGACCAAGTTTGTTGAGTCAGTCACGTTGTTCTTTCATACAAGGTGGGGGCAAAGGTAATGTCATACTATGAATTGCCTGTCATTTAGTTTTTGGTTTCACAAAAATTTTATTTAAATCGAAAAAATGATATCGATCAAATATACACCTCCTGATTTGATGACGCTCATTTGTGCTCGTCTTACGGTATATTGAATTTTTGGTAATAAAACTTTGAGGGCAATGCAATGGCTATTATCTCCACTACATTTGGATTCTTTCCGCCACTGAAGTAAGTTAGTATCATTTGACAGTCAGCAGGCAGCAATTGATGTTACACTTCGTAAGGAAAAACATTTAGGTCATTTGACAAAATTCAACTTGACGAAAAATGTCTGCAGATGGCAAATTGTATATGCCATTGTCTTATCGATGTTTGTTGGCTATCTCGGACACAGCAGCGATATTCTCGATTGAACGAGTAATACAAGGCCGGCCACTTCTTGCAACATTTTGACCAAAATTTGAACAATTAAACAGTATTACTTCACTTTCTTCAGGTTTGTATCGCCCCATGATTTACTGTCAACTAATTTTGCATTTTTGCAAAAATTATTGCACATTTACATTAAGACATTTCCTTTGTCCCATCCTGTATATAGAGATATTTTATATTGAATTTATCTATAAATTACAGGAATTAAATTAATTAATTTTGAATTATATATTAAATAATATTAAAATACAGTTCAAAAGTTAATTTAAACAATTAAATTTAACAGTTAAAATTCTGATATTTAAATGAATTCTGTTGAAATAAAATAAAAAAATAGCGATTTCTCATGTATGTTACCCCATACGTATGAGTGTTATTTAATATGTATAAAATTAAATAATGCGTATACGCACCAGTGAACTTTTATTAGTGATTGAATACTCGTATTACTAGCATTGGCGGTTTCCCTTTTATAAAGTTATTCTAAAGATAGAAAATAAACTTTATAAAAGTTATAATTTTAAAGAATTTTATTCACTTATTTAATTAAAAGTTATTAAAATGTGAGCAACACTAAATATTGTTTGCCAACCCTACTCATGTTCCGCTTAATAGTGGGAAAAAATATATTCAATTTATTTTAAAATTAACATCAAGTATAAAATAATAAACTAAATTCATTCATGCCTCCCTCCCTCCTTCCATTTTTATTTGCAATGCCCTCGGGACAAAGTTTATGAAACCACCATACTTTTTGATTTGTTTACATTTCTACTCTTAATTTACAACTATAAAAAAATCTTTACACAAAATTAGATTTGAATTTTCCAATGTGTTTGTCCTGCTTTAAATACAAACAATTACAGTAATATCAGCAATCGGCGGCAGGTGGCTATTGATAAGAATTATTTTTTTATTTCAGCAAAAAAAATATACACTTGAATGAAACGATTTGTACCTTATTGATTTCCATGTTGATTTCTTTTCTTTTTTTTTTTTCTTATTTACTTTCGAACAAGAAGCCACTTTCAATGTGTTTTTTTGTTTATTTTAACGAAAATTTTAATTTAATTAAATTTTAATGTGCTTCGGTTTAATATAAACTCTTAGGAATTAAGTTAAAGGCACTAAGCATTAACTTTTAAATTTTCCGATTTTTATTTTTTATATTAAATAAAATTTTAATTTGTCTTAAAGGACTTGTTTCGTTTTTTGAGTTATCTTAGAAATAGAACTCCCTCTGCCTTATTTCCATACCGGAAGTTGACGATCTGTATTTGTAGGACTTATGGTTCCAATAGGAAAGGGCGGACTGAACGCGAAACGATCCGTTTCGCTGATTTGACTTGGCCAGCCTAATCTCTAGATTTTACTGTCTAATAATTCCTCTTTGAAGGATATTTAAAGTCGTTGGTGTACGCGAACAAGCACCGCACCTTGAGGAAGTTAAAGAGCAATATTTGAGGCAAAAATTTGCATCTACAACGAAAGCGACCATTTATTCAATATAATTTTACACAATTAATTGAAAAAAAAAATTATGAGTTAGAATAAACATAATCAGTTAAAACTCAAATAAGTTTTCACTTTATAATTACAGTTGATGGTTTTTGTCCTACCCTGTATGCGCATATATTTCCACGCAATTTTGGATAAGAAATTAAAAGGATAAATGGCCGTATATCGTCACACATTGTCATATATACCATATACAATAATTATTTGTTAATCATTTGTGAACATATAGGATCATATATGACCATATACGGGCAAATTTTGGATGGAAATATATGATATCTTGCATGTTTATAAATTGCACTGTGCATGGCTCTAAACTATCATGTATGCAAGTGAATATTCATATACAATCCCATGTATGATAATGTTTTTGCATACACTGGTGGTCAAAACTAAAGCAACTGATATTACATAGCAATAATATGATGCCATAATAAAAAACAAAAAATCAAAATTAATTTTTTAAAATAATTTTTTGGTCAAAACTAAAGCAACTTTTATACCATAATTTTTAATGACGGAAGCACATCTTCGGAGCATTTAATCAATGAGTCGCTCAATATGATATTTACACTAACAATATTATTTCGTTAAAAACAACTTAAAATACATATTAAATTAATCGAAAATACAATCAAAAAGAGGACTACTGATTTTCCATTATATTGAATCTATTTTGCTGTTTATTTTTAATCATTGTTTAATAATCGACAAAAGTAAATACAATAGAAAGTCGTTTAAAATAACCATCAAATTTTTACTGACAAAAAGTTAGAAAAAACTACTTTTGTGGTTTGTTTTTCAACTTGAAAGTTTTTTTTATTTGTATCTAATTACAAAACAGAAGACAACACATGCAGATGTATATATTTTTATTAGTTTTGTGTGTATGTATATTTGAATAATTTCTTGTAATTTTTATTGAAATAATTTTGTATATATACAAACTATTTTGATAAAAAAAAACATAAAGGAATTATATGAATTATTATTTTTGGAAGCAGAAAACATAAAATTTTACATTTAACTGAAAATATAATGTCTGTAAATTTTAATAGTTTGTTTTTTTGAATGACTGATTCAAACAGTTAAAGAAAACTATTTCTATTAATTTCAATTGATTCTTCATTTAAAAACAAACTTTACGTATTACTTTTTAAATAAACTACAGTCGGTTACGGAAAATTGATCGATTTTCTCAGTTATTTGATGAATTGGTCCGACTCCAGCGTATAAAAAACAGCCCCACATCATTATAGATCCTCCACCATGTTTTACTGAACCTTTACAAATTGAGGTTTAAGGCGTTGAGTTTCTTACTGTAAAATCTCCCTCTTCTATATGTCTTTTATATTGGATTTTGTATTCATCCGAAAATAATACATTCCTTCACTCCAACCAATATAAACCTTTGCAAAAGCTCACCTCGATTTACGATTTTTTGGAGAAATAAACGGCTTCTTTAATAGTTTCCGAGCATATAAACCTGCTTCTACAGCTCGTCTTCTCACAGTTCTAGAGCTTATATCCAATGATAACTCTCTCACCAATTCAATTGAAATGACAAAGGGATTCTTTTTTTATTTAACGAATTATTATTTTATCTGTACTCTGTGAAGTTGTCCGCGGTATACCCAGTTGAACCAAAGTATTATTCGAGAAATCACTGCATTGCTTATAATTTTTTCCTTAAGAAAAGTAGAGCATTTTTTCCAGCTATTTTTTATAATTAATGTAAAAATTACTCTAAATCGAAACTTTAATAAAAATTCCTTTTGAGAAGCCGAATAAGACCACAAAGCAAAACATGAAATTTATAACGGTAAAAACAATAATTATTTTTCTAAACATTAATACTACAAAAAGTTGCTTTAGTTTTGTTCAGATAATAAATGACTTCATTCCATAAATGTTAAAAAAAAATCTATATTCAGGGGATTAAGATCTCTACGTTTTGCTTGGAATATCTGGAATATAATAATAACTACCATACTGTGAAGAAGAAAGGCCAGGTTTCTGCAAAAATTTAAATTTTGAATCTCAATTACTGATTCACTGATTTCGGTTGTTTTAGTTTTGGCCACCACTGTATATATATGTCCCGATATTTACATGGGGTATTTTCTACAAGAAACATTTATATTATATTAAATAAACCATGTGAAAATCGAAATACATTCCAGCATACATGGGATTGTATATACATGATAATATAAATCCATGCATGGTTCAATACATGACCATATATAATATCATAAATTTTCATATAACGTCGCATCCGAAATTTGTGTATATGGCCGTACATGGTCATATGTAACCATATATGAATCACATATGTGCGATCATATGCGGCCGGATCCGAAGATATGAATATATATTGAACTATGCCTGGAACGTATATATCCATATACAAGCCCACGTATGATTATGTATATTTCGATTTTCACATGGGAGTGCTTTTATTTAAATCTCATTTAATGTTAAACGAATAAAAACTGCTTAAATATAAAAATGTTTCTCCCTAAAGTGCGTTTGGATACGTTTTATATTCCTACTAATGGATGGTTATGTAAATATAAGAGTGAAAAAAAAACTAGCAAAGAAGGTATACCAATGGATTCTCTCCGGATAAGATGAAAAATCTTTTCGAGAAAGTCACCTAAATTCAAAGAGTTACCTCCTGGATTAAATTAAATAGACATTATTATATATATTTTTTTTGTAATTATAAGTAAAAAACTAATTATAAAAATGACCCCTAAACGTAAGATAGGGCCACTTAAAATATACGTATCACATTATTTTTTTCTCCTTCAGCGCATATCCGAATTCCTTTTAGATTGGAGAGAATCCATCGAGATACCTTCCTTGAAGCAGTGTTTTGTTTATTTGTACATTCAGTGTGTCCTGTAGCCCTTGTGAATTGCAAACAAAAAAATTGTAATAATAAACATCTTTAATGGCCTTTTTTTTATTCTTTTATTTGTAGACTACGTGAATTGCATTACTTGATTTATATACAAACATATTTCGGGTTTTCACTTTGAAAGACGAAAAATGTACAAATTACAGTTATTGAATATTGAAAAGAAATTTACCATACAAACTCCAAAAGAACAAAAATCTATAGAAATTAAATGTTTAAAAAAAAAAAAAGATAAATTCTTTTTTTATATCACAGAAATCAAAGATATTCAATGGGATTTGAATGAAATACTAGATAAGTGTGTATGGCAATGATTTATATGATTAATGTTTTAAAAACACTAATAGAAGGAGCTGAAGCAAAAATAATATAAACAAATAAATTACAGACAATTTAACAAGTTTGTAATACTTAACTATAACCGTAAACTCACACAAAAACAAACTCAAAGTGCACAAATATATGTTTTACAATGTAATGCGTTAACTTGTATAATTATCTACGTTGAAAACTTATTTTCACTTATAACATAACTTTTTTGCGTTACTTACTAAAAAGTTTTACTGATATTCATTCGATTATTCTGCAATTACTGTTCAATTTTTTTTTTTTTCTTTAATCGGTTTAGCGTAGATTTGCTTGGTACAAACGAAAGTACTGCTTACAGCAAAATGTATCAAATTTACAAAATACACTCAAAAAAACAAGACATGAACTAAATATGTATCCAAAATTTCTTTTAAAGTAGTTTAAAAATGTTCCTCATTGAGCGCCCCGGTAGGCTATTTGGTAGCGTGCTAGCTTATCAGTGCGGGAGTCGTGGGTTCGATTTCCACCGGAGGCTCTGGTCTGTTTTCGCTACAACGAGCCGATAGCCTTTGTTGCTAGTGCTCGATTAGGGAATTAAGATATAATTTGTATTTATATGATTAATAAATAGAATATATAAATAATGTTTCTCAATTTAAGTCAAATTTTATTAAAACTTAGAAAAGTTATATGTATATATACTGAGAAATAGTTTAAATATTTCCTAAGCAATATTTCTTAAGTTTAGGAACAAATACAAAATTAGTTTTATTTATTAAAAATTTATCAATTAAAATTATTAATAAAAAATTTATCAATTTTTAACATCTTAATATTAGGAAATTTACATACTAAAATATAATTAAACTAAGTTTAGTTCAAAACAAACAAATAAAACATAATTTAGTTCAAAGATTGTGTCTAACTTAAAATGAGAAAGTATTTGAACTTAACGTGTTTTCTTTTTTTCGCGAGTAGTAAAATTAACTAAATTTTAGAAATCCATTTCTAAATTTAGTCTTTAAGTCTACCACTTTCTAATTTTTAAGAATTGTTTTCTAAAAATTAGTTCAGGTAACTAAAAACAAAAAGTTATAAATTTTTTCCTATGTAATAATAAAAATTTGTTTAATTTAAGAAACTGATGAATTATTTTTAGGGAAAATTTTCATGCAACTTAGTTCAGAAAAATTTTAAAAATTTTAATAAAATATTATTTTTTTTTAAGTAAATATTTTCTAATTTTTGGGATATAATAAACTTAGATATAGGATTTTTTTTTTAAATTTCTTCAGATAAATTAAAAAAAAAAAACTTGTGTTAATTTTTCTTAAATCGAGGAAAAATTTAGTTTTCAATACTTTTTCCAACAAAAAACTTATTAAAAACAAAAGAAAAATATTATTAAAGGAAACAATAAAAGTAGCTATTAAAAAGAATTATCGTGGGTGAATGTAATTTTTGGTTCGTGAGTCAAAAATCGTTCACGTGTCCATCTCTAATCTAACTAAAAACAGGCAACTCAAAACAAAAAGCAATAAATTTTTTCCTATGTATTAATAAAATTTTGTTTGATTTTAGAAACTAATGAACTATTTCTAGGGAAAATTTGCATGCGACTTAGTTCAAATAAATTTTAAAAATTTTAATAAAATGTTATTTAAAAAAAATCTAATTTTTGGCAAATTATAAACTTAGGTATAGGATTTTTTTCTAGAAATTTCTTCAGTTAAATTAAAAAAAACTTGAGTTAATCTTAAATCGAGGGAAAACTTAGTTTTTGGGCAAAACGTTTAACTTATTTTTTTATACCCTTCACCACAGGTGGAAGGGTATATATAAGTTTGTCATTCCGTTTGTAATTTCTACAATATTGATCTTAGACCCTATAAAGTATATATATTTTGGGTCCTTATGAAGAGCGAAGTTGATTTAACGATGTCCGTCTGTGTGTTGAAATGGGTTTTCCGAAGAACCCAGACATGATGAGGACTTGATTGTTTCTTATTTCTGTTACATGTGATCCATTTCTGTTTGCTATTAAAAATCAGCCAGATCGGTTAATAAATGGCTGAGATATTAGCAAAAAACCAGGACTACCTCTAATTTTTTCGGTAAAATCCCTTTGTTTAATATGTATGTAGACTATTAAGCATAACAAACACATCCATGTGTTAAAATTCTTTTCTTTCAACTCCACCTTTTATACACAAACAACACACATACAAAGATTTTTAAATTTAAATAAAAACTAAACAAATCTCTAATGAACGAAGACTTTTATATATGTACCTCTATTGACGACGATTTTGTGTGATTTTTTTGTACATTTTTTTTATTATTTTCTTAAGACTTTTTTTTTCTTTATTTTTGGTTTTTTTTAACATTTAATAATTAATTTATATAAAATTTTATATTAATAATTAAATAATCCATAAATAGGCTAAAAACATCAACATTTTTATAAAAACCCTCTGATACAAACAAGATACAAACAAAATACAAACGTTTTTATACCCTTCACCACAGGTGGAAGGGTCGCGGGTTCGAATCCCGGTCAATTCACTTTTTTTTGTACATTTTTTTTTATTTTCTTAAGATTTTTTTTTGTTTATTTTTTGTTTTTTTTTTAACATTTAATAATTAATTTAAATAAAATTTTATATTAATAATTAAATAATCCATAAATAGGCTAAAAACATCAAAATTTTTATAAAAACCCTCTGATACAAACAAAATACAAACGGTTTTATTTCTATTTGTTGCTCCGATTTAAAAGAATTTATAAAAAGATTTTTAAACCATTTTATTTCTCATATATTAAGAAAATTTTATACATAATTTTCATTTGAGTGCAACTATTTTAGGTCATAACTTATAATAATTTTAAAAAAAATTATAAACTATTTTCCTTCAAATTTTTAAAATTAAGCTAAATAAATTAAAAATATTTTGTAATAAAAAAGCGAAATAAAATCCCAAATACAAGTTTGCCAGCTAAATCAAACTTTTTTGTAGAAATAAAACACATGCAGTTCTAGTGATTTCTTTTAACGATTTGCTGAACTTCTTTTCTTTCACTTCTTTACAAACCAAACAAATCCCTATTGAACGAAAACTGTTTATTTAACTCTATAAACTATGATTCCATATAGCCTTCATAGCCGAGTCGTCTAAACGCTATGTCACAAATACTTTTTTTCTCTAATAACGCGAGTTCAAATCCTACTGAAGACACAATTCAACTTTTTTTTATTTTCTTAAGACTTTTTTTATTTTTTTCTTTTTTTTAACATTAAATTATTAATTTAAATAAAATTTTATATTAATAATTAAATAATCCATAAATAGGCTAAAAACATCAAAATTTGTATAAAAACCCTCTGATACAAACAAAATACAAACGGTTTTATTTCTATTTTTTGCTCCGATTTAAAAGAATTTATAAACAGATGTTTAAACCATTTTCTCATTTATTAAGAAAATTTTATACATAATTTCCCTTTGAGTGCAACTTTTTTAGGTCATAACTTATAATAATTTATAAAAAAAAAAAATTATAAACTATTTTCCTTCATATTTTTAAAATTAAGCTAAATAAATTAAAAATAAAAAAGCGAAATAAAATCCCAAATACAAGTTTGCCGGCTAAATCAAACTTTTTTGTAGAAATAAAACACATGCAGTTCTAGTGATTTCTTTTAACGATTTGTAAAAAAATATTTTTTTGGTCGAAAAAAGATTTTTGAAAAAAAATATGACAACACTGATTGTCATTATGATCGTGATTGTTGTTGTTTTTATTTTATTTGTTGAACTTTTTGTCTTTCACCTCCTCACCTTTTACCCACAAACAACAAATCCATACAAAGGTTTGTCATTTAAGTAAAACCCAAACAAATCTGTTTTAAACGAAAACTCTTTATTTACTTCTATTAACGACGTTTGCTTATGTCCTTCAATGGCTCAGTGGTCTAAGCGCTTTGTCACAAATACTTTTTTTCTTTTAGTCGCGCGATCGAGCCCCGTCTATTCAACTTTTTTTATTTTTATATTTTTTTAGATCTTTTTTTATTTACTTAAGACTTTTTGTTATTTTTTTATTTTTTTTTTTTAACAAAACAAATGCGTCCAGCACAGTTGTCTTAACGATGTTGGTCAGCTTTTCTGTATAATTGGAGAACGGAAAGAGGAAAAGTTTCCAAATAAGGTACAAGCATCTTGGTTATCAATACACAACATCTGACAAAAT
Source organism: Eustalomyia histrio (assembly GCA_949748255.1). Lineage (NCBI taxonomy): Eukaryota > Metazoa > Arthropoda > Insecta > Diptera > Anthomyiidae > Eustalomyia > Eustalomyia histrio. The sequence continues at coordinate 96,736,788 of OX456525.1, forward strand.
GTGGGCGGGATCCTTGAATTGGGCGTGGCACAAAATATATTAATTTATATCTTAAGAACGGTAAGACCGTAAATAAATACTCCATAAATGGGCTAAAAACATCAAAATTTTTATAAAAACTAAAATGTAATATGACCTATGGATACGTCTTATATATCGAAAGATCGAAAATCTTTAGTAGAACATATTTGCTGAAAGTAGTTATGACCAAAACCTAAAAAAATACCTATTTTCGGGAACCATAAATCTTTCAGAGTCCAAGTTTTATCACTAAACTAAATGGTAAATTTCCACTTAAAGATGTCCGTATATAAATCTGTCCATTCGATATATGTCCATATATAAACTTCACTGTTTTCCCAACCATGGTGAAGGGTATATAAGATTCGTCATAGCCGAATTTAGCCGCTCTTACTTGTTTTTAAATAATTTAAAAAAACTTAATAAATTAAAAACAAAATAGTTCATTTTCCTAATTTAAAAAAAATATTATTTCAGGAAACAAATTAAAGTACACATTAAAAAAAAATATAGTACATGATTGTAATTTTTCGTTAGTGATCGTGAGTCAATAATCGGCCACGAGCCCATCTCTAACCTTAACAGTCTTAAATATTGAACTTAAAGTACCTTAAAATATATTTTAAAATTTTATTATCAAAAGGTAAAAAATTTCGAAATTGCCCTTTTATGTAATAATTTTGTTTGCTGACTACAATACAAAATATCGCAAGCACATTTTATATATTGCGTCATAATGACTTGCCTATAATTGACGTTGCGCCATTAAACTTTATATTTATCGAAGGCACTAAAACTATTTTTTTTTTCACTTAATAATAAAAAAACTTAAAATTTGTATATATCAATTAAAAATGGCATAAAATAATATTATGGCCTTTTTTTCATATTCCAATAATAACAAGAACTGTAACTGTAATATTTTGTATTTTTGCAACAATTTCCTTAAATTAGTTAATTTAAGAAGACAAAGGACCCCAGTTTCCCTTAGCGATATATGCCGTTCCTTAGCGATATATGTCACTTAGGGCATCCCCTTTTGTAGTTCTCTCAAGAAGAATCATTAATCAACTATGAAAAGGAACTGACTTTGTCACAATTTATTACGTTTCAGGATATCCTGCAGTATATTTTTTTAATTTGTTTACCCTTTGGCTAATGAAATTTAACTTATATTTTAAATACATAAGTTTAGTATAATTCAATTTAATTTAAAGACAAAAATTTATAGCAAAAAACTTGTTAAAAGCAGTGGCCTCACATAGCGGAAGTTCTTCGAAAGTGGAAAAATACTTGACAATTAGTATAAAGTACTTATACCCAATAAGCAATGAACAGTTAAAAATTCAAGTGCTTTAAATATTGCTTGTATTGTGCTTTATTTTAAGTGCTTTTAAAGTCAAAATCAAGTTCATACAAATAAAAATAATTTTTTCATATTTTTCGTTTATTTTCAATATTTGTTCAAATTTAAAATTTTTTTGAAGATTTTTATATATTTATTGCATGGATTTTAACTAAAAGGTAAGTCACACTTATTTGGAGCTAAACTCTGTCCTTACATTATCTTTTTACTTATTTCAGAAAGATTTTAAGTAAAAAAGGACTAGTGAAAAAAACAACGAAAGTCAAAAAATCAATATTAAACATACAAAACTCTAATTATAAAAATGTATGTATATTAAAAAAGAGTTAATAAATTGTACTAAAACCAATCATTACCGTGTTTTTATTTTATTGTTTAAACTTAAAGTAAGGGCTTGAAAACAAGTGTTATTATTATGTTGTTTGAACTTGACTTAAACTGTGATTCAAGGCTTGAATTAAAGTATATTCTCACCGTAATGTTCGACTTGAATTCAAGTGTCCGTTTTGCTAGAATGTGGTATTGAATTAAAGTGTAATTAATGTATAAATCAAGGCTTGAAATTGGAAAACATGACTTGAATAACACTTGAATTTAGCTTTAATTCCAGCAAAAATGTTTATTGGGTATGGTCAAATATATTTCCTTTACCATAGAAAGTGTGTTATAATTTTTATATTTTATAATTATTATATTTTATAATTATTTATATTTTATTATTTATAAAATTTAAGGATAATTTTCACTTAAAAGAAGTGCTTGATGTTAGAAAATATTTTCTTATTTTTAGGAAGTTAAGTTCTAGTTTTTAGTAAAAAATTTAATGAACTTTAATAAAATTATTTTTTTTCTTAAAACCAAGGAAACATTTCCTAACTGACAGTAAAATTTAAGATGTTAAATGAACTAATTAGGAGGAAATTTAAATATGTTTTCTAATAAAAGTTTAGTTCTCAATAGTAAAATTTGTCTATAATTAAGAAATTTTGACCAAATTTTAAGTTAAATTTTTTTTTCTTAATTTCAAGGAAAATTTTATTAAAATTTGGTAAAAAGTATCTTTGGCGCCGTTTTTATTCAAATTTGTTCCTCCAAATTAGTTAGTTTTTCTGAATTCTGGTTATCTTTTATTTTTTTTTTGTGGGTGTAAATATTTTAAAGTTAAAATTTTACTATTTCAAAAAATGATAATTGTCACATATTCTGAAGCAGCAACTGTAAAACTTAAAATTTTTTTAAATATAATTATCAGAGAAGACAAATGTGCTTGCTTTTGCTTTTTTTACTCAAATTTGCTTTTTCTAGCTTTTTTGGATTTTCCAGTTTTTAGCTTTAAAGTAGCTTTTTCTTGAGATTTCCAAGCTCTAAATAGATTTTTCACATTATTTTGCCTGATTTTTTTTTCTAATAAAAAAATGTTTTTTCTGCTAGTTTTTTTTTTTTTAATTAGTGTTTTTCCCCAACTTTTTGCTTTTGCTTGTTTTTGTTTTTTCGGCAATATTTTTTTTTTTTTTTTGCTTTAAATTTATTAAATTTTGCTTTTTTTTTGTCCTCTCTGCTAATATTCAATCAGGTTTCTTCAAGCTGGGGTTTTCTAAACAAATTTATACTTTTTCGCCCACTATCGCCTCAGTAAAACGACAAAACAATTTTTTTTTAAATACGCCATCAATGTTTATTAGTCGTGATAATTGCCCATGAAATTATATTCCAAAATTTAAACCCTTTTAGAATCGTAGATAATTAAAAGAAAAAAAATCTATGCATATTATTAAATTTTTAAATAAATTAATTTAATATAAATCGTTTAAAGTATTTTAAATGACAACCGCTGTTCTTATTTTCAAAATAATGTTAACTCATTAGACATGGACACTTGTTTGTTGTAGTTGTTGACAGTGCCGTCGTGGTAGTCCTAAATAATGGTGCTGTTTATGAAAACAATAGCAAATTAAAATGATATCTTACCACGAAAATTAAACACAGAGCAGACTTTTACATTTTTAACTCACACACCCACCTAAAACACCCTTCGGAAAAAAAGGATTCATTTGACACTTAATGAAAACAAGATGCTACTAGCACACGACACAACAAGCACAACTACCCCTCACCAACAGCGGCAACAGCGTTAAGAACAACAAAAGTCACAGAAAAAAGACTGTCTGTCGGTGGTGGCAATGAAAGCGTAGTTGCCGACAAGAAGTTGTTAATTAAATTTAAAGAAAAGGAAGCATACAAAAATAATTTAAGCAAAAGTTACTTAGACGCAATTAAAAAATTTGTTTTAATAAAAAAAAGAACCAGCAAATTGATAAATTATATTTTGCTGCTTTTACTACAATTTTGTTTGTTCTTTTTTCCAAACAACAAACAATTCATCTTATTTTATAAGAATAATAGTCGTAGCAATGTGGGTGTGTGAGAGGGAGAGAGAGCAGAAGTAGATGACAAAAAGTCATTGCAAAAATGGTCATTATGACAATGATGACAAAAATAGCGATAACGACGTAAAAAACTTTTAAGGTTTCCTTTAGAATATACATTATTACTAAAGGGAATTTTACTATTTATTCTATTTTTTTTTTTTAGATTTTATTAAACAAAAATGTATTCTTTCGTTTAATATTGTATTATATTCTAAAGTCATTGTCATTTTAAAAAGTAAAGGTATCTCTTTTTGAGAAGTTTTTAAGTTAAAAATTTGAAAGAAACTAATGTTTCAGTCTACAAGAAAATGTAATACTGTTTGAAAAGTTTGTCCAAATGTGTTTTATTATCAATGTTAAAAGTTTCAAAATAACATTTAAGAGTTCTATAATTCATTTTTAAATCCTAAATTGATTTGTCAATATTAATTTGTCGTTTGAACGATGTTTTCATGATCTAATGTCACCAAAAAATAGCGTCCAGAGAAATATTACACGGCGCATTCATAATAAATATAATTATACGTATGTTCATGTAGAGAAAAAAACATAATTGCAACATGATCACTGCTATTATATTATGCTTGCTGCATTCGATTATGGTTGTCACAATCAATTTATTGGTTTATTGGTTTATAACCATCAATATGATCGCTACCATCATTATTATAGTAAATATTTTATGATTTCATGATTGCTACATTCTATTTTATGACATGATTGGCTGTAACTATACTGGGGTAACAAAAATTCTGACTATAAAAAAATATGATAATTATGAAACTATGAACATGCTGACAACAATCAATAAATAATTATAAATCAAATAAAATATTACTTTACATATAATACATATAATATTACAATTTAAAGTAATCAATTCATTGTCAAAAAAAAATCATTATCAAAAAGATTTAAATTTTTAATTCTTTTAATAAAAACAACAACAAATTTTTTATCAATATGTTTATTAATTCATTCCTTGTAAAATAACGACTTTCTTGTGGAAAAAGTACTTAGAATGTTAAAAAAATAATTTTTTATAAGAAAAAGGCTGAAGAACCCAAGATTTTTTTCTATGAAAAGGTTTCTTATACAAAATACTAGATTTTTAGAAATTTGTCTGATAGAAACATTTTAAGATTCTATGGACTTTAGTTAGATAAAAATTCATACACTCACAATATATTTTCTGTTACCGACTGTAGTTTATTTAAAAAGTAATACGTAAAGTTTGTTTTTAAATGAAAAATCAATTGAAACTCATAGAAATATATTTTTTTACTATTTGAAACAGTCATTCAAAAAAACAAACTATAAAAATTTACAGACATTCAATAGGAGTTGATATTTTCAGTTAAATGTAAAATTTTATGCTTCAAAAAATAGAAATTCATATAATTCCTTTATGTTTTTTTACCAAAATAGTTTGTATATATACAAAATTATTTCAATAAAAATTACAATAAATTATTCAAATATACACACACACAAAGCCAATAAAAATATATACATCTACATGTGTTGTGTTCTGTTTTGTAATTACTTACAAATAAAATAACTTTCAATTTGAAAAACAAACCACAAAAGTAGTTTTTTGTCAGTAAAAATTTTATGGTTATTTTAAACGACTTTCTATTGTTTTTACTTTTGTCGATCATTAAACAATGATTAAAAATAAACAACAAAATGGGTTGAATATAATGGAAAATCAATCAAAAAGATTGTATTTTCGATTAATTTAATATGTATTTTAAGTTGTTTTTAACGAAATAATATTGTGAGTGTAAACATATACTTAAAAAAATTTAGATTTTAAAAAATTCTTAGATTCTAAGAACTTTTCACACTGAAAAAAAAAATAGATTCTAAGAACATTTTCTAAAAGAAATATTATAATATTCTAAGGACTTTTTGTAAAAGAAAAATTTTAAGACTCTTAAAAACAACCTTAGAATCGAAAAATTTTTGTATTTGAAAATGGTTTTTATTAAAAAAAAGTCTTAGAATTTAAAAAACTTTTTAAGTATTTTTTTTAATATAAATAAGAATTCAAATAAGTTTTCTTGAAAAAGTCCTTAATAACAAATTTTTTATTTAGGAAAAATATTTCTTCAAGAAATATTCCTAAATGTAAAGAACTTTTTCATAGTTTCGCATCATATTGATGGATATTTTATTATCAAAATTTGGTAACTATATTATAGTACGACTATGGTTGGCACAATCATAATCCCAAAAATATATGATGTTCTTCGAATAAGACTGTGATTTTACTCTGCGTGTATTTTAACAACTTGTGTCAAGCTGGCCAAACTTGGGGGGTTTGTCTTCAAATTTGGTGATTTTTTGTTAGTCTTGTGGACAGATGTATTTTTTGGAGACTTAACAAATATATTGAGGATTTTCATGCAGATATTTATAATCCTTGATATATATATTAAAAAATCCTATCGTTTTTGCAGTAAACTCATTTCTATTTGATATGAAAAACTTTAAATCTAAAATTATGATGATCATCATGTGTGCAACCACAGACTTCACAGACAGGAGCAGCTGATTGAATCAAATTGGTGGCTAGAAAATGAGTAAAAGGACGTGTCAAAATGGCGGTGATATACAGAAAGGGATAGATATAAAAAAAAATATGTACCATACAATTTAAATGGGGTTTATTTTTTCTGTCTCATTTTGCAAATCACTGCAATGTCAAAATAAACATACGGTTCGAGAATACTTGTTTGACATATGTCATAGGTTACCTGTATGTGTAGTCTGTGGGTGCAATCATGTGATTTTTTTATAACAAATACTTTTCTTATTAATTGTGAAAAAAATCTTTTTAGAAAAATATTGGGACCTTGAATTCATAATAACCTTGTTTTCTTTGAAATTTAAGGATTTATTGTGCAAAAATTGTTACAAATATATTATTCAAAGTATTGTCCATGGTTGGCCACAACTTTTTCCCATTTTTTAGTCAGTTTTCGGATACTAGCTCGGAAGAGCGACTCGGTTTTTGAGGCAATCCAAACATCGATCCATTTTTTGCATTATTCATATGAAGTGAACTTCTGCGGGGACATGACATTTATTTTCGACCGGGACAAGTAGTAGTCGGAAGAAACGATGTCTGAAAAATACAGCGGGTGAGGTAGAACTTCATATTTCAGCATGACCAAGCTTTGCCATGCTGCAAAATCACTTTGTCATGCCTTTCTTCGTATACCGGCCGGTTTTGCTTCAGTGTGCGGCTCAAGCGCATTATTTGAGTCCAATAGCGTTACCTCTTGATCCTGTTGTTCAGTTTGGGCAGTTCGTAGTAGATCACGCCGAACTGGTCTCAGCAAATACAAAGCATAAGCTTCATACCATGAAAAATCGGCTTTGCGAAGGATGTTGATAGATGTCCGAGCAAAATCTATGACTTTTTGAGCTTGGGGTTGTTGTAATGGATCCTCAACTATGGATCCAGTCACTAGTCACAATGCGATGCAAACAACCCTTCCTTTTTTGGCGTTCGAAGAGCTCTTCACAACTGAAAAATCTCCTTTTGACGTCACGCGGTTTTAATACACATGTCACCCAGTTTTCTTGCATTTTAATCAATCCTTGTCTTTGAGGCGTTTGCCTGAAGCGTTGACATTTGTCCACATGTAGCAATGATTCCAATTCTTCGTCTTCAAACTTTTTGGATAGACCCGGCCATTCCTTGTCTTCAAGCTCAAAATCACTACTTTTTAAGCGACCAAACCACCTCCGACAAGATTGTTCAGATAGAGAATGCTCGCCGTAAACTTCCACTAAGATTCGATGACCCTCGGCCGTACTTTTCTTTATTTTTTCTGATAGGAAATTTAACATGTTTGAGGTAATATTTACGATGCAAACAAATGATTCTCATTCACAATAGGTTTTTGCAGCATCACACTGGAAATTCTCCCTACTACTTAATGTGTTGCTTTCTCTGGAAAGGGGATAGAGGAGAGTTGAAAGGACTTCAAATATGGCAACACTGTAACGAGATGATAATTTTTGGAACAGTTGTTGTTCGCCATCTGATGTAGTGTTAGCTAAATTGTTGAAGCTTTTTATTTCATAGCCCTGTTATGTTATTTTACTTCGGTGAGGCTAAGTGTTATGAGAGGACGTTGAAGAAATGTTTGAGGGATAGAAAACTCATGCATATTATATTTCTAAATTAATGTTGTCGTCGACGGGGATCGAACACGTAACCTTCTGTATAACAGTCCAACGCGGTAACCATTACTCCACAACGTCCTATAGAAATTGTGAAATATTGTTCGTATATAATATATAAAGCAAGGACTAGGGATGTGCACGTGTAAGAAGCAAAGGCTAATCATAAGGAGATTCAAGAGAACAAAAAAAAAACAGCGTGCCAAGTTCATATAATATCAGCCAAGTTGGTTCGGTGGCTTTGTGGCTTTTTGGCACTTTTTCATTGCTTCCACTTTTTAAGATATTAACTTTGTAAACAATTCTAAAGCAGAATTAATAAATTATATGCTTAAAGAGTAATAAATCAGACGAAAACTATCAGTAAAATCTTAAAACAAAAAATAAATTTATTTTTTTATTAAACTCTTCCGTTGAATTTACTTTTATAAAATTAATTTATTTGAAAAATACATTCTTATATTTGAAACCTTCCACTTAACCATAAAAACTTAAAAAATATACTTTTAAATTTTATCCTCCACTAATTGTTTAAGTTCCATGGCAATTTTAGTATGCTATTTGAAATATGCAAGTATGCACCTTCAATGTTATGTTGCAACTAAATTAAATGCACACACACACACATATATTTGATCTTGACCGACTTATTGTATAATTTTAATGTATAATATAAACAAAAAGGGTTAATGAAGAAACACCGCAGATTTGCATGCAACCAGCATAATGCAGCTGCATCATTGTTTATAATAAAATTAAATAAAATAAAATAATAGTTTTTAATTAAATAGCATTTAAATAAAAAACATTAATGAAACATAGTTGCAAGTTACATAAATGCACATGAATGCACTGAAAAAAAATTACACTACTCAACAAAAATCTACCTTATCAAACAGTCTTCTTAGGTTTTGTTCAAATTTATAAATTTGTAATTTATTTACCAAAATATATCATTGCCATCCTAATAACCATACAAGACAGCATGGTTTGCCAGTTTTAGCTCACATCCTCTTATTTTGAAAGTTAAAACCCCATAAATTATTGAACATAATTGGGGATATGAAATAATCATAGTATGATCCTAATGATTGTATATGATTCTTAGTTATCATATTATAATCACTAAGGACGCTTTTGTCATTACTTACGATCATATTATGATCATTATGAATTTTTAACTTAACATGACACTTCATATTACCATATCATATTATGATAAAATAATAGTAATTTTAATTTTTTTAAGAGAAGAAACACTCAACAAATTCTTCGGATAAGTGATAGAGAAGATTTGAAAGGTGGTTAAAGATGATGAAGGTCTTCAAATATGGCAACACTGTAATGTTATTTTACTTCGGGAACACTGAAGGAGGACGTAGCGATATGTATGAGTGACAACAACATCAATTTAGTGATATTTCTAAATTGATGTTGTTGTCGCCGGGAATCGAACCCGTAACCTTCTGTGTAACAGTCTAACGTCCCTTCGATTATAATTGCCATAATCATATTTTTTCCTTGTGTGAGCTAAGGAGACCAAAATACTTGAAAAAAGTTGTAATAGAAATCTATGCAAAAACCTTGTCGAGTAGTGTTATTTCATCTGTTATTTTCATTGTTAATTCTACCTACAAAGTGCATTTTTGTTTGTTTTATACACAGATAATAATCCATGCAAAAAAAAAATTGTCAAAATAACGAAAATAATTCCGTAAAATAAACAAAGTTTTTTGATGTTTTTAAATTAATATGACCTTTTTCTGCATGGATTATTATGACTGTACGGATTTTTAATTTTAATCTTTTATTTTTTGCTACTAAATTATAAAGATAATTAATTCAGCATAGATACGGCATACTTGGAAATTTTTCATTACCATTGAAATTTCATTACCATAAGTTGACACTAAAAGTCTATATTAAAAATAGCATTACTAATCGTAATGAAATAACATAAATGCATAAAAAAATAATAATAATTGATGAAAAAATCATTTGTTAACATAAAATTGTGAACATCGTTTTATACAGAAAAAAATAAAACAAAATACTCAAATATTACCCCGCTTTTGGCTACTCGTAAATTTTATGATGTTATTAATTTAATAACCGGTTCCTAGTTTATACATTTATAATTGGTGATATCAAAATTATATTTTTGCCTAGAAAATGTTGTTTTTTTATATAAGTATCCGAAAGTTCAGATATAATCATATGTGTTCTTATCTAATAATATATTATCATATATATTACATATTAACATTAATATATATAATTATATATTACCTCATATTGTGTCTTATATAACCACATCTAGTTATATATTGATACGATTTATAAGATATGGTATATATTTATCATATAAAATTGTATATAAAACTATATATAATTATATATGGCTTACATGGAACGACATTTACTCATGTATGACTTATACAGAACCATATATATTTATTATGGCTTATACAGAACCAGAAGATTTTTAATCCAGACCCTTTATGCAAACTTCGGCTGTATTTCAGGGTAGCGTTTTGGGCCCGTTGTTTTTTAATTTATTTGTTAATGATCTTTGCTTTAAGAAATCAAGATTTCCTTTACATGCAGATGATTTAAAAATATTTTTACAAGTGGACTCACTGAGGGATGTTTTTGATTTACAAAATGATCTGGATAAATCTTGGCAAGTGTCATCATATTTCATTTTATAGGTCTTTGCATCCTATTTCTTTTCTTTTTAATATTAATAACTACGATTTAAAAAGATGTAATGTACACACACGAGAACATGATGTTAATTTTTAACTTTAGAACAAAAAACAACATATAGAAGAATTTTCTAAAGTTAGGAAGTAATTAAACTTCGCAAAGCAGCAAATAGAATAAGGTCGAAGGGAGCCATTTAGTTGCTAGCAGCAGTCGGTGTCGGGGTTCGTGACCTTCCCTATTCACGCTCATTTGCATTACAATAAGTATTATAGACTCCCAGTTTATTTCTAAAACTCTAAACTTAAAGGGCCAAAAGTAACCACACAACAAAAAGAAAAAGCCCCTATATGGTTACTTGATATTTGAAATTTAAAACAAAAGGCACTGTAGTTAAACCCAAGAATAAAATTTAGTTCCCCGATGGAGTTTGGGAACCACTGCCTCTTTACCCTCCCTACCATATCCTAGTAGCACGAATCTTTCTAGGAACCCGCGAAAGAAGCTACCTAATGTAGATCACACCATGATGAAAACAATATATTTACTGACAATTCATTATTTTTATTGGTTATAATTCAACCCATTGATAAAAATTCTAAACATTACTAAATTTTAATTATTGTTTTTAAATCATGAAAACATAAAAAAAACTATGATATATAAAGATAATGAAATTTTGTTAATTCTAATGACAAAATGGATTTGCGAAATGCTCGATTACATCAAAACAAATATATATGTTTTTTCAAAACGAAATCAAGAATATTTCTAAAACAGATTTAAACTATATTTTTATTAACAAAGCAAATAATAAAAAATATGGAAATTGTATACGCAACGTTTAAACGAAAATGATATTGACTAATAACATAGTCAAATATTTATATTGGAAGAAAAAACTCAATGTGAATTATGCTGAATGGTTAATTTAGGTTGATGTAAATTTAGCACGTCGCAAAACACTCTAATATTGTAATATACAAATTTTAATTTAATAAAAAAATAAACTAGAAAAATACACTTTAAAAATATCAAATTTTTTTAAATTCGCGTTGGTAATTAATTTCCAAATTCAAGGTTAAGTTATTATTCAATCAAATTATTCCCTTGTCAAAGTCTTGATTTTGCATTGGTTTATCATTAAAATTGTAACACGGTTTTTAACCAACGAATGAATTAATTATTTTAAGTAGCTGAACTACCGAAAATAAAACCAAAGAAAGATAAAATAACAACTGTATTAATGAGAGTTAGTTAAAAGCAATAATTGTAATTTTACAATAAAAACAACACTTAATGCCACTCAGAGTGCAATTGCAATGAGCAAATAATTAATACTTATTTGATCAGGCGAATTCAAAATGATGACGTCATTAATACATTTGTTAATCTTTCCTTCTTATTTTACCATGAATGAAAAAACAATGTGAATGAAAGACTTTGACAAAAAAAAAATATAGTTTTACAAACAATAGTACACACTTTTTAATATTTCTTACTACTCACCAAATTCACTACTAGTACGATGAGGCCTCCTCGAACACGGTGAAGATGTTGTTACAGTTTCGTTGAAGTTATATTATCAATATTGTTGCATATGTATAAAATTAGTATTAATTTTAGTAATTAGTTTTGGATTTATCTGTAATAATTATGTTTGTTCACTATTAAAAATTTGGAAATTAATTTAGTAAAATTTTTTTGTTTGTTTTACTTTTGGTAATAAATATCAATACTTAGCCTATTAAAATTCTTGACTTTCAAAATTAATTTTAACACTTATTTATCAACCAATCTCAACAGAAGGTGTTTCATATGAATTGTTTGATGGAACTGAACTTCTTTCTTAATTTCTTCTCCAATAGCTGATGTTTTCACTAGGACCAAATTCAAGTTTGAAGAAGTAAAGATTTGCCTTTTTCTTTTAGGACACTGGATGGAATTCACAGAATAACGTTTTAATTAGTTTAATATCACTTTGATGAGTGATTTTTATGGAACTGTCTGAACTTTTTTTTTTGTTCTTCTTTAAATTATTTCACTTTGGTGTTTGTTTGTCAATAGTTTCAATAGAAATGTAGAATGAAATAAATTGCAAAAACTCTTATGTGCCAGTTGAAAACAGGCCTAGGAGGTGAGAAACAAAATCACAATTAAGAAATGAGAATAAGATTTGTTTCTTTTTCTCGACAAATATGCTTACCCATAAGAGTTTTGAGGCGAGGTAATTAAAATCAAAAAAAATTATTACAAGTAACAAGTACCCTTTTGTGGTTGCAAAGGTTATGGATAATAATCCAATAATCACCTATGAGTGTTCCAAATTCAAAATTTTTCTTGCCTTCTGGATATTCCCGCCGATTCTTAAGAATTTCTCTTCACAAATCTTCGGATAATTGAACTTTCCTGGTAAAGTTTTTGGAAATGTGTTAAAAATTCTTTCTTTCTTAAAGCAAATTTGAGAAATTACCTGGTTAGATTTTAACACAAGCTATATTAAAACTTTTTTTGGCTTTTAAATATGCACTTTCATAAACGATTTTAGAAATTTTTTCCGATTAAGATTTAGGTTAAATGAAACACTTGATCTTGCCTCCTCGAAATATTTTATTAGAAAGGAAGTTGGTTAGTTTTTCTACAGCCAGGAAGGCATGTGGTCGAGAAAAAAATATACTTGACAATTTGCTTGTCAATATGCTTGAGAAAATGATTGAACACATGATTGGGATTTTGCTTGTGAAAACTGAGTACTCGTAAATACTTTGATTTAAATTGACAGTATTACCACCCTTTTACTATAATCTTGAAGTTATTTTCGACAAATGAAATCTTTTTTCTTCAATGAAAATAGACATTATTTACCAATTGAATACTTAAAAACTATATATAACTTGACTGTCCTGTCGTATTGCAAAACCCTAAACATTTTCTGTTTATATTGCTAATATTTTTAGTGTAAGTTTTACATAGAAGTATAACCTGAATTAAGCCAATTTTATGGAAAGTAAAGCATTTAGGCAGATACAGGATATAATATAAGGTATTAGATTGGAAAATAGTAAATTATCCTGTAGAGATAAAGTTCGAACTTCACAGAAATAAAAGTGGCAGGAAATAATTACAATTTTTGAAAAATTATTGTTTACATATTGTTTACATCAATGTAATGAAGAAAAAAAATTATCCATCTCTGACAAAAATATTTAAATGTTCATCAGATCAAAATATAGTATTTTGTTGTTGTTTTTCTTATTTGATTTCTTTTTTTTCATTTTCATTGAACATTTAATACGTTTATTTCATTGAAATTTTTTTTCATAATTCTAGAGTTGCCACCATTTGAAACTATAATAGAAAAGTGGGATTATAGCTATTAAATCTATAAAGTCAATAACGACTATAAAGTGAATACATAGAGTCAATAACGAGTAGATTGGAAAAATAAGAATTAATAAATGAAAAAAAAAAACAATCATACGAACGATGGGAACAAAAATTTCTCAATTGTTTGGTTGTTCAAAGCGAGTAGCTAAAAATGGTAGAATTAATTTAGAGGATTATGAAAAATAACATGAAGTTAAAAATCGTTCACCACAAAGAATTAAATCTATACTCGACTTATGCCCGTAATTTCAAGCAATAGATACCTACCAGTGCCTAGTTACCTACCGTGTATACGAACAAAAACCAGTAGGTATCTATGCACCGGCAGGATACCTACTTGCTTGAAATTACGGGCATCTATTGCTTGAAATTACCGCTATGTCGTTTTTACCTCATATTGAGTACATTGCTCCTAAAGCTTATAAAAAGAAATTTCTATGAATTTTCTGATCCTTACACACTTTAATATATTTATACTTTCTTCGTGAGATCGAAGTAAGAATATGCTTCTATCGTTTGGAGTCCTCATGTCTCTACCCGTATCTCCCATATTGAGAGAGTTCAACGTTTATTTTTGAAATTTGCCTTAAGATCACTTTATTACCTGGAATCTGTTCAATATGAATCTAAATGCCTTTTTATTGGTTTGCAATCTTTAGAATTCCGCAGAATTTTTCAATCGGCTTTACTTTTATTTGATATAATCAATCAATATAATGATTGTCCTGACTTGCTATCTTTGATTCCATTTTATCTTCCAT